>OW387148.1:43625697-44825697 GCA_936440205.1 Lepidonotus clava | reverse complement strand
TTCTGATAGAGGAATTTGGAAAAAGCCTTGTTGCACGTCGAGCTTAGAAAAGATGGCTGGTTTGTCACCAATCATTTCCAAGCTTGTGTCGGCACGCGGCGAACCAAGAGATTGTTTGATGATAGAAGTGTTCAAATGCCTAAAGTCAGAAATGAGTCTGACACCAGATTTCTGGCCATCAGAGTCATATCTTTGAAGTAGAAATGCCCTACTAGCCCAAGGACCAGAGGTAGTTTCTTCTAAGATCCCTTGTTTTACATAGTCTTGACAAGTTTCTTCCATTAACCGTGCTTTGTCTGGGGCCATATTCCTGTATGGGAGGAAGTGGCAAGGAACAGCATCAGGTTTTAACTCTATTGTGTGTTCATACAAATTTGTCAGACCGATTTTACCGTCTTTTCCTACAAAGATGTCATTGTACTCTTTTAAAAGGTTTTCCAGTTTTAGCTTTTCTTGATCATTTAGGTTGATTGATGATTCAGATTGAGTAGAGTGGTCTATCTCTGCATCATGAGCTACAGACTCCTTCATAGCACTAATACCTTCAACTGGTCGATACTCAATGTCTTCAGATTGTTGTTCAAACTTGTCATGAGAGATTTGGTCGGAAGTTGTGATGAAGTCATCATCATTAGTTTTACTGAAGATGGCAACAATTTCGCCTTTGTTAATTTTGACGTAATTTGGAGTGACATTGAGTAGTACAACAGGATGTCGGTTTTGGCTATTTGGGTTTACAAGAGCTCTTTGGACCAAAAAGGGTCTATCACTGTCAGATTTAAAGTTTTCTGTTACACCAGGATTGTCTGAAAGTGAATGTATACACGTGATTTCTCCTGTGAGGCAGATCTCTGAATAAGGAGGAATTGTTGTTGATTTGATTGCTCGTACTGGTTTGTTCTCTTGTACTATATCCTCTCCAAAAGATATCTTTGATTTTGCTTTCTTCAAGAAGTCTGGTCCTAAAATGAGAGGTTCTGTACATGTTGGCATTACTACAAAATAGTGAGTGAAATGGATATTTGCTATCTTGAACTGGAGTTTTGCTGATTTCCGGACATGGCAAACGGCTCCATCTGCAAGAAAGATCCTCATACGTATTTGCTTGGTAGCAATTGTATGAGACCTAGATAGAGACTTGAACAATTTCTCACCCATGCAGGACACTGAGGCGCCAGTGTCTACAAGAACTGGTAGTGTGAGATGGTACACTGAAGCTGAGACGCACCCATTTCTAATTGGGACAGTAACAACTTCTGGTACCTTGTTGCTTTGTTCACCATGTTGATTTGACCCATTCAGATCTTTCTGAATTGTGAGGGTCGCCTCAATTGGATCCACAGCCGGCGTTTGAGTGGTGCCGAGTCTATGGTTCGTAGTTGCGTTGGTGGTCGTTCCTTTCGTGTTTTCATTCGTTGTTGCTTTGTCCGAGCCAATGGGCCCATTATTGGTCGGACATGCTAGTTTTCCGCCTGCTGTTGTTTGATCTTTTGTTCCCGGTATTGGATGTTGAATGGTCGTCTGTTCTTCGTCAAGTAGTGGGGGTCATAGTTCCATCCATGATAATTTGGGTTTGGGTTGTTGAAACTTGGCACCACTTGGAAGTCATTAGATTGGTTCCTTTGGTTGAAGTTTGGTTGGCCATTTTGGTGTTGGCTGTATGGCAGTTGTTGGAAGTCCTGTTGTTGTACATAGGGCTTTTGGCTTGGGAAGTATGGGTAGTACTGTGGTGGATATGGACATGGTGAATTTGTTGCTTGTGCTTGTGGAGCAGGGGTATTTGTAGTGTTCATCTCCTGCAGCGTATTGTGCATGTCATTCAATTTTGTTTGCATCTTTTCCATGTCCTTGTTGAGCTGTTGTACTTGGATGGCTTGGTTCTCATTATGTCCAGCAACTGTTTGGGCTACCTGCTCAATGATTGTCATGGCGACAATTTCCTGTTGGCGGTTGTCGGCTTCTGCTCCGAGTGCAATGTGAAATGCCTGCGTAAGTGATTTGGGGTATCTCGCTGCAACCAATGATCTGATGGAGTCAGACAGACCAGTCTGGAAAAGATGGAGCTGGTGTTTGTCACTCCACTTTTGTGCCAATCCAAGGGTGATCAGTTCATTATAGAACTGTCTGACAATTTTACTTCCTTGTTCAGGAACGTACCAGTCTGCATCCTGTGTTTCATGTGCAAATCGCTCTTTCATGTGCTGAACTATGCCATTAAAATCTTTTCTCATCTCACCTTGAATGTTCTTATCATACCAGATCGCTGCCATCCCTGTTAAGCATGATCGGAAGTAGGTTGCATATTCAGTTGGTTCTCCTGTGCCTACCTGGTCGATGTAGTCCTTGTATATCTCTACAAACCTGTCAATTGACATCAATGTAGATGGCTCAGAGAATTGTTCTGGTCTTTCGAAGTTCTGGATAAGCTGTTGTCTCCTGTTGATCTTTTCTGTCGACTCATTTATATTTTTCATTTGATTGACAAGCATGCCTACGATCTGCTGCATGTTGCCTGCATCTGATTTTGCCTGGTTTGCAGCAGCTTGACTGGTGAACATTTGGGAGTTTTCATTGATTTTGTATAAGAGAACTTGGAGTTCTTGTAGGTTAGCCATTGTTGATTGGTGTTCAGGCGCGAGGGTTGGAGATGCAATTGAAATCCAAAATGGTGGAAAAATCCAAGATGGTGGGAAAATCCAACTTGGTTGAAAGGTCCAGATGGTGGTGAAATTCCAAGATTGGTGGGAATGTGGTGTAAAAGTTGTACAAAATCCAAAATGGTTGACCTGTTGGTCAATTCTCAAATCCAAGATGGTAGAAAAATCCAACTTGGTTGAAAAATCCAAGATGGTGGCGAAATTCCAAGATTGTTTAGAAAGTGTCAAATTATTCTATAGATTTTGAAGTAGGGTTCGATTTTGAGTCAGATATATCAAATGGAAACTGTAATTAGAATTACAGAAGTAAATTGCTTTTATAGTGTTGCATACATTAATACGTTGTAAAGTACTTGTGCAACCACGTTTCCTTTAATTTTAAATCCTTGTAGTATTATGAACATAGAGAATTCCTATGAATTGAGATTTGCGCACGCTGATTTCCGCGATATCTCCGTAATCGTTGGTTGGATTTTAATTCTGATTTCAGATATGGAATCCTCGTGAAATTTTGGGGTAAGATAAGTTAATGTCTAGGTAATTGGCCTTCTGGTTAAGTGTCTGGGGGGAGGGTGAGGAGCGGCGGGTCGGGATAAAAGATGCCGTGAAGTTGCGCCTGCTTATAGCGGGAAGCCGACGATTGGGGTCTATTGGTTAAGTTGAAACAATGTCTTTAAGTGGACACAAGGAATGCTGGTAGCGGCCGTTTTCGCAGAGAAAAACTAGACTGATTTGGCTTTGGTTGCTTTGATAATTATGACGGTTAGAAATGGCCGTGAGGCTAATTAGACAAAGGTGCCGTGGCTTTACGCATTGGCTGGCGGGGGGACGCTGGACAAGTGGCCACCAGCAGGTCACAGAATAGCTGTTAGATGCGGGCAACTGATTAATTGGACGCACAGAGATTAACGGGGGATGCGCGCCTTCTGTTGACTGGAGTGGCGTCGTCTTTACGGAGACTTGCGCGTCTGTTGTAGTGGGTTGAAGGTTATACGGGGATTAACTGGAGGGTTAAATGTCGACGGTTAGATACTGGGGAGCCTGTTGTAACTACAGTCGTCGTCGTATGGAGGGATTGGGGAGGTGTGCAAAAGCTGACCGTTAGATACAGTGTCTTAGTTATAAGTGTTGATAATGCCGACGCTTAGATGGAGCCGTCTGCTTAATTGGTCGGGACAAGGTGCGGCTTTGTAAATGGGCGCACTGGTCGGGGATGTGCTTTGATAATTCTGATAGTTAAATACGGGGGGCGTCTGGCAATTTTTAAAACAATGCCTTGAAGTGGCGGCTGCTTACACGGAGATTTCCTTAAAGTTTCAGAAACAGTTTTAGTGACCTAACTTTTCTTGTAATTAAAATCTTGGCCTGCAATCAAGATAGAAATGTATAATTCGTAAGAAATTGAGAGGAGGTTTTGGGCAAACGGCGGCGATGATGGGGGTCTGTTGGCACGCTAAAAACAAAGCCCTAAGGTGAATACAAAGAATATCTGAGGGTGCCGTTTTTGAAGAGATTTCCGCGTTGGAATTTCTGTCCCTCTACAAAATGAAACGGACATATACGAACCTATAAATTGAAAAATAGAACTTGCAATTTACATTTGATAAGGGAATATCGTGGGACGCGTAATGATTATCTTAAAAGCATGCAATTTATGGCCACAATGTCGCGTTTTTGGTGGCCGTTTTCAGTGCCAATTACTTCTTTCCGAGGACTTTCTGAAAATTATGGAAATTGTTAAACTGATCTATCTCGGCCTGCAACTGAGATAGAAACATGCAACGTGTGTCAATAAAAGCTAATTTCGAGCTCCATGTGGTTAATACAAGGTGGCAACCGTTCTTCTTACTTGTATTTCATGTTAGTACCTGAAAACTTGTTAATTAACGTATCTGGGCCTATACATAAATTGAAAAAGGTGCAATTTGCGTTAAATGATGGAGGGGGTGGGGGAATGTGGCGGGACACACTTCTCTAAAACAAAGTACCGGCAATAGTTGTGTGGGTGGCGGACGTATTTCCGCGGTATTTTTCAAAAGTATTCATAAGTCTTCAAAATGTTCTAACTTTGGTTCTAGTATACCTAAAGACTAGCCGTTTTCACTGGGTGATAGGTAATTTCAAGGAGAGCATGGAAAAATGAAGGGGAAGGTGAAGGGGATGATCTGAAATAGCAGAAATCGCGGCCGTTCCTATTGCCGACTTTTTCTGAAATAAAAACAAAGTTTCAAGGCTTAATTATTGGAAACAAAATACTCTCACCGGATTTGTAGTGTAGGTAGTCTTGTAGTTGTGTAGTTTCTTCTCCTGGACTGAAGTAGTTGTGGTGTGAGGCTCCTTTGGTCTTCTATGTTTCTTGTTCTTTTGCTTGGCTGTGATGTAGAGGTCAGGTACCCGGGTTCTCCACCAATAAAGTACTTTAAGTTTTGGTGTGTAGTACTTTCAATGTATGGATGTTGAGGGGAGTAATGAAGAGTTGAAGACAGGAGTGGTGGTTGATGATAATGTATTGTTCTTCAGTCACAGGTTAATAACCATAGGCCTAAGCCTAGGCTCTTACACAATAGACATGTGTCCACCTTGGTGTTCAGACTCCCACTGCCCTCACAGCAGGGGTGCACTTCCCCACCTCACCTTTGGCCTTTGACCTAATTACTTAATTAGGCCAGTTGACCACTAGGGGGAGGCAGAGTGCTTACAAAGGTTTTACCATAAACTCTATGATTTATCATGAATACATTTTGATATGTATTTTAATTATTGTTTATGAAATTATGATATATATATATATTTTATATGATAAATTTGTTAAAACTTGTATTTGTTAGAGGGAGGATATGCCATGCCTAAACTTAGGTATGACAACATGTTACCGTCACAATGCTTACACGTTATAATTAGGTGTTCATGACGAGTTACCTCCGTTTCCTGCACAGCCTAGTGCCAGTGCCCAGGGCACAGTAGTGCCCTTGTGAGGTGGGGGCCGGGCGGGCAACCGGCCCAGCAGGATCCCGAAGAAGGGCAGCTCCAGATAGAGGCGCCGGCCCGCGCCAGGATTTTACTGGCCCCCCCCCCCCCAGCCAGGGGGGGGGGGGCCAGTAAACATCCCCAGCCAGTTAGTAACTAGGTACCACAATATAGGGCCCGGATTTCTTCTGAACTTTTTGTTCTGTGCTTTAAGGATATTTGTATAACAGATAAAGCTCTGTTTGCCTACAATTTAGAAAATTCATTCCCATGGACATACAATTTTGATTTAGTACGTTTTTTTCAAGTACATATATGCACAAATTAGCAATTTTGAAAGCTCATCCAAAGGGCTACCTTGCTGTGTAGGTACCATATTCCAGTTCTTTATGGTCAAAATGCGCAAAGCAGAAAACCTCTATTTCGGGCTTAATTTATTTTTATTCTGAAAAAATATCATTAAAAAAAAAAGCTTCCATTACTTTTATTCAACTGTTTTTGCATGTCAATTGATCTGCTTCATTTTTATCCCCTCTCAAATAATGCCTCAAATCGTTGTGAAAAAATCATCTGTAGTACCTACGAGTTAGCTAGCCAGCAGTTTGAAGGACATCGGGTGTGTTGAGGGAGGGGGATCAGGGAGTGTGGGTGTGACAGGGCTCACGCTGACTGGTCTCCAAGTCGCCAATGGCGCTATAAACACTAGTTTGGCTACAGATAAAAAGAATTTGGTGACTTTTCTGGCGACAGGAATAAACCAGGAGTGTATTTTAGGAATTTTCAACATCATGAAAATTTACTGAGATGAATCTAGGGCTGTAATGTCCGATCATATTTGATCTGCCCAAGGGACACCCTAATGTTATACTGATCTTAGTGATTCTACAAGATGCAATACTGAATGCATATTAACAATTCAGGGTTCTTCCTAGAAAAATATTTCGAGTATCATTCAAGAGCCGCATTTTCCCTCTCCTAGCTTAGGGGGCCAATTCTTTAAAATCGTTGGCTTTTTTTATATCTTAAAAAAATTCTGTAAATCTAATGTGGCAATCGCTCCCTCATATTCAACCTCGTGCAGGAAATACATTCCTGATGCACGAATCCAGCCTCCCAAACACCTAGGAATATCCCTGACAATTCAAAGTTTTTAACCTAAGATAACGAGACTCACATATCCTTCCTGTGTTAAATATATAGCAGGCCTCTTGGTATAATTCAATTTCTTTTTCTAAGATAAAAGAAATGAAGCCAAATGATTATTGATGGAAACCATGCACAAATCTAATGATATTGATGCTCAGATTACGTGCCTAATTAGCAGCATCTTAAAGAGGCTTCTATGAAACATTATTCTACTTTATAATGCAGGCATTAATTTGGCTCAAGGTATGATAATCTGGCGACAAAAAACGGATTCTGGCGATTTTTCTGGCGACGGAATTCAAATACCCAGCGTGAGCCCTGCCGTCGGTGTGTTGAGGGAGGGGGGATGAGGGAGTGTGGGTTTTTATTGTCAATAGGTACCATAATAGAGGCCGTTTTTCCTCTGAACTTTTTTTGGATTTGATTGACTCTAATTTTATCACTTTTCAAATAAAGCCTAAACCCATTTTGAAAAAATCATGTGTGGTACCTATTGTCAACTCCAGGCATCATACCGTTCTTTTATTTTATAGGAATTTCCTTTCAATTTCTTTGTTTTTTTGAAAATACGCAAAATTCCTCTTCTCAAGTCTCGATTCTTCGTAAGTTCTCTTAATATTCCTTTAAAATTCCTTTATTTTTCCTAAAGTCCCTGTAAATTCCTTTAAATTGCTGCACTGAGGTACAGTGCAAGAAAAACTACAATAAGTATATAATAAAATGTTGTAAACTCGTTCGTATTGGCAAGAATATTATAGTGGAACTTGTAGCGCTGATTCGTGTGCTAAACGCCAGGCGGCGACATCGTTTAGTGGCATAGTTAGAGTAGATGGAGAGTGGCAAGTCCCCAGGCGTAGGGACTGCAGCCGGACTGAGGCACGTCCTGCAGGTACGCACAGGTATAACAAATGACGATGGAGACCTGTAAGGGTACGTTATGGATCGAAACATCTAGCTAAAAGATAAAGACAGCAGGCCTCGCCGTCAACATTAGTTTATATGATAGCTAGAAATAGAATTAGCTTATGTGAGTAAGAGTGGGTAGCATGAGAGATAAGTAAGACTTCGTTAAGTAATAGTGTAAATGAGCATAGCGACAAGCCTTTTGGCTGTCGCTATATAAGCGGTATGAGACTTGAGATAGACGAGCAGACCAAGATAGAGTTCGAACAGAACACATGGAGCAATAGTTTCACATACGGATCATACGGGTAGTGTTAAGATGGTAGTAACCACAATGAACAGGTGATAGTAAGGATTGGGACAGCTTAGGCTTAGCCTTACGGACTGCGTGCTGGAAGTGACGGAGATCCTACCAATGGTCTTCGTTACCGGTAGACGAGAGTTGACTCTCTCAACAGTGTAAGAGCGTATATACCTTGCGAAAGGGGAAGCTTGACCAAAGCTATACCTGGTTGGATTGTTACTGATGTGTTTGAATTGTGAAATGAAAGGAAAGAGCTGTATGGATGGAGAACTGTATACTTGTACCTTCGGAATATCATTATGAATGTAATAAACTGACCTCTTGCCAAGTGCGTGTTCTTTGTATAGGATTGAGCCCCTTTACTTAGAATCTCTACCACTAAGAACTGAATCATAATCCAGGATAACACCAATCTGGAGAGAGCTAGCTACTTCAACGAATAATCACTAAGAACTCCCCATTATCTTAGTATAACACTTTTATTAACATCTTCAAGTAAACGAAAGATCTTTGATACGCGATATAATATCACGCAATCGAATAATGAATAAACGAATCAGTACAGGATATGAACAAGTACAAACTTTAATAGTGATACTCCCCAATAAATAGAATAACATCAAAAATATAACCACCCAGCTCATTGCTTTATTTTTACGAAAAAAGCTTCCTTTGAATTCCTTTATTTTTTTGGGAGGGCGGTATGATGCCTGCAAGTCTTTTACCAGTAATTCATTTTTTGTACCAATAATTTTAATATCATTTAAAATTCTACTGTCATTTTTAGTGTGGTATTGCTATAGTATATCCTGGAAATGTTCGTTTCAAACTGGGGTTGGGAATTCGTACCTTAGCAGGGAGTTAAGCTGGATTCTATGGCTTCTCTCTTGCAAAACTGGCATTATTCCAAATTCATTAAATTTAAATTTCCTCAGGAGTCATTTCATGTTCCAAAAATTGAAAGAATATTTCCTTGTAGTTCAATTTATTTTCAAAACTCCTGAACTATTTCAGCCCCTAATTTCATTGTCATTAAATCAATATTTCCTCAGAACTCATTTTATATTCAAAACATTCATATAATATTTCCTCGTAATTTACTTTATATTTTATACTTCTTTACGATTTCAGCCATAAGTGTCATTCTCTTCTCCCTACTTCGATACGAATTCCCATGCCAAGATGCTTAATTGACAAAAACGACCAAAAAAAACTAATGCCAATCAGTTTTTTTATATATCCAAGGGCTTTCCTAAAGACGGTCACTTTTAATTCAGGGATGTAAGTTTTCAGATTTCAATCTCATTTCACATTTTTTCACATCATCACCTCAAATGAAAATTTTCAAACTGAATTCCTTACATCAATTTTTATATGAGTTTTAGATTATTCTAACTTTTCTCTCTGAGGTTTCAGATTTTTTCATTAACCCTGACTTACATCCCTGTTCATGGTGTGAATAGGTACGGCTACAAGGGGTGATGGGAGGCTAATTTTTATAACTGTGTACTTTGTACACTCTTAGTATAGAAATGTACATACAAATTGATCTTTTTTGTAAGGTTCAGCTAGCGAGTCCTCTACTTTTGAAAAAGACTATATACTTGTATTGTACCAATTTAGGTTTCTTATGCCAGCATTGATCTTGTACATGATTTAATCACTGGGGTTACGAGGGGGTTATGTGTGTGTATTTAGGGCAAAAAGTTTGTTTCTTAGGGCAGGAAGCCAGGTTAAGGATTCTTGGAATGTTACATGCAGGCCCTTGATTGGTTTCGAGTCGTAATATTAATACTCTTTCAAGTGTATATACTTTTCTTTATACTCAAGTGTTAAATATGTATGTGGACCAATACTTCTGTAGTTATGAAAAGGAACGTCATGTAATGTCAGCACCTGCATACAATGTCGGGCAGAAAAAATCTAGTCGACGCTCTCTGGTATATCCTGCTCTGTAGTCATTTGAAGACGATATGCCCAATCTTAGAAGCGAGATCAGAGCAAAGCTGTCAGCCAACGTGTTCAACTCTCTGTGATCAATTGTGCTAACACACATAAGTGTAAATGTATTTAACTGTCTGTGGTATTTTTGTCTGTCCGACAAAAGTCGGTAATCTATTGTAAAAAGCGGTGCGTAACGGGTTACAAGTGTCTGTGATATATCTAAAACTGTCTGTACATGCGATACTGTACATGTGATACAAAAGATGGTGTGTTTGCAGATCAAAAACACGCATAAGTGTAAATGTATTTAACTGTCTGTGCTATTTTTGTCTGTCTGACAAAAGTCGGTAATCTATTGTTATAAGCGGTGCGTAATGGGTTACAAGTGTCTGTGATATATCTAAAACTGTCTGTACATGTGATACTGTACATGTCATACAAAAGATGGTGTGTTGCATATCAAAAAGAAAAATTGATTTATAAGGGGTTGTGGGAAATAAGGTGGGTCTTACCAGAACTTAGGGGGTCGCTAGTCAAAATAGTAAGATCAAAAACACCCGGCCCCCCGAGCCGCCAGCTTCTACAGAAGTCGGCCATTGAACATCTAGTAGTACTACTTCCTCTGCTCGCCTGCATCTACTGCACCTAGTCCTCTATCCTCACGGTAACTCAACCCATAGGCTTATAAGGAGTTCCGTTACCCAAATGGTCTAATTTAAAAAAAAAAAATTTGCAGAACCTGATTTGTTGCGTTCACATTACTTTTTCAACTGACCTTACACTGTCCATGTGTAGGGAGCTTTGGGAATATATATAAGCAAGAATCTCAGCACTAAGTCCCACACTTCATGCCCAGGGATTCTAAAAAAAAGTATAATCAGTCATCCACTTTGTAGCGGCACATAGAAACCCTGGGCCAAGTACCAAGGCTCCCCGAGCATAGGCTGTGAGCTAACTGTTTATTTGCAGAGCATGCTCCACGTTGAATTCACCTCATGTAACTTGAATTGTGTAAGTACATATGATTAACCGGGCGGGGATGATTCTAAACAAATTATGTGTGATAAACGCCATTTTATGAGGGCCAGGGCTGAATTGTAGAACGATTTTGAAAAAAGGCTATGTATTTTTCAGACCTTGTCAGTCAAAAAACTTCTTCGGTCTGACATAGGACATACAGGTATACAGGTCAGTTATCACCAGTTGCGGGCGGGCCTGACAGATTTTGAACTGGGTAGTTAGAAATATTGTTGGGGCTGGGCTCTGTGCATCTGGGCTGGGCTGGGCTTTATCATCATATGGATGCAAATTTACCGCATATTCAAAGTATTAACTTATTCTAATCCTGTTTGCCAACAGCTGTGTGCCTAGAAGATACAATTTTGCTTTTCGGTAGAAAGTATCTGTACAATAACAATATCTGGAATGCATATTTATGGCATCTTCTAATTTTTAGTTTTTTCTAATCTTGTTTTCGACAGGTGTGCCTAGGAGAAGCAGAAGGACTGTCGTTTTACTCATCCTTTACAAACTGATCCACAACTCCCCTGTTGTTTCCAACGCGGTATCCTAAGAAGACTACGCCTCGCCACCCCAAGACTGCACCAACATCAGGGACATCATTTACAGGTGAGGGTAACTTCTCGACTACTTAGATTGAAGGCAAAGAACAACAAGAGACCTCCCATGAGATCTAGCAAGTAGATACAATTTTGCTTTTCGGTAGAAAGTATCTGTACAATAACAATATCTGGAATGCATATTTATGGCATCTTCTAATTTTTAGTTTTTTCTAATCTTGTTTTCGACAGGTGTGCCTAGGAGAAGCGGAAGGACGGTGGTTTTACTGATGCTTTACAAGCTGATCCACAACTCCCCTGTTGATTCCAACGCGGTATCCTAAGAAGACTACGCCTCGCCACCCCAACACTGCACCAACATCAGGGACATCAATTACAGGTGAGGGTAACTTCTCGACTACTTAGATTGAAGGCAAAGAACAACAAGAGACCTCCCATGAGATCTAGCAAGTAGATACAATTTTGCTTTTCGGTAGAAAGTATCTGTACAATAACAATATCTGGAATGCCTATTTATGGCATCTTCCAATTTTTAGTTTGTTCTAATCCCGTTTTCGGCAGCTGTGCCTAGAAGAAGAGGATCCGGACAGACCGATCTTTTGCAGAGACTGCCCAGCTGATCCACAACTCCTCTGCCGATTCCAAAAAGGCATGCTGTAGGCTACCGCTGTAGGCGATCCCACCCAAGCAAGACTGGACTGCGACCCTAGGCCTTGACGTGAAGCACTGCACCAACGTCATGAAAGTAAGGAACTGAACTTTTTCTCCTTGCATTCGCACTAACCATATGCATGATTAGTACAACTAATTCTGGGCTACCCCGTTTACTGAGGTGTTTAATCTAACCATGCCATGGTTTTGGACGCATCAAAGAAGCCTGTTGACGGGAAGGAAGGAGGAGTGTTCAATTCAATGCCTCATGGATGGGAAGTCGAGACGGGAAGTCCTAAGCCTGTTGACGGGAAGGAAGCAGCAGTGTTCAAGGCCTCATGGACGGGAAGTCGAGACGGGAAGTTGAGGGAGAGTCTCCTTATCTCGTGTCAAGTCCCACATGTACACTGTCAACAGGGTTCTCCCCATCACATAATTATAGCCGGCTCTTTCCGTCCCAATCATATGATAGCTGGTAATTTAATTCATAATTACTTTTTCTGTATATTCCATTAAGTTTGACGAACTTTAGCAGTTCACAGCCACTCGATCAGAATTACTGCTGGTCATTACAGCCGGCTGTAAGGGCCCGGGGAAAACCCTGTGACAGACTTCCCCTTGAGTAGAGGCCTACCACCAAACCATGAATACCAGAGTTAAGACGTGTACTAAAGCATGCATAAGACTATGTACTAACACATTAACTCGAAAATGGTGCATATTAGACATAGACTGTGTTCTTTAAAAAGGTTAGAACATCCAGACTAGTCAGGAAAGAATGTGTGACCTATGGGAAACACAGCAGGAAGGGTAGCGCATGTAGCTGACAATATTTAACTAGTACCATAAGGTAGATGTGGGGTATGGATAAGTTGAGGTAAGATAAGGATTTCAAGATAACACCAAAACAGTTGCTAGCCGTGCATGGTTAGGTATACGTATCAATAATTTAAAAATGTGATACATCAAATGAAAGCATTGATTTTTCTCTATTTACTGTTAGGTTCAACTTTATTTTCTGACTGAGATAAAATGTAGGAAAAGGTAAATAGCAATTATTTTTTAGACAATTTCCCTTAATATGATAGGTGACACCCTAAAATGTTAAGTAAATGATATCGACTAGAACATACTAATGCATGGAGGGAACGTTTATCGTGTGGAAGGTACGCCAAAGCTAACTCGGGAGTGTTGTTGTTTATATGATTTATTAAGCCAACATGATATATATATATATTTTACAAACTTAAATAACATAAAATCTCAAGTTGCTTAATGCTATTACAAGTCTCCTACTTCCGCGACTACATGGTTGGTCGGGGGGGGGGGGGGGGGGGGGGGCTGGCGCATGGTCCATTTGGGCGCGCCGGCTGGGGGTTTTAAGTTTTTGGGGTCCGTAGTCTCCGACCGCTTGGTGGGCATCCGTACTCCCAGCTCCCGGTCCTTGGCTTGCTTTTTGTCGAGGCGGTCCAGCTCGGCTTTCACCTCCGTCAGCTCTGGGCTCTCCCACACGAAAGGCACCATGACGCGGGTGTTTTCCTCATCGGTAGGGTCGCGGTCCTCCCCGCTGGTGAAATTGACTGTCAAAACCTTCTTGCCCCGTTCGCGCTTTTCCTCGTTCCAGTCTGTTAGCTCAAGGGCGGCCACTCGTCATTTCGTTTTCTGAAAACGAATAATTTACCCGCGTTAATGGCTTGTAAATCATAAATTTACGGGTAATTTTACATAGTATATTCGACCCTTTAAGTGTCTAACTTTCTACTCGCCAGAAGGACATGTACTACTGCTCTACGTGTATTGAAAATAACAACCAATTCCATTTCAACGTGGGACATTCTTAACCAGTCTTAAACAAAACCAACCTCACTGCGATGATGGCACATAAGAGTCTTCTTATTCTTGGTACGAGTCAGTCCCTTGCGCTCGGTGCGTGCCTTCGTATACTAGGTGCGATGGTATGCCTTGCACGAGACTGAAAAGAAGATAAAAATTCAACGTTAACACTGTTTTAACATGCCAAGAAGGCTTTATATGTTCAGGGAAAGGTTCAATGGCTTTCATAGTCTAAACTCTGGAAACTACTTGAACGTGAAAAATACACTAATAATAAAATGTAGCTTTGTTAGCAATACTTACTCATGATGTCTGCCTGGCTGAAATTTGGATAGCCCACCTGCACATCAGTGACTATGCGTTCAGCCACTGCCTGGTTGTGTGGGTCGGTAAACCTCGCACTGAAAAGGGCACGTTATGTGGAAATTAATTTCAACACGCAATATAAATCTGAATTGTGATTGACTCTATCTGACCTTAGCATGTTCACACACATGTAAAAATTAGTGCTTATTGGAATATATTTTTTGACATAGGTCCGTCAGTCCTGGACTCCTAAATATATACATAACCTCAATTCAATATATAAGGCCATGAGACTGGAAGAGCATGTCACAATTAGTGAGTTCATATATATTGCCACCTGGTTCGGACCGTTTAGGGCCGGGGGACGAGTTATTTGGTCTGTATTTAACAAAAAAAAATTAAAAAAAAGAAGAAAATTTAAGTTCATATTGAGGTGAAAAATAAACTATTAAACCACCACGGAAAATAAAACCCACCCATCTGAGAGGTCGAACTTCATGGTGGGGTCTTCAGACGACTGCGCCTTGTAGATAGCACAGACCTCACGCTGGAATAAATATCTAATGTTACCCAGTATTTCCACTTGCAAAGTAGCTAAACAAGGTGGGCATGCACAGATGTAACGGTTCTATATTTTCTAGGATAAGCTTCAACTAATAATATTCAACCAAAGGCAGAAATTTGTCTGAGATCCAGTTTTATTTAAACAAAAGTTCACTATAACAAATCTCTTTAAACCAACAAGATAGCCTGACTTGACTCGCCAGAGTAGGTGAAGATGGTAAAACACACTCAGGGTTTTGCTAAAAGAGTGTCCTAACCATAGAGGTGTTTTACAGGTGTTGTAAAGTAATGCCACTTTGTGGCTTAAAGTACAACACTTAGGTATGCAATAACATAACAAGATCGTACAGTATAACAAGTTACACATTTTGATGCAAAAATGAAGATACTACATGTCATAATTAGTATAATATTAACGAAACACACCCATAATAGATGTGAAAAACACTCAAAATGAGTTTCTCCCAAATAACACCAGGGGGAGCCGGTTGCAACACAGTTTTGCACCAAATTTAGAGTAACTAGTAACAATAATACCTAAATAGAAGAACAAACATTTAGATACACATAGGTGGCATAGTTTGGAATAATAAACATGTGTATTAATGCCATAGAAATAGTCTAAAAAGCACTCCAACACTTGCCACATGGCACAATTTGAATGTGAGTGGGAATTGCATTCCCCAAAATAAGTGTGAGTGTGAGTCACTTTTCACAAAGTGAATGTGAATGTGAACCGCACTCACAGAAGTGAAAGTGAATGCAAGTCACTTTTCACAAAGTGAATGTGAATGTGAATTGCACTCATAGAAGTGAAAGTGAATGCAAGTCACATTCTCAAAATAAGTGTGAATGTGAATTGCACTCACAGCAAATTTTTGAACTCATACAGTAAGTAGACTCGGCCGTGTCTGAATCAATTTGCTCTAAACCGTGTCAAGGAGTGTAAGTCTTACTCCACCATTAACCCTGAAACAGCAAAGTATCATTATACCACCCATAGCAGTGGGCGTGTTAGGTAATATTTTTGCGCCCACCTCATAGTTTCCCTTCCCCTTCTGGCGTGTATATAAGTGTAAGTCAGGGGGTGTTAACTATATTGTGTCACAATAGTCCCATCCGCTCATAGTTCTGTTTACACGCCCAACCTTGTCGGCGTGTTAACGTACCTACCCTCCATTCAGGCACCAATATAATGGCCTGCAGTGGCGTACCCAGGCACCCCCCCCCCCCTGCTCAGGGCAGGTGGGGGGGGGTTCCCATGGTGTGTGGACCCCCCTCAGATTTCTCAAATTTTACGCAATTAAACTACCAATAAAGGGAATTATCCAAATAAGGGGTCTCTGGGACCCCCTCAGATTTATCAAAGTTTGTATGCCTATATGGGGAATGTGGGTTGTATTTGATGGCCGCGCTTTACCAGTGTTCTACTCTCACTGTACTTAGAAGTTAGAGATTAAAAGACTGTGTTTCACTCTGATCTAGTATATTTCTAAATTTAGATGAAAGATATATTTATGACTCACATTATCTTTTCAATACTCTGTACAATCGGCCGTAGACTGCCAGGTACACACAAAACATAGTTTAGCGTGAAGCTGTGATTTAAGGTAAATTCTAACCTATAGCTATCATGCTCCCGAGGTTAACTAGTGTTACTATATAAGAATAAAAATAAAAGGACATTTGACACAAAGTGTAGTTATAATTCTAGTGTACTATTTTATTGCTGAATCGATTATATTAATCTTTATCCTCGGCGCACCACTCGCACAACATCTCGGAGCACATGATGCTGGCAGGCTCGCCCCCCTCACAGTCGGCGTGGTAGCACCAGCCGCAGTAGTTGCAGACCAAGTACATTCTGAAATATTAAGGAGGCATGTTTAAAATACACATTTGTTAAAATTTTGTGCACGGACTAATCGGACCATCACCAATCACAATCTTTAGTAACTGTACAAAATTCGGCGTTCACTCCAACGTCAACATTAAAATTCTATGCCCTCGTTATTTTTTGTCTAGTAGTATCATCGAAAATCATTGCCGCTATATAATATTATTCATTATGAAAAAAATAAAACGGCGTACCTGTAGTTGCCATCCAAGAATATGGCCTGCGGTTGTGTGGCGTGTTGGTCTTTGGCAAACGTTTCCATCGCCTTCCACCTTTGGTCCGTTAAGTACTCCTCCTGCTCCTGAAAAAAATTGTGTGGTTATAGTTAAATGTGCAAAAGTCAATTTTGCAATTACTACATACCAGCGTGTCCCTCGTAATATTGGCAAATTTCAGAACAATGGTACTCGTTAAATCGCCCCACTCATCATTTTGTTTTGTTTATACATATTTCCCTTCATACGCTTACATGTTTTATTTCCCCCTTAGCTTCATCGTGTAAATCCAAATGTACCAACCTGGGTCGGATCCTCCGAACAGTAGACGCACGTCCACTCTGATGGGTCGTCCGGGAGCTGCTGTTGGTCGTGCGTCCTGGAAAAAAATTTCAAAAATCATCACACCGTCCATCATTTCAACATAGGCGGTCGAAACTACCAAATCATCGGCATGTCAATTTTTCTCACCAAATCTCTGTTTCATGTTATTGTGCCAGTCTGATAAATTTGCAATTTTTAAATTGTCAAAAAAAAAGAGCCTGTTCTTTCAGCATGTTACATGAATTCGAGCGACCACAACTATGTCCGAGTCCATCATCGGGTTTTAGACAGTGTGAATTATTTGGCATGAAGATAGTCACCTCTACCAGATAGTAAGTTAATAATTTTCTTTCCATGCTTCTCTTCTATCCCTGTCTATCAACAGTGTTGAACAATTTAAACCTACTTAGGGGTGAACTGGGGCGCCCACTTGGTCCATTGGGGTTCCGTCCAGATCGTTTCGTCCTCTTCAATATTCTTCTCCTCATGCGGTGTCCATGCCTGGGATTCCTCTTCCTCCTCCGACAGCACATGGTCGCTTGAATGAGCCAAAAAACAACCTTTAAGTGTCTGGAATTGGTTATCTACGTGTATGTGCAGAAAACGAAAAAAAATGGAAAATATGTACCCAACGTAACAGCTGTTATCCACACCCTTATAGATTTGTTGACAAACACTCTATATATGGAAGTATAACCCCCAAGTCATTCTCCCGCAAAGCCTGAAAAAACACTACTTCTCTATAGGCAAGTTATCTTATCAAAATATAGGCAAGTTATCTTATTCACCTACTGGGTTTTCTGCGCGGTCGCCATTGTTCAAAATGTGGCGCTTGGGTTTAATATCAGCAAACTTCTGCGTACGTCTTTTATGGTCCTGAGGCTGGCGCGCGACTGTGTCTGTGCACGTGGTGGGCACAGCCTTATAAAGCTGGTGCCCCCCCCCCCCCCCCCCCCCCGTTATACAAGGGGCAGGTAATGAGGGGCGATCTAAGTCAGCCGAGCAGCCTGAGCGACCGGTGTCAGGTGTTACATAAGGTGTCGCTCGCGTAGCCCTGGCAGGAGGTGCACGTCCTGACACCTGACTCAAGAAACCACCCGTAAATGCACACAGCCTCACACCCCCAGCCTGTGAAATAACTTCAGAAAACGTACCTCAAAGTCGCACATCCTGGCACCGTAACCTTGTGAAGTAATTTCCTACCTTTTATTTTAAATTTGAAAGTAGTCACATTCTAAGGTTTAGGACGTAATATAATTATTCCTCCCATGAATACACTACTTCAAGACGAATTTTTATTAAAAAAATGTTGCTTTTGTTGGCAAAAGCGTCTAAAACACATAATCCTAACAATGCATATAAAACACCGGACAGTGTCTGAAATTAAGCTGCTGCGCCCTATAGGCCGGGCCTATAGGCCTGCACCCGGCGTGCACATTCACACTCGTGAGTCTGCACACTCACACTCATGATTCTGCACTCACGGCCAGGTGCGCTATTTTTAAGTTTTGCACCTTTTTTATACATGTGCACACTTCTTATGGAATTTTTTCATTCCCATATATCAGGGGGTGCATAGACAAAATTTGTGGTGCACAATCTCAGTAATTATGCATACGTTTTCAGCTTAATTTCGGACACCGCGAGTTTGATATCTATAGGTCCTCTAGATCTACAAGAAGTCATGGCACCGAAAGGGACATACGATCATATTTTCTTTTTCAACCACATATCCAAAATGTCCACTTATCCGCATAACAGGCAGGAAAGATGCCCATGAAGGTTGCTCGAACTTTGCCTTGTGCCACATTGTATAAGGACTTATGTATTTGGATGCGACGGTGCTGTGTTGGTACCACTTCACAGCTGCAAACAGATGTTGCCTCTTCTTCCCGGTTGCCCGACATTGTATATAATGTTTCATGTAGTGGGTGGCGATGCACGGGTGCTCCTGGGGGTCATTCTGTTCGTCTTCGTACCAATTGGCCATTAGTCTAGACAACTTTTTACCACTGCTGGACATTTTGCTGGAATAAGTCATGGGGCCATATTTTACGACTTTAGACTGCACGTAAAATGAAGGCATAAATGACTTCTCTACGATCTCCTGTTCTGTGGGGTACATCTTTTTGTATGTTTCTTTGAACAGCTCAAGATCAGCCGAGTCGAGCCACACCTTTTCTTCTCTAAATGTGTCGAAGCCGTCGGGGAGACTCCATAGGCTCTCGCACTGCGCCAAATCTCGCTCATTGGGTACATCGAGTGTTTCCAGGACCGTTCTTGCTTTCTTCTCTCCTTCTCCCAGCTGGCAGTGTTTGCCAAATTTCCCCTCGTGTTTGGACGGCATTTCGGCGCGCGCCTGACTGACACGGCTCATCCGGTGAAACCTCTCAAACAATTGTTTCTCTATCTGGCGATTGTTAGTCGGCACATCCCCCAAGTAACCATTATACCGCTCAAAACTGAACAGCCAAGTACTGGGAGCTGGACCATACTCCCGGAGACACTCCTTTAAATGGAGATGTAGATGCATGTTTGGGGTAATGAATTCTGACCCGAACTGGACCTCTGTGCTCTTGCAAAAGTACAATAGTTTCCTGTGTGCCTGTTCTATCTCGTAGTATGTAATACAAGGCTTGCACAGAAGTCGAGTGGCCTCTACGAAACACTGCCAGCTTTGAAGCATATTTTCCGGCAAAAGGCCCTGGAGGCAGTATCCAGACGAGACTGTAACCCAATTCTTCCACTCCTTTGCCGTCCACATCCCAGCGTTCGATTTGATGTTAGTTACCACGCAGTCATCCGGTAGTCCCTATTTAAACTGATTTAGACGAGCATCAATAATCAACACCTGATTAGCGCTTAGTACAACCCCCAACGCCAACCCTTCCTCATCTGTTGATTTCTTCTTCTTCTTTGACCACCCTTTGTCGGTCCACCTCCTCCACATTCGCTTGGCAGTCCCTGAATCCCAATAATAGAAGCACATATGTGAAATCGGTATTGAAACCCCAATGAACTTAATAGTCCAAATTAAAGGCAAATGCAAGTTCCATTTTAAACACATTATCAGTGCTAAACATTACTTAACGTTAGGTCAAGCTTCAACACTTACCCAACAGTACATTATGCATCACATCGATCGAGAGGAACCTGAAAAAATGAATGTCAAGCGTCTAAGTAAAAACATATAATATAGTTACTGCTAATGGAAACATTTTTATTAATGTTTATTCAAATGTCAAATTAAAATTTTTAATATTTTGGTATAATTCTGTGTAAGTTTGGCCTTTAAATTTGTTCGGCCTGGAGATTGAACTTACTTGATGGGATTGAAGTAGGGCAATTCTAGGAGGACACAGGAACGAGCTCCATACTGTTTCTCAAGTTTACTTTTCTCTCTCGGGGTGGATGCAGCTCTAATCTCCCTCACTCTCTCCTTGTGTTGGTCCAGAGTACGAGGAGTCCAATTCGCCACTTTGAATCCTCCACGGTTTGAATTATTGAATTCCTTCAGACATTTTGAACAACCCATGATAGCATTAGGTAGCAGGAAACCGCAGGTCTTCCTCCCCTGCAGGCAGGTCGGCAGCAACGTTCAAAAGCGCCAACTGAACGGTCTTGCCCTTTGGGCAATCCTTGGTTATAAGCCTTTTTCCCCGATTCCAGAATTCCTTGAGTTCGTCGACTAGGGGCCTCAGAAAACTGGTAAGGTCGGCAGGTTCTTTACTTAAGTTTGGAATGATACCGTATAGTATGACGTTCTCAAGTCTGTACCGCTCATTTCTGGGTAGGTTAAGTATTGTTAGGTAAATGCCCCCTACTGACATCGAAGCTTTCCGAGAGAATGGTTGAAACCAATCGATATTCATCTGAAGAGCCAAGTTGTTTTCATTATCAAGAAAACACTCGTTGTTCGCGTCGTAAATATCAGCATACACTCTGTCGGGTATCCTCCTGCCCTTCCATTCTCTACATTTCAGCTCAAAACCTGGACGTTTCATCATAACCTGCAAACTCTTCTCAAGCGACTGGTAACAGAATGTCTTGACTGGAAGGAAGGTAATTTCCCCACTAATCTTGGCCTCATAAAACAATTTCCAGTTGCAACGTTTTAAATCATCACCGACGGTTGTGCACCTAATGGGTTGCTGATTACCATGACCATCCGTGTAAAAGCCTCGACCTCGCACACGCTCAGTGGTGGACAACACAGAATGCGACAACGTATAACAGTTCGGGCAGCATACACTCGTAGAGTAATTAGTCATCGTTAGGTCTGTACCCGACCATTTGTACATCATCAGCATCGTTTTGGGGAATACTGCCTCCGCTGCTTGTGAAACCTGGTCATTACCTGCTACCGTTAATAATTCACAAATGAAGCACATAACTTTAGCCATTTGCGTATCACTGGTGAAGGTGTGGATCTGCCACTGCAAAAGAAAGAACAGAACCCATGAAAATAGGCTTTGGATATTCTTATTAGTGGCACCAAGAACAACCCTTGACAATGGGCTAGGAAGACCCGTCCCGTCACCGAAAACCACTTTTAAGTGACGGATGGCCCAGTTGCGAATCTTGACTGCCTCTGGATCAAGGTTATCATTTTCATCCGATTCTTGGGAATCTTCCATCGTACCGTAATAGTCTTGCGTATCATCACCTGACTCCTCATCGGCTTCCATGGGTACCGCCTCTTCAACAGGCTGATTGCGACCCACAGGCTGACTGTCTGCTTCTCCCGGATTCCCGACTTCAGCCTGCTGCTGATTAGCAGCTGCAGCTTCCGCCCGAATACCAGCTCCAACCTGGATACCAACCTGGATACCACCTTCGGCCCGAATACCCGCTTCAACCTGCATACCACCTTCAGCCTCAATACCCGCTTCAGCCTGGTTACCTGCCTCAGCCTGAAAACCTGCTTCAGCCTGGTTACCTGCCTCAGCCTCAAAACCTGCTTCAGCCTGGTTACCTGCCTCAGCCTGAATATCTGCAGCTTCGGCCTCAAGACCCACTTCTGCCTGATTGCCAGCGTGTTGAGGTAAACCAAATTGGGGTGGTTCTGCAAGACACATGTATAAGAATAAATTAAATGTACAGTAGGGTTGCAGAGTACAGACTATCCCACCCAATGTTGTTTCTCTGACTCAAAAGTTATGATAGAAAGATGCATGGAGGGATACATATATATAACGTCCATTGTTTAAGTAATTCATTATTTGAACAATTGTTTAATTGTTAAGAAAAGATTTAGGCTGCCGATAATTTTCCAAACACTAACTGATCATTAAGATTATAGGAGGTATTTGAAAATAATATCTATGCGCGCAAGCTAGCTAGGAAGGTTTTGAAGGATATCGATTTCAGGTGCAAGTGCCTGTATCCTAGTTATACTATTTATCTGGTACTCACCATGCTCCATACGATGCTTCCAGTTATATGTACTTTTTGAAACTGGACGTTTACATGTGTCGCACCATCGGTTTCGGCTAGTGTCCATATTTCTTCTGGTTTCTGCCTGGTCACTGGTCAGACCCTTGAAACACCACGAGGCCATGGCGAACTTGAGTTAGACAGCAGCACTTGAGGGCGATGAACCTTCCCCAATTGCGACCACGACCCAAGTATTTATATATAGTACAGACCGACGCCTATGGTCCCACCAGCTGAAAGCCGCGAATTGCCGCGACATGCCACAGCCCCGACCCAGGGGAAGCTGCACTCGAGCTCCTAACCTCAGACACCCGTGTGAAATTAAAGCCAAGAACAGCTGCCACAGTATTACCAGGAGATTACTGTAGCCTCCAGCCTGGCCGTCACGGTAGCGCGTTGTCGTGATTTGTCGGGCGCGTGAAGTTTCTTCAGCTTCCGAAACGCATCGTCCGCCGTCAGGACTGGTGAGGGCATGACACCTGCCATTAAAACCTAGGGTCTACCCATTAAAGGGCGGTGAAGTTTCCTCAGCTTCCGAAACGCATCGTCCGCCGTCAGGTCGACTGGTGATAGGATTTCATCTGCCTTGAAAACCGAGCTCGAAGGTCTAACCTTAAGCTTTCTGCTACTACTTAGGGCCAGCTTATTTCGTTATAGTGTGTTTGGTGTACGGCTACGTGAATATCATGAGTGTCAAAATCATGAATGCCACCCTTGGTGAAAATCTTCTTAATTACTTTGGTTCTACAAGTGATACGAGTCGATGGCCGACTTTCCAAATTATTCAAAATACGTAAAACATATGTATTCATTCTGGTGGTCCCCCTTCCTGATTAATTAATATGGCCAGTTTTCTGAATTCTAGGGTGTGGCCATATGGCAGTTTTAGTTTATTCTGTCTGTTTGAATTGCCTGGCCATGGTAATTTGGAAGGAAGGTGTTTGTTTAAAGTTGAGATGACAACCTTCATGTTCTCTTCTTTCTTTTTTTTCAATATTAGCTGCCGCGTACTTGGTTCTTGTATCATGCGTGGAATTTGTTCGAGCTGCCAGTGGCGGATACTGACCTAGGGTCGTTCACAATAAGCCTGGAGTAACCCGTACCCGGTTGGTCAACCTCACTGCTCCAATTACCGGTCACCCTCCACCAAAACACAATGCGATGACCGGCCTCACCTTTCATGACACCCTGCAAGCCTTGTTGGACCAGGACCATACCGTAACTGACACTGGATCTGAAGCCAACCCAGGAGACGAAAACATTAAAGAATTCCCAACTGTGGTACTTCTCTCTTCGTACACTCTTCTTGTTATCCTCGCCGTAGCCATAATTATTAGCATATTGTTTGTTTGCTCCGGAATTACTCGCATCTTCGCAGACGCTCGTTTTCGTGTATACTTGCTTGTCTCGGGCAATCACAGTGTATGGCTTAAAATAGGCACGTTCCCTGGACATTTCGGTGATTATATCTTTCAAACAGACGATCCTATCACACTGACTAAAGCCGAAAATATATGCCTAAGCGCACGATACACATTTAACTGTGTCATCCAAATGACCGACTGCTATACCGGCACATCGACACGACTGCCCACACATTTAAAGGTTAATAAACTGAAGGACATCATGTTGACAAGATTGATGACTAAGGACATTATACGCTACCAGTTGGTTACCATGGGTATAGGCATAGGAGAGCCTGTTCTTTTGGGGAAATACCGGCCCGGTGAGCTTGCAACTAGTACTTCTACTTCAGTCGACTTAAGCCGTGTTGACCTTGATTAAGTCTTGTGTGAAAAATGTTGTATTTTTGTGTGTCTACTACCAATATGCTGCCGAACGTGGGTGCAATCGATACAATTGTTATGGTCATAAATTGAATTTGTAGCTAAATAAAATTTGGGTTTTGGAAAGAGCAGTATGACGCTGACAAGAGCGCTTTTATTCTGGCTCGGGATAGGGTCAACCCCTTATGTAATCTGTGAGACAGGCCCCTTAGTTAGGGGCCTGAGGCTAAACTAGGTCTGCAACCTAAACTAGTAGTGGAATTAAATGTGGTTAACGCCATAATCTGGCTATCGGGCTCCAACCGAAATTATGGCTATAGCTAATTAAGCTATCGTCCCTTAATAAATCTCGACACCTAAATCGACTTGTTTGTTTTTTAAATTATTAATTTTGCAATGACACAAAAGCTCCAAGTTACCAATACATAACTCCAGGAGAACTCCCACTTTAAAGGGTTACAATATGCAGGAGGTTTTTTTATTCTCTCACAGAAAGAATATAGGTGTGATACAAATCCTAGAAAGTATTTCGGGTTCATCAGGAGACTATATGGTCACGTGTAAATTTTTGTAGGTCCTACTGGCAGCGATGTATTTGATCATAATAAAATTTCTGAAAAATTACTTTTGCAACTTACTGCATGAAATCTAACTAAAAAGGATCCACTAGAAAAGAAATAACAGTTCTTAAAACCGGCTTCATGTCAACATTATTTTTTGATGACTGCGAAATAAGTACGAAGAGATGATTGATGTCGCATCATTTTAAAAATCTTATATCGAGCTTATGTTTGTTTAAAATACAGTTTTTATGAGTGATTTATGCTATTATTGATAACAGGTGTCATTCCATTGCTCTTCTAATGGTAGAGACGTTGTACCATAAAACTCATCAAAAAAGTGTTGTATTGTAATCGATTTCAAGTTCGTGGTCTATCTTTAAGAAATAGCACATTCGGGTTTTCAACAAAATGACACGTCATTATAGTTAAATGCGTTTCGTATTCGTAAATAAAAAGTATTCATAAATTTAAGATTCACTAATTAGAAGGACCTGGATAACGCTTACGGTTTTAGACTAATATAAGGCGGGTTTTCAACAAAATGACACGTCATTACAGTTAAATGCGTTTCGTATTCGTAAATAAAAAGTATTCATAAATTTAAGATTCACTAATTAGAAGGAACTGGATAACGCGTACGGTTTTAGACTAATATAAGGCGAGTTTTAGGCAACCAACATATCTATATAAATACTTCCCTGCTTATCGAGCATGCCGCAATGAAAACAAGAAGCGCAAAGTTCTTTGATAAAAGTTTATAAAACGACTATACAATTTAAGAAAGTACAAAGACCTAACATACAGCGTGACACAGACTATACAATTAAACGTAGTGTAAAGATAACATAAAGATGATAAACATAAACATCACATAATAAAGAGCATTAAACAGACCCTTTAGAAATAAGTTAGATTGGCTGTGCATCGGCGATACCCGACCGATACGCGGGCTTCACCGCCCAGTCTGGGGTGTTTGGAGGAGGCTCTTGGCGTTTTGGATCAGGGTCGGGGACATTTTTCCGCTTCTTTTCCAATCTAACGCCCCGCTGACGGCTGCTGGTTGACTTAAACTCAAACTCGTCCAGGTGGGCTTTGTAGCCCCTCAGCTCGTCGCTCTCCCACACGAGCGGTTTGACGAGGCGGTGGTATTGCTCGTCGGTCTTCCCATCTTGGTTGACCGGAAAATAAAGTCCGCGCTCCTCGTCGCTCGTGTAGTCGTGGGTGAGGAGGCGCCTCACAGAAGTCTTCCGAGTTTCGTCCCACGTCGTGACGAGTTTTTCCAAACCCACTATCCGTCTTTTGAGCTTCTGCAAAGTTAAAAAGACACTTTTTATTTTAATACAGTTACGACATACTTGGTCAAGAACATCAAATAAACACAAACAAGTTTGTCAATTTTTAGTTGCTTTAATTTAAAAGCTGGTCACTGCAGTTAATTTCAAAAGCGTTTTTCTTAATTGTGTCATATCCATTCTAATGGTATGTCAAGATTATTGTCCAAGGAAGGAAGTAAGGTTACAGTGCTCTATATAAATTTCATAATGTAAAAAAATGATAATTGTTTTCCAAGTTTCATTGTTACAAACGTAAGGCACACCCGGAGGGGGGGGGGGCACTCACTCTTTGAAGGTAGATACTTTTTTTGAATAGGTATAGATCAAGTCTGACAGCCCCCCTTTTCAGGCCTCCAAAAAGGCATTTGTTGACAAATTTAGTGGCCATTATTTGATTTTGGTACTAAAAAATTGATTAAGAAGCATTATGAAGTGACGTGGTTGAATGACATAAAATAAACTGTTGATATAATATAATGGACAATACATTATTGAAAGCTCCCCATGATCATTTCACAGCCCCCTGTTTTAAGCCAAATTGGCGATTCACAGCTACAGCCCCCGGTATAGTTCCGACCGCAGTTCGTACGTATACCCTTTTTTGAACCAAGTGGGTCCCCGGGAAGTCACACCACCTATACCATAGACATTACTCTTTCTCCTCGGCTTTGCACTTTTCCTGAAAAAAAAAATTACCGGAATATGTTTGAAAAGTGTAGAATTTCGGCCTGCCTGAATCGAACTACGTCAACAATGTTGAGAACAATAGAGGAAGTCTGTAACAAAAATTTATTTACCTCATTGACGTGGTGACGGATGATAGACTTTTCGTTGTTGCCCTTGATGTTCCCGTTCCGGAGGTTGCTGGCCCTGCTTTGGAGGGTCTTGAAGTAGGTGTTGGCAGCAGCTAGAAAAAGAGGAAGGACATGAAGTATGCTTAAAACTGGAGCCATTAAGTAGACAAAGGCAATATAAAGGCAATAAAGCAAGGGAATACATGTTAAAAATGCAAAGTGAGGTAAACATATTACTCAGGAATTAAAACCATCATTACACCGGTATTATATTTCTTTGTCCAGATAATCGAACTAAAGTTTTTTTCAGAAGACTGGGAGGATAACTTAATTTATAAAAGTAACAGTTTCCAATGTAAGTGGAGCCTATTTAGACACTAAAAACAGATTTCAAGCATTTCAAGCATCTTAAATTTTGTGTTAATTGAAGGATCAAAACTTTGGAATCATGGACATTAGATGCATGATATGTACAGCTGCAGGTTAGTTAACAAAGAAACTTGCTACCTATGGGACTTACCTAACACCTCTTCTCTGGGGGTATCTGGCCCCAGGCACACGTTGTCAACAATGGCCTTGATGATCGCAACGTTCTCTGGGTGTTTGATCCCCGCCCTGAATGTTGGAATATATTTATATTGTTCAATTCATCGGCATCACGTCAAGTGCTCTATGACTCTATTAACATGAGAACGGCAAAACTTATATTCAGCTGCAGCTTCTGGTGTTCAGGAACACATTACCCATTGCTTACTTAAAAACAATATTATTGTCTGTACTATTCATGTTGTTATGACGTAATCAACTTACCCACGGTTCAGGTTGAAGCCCCAATCCGGCTCACCTCTCCTGGCCTTGTAGGCAGAACGAACGAGTGCCTACAAACAATATAACAAGCCAAGAATTAAAAGTGGACTTCTAACTAAATTTCAGTGTACGAAATCATTACGGATTTTCGTTGTTTTCCGGGATGTTCCCTTGCGCGGTAAAAGAGAACATCAGGGCTATACTAGGAATGAGATGATTTCTAAACAAACCGAGAACTATATTAAACGGTAACGTTTTCCAGGTGACATTATTAGTTAATTATAAGCTGTAAAAACAAACTTTAGAACTTACACATATATCTTTGCGTGGGTGCAGTTTGGGTCGTTTGGCAGCTGGCTTCGCTTGGTTCACGAGAAGCTCCACCTTGGCCTTTGCCGCAGCCGCTTCAGCCTCCGCCCTTCGGCACTTGTTCTCCAGCTGCTCCATCCTGGCCAGCAAATTGGCCATGGACGGTTCAGCTGTAGACGTGGAGGGGCCGGACGGGGCCGAGTTTTCGGACGTGGAGGGCCCAGGCATGAACGACCTTTGGGATATCGTTGACGTGAACGACGCTTGAGATGTCAAGGGCCCAGGTGTGAACGACCTTTGGGACGTCGTTGACGTGAACGACGCTTGAGATGTCAAGGGCCCGGGCGTGGACGACTTTTGGGACGATGTCGACGTGAACGACGTTTGAGACGTCAAGGGCTCGGGCGTGGACGACGTTTTGGACGTGGAGGTGGGGAACCATGGATGGGTTTGAGACGTGGAGGGCGTCATCCCCCAGGGCGTGGATCCGGAGGGCGTGGAGGGCGTGGAGGGCGTGGAGGGCGTGGACGAGGATGCGGATGCAGTACCGCCTTGGGAACGACCAAGGCTAAGGTCCACGTCGTTGAGGGACAGGGAGTCATGATGAGACAGATCCTGAGAGAGATCCTGAGACACATCCTAAGACACTTCCTGAGGCTGATCCTGAGACAAATCCATCATCAGGGTACCTACGCCTGCTGATGAATCATGATCTGTTATTTGCGCGCAACCCGATTTTGGGCTGCTGGTCAACATCCTGCATGAGCTCGTAGACGGGTTTGACAGGACAGAGTCACTATAGTCAGTTGATCCGTTCATGGTGGCAGCAAGTTTTCAAGTGATCTATAGCCATATGCCACGCCGTATTTATACATCCCCGGCTGGCCCCCCTGTGGACACATGATCTGGCGAAAGCGATCTTTTATCGATGAGGCAAGACTTTGAACATAAGTTACGTGGTAGACGTGACGGGGTGTAGACGGGGTAAGAGAGACTTTTACCATAAGTTACGTGCTAGCCGTGACGGGGAGTACATGGAGTATCAGCGACACCATGACCGCCGCCCCTTGTGAGGCCTGTTACGTGTCAAGAAGTGTTAAGACTACCCCGCGGGCCGCGGGCCGCGGTACTCCTGTGAGGGACCTGACACAGAAGCTAGTTGACATGCGCCGCCTCAGATGGCCAACAGCTGGAGGCGGTCATCATAGACGCGTGTCCCCGTGTCAAACGCGACAGAAGTCATTTCAGATGAACCCCCTGTCGATCGGCTCTCTGAAGAAAATAGCGGCCTATTAGACGTGCTTCGCGCTACCCAGTGTAAAAACTTGTGAAGCCCCCGACTAGAAGAAGTCGTTTTAGTTATACCTTACGTAGCGTTTAAGTTGTCGACCGAGGGTTAACTTTTCGCTAAAGACTAGACGAAGCCCTTACAGTACCTGGGGGGTTGTGAGGTCGTGGGGGGTGGGGGGTATAAGTATGTGCCTGTACTAGACACTGGTTCAGAACAGCCACTTGATGGCCATGGACATCGAGCGACTGTTAAACGCAAGTCTGCATCTGCGTCTTGTTCGGGAGGAAAGGCCAGTGGTGAGACCTAGTCACCTCCCACCCGCGGACCAATCCGACCATCAGTGGCTGCTTCTGTTGTTAGTGATATACCTGGGGTGGAAATTTATTGGTATCTTCTCGAAATTGGCAGCAGGCTGTCGCTCGTTGGCGCAGGGTGAACGTCGGAGGGCTACAGTGCAGTGCTGTCTGAGGATCTACTGCCGATGGGAAACGGTCCTATTTCCACTGGCTCCCATTCCCGCCGAAATGGAAGCCGTAGGAAGTGCTGCCTGCCCACGAATGATCATCCAAAGACCGAGCATCCTGTCCAAGGCCCTGACCGTCGCCTGGTCGGGCCCACTCACGGTCCATCTGAATGGCAGTGACGAACCCTTGATGTTTGAACTCCCGCAAGATGTCAAGATTCCTCGTACGGAGCGCGTGCGCCTGAACAAATTTTTCAGGCACAGACTTTGTAGAGCGAGCGTTTGCTTGTAACAACAGGAACAACATGGCCCAAGAACTACTCCCAGACGAAAAACTGGGCTGCATGCCTGACGTAGACTCTTGGGTGTGATGAACAGTTATATATAAGTGTACGATATGTTTGAAGTATATATGGGAAAATGTTAATTGTGAAATGTTCACGAAGCTTTCGAGTTACATATGTACATTAGTGTATGTTCAGTAAATACAATTATGGGAAAATAAGCGAAACGTTGACACGTGGACATCCTAAAACCTTTTCCGCATGCATAACAATAAAACATTTTGATATCATGAACGCGTGTAGTCTTATGTGGCTGTGACTAAATGGGAATTCATGAGGGCGACAATGAATTCGGAACTGGTCCTTAAAGAATTTTGATAATGGGAAATCAATTGCTGCTGTGTGACGAAATTATGAGGGCGAGTATTCTAAACAACAAAAATCGAAAATGAATGAGAACTGATAACTTTTGAGCTGCAATAAAAGGAAGAGTTAATAGCTAATGTATATATAACCAACTCAATTTAAAGTCAAGCGTCTGCATGCGCTTTGAATCCTACGTTGTCTGAAATACAGAATTGAGATGAAAACAAAAAGTGCTGGTACCATTATAAAAGTAAGTCCAATGTTCAACAGGTAAACAGTACCGTGCACACTGGGGGGGTGGAATGGTACGTGGGGAAGATGCAAGTCACCACGAAGTTTCTTGTATTCGACCTTATTCAGTCGAATCTCTTTCATGTATGTACGGAGGGAAAGATAATTGTCTTTTGCTCGCTTAAAAATATCCTCTTGGCGGACTCGCATTTGCGGGCTAAGAGGTAAAATTGGGAATGGTTTATCGTACGAAAAATCCGGGTTCACAAGTCGGCTAAGTGACAGGTTGAGGTGTTGAAGACTAGCAAGGTTGACGGGGAAAACTGTTCTTAAGGGGCCTGCTGTAGAAGGCAAACAGTTAACACTTGAGACGGGAATTTCCCATTCTTTGGCGGACACAGAACAACCACATTCAAAGGCACGAACGCACGATTCACATCCAGGATGGGTTGTTGTTCGGTTGGGGCAGCGCACAACGACCTCGTCTATGTGAGAGAACAAATAGGTCCCTGTTGCAATGACTTGGATGTTCGACCTTCTGAAATTAGACTGAATGAGTATTTTGAAATCACAATAACGTTTGACAGACTCATGATCACGTAGATAGATAGAAATGAGGCACGACGAGGGAGAAAGCCTGCGAATTGGTAGGTCATAATGACAAAACAGAGAATGGCAATTATCCAGATCTGGGTTGGAGGATACCGTGTCTTGTGTTGCGGACACCAATAAATAAGCCGGTGTGTTCGAGAGGCGAGTATAATGCCCATGGAAGGCTAGAGGGAAGGTGTTCACTTTTAGAACCGTAAATATTTTGTCTAAGAAAAAAACGGGAATCTTCAAAATAGTTTTCAGAACATTTTGCTGTAAAACCGGGGGGACTAAAACAGTTACACTTCTATACATGTCGCGAGTGTTTGGAATATAAATATTTGAAAGATTGGACTTGGAAATGAAAAGGTACCGAATCTTCCTCATATCAGTCTCCGATATCAAAGAGGTACTCAGCCTGTTCTCCGTTAGGTCGCGAATAGCCTGTAGCAAGACATCAAGGGAGTAGTCCAGTTTAAAATCCAGTAGACGCAATTCTTGCAAATCTTGCATCAACCTGACCATCAATTCCCGGTTACTAATGTAAGCCTGGAGTCCTCGGGACAAATTGTATATGGAATGAGTGTTCTCTATGATGGCCTGGAGTTGGATTTCCAAAGTGGAGTCAACTAACTTTAGGACGGCATTTATTTTGCCATCGAGGAAGCCGATTTCATTGGCATTTACCTGGTCAGCACGAGTCTGTTGCTTCAAGTCATCGAGTGTGGCCGTTCCAAATAAAGTCTCGGAGAACTTGCCGATTTCTGGAATCAGAGCACGCTGCTTCCTGGATTTGGCTGATGGAGGTGTTGGCTGGGCCGTCGATTCCAAAATTGATTGCACTTGCCGGAGTCCGTTGCTGACCTTCGCTGCTATAGTCTTCCCAATAGATGTTATGTTATTCAACATAAGTTGGATTTTTCGACACTGTTCCATTGAACCGGCTGCCAGGGTAGCGCCGTGTCTACAATTTAGTGCGGCTGCCTGTTTCGGAGAAGGAGGAAGTGGTAAAATGATATCGACTTCGGTAGTGAAGTACTGATTACCTATGTGGATGGACGGTTTACTCTCGAATACTACACCATAGTTGGTACGAAAACGGTTTACCGTACTGGTGCATAGGCACCCCATACACCTAGACTCTTTCTCTTTAAGAGGGAGAGGAAGGTTTCCCCTCTTCCTCTTTAAGAGCAAAGATTCTCCCTGTTATACCTCACATGAGGCTTATAAGGTGAGGTTTTCTGCTTGAAGCATAGAGGTTTAGTATTGATGTAAACCACCAGGGGGTGCATGTATGTCCTCTTCTTCTTGAAACAAAATCCCTCACCAAATGAACCAAGCATAAGTATAATAGGGAGTGAAAGGTGTGCTTCAAGAGGATGAGGGGAAACCTTCCTCCTCTTCTTAAAGAGAAAGAGTCTAGGTGTATGGGGTGGCATAGGCATGGCTTAGCTGAGACAGTGCCCAGGATAAAGAGTCCACGAAGGAGGAGTATGGATACTGTTGGAGCCATGTCTGATGCAGGCTAGAGACCCCTCTAGTCTTTTATTACTTTTTCCCAGTCACGGGAAGGAGTAGACAGACAGTGGCCACGTGCACCTGGGATCTAAAGGTTTAGCCCTCCGTGCAGAAACGTTACGTTAATGCCAAAAGAAAAGCCGTGCAAAAAGTATAAGCTTAGGTGTACGCGTGCTAGTAAGCTTTCGTTGGTTAGGGTGTCGGCTTGTTCTAATTGAATTGGAAGGCAGACTTCAAAATGAATTGTTGGCATGGGGTTCCTTAACTTGTGGATGAGAAGTGAGAAAGCCTGTAAATGCAATTACTGCCCGATATTTATAGGTTTTATTTGAAGGTGGTTTATATGGAGTTCAGGCCGATTTAAGTCATGCACTGGCTGAAATTAGTCTCAAACCTTAAGGTCGGCTATATATATAACCAGCTTAGACCCAGTTTAAGGTGAATTATTTAGGGTAGCTATATAGGCCGGGAGGTACCTTTTATCCATACAGAAAATGTTTAATGAATTTTTAATGACTCTCATCCCTCACGGCTGACTTCAAAAGAAGTTAATTTCAAACACTTTTAATACTCCATCTATGGATGGTAAGGGTAAATGGTTTTCCCGGTGGGAGGGGCGAGGGATGATAGGGTGAAATAGGCCTGTCAAAGATTTAGCTACATGTGCTTTGCAGGCGAACGTAGGTTGGGTATGGAAGTGCCCGACCCAGCAAGTTCTCTGGGGCAACTCTGGCCCGTGTTAACTCGATGACTAACCCCTGATAATGGCCGGGAGTCCTTCAGATGACACCCAGCATGAGAGCTGTGTCGCTCTTGAGTCGGTTTGGTGTGAGTTATGTGATTACCAAGACTGTGCCCCTGCCCTTGTCAGATGTCACAGGGGGGTACAGATTAGATGGGGTGCTTCCGGGTACTTATGGGTGTTAATGGATTAAGGCCGGCCATGATGGACGCTTTGAAACTTTGCCGCCGTTAGGAATGGACCTGATTTATTATGAAATGTAATGCACAAGGGAACAGGGGAGCGAGGGATTGCTGCAGAATCGCGAAAATGCTTTCTGTCATGTTACTTAAAAAGTGCATGGAACTTGTTAACTAATGGTCATATTTAACTGAGACAATTATTCAAATGAAGTGTGATGCCCAGTGTCTCCTGTTTATTCAGATGCTAAGATCGGGAAAGAAGGTTATTTAGAATGTTTGCAAGAAGTATATATAATAAATTTATAATATTCGGAATTTCAGCCGGATCAGTCTCATTACCATTAGGACTATCATGTTTAAAAGTAGTAGTTGAGGAGAGGGCGGGTTCGACCAGTTTTTTTTTATAATTTTCCAATTTTTTTTAGGGTCTTCTTGATTTAACAACTTTTTGATTACAAATGGAGAGTTCTCCTGTAAAAAGCGTAACGTCCCGATCCTGTTTAAAATAAGTTAACAATCAACCTCCTCTCTTGACATGACGATTAGGGTTCAGAGTAGTCCTATCCTTATCATTAATTTGAGGGAATACTGTTACATACAACGGACGCTTCTTCATAGGGTGCGGGTAAAAAAAGTTACTTTTAATTATAGTTAAACATTTGAACATGATCTAGATGGATGAATTAACATTCGCGCAATTCAAGAATACTTAAAAAGAAACAAGACGTACGGATGGACACTTACAGGATAATTTAACAAATCGAAGTTTTCTGTACATAGTAGTGAGATCATTCTGGGATATAATAGGTTAGGTAGGTATGACACTAAACTGTGGGCTTACAAAGCCTAAACAAATCCGCCAAGTAACAACATAGTATGAGACACTAGCTGAATATACATCAGTTACAGTTAATGTTATTGAGTTATCTAAGGTAGTCAAATGATATGAACTAATGTATATTTATCTCAAGGAAATATAACAGGTACGTACTTCTTCGGCAAACTAGGAAACAGGTTAGCTATAGGGCTTCCGTATAGCAGGATGGTTAGGGCATCGCAAGAAACCAAGGAAACTAAAAAAATTGCATTTGTTAGCCAATATACCCGGTGTTCTACATCGATGTTGAGTAGTATTCACAATATATTATATTTAAATAAACATAGGTCAACTCTAGTAAGGCACAAGATGATCTTACATGAGATTACATTTACATGAGGTAGTAACAATGTAATAACAATGTGAACAGAACGGTATTAAAGGTAAATATGGGTATTCAACGTGGTTTCTTGATAACCATAATAAAATTATGAAACTCACACAGCTGTTAGATGAATGCATAGGAACTGTAATAAAACTTTAAAAACCATATGTCACCATATCCATTTAAGAGATATTAGCATTTGAAAAAATGACAGTTTATCATTGGCTCCAATGGGAAAAATCAATTTTTTCCCCATCAAATAATAAATATCCATAATTTTGACATCAAAAGCTCCAATCTTTTAGACAGGAACAGGATACACATTTTAAGATTAAAAAAACATGGGGTCACCATCAAAAATCAAAACTTATTCCTGAAAATACCAAAAATTGACCCCCAAAACTCACAAAAATAGCCTATACTCGTTTAAGAAATTAACAACAATATATCTTTTGGGCAAATTATTCTAAATATTTTGAGTTTATGATGAGTAGATCACATTTTGGTAACATTTTAAAAAGTTTGAGAAATATAAAACTATTAACACCAGGTGGTGCTGCAGTGAATTCCCATATTTACCTTTAACTCTCAACTCAAGGAATCAGTGGACTGAAACATGTTTATGAGGTTCCTATACTAGTACTGGTCTATAGTAAGCTTAAGGCTGCAGTTCTTGAGTGCACTTGGCCTGGGCCAGCCTTAAAATAAAGTTTGTTTCCTGTTTACCGCCCGAGTGACTATTTTAGGGCCGACTGGAAACTTTTTTTATCATTTTTTGAAAAAATATTTTTTTTTATCAAAGTTTTCAGTTAAAGCCTTACCAACAAAAAACAATTTGGAAAAAAAACAGATTGTCCGACCTCCCGACTGGGTATTTATCTGATCACCCGCTGGACAGGAAACAATTTTTTTTTTAGGTTGGCCTTGTGCTACAATACCTGTTAAATGATGACCCGTAGGGGACCAAGTGCATTTTGGGTTATTTTCATCAAACCTCTTAAATTGGTTAAACTAATGAAATAATAAAAAGTACATGATTTCTATAAACTATTTGAGTCAGTCTTGCATCCTATACCTTAATTATTTTCTCCGTATTGAAGTACTATATCATAGCCACAGCCAAATAAAGACATCCGGAAATCAAGGAAATCTCAATGTGACATCTCCAATTCTCATAACTTTTTTCTTTTTCTTTTTTTTTTTTTGATTGTTTTTGATTGGGTCTTAATAGGCTCGGCATAGCCGATCTTCCGCCAGCTCCCACTTTGTGACTAACCTTACAACGTTTTAGTGGGCAAAAATCGATGTTACAAAGACACTTAAACATGATACCCAATTAGTGATATATGAATGATGAAATGAAATGTGATGGAAATTTGACAGAGTACTCACATATCAGTCACTTCAACTATCAAATCAAACTATCCGTTTAAATGGATCTTGTATTGATAATTTGGTTAATTTTTTGAAGATTTCTACTTGGTCAACTCGTGCAAGATATGCAGGAAGTTTATTCCAAAGGTCACAAGCCTTATAATATGGATCTTTAATGATTTTATAGTGATGTGACTTAGGGATATTAAATAGAGGTCCCGTTCGACGTCTAGTGTATATCTCTCTTCTATCCAACAGACTACTATTTTTGATAGCATAAAGGCAAACGATAACAAGTGTAAATATCTACGATGTACAAGCCTAAAAATATTAGCTTTTGAGTGTAACCATTCAGTGGATTTCCTCTCATGAATTGGCAATCTATGTTGGTTATACACAATTCGTAGCTCCTCATTTTGGAGAGTTTGCAGCTGTTTGTGTGTGAATTTCTGACCTTGGTCGTAAATAAAGTCTGCATATTCTAGGATAGGCAGAATAGTCGATTTGTAGACAGTTAATGATGCAAATGTTGTTAAATGTTTCCGAATAGTCCTAAAGTAATTTATTTTCAGCTGCACCCTGTTTATGAGGTCTTGACGATGGGTTTGGAAAGATAATTTGTGATCAAGTTTCAAACCAAGATATGGATAGAGTGAAGTATTTTTCAGTGGAGTGCCCCTGACACTGAATGATACAGTATCCAAGTCACTTTTATCAATAATACCAGTCCGCATCCATTGAGATTTTTTAATATTCAGAGTAAGGCTATTTTGATCACACCACAGAGCCACCTGATTGAGCATTCCCTGCAGTACATTCACATCAGTATGGAATAGCACAGTATCATAAGCGTAAAGTAAAGAGTTGCACCCAGGAATCTCAGCCACATCATTAATATATATTGTAAAAAGAGTTGGACCAAGGATGCTACCTTGTGGTACCCCAAAAGAAATAGGACGATATTCAGATATAGAATCATCAACCTTTACACGTTGGAATCTATCACTTAAATAGCTACTAAACCAATTTACTGTTTCTTGATTCAAACCTATTTTTGATAATTTATCCAAAAGAATAGTGTGCGAAACAGTGTCGAAAGCTTTCTTAAGATCTAGAAAGACCAAGTAAGTATCCTTTAATAATTCATTTAGGTTTAAATAAATATTATGTAATAATGAAGCAATTGCACTGATTGTTGATTTACCTTTCCTAAAACCATGTTGTGAGTTAGAAAGTTTATCATTTTTATCAAGAAAAGCTTTAAGACGTTTACATATTATGTGTTCTAGAACTTTCCAGGGAGGGGTAAGAGTGAAATAGGACGCAGGTCGGCAGGCCCTTTCGGATGCACAACTTTAGGTAAAGGGACCACTGTGCTAAGTTTCCATTTGTCTGGAAACGTAGAATTTATAATAGATAAATTTATAATAGATAAATTATATATTCTCTTAATTTTGTCTATGTCACACATAAAAGCATCCACAATTACAACTGATTTGATATTATCTATTGCAGATGATTTATTTATATCAATCGATTTCAAGGCATTGATAAGTTGGGTCTCAGTTATTTCTTCAACTAACAGATCATTTGTATCAGCACCATTACCAGCAGAGCTGATTTGTGGTTGTGACTGGACTGTAATAGAGGATGCTAACTTAGCCCCAATTTCAGCGAAATATCTATTTATATAATCGGCCATGTCCTCTCACAGGACGAAATAAAACTTATCTGATTGTATAATTAGATATAATTGGTCCATTATTCTGCGCTCCTGATAAGGGCCATGAAGGACACAATGCGATGCTACAGTCCAAGTAGTTAACGTCTTACCATGCCGCAGCAGTATGTCCAGTGTTAATTTTACAATTTCACCTTGCCCTAGGCGGCATGTCTTCCCTAACGACCAAAGAGAGAATGATGAGCGTAGGCGAATTACCCTACAGTCCCCATGCTGCACCACCGTCTACGTAGCGCGCGTGAAGTTAATGCTTCGTCCCATCCATAGGTGTCTCTGCTTGCAGCGTCACATCCGGGCAACTCAGAAAACACAAGATGGCGGCCCGGTAAGCAATCTTTTCTGTTTTAAGGGGGTTTTTTGGACTCGAATTAGCTGTATATCCTTGGTATTTCGGTCCAAAATAGGTTATTACGATTGTATTTAGCGTTAGGGATGTGTATATACCAGGTTTGGCGAGTTCTTTCATCGTAATTATTTGTTATCGGCGAACGTAATGTGTTTTTTTTTCGTTCGCCGGTAAAATCCAAGATGGCGTCTTTTCGAGAAGGGTTGCCGATTCACCCGGGATACGTACAGAGGAAGGGTTTCTCGGGCTAGATTCACATGCATGTAATCAGCGGTTAGCTTTTTACTGTGGGTAGAAACAAAAAAGTGGATGGGATAAACACGTTTAATAGTTTGGCTGGAGTAGTCGCAGTATAACGCATTTTCCCCTATCATCGCCCAAGCTTTGTCAGCAAACTCTGCCATCGCGTCTGATATCAGTTGGAATCATCGATCTGTGCTTAGCATTTGACACTTGTGCCCGGCGAGAGGCTTTGACCAAAAGCTGTCAGTTATCCGGCTATAGTTACAGAGGTGATTACAGCAGAGAAGCGGAGGTATTATCGCCGAGGGTGTTACATGGTGGTTACATGACAGCCAGCAGTCCGAGAGGCTCATACCCTATATAGGGTCTGAGAGAATTTATGGTTAACTCCACACACCACTATTCAGCCTGCTCGAAATCCTGTCTGGGTGTCCTGGCCCTCTAGGGTAGTTCGAGAGGCTCTAACCCGTTGCACCTAGTGTAACGAGTCTATTTCTTGTGGGCCAGTCGGGCCCCCTGGACTTGGAATCTAGGGGCCTTACCCATTATTTAGGGGCCTCGGGCCCCCAGCCCCGTGCTATTTCGACCCCTGATTTAATTATTTTATTGTCCCTGACTCTCAGAAATAAAAACAGAGCAGCAATAATGTTCACTCCAAAGATAGAAGGGGCTTCCATTAGAATATCGAATTTCAGCTTTCTTGACAGTTGTTTGTTTATTCTTTAAATATTGTGCCCCATCCCTTCAAACAGTCTTATTTCTGCATCATCAGGGCTCAACATTAAGCATTGCCCGCCTTCCCGGGGCAGGTAATACTTGAGTTGGGGCTTGACACTCACCTGCCCGAAGGACATCAATGTCGGAGAACTCAGCTTTTAATTATTATCAGCCAGTAAAATATTCAGAGCAGGAGAAGAGGCAATATAAAGGATATAAGAAGGTATAGATTACACAGGTTTTGCATGGGTAGGTCACAAAATACTGCGCGAAAAGTGGTCAGAATCTTTTCCCGTGTTGTGGTAGTACCTACAAGAGGCCCAGACCCTATATTGGGTCTGAGAGATTTTATGGTTAACTCCAACACTATATAGGGTCTGAGAGAATTTATGCTTAACTCCACACACTTCTATTCAGCCTGCTCGAAATTACACTAAAACTCAATGTGAAACAGGGTACCAGCAGACTGTCATGGTGGACAGGTTGGAGCCATTCAGCACACTGAGGCTAGGCAAGATCTTGAATCCTTAATATTCCGAGGAAAATACCAATCAAAACATATCATATATTGAAGACAAGATATCAAGGAAGGCCATTGGTCATTCATATGACAGAACATAGGGTATGTGCTGAGAAAAATGTGCTGGGTGCTCAAAAAAAAAGAAATTTTGGGACGTGATTTCCAGTGAAAAAAAAGTGTCCAACGCAAAAAGGAGCAAAATTACTAACAGTACTTACTCCCTGATAGTAATATCGCATACCTAGGGCCCATATATTACCAGAATTTCTGGTCCCTGACTCTCCGAAAAAATCAGAGCGGCAAGAATGTAAACTCCAAGATAGAGCTCGATGGGGCTTCAATCTGATCCATAAACTGTATAATAGTAGTCATATTTCACAGTCTAAGCATCATACCTTACCAATGAATCAATAAGTTTAGGATCAGTGCAAAAACATATTAAAATAGGGAAATAATAGGAATAATAATTACAGGCGTCAATTTCCACCCTGGCATGTCATTTTCTGCATGATAATATTCTGCATGCCTGCATGCTTTATTAACCCAAAACAATCGGGCTGATTGTCATCCTCAAACACAAATGTGAACGTTATTAATATGCATGCTCAACTGACCATGGTCCAACTGCATTCCCAGATTACAGGTGTCAACATACGCTGAAGAAGATAACCTACCATACTGTGTCTGTAGACAGAGATGCCATTTTACCTACTTTTGTAGTATTTCCTACATTTTGGTGATTATGGATTGCACAACTGATTTTCCCTACATTACTTTAATATCCATTTTAGAGTATTTTGTGTCAGTTTCAAGCTATTCAAATACAAATCCTATCTCAGTTCCCTTTCCCTGAACAATAGTTCTCTCCTAGTTATTTTTAGAAAATTCAATAGGAATAGTATTTCCTCATTTTCCTATGTTTTCATCAGTTGGAAGTGGCATCTCTGTGTAGAGCATAATCCCAGATTACAGGTATCAACGTAAGCTGAAGCAGGTCACCTAACAGACTGTGTCTGTTAGAGCATAATCCCACATTACAGGTATCAACGTAAGCTGAAGCCGGTCACCTAACAGACTGTGTCTGTTAGAGCATAATCCCACATTACAGGTATCAATCATGGATTAAACTTAATATTTTTACTATTTTACTTGTTTTTACAACATTTTTACTAGTATCCGGTACTAGTAAATCTATACTTCATTCACACCGTGAACAGATATCAACGTAAGCTGGAGAAGATAGCTGGAAAATACATGATAAAAGCCAGAGACATTCACACTGATCTTCAGGGCCCATGGTAGGAGGAGATAGCAAAAAAATACATGATAAAAGCCAGAGACATTCACACTGGTCTGACGGGCCCATGGGAGGAGGAAATAGCAGAAAAATACATGATAAAAGCCAGATACACTCACACTGGTCCGACGTGCCCATGGGATGGGGGGCTAGTGATTAGGTACAGAAAAAAAAAAAAAAAAAATCACATCTTCATCGACGTCAACAGTTGTCTTTGATTTCATATCAATGTATTAGGAGGGCTCTCAGCTTTGGAATTTATATAAATATCTACATATTAAATGTTATGTTCACTTATAAAGACTGATTCAAGGCCACCCGGCCCACAATTTTGGGAGAGATTGAAGTCATTCAGTTAAAGGATTCTGAAATTGAAAGATCCATTTCCGACATTTGGACAAATCATCATTTCTTAACATCCATGTGCTTTCATTTGACATGCTGAGTTGTAGTCACTGTGCGGGTGGAGGTGGCGTTCGCCGTCCCCAACCCACCTCCACCCCAACCGCCAGCCGCCGGCCCGCCACCCCCAGGGCCTCCGCATCAAGGGCCGCCGCCCCCGCCGCCCCCGCCGCCCCCGCCGCCCCCGCCGCCCCCGCCGCCCCCGCCGCCCCCCGCCGCCCCCGCCGCCCCCGCCGCCCCCGCCGCCCCCGCCGCCCCCGCCGCCCCCGCCGCCCCCGCCGCCCCCGCCGCCCCCGCCGCCCCCGCCGCCCCCGCCGCCCCCGCCGCCCCCGCCGCCCCCGCCGCCCCCGCCGCCCCCGCCGCCCCCGCCGCCCCCGCCGCCCCCGCCGCCCCCGCCGCCCCCGCCGCCCCCGCCGCCCCCGCCGCCCCCGCCGCCCCCGCCGCCCCCGCCGCCCCCGCCGCCCCCGCCGCCCCCGCCGCCCCCGCCGCCCCCGCCGCCCCCGCCCCCCCCCCCGCCCCCCGCCGCCCCCGCCCCCCCCGCCGCCCCCGCCGCCCCCGCCGCCCCCGCCGCCCCCCGCCGCCCCCGCCGCCCCCGCCGCCCCCCGCCGCCCCCGCCCCCCCGCCCCCCCCGCCGCCCCCGCCGCCCCCCGCCGCCCCCACCGCCCCCACCGCCCCCACCGCCCCCACCGCCCCCACCGCCCCCACCGCCCCCACCGCCCCCACCGCCCCCACCGCCCCCCTTTTTTTTGCCCCGACCCTAATGTTTTTAAAGACTTTTTAGTGAAAGTATTTTAAATTTGTCAAATATCACAAAAATATCGATTTTTTTTCACTATAAGCCGTTAAAAAATATTTTCCAAAATAAAAAAAAATCCCGACCTACCTACCCTATTTTTTTGGGCTGATGTTACCGGAACGCAACTTTTTTTTTCCTTGGCCTTACATGTGTCATACCCTTATAACTGGATATATATATATTATAACGACCATTGTTTCTATAAATATATGACACTAAGTTATAAAATCACTAATTGATAGAGAATATTTACTTACACAATTACATTTCTAATATCCCCTTAAACATCAGGTTGGTAATAGCCTCGATATGTTTTTATTGACATGAACATTGCATTCTTATGCTCGTATTGTTTTTATACTGTATATAAGCATGTCCACACTAAGGGGTATAAAAACGTGACATGACATCTCAAATTGAGATTTACTGCAATATTTTGTCGTGGACTCACTTTTGTCATGGACAGATTGTTGACAGTGTCATGGACGTGACGACTTTCAGACTTTATGTCATGGACGTGATGTTTGACATGTCATGGACGTGATGTTGACATGTCATGGACGTGATGCTTGACATTATGGTAGTTTTGACATTTCACCAAAAACATTGATTAGTTAAAATAATTTTTGACATTAGATCGTCTGAAAACTTTTTGAAAAGAGGAAATTTTAAGCTGCAACATAATAGCACCAATTTGGCCTAAAATGACTTGTATTTTTTCAATCAAATGAGATTTTATAGTCATCACGTCCATGACATTGGCATGTGGTCAATCATCACGTCCATGACACATGCCAAAAATAATATAAATGTGTATTAAACACTTTTTTTTATCATATTTTCGATTTTTGTTTGAATAATTCATGAACATTTTGTAATATGCACATCATTACATGGCTCATTATTTTTAACAATAAATATCTGAAGTCAAACCATCTCTCAAAGTCATTCTGCCACTATCTGTACAAAAAATTTAATCAACTCTGAAATATTTATAACTTAAAAGTTACAGATTGTCAAAGTCAGAAGTACTCAATTATACCCCTTAGTGTGGACAAACACATATATTACTCAGGAATCTTTTGAAATCACTGTGGTGTTGCAGTGATTGTGTTAGCCTAATCACTGATATTGTATAATGTATATTTTTGTATTGTATAGAATTGCAACCGGTGCTACCACCATTTTTATCAATAATTACCGTGTAATTGTATATATATATATATATATTTTAAATAAATAGTCAATTATCTTTTACAGCATTTATGTGTCTCATCGTACTTCTTAGCGGCACTAGTAAATTTTAGTTATCCGTCTCAGGGCTCGACAAATCACATAATACATTGAAATGACTTGTGCTGTCTATTTCTCAACATGGAAGTGCTTTCATGTTAGAGGAATTGCTTTCGAACTGGATGTGCGCGTGTTTGTCTGGGTTAGGGTGGGGTTTGCAGCCCCCCCCCCCACACACACACACCCACATGCGCCCGTGCCTGACTGACTGTTTATACACAGATTGAAAGAGATGTGCGTTCAGTTTACTTGACGCACAGACAACAGATTCGTCTAGCCCTGAGTCATGACAATCGGAAATTAATCGATGTCTCAGACATAGTTGTAAATTTGGGTTAACCATTTATTCTAGTCATCTGAAGCAATCGTATTCTTTTTGGTTTTTATTACATTATGGGGAACCCTCTTGGTGGTTTCTACAGGCCTCAAAACATGGAATACAATCAAGTTGTTGAAACCTTTAGGCTTGTGTTCACAAGAGCGCTAAATTCCATTCTTTTCCAAGGTGGGAGACAGAAACTGTACCGCCTACACAAACTATATAATACTGCCTAAATCAGAATGAGAATACCTGTCTGACCCTTTAGTGTTGGAATATTTTACATCCTATTCATTGATCCAAAAAGATAATTTTTCAACAGACTTTTCTCTTGTGTCTGATGTGCTTTGAGGCCTGATTTGAATAGAAATTGAAAAAAGGTGTCTGCCCGGCAAGGGTTTTCCTTAGGCACTTAGAGCCGGCTCTCTTGACCAGCTTTAACTAGTGTCTGGGATCGACCGTCTGTAGGTGGCCAAAGGTGGGTTAAAAATATTGAAGTATTGCAAGTACTCTTAAAAAATGGAATCATGATCGGCGTTTCGATCGTTGGATCACAAATGGCCGGCTCTAATTTTGTCCTGGGGAAAACCCTGCTTCAGGGAGCCCTTGGGATCGCGCTAAGGGTGGGTATATATATTTTTTTTGTTTTTTTTGTTCTTGAACTTTTTTTTTAAGGGAAGTACTAAAAATGGTGATGAAAGTCCTCAGTAAATCTACTGATTTCAGTAAATTTAAAAAGGAGTGACGTGTCAAAAAAAACACGCCTTCGAAAAAACAATTCTTTGAATTTTTTTCATTAAATCACTTTTGAAATTTTGAAATTAAATCCTCCTTAGTTCTTAATCCTAACCCACCTATTTCCAAATAGAGATTGCTACTAGCCCATCCTACCCTGGGCACACGATTTCAGGAATATTTTTCACTGAACACTTTCATATATTTTCACTGAACACTTTCATCATTGTAATAGAAAAAGAAAACGAAAAAAAAAATGACAACATGAAACGAAAAAAAAAAGAAGAAGAAAAAAACAAGAAAGAAAAAAAAAGAATAGCAGTGTTCGAACTTAACTTTTTTGCCCTCGGCCATCAAGGCCGACTGTTAAAAAAATGGTTGGCTCTGCTTGACTTTTTGTCGGCCCTGATTTTACCTATAGGGAGCCCCTATTAAGCCTTTTTAACTGCCTAAGAAAAGGATAGAATATTGCTGAAATCTTTTGGCCACCAGGGCAGAAAATACCTTACTTTTCTTCAAAAATGTTTGGCCCTCCTCTGAAATTTCCGGCCATTGGCCGATGGGCAGACTGTAATTTCGAACCCTGTTTAGTAGTGTGTTTTACACTCACTCAGACGGTCGACTAGGAAAAAAAAAAGCGCTAGTATCATTCAGAGTTGGAAATCTTAGGTGCCGACACACTCAATATTGCGAACCGACTTAAATGAGCCTCCAGATAGAAGAAGGCGAAATGATATAATATGTATGTTTCCTGTCAAGGGGATGAGATATATCAAAATGAGGCGGGTGTTGTTATTTTGTTTGCTGCCCCATTGGCTGACGGCATGTTGATTTCCAGCTCTGCCATGATATGGTACGAGCCAAATTTGCTACCGTTTCCTTCCATAATTATTTTAACTCATCATGCACAACTTGGAAATAGGGGATTAACCTGCAAAATATATCTCAATTTGGCACATTTTAAGGTCTATCCCTTTTAGTGGTTCGTGTTTTTCCCCTACTACTAGATACTCAGTTTTTCCCCAAGTAACGGTAACTCTCTAGCTATGTGGCAAACATTATCACCGGCTTACATGTTCAAAAAGTAAATTCACATCCTTCAAATGCTAGAATGCAAGTCATGTATAACCATGCATGCAGTGGATTCTGGCTAAAGAAAAATACATTAAGCCCCGTAGTTTTGTTTCATGGTAATACTAATGTGACAACTAGCCTATAGTGCTTTATAAAGCTGAGTCTAAAATTAATTTACCGCGGGGAAATCACGAATCACACAAGAGATTTACCAAATTTTTTTCCTTTTCAGCCGACAAATATTGGACTGATTGTAAACCAAATTATTTTTGGTACTTTTCACATGCAAATGTAAACTTAGCCTAAGAGTAGTTAGTCAGGCGGTTGTGAACTTGGCGCTTCAAGGAGATAACACAAGATCACCAAGAACTCTGAGGACATCCACTGTATACCTGGACTCCAAAACGGAACTGCTGTTGTCATATCGCCAGGACAGTCATCCATGAACAATAAGTGTACACACCGATGTGTTTCTACGCTCGAAGGAACACCACTCAGCTCTTGTGATTGTGTATTATGGTAACATCAAATTATACATTTAATGACAATAATGAATCAAATAAGACATTTCTTGTAACAGTGTTTTCCCCAGACGCTTTTAGCCGGCTGTGCCGACCAGCTTTAAATTCTGATCGACCAGCTTTGTTCTCCAGAAGATGACCGAAAAAGTATTGACAAATGGAAAGTTTTCTTGTAAAAATTCGTCCTAACCAGCTTGTAATTCGTAGGATCATAAATAGCCGGCTTTAAATTTGTCCTGGGGAAAACCCTGGCCCATCTTGGACACATACATATTGTCGCTGGCTTCCCTAGCCCACTTAAAAGGGTCTTAATCTCATCTTTCCTGTCCCCTCTGGTCTAGATCTGTGTACATCTGGGCAAGAATAGGTTCCCAGTATCCTCCAATTGTTGTGGTATATTAGGTAGATTAGTATATTCAAAGTTCTTCGGAACAGGTGAACATGTACACTTTGAAGACAATAGTCAGACAGTTGTGACCTTGTGAACTTTTTATGGTCGATTAGTTGTGAACTTTTGAACGTGTAACATATGAACATGTAACTCTTTGGAGAAAATCGTGAAGTACTGTGAGAAAATACACAGTTGTGAACTTTGTCCAAGGAGGATAACGAAAGGCGAAAAGGAAATTAGTGAGGACAATGGAGACATGCCAAATGGAACGATTGAACTACAGTGGGGCGTGGTCGATGTGAACTACAATGGAGCCTGACTTGCCAAATGGAACGATTGAACTACAAGGGGGCCTGGCCGATGTGGAAAATGGATCAATGCAGCCTGTAGGACTGCAATGAGGCCGGGGGTGTGTGGCAATGGTGTGCATACTTTAAGGAGGTGGTTGGGTTCTTCATGATGTCGTCTTTGTGCGGCATGTTGACTCTGGCAACGAGACAGCAAAACAGCGAAGCAGGATCTACTACCTATAGCTGGTAATGTACCTAGATGTTAGGTGCGCCCCGTTGGAGCAGAGACTGTTAAAAAATAAATCATTATATCCCTTTCAGATCACAGATGCTGGTCCCCAAGTTCAGTGCATTTGCGTGACTCCTGGAAAACCGTTTAAAACCAAACTTAACTTGAAAAGTGATATTTTGCGTTTATTGCAGTCGGACCGTCCTCTTCGTTTGGCCTGGTGAATTTTTGGAGAAAATCAAGTTTCTTGCAATTGAAAACTGTGTTGCCGTGTCATGTCGTTTATGGTGTCGTCTTAGGTAGTGGGAAATGTTGCCATGGTTCAGAACTTACTAACATGTTTTGTTACTGCCTAACAATACATTATGATTGTGTGTTGTAGCAATTAAAGTTTGCACCTGGTCCGAGCACGTGCCAAGTACCATTTCGGACACTCGCTATGGTTTCATGTTGTTCGTTGCAGGCAAAATCATGTTGCCCACCTCCACCCCTATACACACACTGCCAAGGAGCTACCCAAAGACCCCTGTCATCTTATTCTAGTTGACACTTGTTTCAGTAGAAAACTATCTCTTTAAGTAGTCGTAGTCCGTCCCTCCCTGCCTTCCCTCCTCTCACCCTCCAATTCCCCTTGTGCAAAGTTTATAGTTTTAAGATCATTAAAGTAATCCTTGCACATAAATGAATTATAACAATTTTTCAATTGTATGAGTGCTGTGTGCTATTTCATTCCTTAATGACTTACCTACACTGCAATATTTGCCCATTAATTCTTTTGAAATAATTTTACGGTACCCAAAACAATTAATTTACGCAAAAATTATTTATCTCTTAATTTATGTGCAAGGGACCCTTCAAAGTAGCAAAACCACAAGCTGAATGTGTATGTTCAAAGACTCTTGAATACTTATGAGATAAAACTGTTTCTGTCTTTATTCCGACCAATTTACTTGGATCAAATTTATTTGTTATAAACTTGAAACAGTGTTGTGGTATTGCAATTTTACGGTCGGCCAGTTTAGTCATATTTGTCTTGCACTTTAAAATTTAATTGTCTTTCCCTAAAGCGTTAGGGTTGGCCGGTTTGGTTATCTTTGTGTTTTGTGTCACATTTTGAAAGTACCAGTTAAGGCGTAGACTAGTTTTGTTAATTTTCTAAGCATGGCCGTAGTGGTAGATTAAAGTTAGATTAAAAACCTAATTTTCAATTTCACCTCTTCCGACAACCTAATTTTCACTTTCACCTCTTAGTGTCATTCTAATATTTAAACCTTATGGTGGTGGTAACTAGGTTAAATAAAAAAAATTAACAATTACTGTTTTTTATACCCTGACTGAACCCCTAAGACCACATTGTTTACTCTTTTTCTTACTGCCAACTTTTTGATATTCTGCAGTGCCGTCTGTTGTTCGTGAATGAGAACTCATAGGGGGTAAGTAAAAGATAAATTCCCTTAACATTCATATTCGCAGCTTTATTGGTATTTTTTACATGTCGGTACTCTAAGTATCGGGGCCTCTGCTAAACATTTAATCAGATTTTGTATATTACCAATTGTCCAATTCCGGCAGTATGACGTTTGGTTATTCTACTAAAACATGTACTTTGGCTAACATTGTCATTCTTCATTCAGGTACTCGAGCAGTTGGTCTGTGTGCAGGAGATGCGATTTAGCGAGCAATCTTCACAAGTCCTTCGTGACGCGAGCCAGCCTGCTTCATATGCCGTTCGGTTCGGGCTACTTGTCGAAGATGGTGAGTAGGCCATAATTAGTATCGGTTAGATGACATTACCTTGACTATGACATAGAGAGGCAGTTCCAGTAACTTCTGTTAGCAACATTACATACACTTGTGGGCGGGCTTCTTTAAACATCTGGACTTTTCACAAGTACACTGGTCGCGGAACGCTTACAATGATTAGATTTCGGCCATCTGTCGAGGTGCAGCCAGCAAATCGTCCGTTGATTCGGATGACTGGCAGGTAGGTTGCCCATGTTGGCGTCTCAAACTGTTTGCATTTCCACATTGTGATGGGTCGAATGTAATTTACCCTGTCTTCGTAGGGCTTGTACCACTTGACTACTGCAAACACATGTTCTCTCATTTCGCCAGTCTGCGGGATTTTCAGAGTGTGTTTCAGGAAATATTGGATCAGGCCTGGCCGCAATGGTTATGCAAGTGAATGTTTGGCGTTATTATTTCATAGCCATATCATTGTTCTGCTAGCCGACTAAACAGATTAAACTGGGTGTCTGCAAACTCAAGTTTTTCCCGAGTAACGCATGCCGACGTTACAGGCCAAAACGAAGCATTCCCACACCTTCAGATCTTCAGATGGTAGCAGTCCTTGGAGGCAATATCCAGAACTCACAGTCACAAAATTTAACCATTGCTGAGCTGTCCAAAATCCATAGTTTGAACCTATGTACGTCGCAGCACGTTCGTCGTCTGTTCCCACCTGGAATTGTAGCAAGCGCTCGTCCACGATAGAAATATCTTTTTTTGTCAGAATCTCTTCTTCGCAATAGTACTTCCACATTTTTTTCGCTGTGCCCATATACAGATTGTGCATGATGTCGATTCCAAGGTGATCTATTGGTCTGAAGTATTCCAATTTCAGCAATGGGCTGTAGCGAATACCATACTTGCTTTCGAGGTTTTGTTTCGCTGCTTCGTTGCGAGCACCGTTTATCTCATCGATCCATTCCATGTGTTTCCGGTGGGTCCGTGCTTGCCATGTCGATCTTTGAAAGCCAGCCAGATTTCTCATAAGTCCACCGCCAAATTCCTTGAGACACTTTGAACATCCCCGATTAGCAGCGTGTGAAAAAAAACCAACCAACTTACGAGCGGCAGGCAGGTCTGCAGCAACACTGAGAAGAGCTGCTCGGACTCTTTTCCCTTCTGGAAAGTTATGAGTTTTAAGGACAATTCCTTGTCTCCAAAATACCAGCAATTCGTCGACAAGTGGGTTTATAAAGCTTTTTAATGTGTGAGGTTCTTTCGGGAGATTTGGAATGATGCCAAGTAGAATAACGTTAGCCACTTTATATCGCTCGGTCCGCGGCAGATTCAAAACCACAAGGTAAATGGCTCCTATAGAAATATGACTCCGCCTAGTCCAAGGTTGGAACCAATCAACGTTGATTTGTAAAGCCAAGTTATTGTCGTTCTGAAGGAAACCGTTTGGGCCCGTGTGCTCTTTCCACAACCGTCCATCATAGATGTCTGCCAAAATGTTTGAGGGAATGCGGCGGTCTTTCCATTTCCTACATTGGTTCTCGAAATTTGGCCTCAACAAGAGGCTTTCCAAACTTTCTGATAGTGGTCTATAGCAATACGTGTAGATCGGGATGAATTCTTTTTCGGCATTGGCCACGGCCACTTCTGTGAACAATCTCGTATTGCAAATTTTGCCATCACGCGATTCGTGAAGGCAGTTTCTAACGCGGACCCTACCGCGGTTGTCAGTGTATTTGAATCTGTCTATTGAATCATAAATACTGTAGCATTGGCCACAGCATATAAATTTTTGGAAATCATTTCGGTCAACGCCAAGCCATTTGTATAACATGTACATGCTTCCTGGAAGGACCCTTTTTATCATGGTCGAATACTGTGGGATCCCAGCCACAACTAGAATTTCGCAGACAAACTTCAGTAGTGTAGTCACTGCCGAGTCAGAGACGCAGTTTGCCAACTGCCACTGCAAAATAACAAATAGAATCCAGGTCACCACACTCTGCAATTTTTTAGCACGATCACCACTTATCACTCTTATACGAGGACAAATGTCTTGTGAACCTGTTAATATGTCTCCAAGCATTTCGTCCGGGGTCCCATCGGGTGCATCGTCTGTGTCCAGAGTGACCTGAAATAGATGACATACATGTCAATTTTGTATAGGTACAAGAGGGTGAAATACACCTTTTTCAAGCAGGGAATATAGATAAAAGTATTCATCACCAACACGCGATAGAGTGGACTCTAAACTTATCACTCAGCAAATTTAAATAAATCCTATAAGAACTATTTACGGGCATTATTGAAGTCAGGCAAAATGTCCGAGTTTTAGTTAATATTTAATAATACAAACATCTAATAAAGAACTGACCTGTTACAGATAATTTGAAAAAAATCTGTTTAAATGCACAGGAAAATAAAAGTAAGAAACATTCTGGGAAAGTGATGGATGCATGGAGCTAGTACTCTGCCGCTGCTACATGTCACTGTCGCCAGCTGAAAAACCACAACCTAGAAGGGAGTAGGAGTATCGGCAGGCTTCTGATGCAGGGCTATCAAGTGCCGCCTATTTGGATTTAATGCCACCTGAAACACGCAGATTGTAATGGGAAGGATTCCTCACCTGGTTACATTCGTTGTATGTCCTTTTCCTAGACGCAGCTGATCTTCCTGAGCTCACAGAATTCGCTTCATGTACCACAGAGCTCCCCACCACAGAATGGGCTTGGTGTACCTCTGAGCTCCCCACCACAGAATTCGCTTGCTGTACCTCATTTGGTCGAGCGGCACCCAGTTCTACAAACAATGGGCGATTGTTAAGTCCACCGTCACAGTTGTCCTGAGGCACTACTGTCTTCTGAGCTAGGTCGTGGGTATGAAGTTGTTTAAATTTTCTTCTTGGCGCTGCTACTTCACAGACAAAACAGAATTGATGCGTTTTATGGTTCATGGAGAGACGTGCTCTTTTGCCAGCCTCGGATAAACCTTTGAACGCGGCCATGATGTAAATAAATACAACATTGACATGTAAACGGAGGTGTGCCGTCTTTATACTGCCTGGCTCACATGGTGAAGGGTTGGTGTCAGCCTATAGCGCCCAGATACACTGGCACTAACGCCGAGCACTGACACCATGTGCCTTCAAAGGTGTGCCACAACACTTAGTAACCGCTACTCACCGACACACTGTGCTACTGAGTCCAGGTAAGCATCTAGTTAGCTGACATGTTCATTTGTTAACTGGCTTATAGCGCCCACAAACAACGCCATCACAGCAGTGTCAGTGAACTAATAAGATAGAAAACAAATCTTATGTTTGTATTGAGAGCGAGCAGCCCTTTTCACGCCCCAACCACTGGTGTCTATCCTTAACTAGCTGTTAAGACAAGTGTCATTGGTTTGACATGTCAATGCTATACATGTCGTATCACGTGTCAATCCGTTTGGCATGTAGTCTACCATATATATAGTGGTTGAGTACAATGCACAGCCATTCTATTACACAAGGTCAAGCCAGGTACTCTAATCGAAGTGCAGAGTACAAGATGGACACGAAATGTGAGCAATTATTTATATTTCTTTTTTTTTTTTTTTTTTTTTTCTTTAACAATCTATACTAGCAGTGTTTTCCCCAGACCATTTTTGTCGACTGTGCCTAGCAGGGTTGAATTATCATCGATCACATTTAGTAACATGAATGTGGTGAAACCTGTATTGAAGTATGAAAAGTGAAAAGTACTCTTGTATAATTTTAGCCGGCCTTACATTTGTCCTGGGGAGAAACCTGCTGGCAGTAGGTTAAAAAACTGCATTAGCCTAACAGAGGTTTCCCGAAATCCTTTGCGTGTGGGATAGTTTCGTTCCGGCGATGGAACTTTAAAGGCCTAGAAAACATATTTCTGATCTTAGGAACAATTTGAAAAAATACAAATATGAAGACAAACACCTCTTCTATTGATATGGCAAATATGAAATTCCAGAAAAAATCCCTTCTCAATTTCTTCCTCTTTGACAAGTGGTGGATCTGGCTTCTGCCTGTATAATCTTATGTAAGAGAAGTGTTTTGTTCTGCAAGAAATCCTTGTTTCTTATTCAAAATATTATTACAGCAGAAAATAGGGTGGGTCTAGTCTGTCATGTAGAAATCTTTAGTGCAAAATTCAGCCTGATAATTTTGTAATTGGTCTTTGAAAATGACTGAAATGATAGAAAAAAAGTAGGTGGAACCTCCCCATCTCAGCTAATCTCGTGGCCGAGACTCAGCACCTCTGTTAGGCGACTGCAGTTTGTCTGTCGTCGTCCACCCTCCTCCAGTCAGCTGTGCCCCGGCCCCTGGCTGGCCAGTTTTTTTCTTTTTAATTTTTTCTTTTTAATTTAATTTATTTTTTCTCTTTTAACCAAACTCATATTCCACTAGCCCGACTTAATAGCCTTTCTAAATATATTATAACATCTTAGGATCCTGTCTATAGTTGTGGATAATATTAACGGCCGAACGGTCATGTATAGCTGTAGGGACCAGGGATGCCATTTTCCTTTTCTTGTTCATAGAGTGGCACCTCGGAGGTAATGCGTTTAACAGATGATATGTTTTCCACTAGCCCACCGAGCTAGCAGCTCCATATTTCATTAGCCCGACCTACTTTATACTAGTACCCGGTACTAGTAACCCTATGTTAAGTTCAAACCCTGAGTCGTCCCTACTTCGTACAAGCGACCAACGATGACCCTTATTTTACGTTAAATATTCCTACCAGTCCCCATTGGCCTAAAGACACATACACTTTATTTTTCAGTTGTGCTGTTGCTCTTCGTTTTTACATTCACCACCCAAAGTACATGTACTACGCTCAGCATTCCTCAAACCAGCCGCAGTCTGTCAACCCAAAACAACACACTGCCGCGACTGGTTAACCATCGTCTGACAAGTGCACGCTTAGGTTCATCAAGGATACGCCACCACCGCACTTTTCTACGCAAAGCACAACTGGCATATTCGTCAAATGCAACAACTATATCGAGTCGCAATTCCAGTGGAAGGCATTCCTCAAAGGAAGGGTCATCCGGATGTACCAGTGGTAGTCATCACAGGGAAACAATTATGTATTTGATGGCCATCGTGACCACGGTAACCATGCTATCGGTAATTTGGAGGATCTCTAAATGTGTATTCATTCGGGCTATTGGTTGCAGCACCAACAGGACATTTGATCTTTATATGCGTGTGTCAGGGAGATATACACTATGCCTTAAAATAGGCACCCTCCAAGGCGACATTTCGGACTATGTATTTGAAGCACACGAAGCTGCAAATCTACATCTGACAGATCTTAAAGGACATTTCTTCCATACCGTTGTTCTAAGTGCACCGCTTTATGCCACCGACTGTACAACCGATAATACTAAGAAAATGAACAGTGTACTGAAAGTCGGGCCAGTCCAGGCAGTGTTTCTTCGCTCACTCCTAAAAAGTGATATCGTCCGTTTTAATATTGTAAGTGTTGCTGCCGGAGAGCCGGGTTACTTTGTGAAAATCGGCGATAAGGTTTGATCGCATTTTAGGCCAACACCTGTGTTTACATCTGGAAACCTGAAGTTCATTGGGTCAATTGTCGGTCTGCCTATCATTACATCTGGATATTGAATAAAATTATGTTGTCTTTTTCCTCCTACAGCACAAATGTTTGTTCTGTTCTTTGTCCTCTCTCTGATACTGTGCCACATGTGGTGTTTGCAGGAGAATGAAACAAGCCTTACGGGCTTGGAGAGTGTACACATGGCAATGCCAGAAAGACGCACATTCAATCTAGGATTTATTTCATTCTTTCTCAAAGAATGGATTTTTTAAAATCATTATTCATGACCGAAAAAATAAGATCCTTGTATTATTTGTAAGCTATGTTATTATATCACTTGTGTTTGTTGGAAATAGCACTATTTGAAGTCCCTATGATAATCGATTCAGCCATATTATGTTCTCAAATGAATTTTTGGACTAGCACTCAATGCAAAATTTAATCATCAAAATCTGTTGATATAGCATTGCAGCGTCAGCCCACGCATAGTTTTCCTAATTTCAGTACTAGAATAACCATTGGACTATAGACCAATGCTCTAAGAAAGGTTGACTTTTTCTTCCTCTTACACACATATATGAAACATGTAAATCACACCATAGGAATCGTAAATATCTCATTTATCTACAAAGTTATTGATGTTTGAAAAAAATGCTTTTTTCCATGACTTTTTTTGTCACCCTTTCTTGGTGTGTAGGTCTATAGTTATGAAATTATTTGCGTTTTGATTATATTAACTATGTGCTTGTAATTTAACTGATGATACACTAATTCTCTGTGTCATAGATGAACCGAACACGATAATATAATATAATTGCTTTTATTATTTATCAACAAGTTCATTTGTAAAGTTTCCTATTTCACATAAAGTATAACATGAAGAGAAAATAACATTTAACATAAATATCTGTACACCCCAATTAACTGCTTAAGCTACTGTCCAGGCGGGTGCACCCGGCGGGGGAACAGGTCGGCTGTTGTCGACCTCGTCATTGTACCGCTGGCACATCCTTGTCCCCCCCCCGCCGAGCCCGGCTGTGACGCCGTTCGGCAGCCTGTAACTCCCGTTTGATTTCCCGTAGCTCCACACTCTCCCACGGAAGTCGACGTCCCAGTCGGAAGGCCGGCTCGTCATCGTTCTCGCCACGCTCGTCGTCGGATGTGTAGTCCGCCGTGAGGACCGCGCGTACCCGCTCCTTCTGCTCTTCGGACCAGTCCATCAGGGCCAGACCAGCCATCCGCCGCTTGATCTTCTGAACAAAGGAAAAACAAAAACAAAAACCATGTAAGTATCCAGCAGACGATTCTAAGCAATGTGTAAGATAAAACAATTGCTTTATGGCGAATGTTATACAGAAAGATCTACATGGTTCACCCAGGATGAAAAATAAGAGCATAAATTAAGAACAGAAATTAAACAACTTGTTACCTGCGACCGATAGTAGCGTCCGATTGTCTGGCCCTTAACCTTCTGCTGGGTGCCTAGCCTGGCCACACGCGCTCTGGCCTGTATTGTTTTCCAATAGGCCCTGCAGGAGACTGCATGAAATACAAAGGCAACGGTTTTAGCATTTATGAAAACCATTTCCATGACAGACCACAATATAATTTAATGTTCATGAAAAGTAGTTAATTAGGGATGTAAAGTACGACCTCTAGATAGACCGAAAAACAAATTGTCCCAGCCAACAAAACTGAAAACCCTAAAAAGGGTACCGCCCCAGTCAAAGGTGTAGTCCCAACCCGCCAATGTAGAACTAGTGTGTTAGAGGTCGACAGGGTATAAGGATATATGCTACAGGAACAAACCACTATAAAGACTTAAAAGTACAAGTGTATTATTTTCCACTACTGTTTAACTGAATTACCTTCTATGTCAGAAACATCCAGGCGAGGGGACAACGCCCGGACGTTCTCAAGGAGCTTGGCCGTGATGACTCTGTTCTGGGCATCCAAGAACTTGTCACTGTGAGTAGAAGAAGGCATTCATTTCAGCAAAACAAAAAAATAATCAAACAGTTTGCAGATTTCCGTTCTCACAGTCAAGAAACATGAATCATCTAAGAACAGTTGCAACATATATTTACTAGATTCAGGAAACGAAACTGTGATTTACAAATGTAGCACTAAGTGCCTCCTATCACAGACACATTTTTATTCTCAATTAGTCATGTTCTTAACAAGTGAGCGACAACTTTGAAACAAAAAAGAATATTTCAAATTTCATATGTCTAGTCATCTTACCCTAAGTCGGCCTTGTATGGACGTATCTCTTCCACCCTGATAAGCTGTTTGTACGCTTCACGTACCATCGCCTGTGACAAAAGAAAGTACAAGCTGGCCTTAAGAGCATCTTTCAGAAAACCGTACACATTTTCAATATCCAAAGAGTATCAGAGAAAGGTTGATGTTTTTTAAAAAAAAAAACTAGGAACAAAAATGAGCATGCTTACTCAGGAAATAACTTAATTATCTATTTGTCGAGTACATTACTCTTGCAAAGTCAAAAATAATTTTTAAACTTACACTTATTTCTGGCTTTACTTTCCGATAGGCCGACTTTGCCGCCGGCTGGGCTTGCCGCTGCTGAGCCAACTGCCCCTCGAGCTCTGCCTGCTTCAGGCGGAGGTTGGCCACCTCTTGTTGCTGCTTCGTCCCTTGGTCACGCAGCACTGTCATCTCCTGCATGAGGGTCTGCAGCAGCCCGCCCTGTTGGTCGTCGCCGACGTCCGAATCGTCCATCCTGAGGCAAAAAGCAGTCTCACGTACAGGGGTAGCTGGCGAGTCAAAAAGACTTGTACGCGGAAAGACACGTGGGCGGCTGGCCGGAGTCGACGTCATGGAGGATGAGCCAGAAGAACCCGACTCGGAGGTGAAGGTGTGGCCGGTGTCCATGTTTAGGATGCTGGTCTGAGAAATGTCCATGGTAGTTGATGATGTGGCAAGTTTGAAGAAAGAAGAGAAGTGACTAACTATGACGAAGCTCGGGGTTTAAGTAGCCAGCCGCCCAGTTGGAAAGAAGTCCTTTCGGCTCCTGAGGTAGCTCTGGCTGGGCCGACTGGTACGCCCAGGGGGCCGGGTGTCGCACAAAGGCTGGACTGATACTTAGTCATCTCCATGAAGCCCTGTACACAGATTAGGTGTCGCCGGTAGTGCAACAAAGTGGACTTGCCGCCACGGGTGTGAAACGGCGGCTTGAAGCCTTTGAAGATCTGTCGCCCCCTAACAGTGCACCACAACTCGCCCAAGATGTAGAGAAGCCCCTTCGCTCCTGAGGTAGCTTGGGCTGGGCTGACTGCTGCGTCCAGGGGGCCGGGTGTCGCACAAGGGCAGGACTGATACTTAGTCTTCTCCATGAAGCCCTGTACACAGATTAGGTGTCGCCTTTAGCGCAACAGTGAACTTGCCGACACGGGTGTGAAACGGCGGCTTGAAGCCTTTGAAGATCTGTCGCCACTAAGAGTGCACCACACGCGATCCTACCCCAACTACACATGACCTGTGGGCTGGGCAAAGGGTTCAGCCGACAGGGGTTCAAAGGGACTGCTTGGAGTCTTTGAAGATCTATCGCCACTGAGTGTAACCCACACCGCTCAAGACTTAGAGAAGCCCTGCCGCTCATGAGGTAGTTTGTGCTCGGGCAGCTGGCCCTGCCCAGACACCACGTAACCTGTGCTGGCTGGGCTTGACCCTGACCATAAATACTGCAGTGCCTCTCCCATCTCGACATGTGCTCCTTGCAGCCACCCACACTCACACACAAAACAGACGACTATTTACTTGTCCAGGACTTCAAGAAACATGGACCTCCTTATGGACATCGACAGATTCCTCAACGAATCGTCAAGGCCGATTCCCAGAGCTGACATCCCTGCCTCATCCAAGTCAATGGGAAGCGGCCTGGTTGTTACAGCAGTCATCTTCCTTGCTGCCCTCCATCTGTTAAACCTATGGTGAGAATATACTTAAATAACATTCACACACACTCACACACACACGCGCACACACACACACACACACACACACACACACACACACGCACACACACACATGCAAGTATTTTTTTTCCTTAAATGATGTTAAGTAAAGTGTTATGCGTCACGCCACTAGGTCTTTTCATTGTACATGAACAGAGGGGGGACCCCTTCCATATGTTGATCAAATATAGGGGAAACTATTATGAGTTGGCCCGTGATTTCACAACGTATCCAATATTTTTATTAACTGTTTACACCGACTTTCAAAATCTGCTGGATACGGAAAATGGCGAGCCCTGCCGTTTGGGAGCATATTTACTAATCTATCTTTGCTCCGCTCATATGAATTGATACTGGGGATACCAACCCACAAAATTAGATTAGAACTCTTTTTAATGTGATCATGCTCTTGAGACGCACTGGTTTCTCTGCTTTATATAATTTCAAACTGAATCAAAATCATTAATGTTTGTAATGGTTTCCCTATAAAAGAATATGTCAGACTTAGTTCCATAACAGAGACGTACATTTTCAGATATTAATCAGATTTCAGAATTGTCCACATTCTCACCTGAAATAATTTTCCAAGTCAATTATTTACCGGACATTGTAGAGCATTTTAAGATTAATCACGTTTTCCACCTTATATCCATGCCACATAAAATTATCTGATTCTATGTATTTTGTTGCAAGGATTAAAAATAAAGCGAACTTTTTATTAAGACCTATTCCTACTTAACGTCACCTCAAGGCCTATTCAACATAAATTCTATGTACAACATTCTCTGTAGGTTGTTTCAAGGAGTTAAAATTAAAATTGTACTGGATAACTTTATATTCAGACTTGTTCCTGGTTAACGTCACCTCAAGGCCTACTCAAATTAAATTCACTGTATAACATTGAAAATAATGAGACATTATTTTGTTTGGATTTCAGTTTATCGTTGTGCAGACGGGTGAACCTCGCCAGACGCCGCCCAGAAGTGAGGGTACGGTGTGTCCTGGTCGTCTATAACCAGGACGAGACCTTGATGCTGCCTCTCAGCCCCATCCACTGCGAAGCCAACTTCATCCTCTCAGCCGATTGTCCCAAGATGAGTGCATCGCGACCATCTGTCATCGCCTCCAGTCTCCGTATGTCGTGGTCCGGTCCGCTGGTACTTTGGGGCCCCGAACTACCATTGACATTGGATCTCCCGACCAAGGTCAACATCCCCCGCAAAGAACGACTACAACTCAACACGTTCCTCCGACGCCGAGACTGCACGATGACCATCTGCCTCAAGTCAACAAACGACAGCACCTGTAGACAGCTGTGTCCAGCGGTGAATGTGTACAAAAGTAACACTTGGGTTTAGTTTAGAACTAGCTTGTGCAGCCTCAACATGTAATAGTTCGCATAAATTTTTTTTTTCCATAGTGCTAATTAGTATCCGAACTTGATGTACTTGGATTTTACAAATTGACGAATCGGCCGTAATTCTGGACAGTACCGCAGAGTCACTTCTTTAGGATTTTCTTTTATGTTTACACAAAGTAATGTAGCTAGGCCCTTGCGATATATGTATGTATATTAAATTAAACCCTGATTTTTTTCTTTTCCATTTGCAGACATGTATTACAAAGTGTTTAAAAAAATTGAATGCAAAAAAAAAAAAAAAAAAAAAAAAAAAAACCACTAAAAGTGAATCTTTCACAGTATTTTTTTTTTCTCTTTGGTACCAGAAAATCGTAGACCATTTTTAAACAGCAAGCAATTCTGTCCTCTGTAGAATAGTTTGGCATTATTATTATTTTTTTTTTTACTTTTATTTAGATGGAACATGTGATTTTTTTAATTGACTGCAATAGGGACTGTTTTCTGTGTGAGGGAATGTTGTCAGAATTTACATTAATGAAAAACGATTTTTGTTGTTGTTGTTGTTGTACTTAAACCACATTCAATAGTAGATTGATCTTCCATGTAGGTGCAACTTATGTTTCAATTTCCTTAAATAGGACCTTTACTGTTTTCCAACAAATGCACAAAATTTACTTTGATGTAACGAGTTAGAAATCGGTCATATATAAATGTCCACAAATAAGTGCTTCAAAGGGCCTGCTCAAGTTTTAATATGATTATTAAAAGGTTGCTGTCATGTATTCATATGGAGGAATGAGAACCAAAATGCTCACGGTTGTGTTTTTTAGCACGTGCACATAAGATTATAATCAACAACAATGATAAAGGTGAAACCACAAAGGTCAATACTCGATTTGCCCAATAAGCGTATATATTGTGACCGAAGTCCACTTGTAAATGGTCCAAATGTTCTCGGTTGAATTCTTTCTGATGTTGCGTTATTGCCTTTACATACTTCCCAAGGCTGATGTAATTGGAGTGTTCCTTGGCAAGTAAAATTTTCTGACGAGTCTGTATTTCTTCATTCAGGGAAGAGATCGGTATAGGTTCAGAGTACAGTCGAGCCGGATCTAAAATGTTTGTTAGTGTCATATTCAGGTGTTGCAGACTGGCCATGTTGACTGGATACAGAATTTTGGGTCCATGAACTTCGTGAACACAGCCATCGGCAGGTGTCCTCACATACCATGTATCTGCTGTGATCAAACAGCCACAGGGAAAAGTGTGTACACAAGATGAACATCCCTTTTGTTGTACGGTCAAAGAAATACATGTGACATTGACAGTTTTAATGTTGGCTAGTAGGAAATGTATACTGTCAATCACATGAATCGACCCACTGTTATGTCCCATTACTAAGCAGTCACACAGAGACTTGACAGCAGTTCGATTAACATTAAATAACGCAGTGAGACACGTATCATTTTGCAAGTCACGTGTCAAAATATCCATGTAACACCTAGAGCCAGTACAGGCTGCGACTTGTGATGTGTCCGGTGTAGCCATATATTTCTGAGACTCCGATATTATCAAATATTCAGGTATATGAAAAAGTTGTGTGTAATGACCATGGAAGGGGAGTCGGAACTTGTTCACCTGATACAAATAAAAACTTTCCCCGTCAACGATCAGTGGAACTTGTAAACTCAGTTGTATAATTGTACCGTTTTCCGTTAATCGGGGTTCAGTCAACAATGATATCTCATCATACATTTCACTCACTGTAGGCAGGCGTATCCCAAGTTCCCTTAGGCGTTGGTGAGGCACGTCGGTAGCAGCTGCTTGTAAAACTCTTTTCATCTCTTCTAAATTTATGAAACTTGGCTTTATGATCTTCTTTCCAAGAGCACGAACGTCAGAAGTTAGCCTAGTTAGTTGAGAATATAGAGCTTCATTTTCCATTTCCATTCGTAGAGTGTCCTGTCTTAACATGTCGGCTACATGTTTGCGGCGTTTGTAAATATCTAACTGCCTAGATAAATTAAGGAGGAATTCGGTATTTTCCAATACCGACTGCATTTGCAACTTCACATTATTTTGTGTGATATTTACCACAGCTTTCAGGGCATTTCCTAGGTATAGAATTTGACGGACATTAGTCTCATCTGCCAGTGCGACACTGTTTACAAGGGATTTCACTCCCTTTAGTTCAGCCACTGTTGCTGTGCCAAACATAAATTCAGAGACCTCACCCACGACTGGTAAAAGACCGTCCGACAAGCGTCTGGTCCGACTGGTTACATGTGAATTTACATCCAAAATTAATCCAATGTGTAACAGGGTATCTGTGATCATGTCATTGGCTTTTTTCTGCAAGGCCACGATATTCTGGAAATCGGTAATGAACTCCCTACATAGGTCAGGTCGCCGTGTGTTTTTGCTCTGCAAATGTTGGCGACATGAGTTGACGTCGGAAACAATGATGGGCTTGAGTAATGTTGGCAAGGTAACATCCACAGGCACAATGACGTAGCTGTTCCGAATGAACACAGATTTTATGGGCTTAAATGTTACGCCGTAATTCAGGAGCATTTTTGCATCGGGCAATGCAAGGTTGCATGTAACTAATACTGAGAACACTATCCACATATAAGACTCCATGGTCAGTCTGCGTGAATGAGTATGAAATGAAAAAGTCACTTCCCTTATTTATATGTAAACAGTGGTGCCAAATCAGCTGCAGGTTCGCGTTGGAGGGGAATGCTAGCCGTGCCATCTATGGCACGGCGAGTTGTTGCAGAGTTCACAGTTTTCAGTACACCCTTTTGACACTTGAGAAAATGCAACACTGTATACTTCCTGCATTCTACTTATACTTTTGTACAAGCGAGCTAGCATAGAAAAAAAAGCTGTCGCCTGTAAAACACTGAATGTCAATGAGCATGTTGACACGCTAGCATGTAGAAAACAATGCTGCCACCTGTAAAACACAGCATGTGACTGAGCATCTTAAGCTGACAAGAATAAAAAACAACTCGCACTTAAATCACCCTTGTTTGTGTTTGAATGCCACTCGAAAAAGAACCAACAGAGATAGATTAATACAATTACATTACATAAGATGACAACACTTTTGTTCTAAAGAAGTAATGAAAGATACAGTAAAAGATTAAAAAAAAAAAAAAAAAGGAAAAAAAAAGACACACAAAGGATAACCGGCTCTCTGCATGAGCGGGTCAAAAATACTAATAAGAACAACAATAATAATAATAATAATAATAATAAAAAAGGCATTTCTGACCAAAACTTTACATTTAGACACTATTTTGCCTATATATTACCAGGGTTAAGCACACTTGTTAGCGTTATGCCAGCCGAAACTTGTAAGCCTATAATGGATCTGCATTTTTTAACCTATTTGACAAACATGGAAGGGCATGTAACATCGTTTCAATTTTGACATACACCAAAACGTATCTAGTTATTTCTGTCCTTTTTCTTTTTTACAAATATATTCAAAATACTTTTGCCTACAAGCTAACTTGTGAAAGACAACAGGAAAGGACTTAAAATTTGCTTTCTGTCCATCCAACCATGTCCTGATTGAAGTTTATTATATAACCCCAACTTTTCTTCATCAATTTTCACTTCTGAAAGCGGTAGCCGCGCTGGGGAGTGAAACCACTCTTAACGATCGGAATTCTTATCCAGACGGTGGGTCGCGTTCCTACATGGGCAGCATTAACGCTTCTTACTGAGTTCTAAAGTATGGCATCGTAGACGCTTACGGGGCGTTTTTTGTGCTACGCTCCTTCTGCTACAAAGTGCGTTTAGGCCAAGCCCATACGACCATCGCCTGTGCGACCATGGTAGACGGCGTGGGAGTGCGACCTGGACTTGAGCGCTGTGTAGCGTCAGGCTACGTTGACACTTTGACACTTAAGGAAACGCTGTGACATGGTGCGCGCCTTAACTATTTAGGTGGCAGCCCATCATTAAGTCCCGCCTGGTCTTTAACACTGACGCAAAATAATGGGCTAATTTTTTATTACCATACAATCAGATAAGGTTCATTTCGTCCTGTGTCTTTTGATATATCCGTACCATCCTCACACTCAAATTGCATGAAGTTGGCAGTAGATTTTCGCCCAGGTAACAAAGTATTTAGTTCTTTCCAGAACCTTTTGGGATTTTTTAAATTGTTATTCAAACAATCTTTGATAATACGTGATTTCTTAGACTTAATTGTCATAGCCAGATGGTTCCTAACATTGCGCGCCTTGGTCCAATCAGTTGGCAGAGCTGTGCGCCTCGCTATCCTGAAAGCTTTATCTCTGTCTCTCATTAATTGGATAACTTCATTATCTATCCATCGTGGTTTTTTATCAACTACTATTAATCTACGTATTGGACATAAAAGATCTAAACTAGCTTCTAGATTTCCCTGATAAATATCCCATAATTTATCAACTGAGCCTTCAATATCAAATTTCGTCCAGTCACTCTTCTTGAATATTTCTTGAAAAGTGTGCTTATTGTAACGAATATAGGACCTCCCAACTACTTCCTTTTTGTCCAATTTAATTCTAGCTTTTTTACGATTGATAAATATTGGCAGATGGTCACTGATATTAAAATTTATTGTGCCGCACATTTGAACATGTTGAGTATCACAATATATATGATCCAACAGAGAATTTGTAGAATCAGTCAGACGCGTATCAGATCGTATTACTTGTCTGAGATTCATTTTTCTTTCCCAGTGGGCTATGTTTAGTCTTTTTTTTGTGGGACTATGGTTATAATTAAAATTAAAGTCACCCAAGATATATAATTCATGTCTATTTCGGTCTAATAATTTATTAATTTCATTTAGAATCCTGAGTAGTTCAGCAATTCTACCAGTCGGAGGCCTGTATACCGCTATGATATAAAATGGTTTAATATTTCCACATTTTACTTGTGTTACTAATATCTCATGATCTTTGGTTGTGATATTAAAATCAAATGATAATCTATTGTTAGTATAATGTTCCTTCACATATATACAAATTCCACCACCTCGTTTTTTATTAGAAGTGACCCGGTCCTGTCTAATCAAGTTATAACCTTGAATATTGATTGATTCGTCAGGGATATTTTTATTTAACCATGTTTCACTTATAACCAAAATGTCAATATCTGTAAAATTTGTACTGATATCATCCAATTTGTGAAGTAAACTCCTGGCGTTTAAATGAACAATCGTTAAACCTTTAATGCTATGTAATTTATCAATCTCTATAACAGACATATGATTATTAATAGTGCAGCAGAGATTCCAGGGCCCCATTTCTTAGACGATTGAAACATATGAATGTTGGTGAAGGATGAACATGTATGATGAGTAAAATGGATAAGTATAATAGCGCGTTAGTATAAATGGATGAGCATGTCATGCGTTGCGCTATAATTAATCTAGTCAAATTAGGACAGTATAACCGTACATCTTGAGATTCCTTGGCCTATTACTGAGCTCCGGGCTCACCGAACCAGTCACTCAATAATTACCCCACATCAAGAGAAGATAATGACTGACTATATTTGTAAAACAATAAGACGTTTTATCAGCACCCCTCAATTTCATGGTTCTATTCCCAGCCGCTAGCTCACCGAACCAGTTGCTGTAAAACTGACCGAGCATCAAGGAGTCAAAGACAAAATAATCACCCTGGATACATTGGCCTATTGCAGAGGCAATCAGCTCGCCGAACTGACCGTCTGCAATTACCCCAACATCAAGGAATTATAATAGTTCCAAAATATTAAGTTTTTAAGCATCAGGCTCATTGGACCTATCATCCCTTATTCAATGTTATGGGTTGTCCACGCATCAGGCTCAACGAACCTGTTTCTTGTCATTACCCAATTGCTCATAGTATTTTGTTTAGTGTGTGATAAGTAGACGCTGGAGGCAGCTGCAAATTTGATCAACACAGTAGTCTTTCATTTCACAGTTGAAGTGACACCCGTCAGTCAGGTGTTGATACTTATGTTTCCACTTGCCGTGTCCTTTACAGTGATGAACCCTGTGACTAATCCATGGAAAGGCAATGCCTGTGTCGTTTATTTCAATCAATTTTGCATTTACAGCAATGACCATCTTGTTTAATAAGTCCTGTTGACTTGGGTCCACTTGACACTTATTATCACAGCTCGAATTTCACCTTATCTGATTGTATGATAATACAAAATTAGCCCATTATTTTGCGTCAGTGTTAAAGGCCAGGCGGGACTTAATGATGGGCTGCCACCTAAATAGTTAAGGCGCGCACCATGTCACAGCGTTTCCTTAAGTGTCAAAGTGTCAACGTAGCCTGACGCAACACAGCGCTCTTGTCCAGGTCGCACTCTCACGCCGTTTACCATGGTCGCACAGGCGATGGTCATATGGGCTTGGCCTAAACACACTTTGTAGCAGAAGGAGCGTAGCATAAAAAACGCTCCGTAAGCGTCTACGATGCCGTACTTTAGAACTCAGTAAGAAGCGTTAATGTTGCCCATGTAGGAACGTGACCCACCGTCTGGATAAGAAATCCGATAGTTAAAAGTGGTTTCACTCCCCAGCGCGGCTACCGCTTTCAGAAGTGAAAATTGATGAAGAAAAGTTGGGGTTATAATAAACTTCAATCAGGACATGGTTGGATGGACAGAAAGCAAATTTTAAGTCCTTTCCTGTTGTCTTTCACAAAAGTATTTTGAATGTATTTGTAAAAAAGAAAAAGGACAGAAATAACTAGATACGTTTTGGTGTATGTCAAAATTGAAACAATGTTACATGCCCTTCCATGTTTTTCAAATAGGTTAAGAAATGCAGATCCATTATAGGCTTACAAGTTTTGGCTGGCATAACGCTAACAAGTGTGCTTAACCCTGGTAATATATGTGACCAGCCAAGGGGAAAGGGTGCTCCGTGCGGTATAGCACGGAGCACCCTTTCCCCTCGGCTGGTCACATATAGGCAAAATAGTGTCTAAATGTAAAGTTTTGGTGTGAAATGCCTTTTTTATTATTATTAATATTATTATGATTATTGTTGTTCTTATTGGTATTGTTGACCCGCTCATGCCGACGTCCGGTTATCCTTTGTGTGTATTTTTTTTTTCCTTTTTTTTTTTTTGAATCTTTTACTGTATCTTTCATTACTTCTTTAGAACAAAAGTGTTGTTATCTTATGTAATATACTTGTATTAATCCATCTCTGTTGTTTCTTTTTCGAGTGGCATTCAAACACAAACAAGGGTGATTAAAGTGCGAGTTGTTTTTTATTCACGTCAGCTTAAGATGCTCAGTCACATGCTGTGTTTTACAGGTGGCAGCATTGTTTTTCTACATGCTAGCGTGTCAACATGCTCATTGACATTAAGTGTTTTACAGGTGACAGCTTTGTTTTCCATGCTAGCTCGCTTGTACAAAAGTATAAGTAGAATGCAGGAAGTATACAGTGTTGCATTTTCTCAAGTGTCAAAAGGGTGTACTGAAAACTGTGAACTCTGCAACAACTCGCCGTGCCATAGATGGCAAGGCTAGCATTCCCCTCCAACGCGAACCTGCAGCTGATTTGGCACCACTGTTTACATATAAATAAGGGAAGTGACTTTTTCATTTCATACTCATTCACGCAGACTGACCATGGAGTCTTATATGTGGATAGTGTTCTCAATATTAGTTACATGCAACCTTGCATTGCCCGATGCAAAAATGCTCCTGAATTACGGTGTAACATTTAAGCCCATAAAATCTGTGTTCATTCGGAACAGCTACGTCATTGTGCCTGTGGATGTTACCTTGCCAACATTACTCAAGCCCATCATTGTTTCCGACGTCAACTCATGTCGCCAACATTTGCAGAGCAAAAACACACGGCGACCTGACCTATGTAGGGAGTTCATTACCGATTTCCAGAATATCGTGGCCTTGCAGAAAAAAGCCAATGACAAGATCACGGATACCCTGTTACACATTGGATTAATTTTGGATGTAAATTCACATGTAACCAGTCGGACCAGACGCTCGTCGGACGGTCTTTTACCAGTCGTGGGTGAGGTCTCTGAATTCATGTTTGGCACAGCAACAGTCGGTGAACTAAAGGGAGTGAAATCCCTTGTAAACAGTGTCGCACTGGCAGATGAGACTAATGTCCATCAAATTCTATACCTAGGAAATGCCCTGAAAGCCGTGGTAAATATCACACAAAATAATTTGAAGTTGCAAATGCAGTCGGTATTGGAAAATACCGAATTCCTCCTTAATTTATCTAGGCAGTTAGATATTTACAAACGCCGCAAACATGTAGCCGACATGTTAAGACAGGACACTCTACGAATGGAAATGGAAAATGAAGCTCTATATTCTCAACTAACTAGGCTAACTTCTGACATTCGTGCTCTTGGAAAGAAGATCATAAAGCCAAGTTTCATAAATTTAGAAGAGATGAAAAGAGTTTTACAAGCAGCTGCTACCATCGTGCCTCACCAACGCCTAAGGGAACTTGGGATACGCCTGCCTACAGTGAGTGAAATGTATGATGAGATATCATTGTTGACTGAACCCAGATTAACGGAAAACGGTACAATTATACAACTGAGTTTAAAAGTCCCACTGATCGTTGACGGAGAAAGTTTTTATTTGTATCAGGTGAACAAGTTCCGACTCCCCTTCCATGGTCATTACACACAACTTTTTCATATACCTGAATATTTGATAATATCGGAGTCTCAGAAATATATGGCTACACCGGACACATCACAAGTCGCAGCATGTACAGGCTCTAGGTGTTACATGGATATTTTGACACGTGACTTGCAAAATGATACGTGTCTCACTGCGTTATTTAATGTTAATCGAACTGCTGTCAAGTCTCTGTGTGACTTTCGCTTAGTAACGGGACATAGCAGTGGGTCGATTCATGTGATTGACAGTATACATTTCCTACTAGCCAACATTAAAACTGTCAAAGTCACATGTAATTCTTCGACCGTACAACAAAAGGGATGTTCATCTTGTGTACGCACTTTTCCCTGTGGCTGCTTGATCACAGCAGATACATGGTATGTGAGGACACCTGCCGATGGCTGTGTTCACGAAAATCATGGACCCATAATTCTGTATCCAGTCAACATGGCCAGTCTGCAACACCTGAATATGACACTAACAAACATTTTAGATCCGGCTCGACTGTACTCTGAACCTATACCGATCTCTTCCCTGAATGAAGAAATACAGACTCGTCAGAAAATTTTACTTGCCAAGGAACATTCCAATTACATCAGCCTTGGGAAGTATGTAAAGGCAATAACGCAACATCAGAAAGAATTCAACCGAGAACATCTGGACCATTTACAAGTGGACTTCGGTCACAATATATACGCTTATTGGGCAAATCGATTATTGACCTTTGTGGTTTCACCTTTATCATTGTTGTTGATTATAATCTTATGTGCACATGCTAAAAAACACAACCGTGAGCATTTTGGTTCTCATTCCTCCATATGAATACCTGACAGCAACCTTTTAATAACCAATATTAAAACTTGAGCAGGCCCTTTGAAGCACGTATTTTTTGACATTTATATATTACCGATTTCTAACTTGTTAAATCAAAGTAAATTTTGTGCATTTGTTGGGAAACAGTAAAGGTCCTATTTAAGGAAATTGAAACATAAGTTGCACCTACATGGAAGATCAATCTACTATTGAATGTGGTTTAAGTACAACAACAACAACAAAAATCTTTTTCCAGTAATGTAAATTCTGACAACATTCCCTCACACAGAAAACAGTCCCTATTGCAGTCAATTAAAGAAATCACATGTTCCATCTAAAGAAAAGTAAAAAAATAATAATAATAATAATGCCAAACTATTCTACAGAGGACAGAATTGCTTGCTGTTTAAAAACGGTCTACCATTTTCTGGTACCAAAGAGAAAATAAACATACTGTGAAAGATTCAGTTTTAGTGTTTTTATTTTTTGTTTTTCACTCAATTATTTTTAAACACTTTGTAATACATGTCTGCAAAGGGAAAAGAAAATTAATCAAGGTTTAATTTAATATACATACATATATCGCAATGGCCTAGATACATTACTTTGTGTAAACATAAAAGAAAATCCTAAAGAGGTGACTCTGCGGTACCTAAAAAAATTTATGCGAACTATTACATGTTGAGGCTGCACTAAACCCAAGTGTTACTTTTGTACACAATCACCGCTGGACACAGCTGTCTACAGGTGCTGTCGTTTGTTGACTTGAGGCAGATGGTCATCATGCAGTCTCGGCGTCGGAGGAACGTGTTGAGTTGTAGTCGTTCTTTGCGGGGGATGTTGACCTTGGTCGGGAGATCCAATGTCAATGGTAGTTCGGGGCCCCAAAGTACCAGCGGACCGGACCACGACATACGGAGACTGGAGGCGATGACAGATGGTCGCGATGCACTCATCTTGGGACAATCGGCTGAGAGGATGAAGTTGGCTTCGCAGTGGACGGGGCTGAGAGGCAGCATCAAGGTCTCGTCCTGGTTGTAGACGACCAGGACACACCGTACCCTCACTTCTGGGCGCCGTCTGGCGAGGTTCACCCGTCTGCACAACGATAAACTGAAATCCAAACAAAATAATGTCTCATTATTTTCAATGTTATACAGTGAAGTTAATTTGAGTAGGCCTTGAGGTGACGTTAACCAGGAACAAGTTATCCAGTACAATTATAATCTTAACTCCTTGAAGCCACCTACAGATAATGTTGTACATAGAATTTCTGTTGAATAGGCCTTTTGGTGACGTTAAGTAGGAATAGGTTTAATAAAAAGTTCGCTTTATTTTTAATCCTTGCAACAAAATACAGAGAATCAGATAATTTTATGTGGCATGGATATATAGGTGGAAATAGGTGGAAATAGGTGGAAAACGTGATTAATCTTAAAATGCTCTACAATGTCCGTTAAATAATTGACTTGGAAACTTTTTTCAGGTGAGAATGTGGACAATTCTGAAATCTGATTAATATCTGAAAATGTACGTCTCTGTTATGGAACTAAGTCTGACATATTCGTTTATAGGGAAACCATTACAAACATTAATGATTTTGATTCAGTTTGAAATTATATAAAGCAGAGAAACCAGTGCGTCTCAAGAGCATGATCACATTAAAAACAATTAATCGAATTGTTAAGTGTGAATGTTATTTAAGTATATCCTCACCATAGATTCAACAGATGGAGGGCAGCAAGGAAGATGACCGCTGTAACAACCAGGCCGCTTCCCATTGACTTGGATGAGGCAGGGATGTCAGCTCTGGGAATCGGCCTTGACGATTCGTTGAGGAATCTGTCGATGTCCATAAGTAGGTCCATGTTTCTTGAAGTCCTGGACAAGTAAATAGTTGTCTGTTTTGTGTGTGAGTGTGGGTGGCTGCAAGGAGCACATGTCGAGATGGGAGAGGCACTGCAGTATTTATGGTCAGGGTCAAGCCCAGCCAGCACAGGTTACGTGGTGTCTGGGCAGGGCCAGCTGCCCGAGCACAAACTACCTCATGAGCGGCAGGGCTTCTCTAAGTCTTGAGCGGCATGGGTTACACTCAGTGGCGATAGATCTTCAAAGACTCCAAGCAGTCCCTTTGGACCCCTGTCGGCTGAACCCTTTGCCCAGCCCACAGGTCATGTGTAGTTGGGGTAGGATCGCGTGTGGCGCACTGTTAGGGGGCGTCAGATCTTCAAAGGCTTCAAGCCGCCGTTTCACACCCGTGTCGGCAAGTTCACTGTTGCGCCAAAGGCGACACCTAATCTGTGTACAGGGCTTCATGGAGAAGACTAAGTATCAGTCCTGCCCTTGTGCGACACCCGGCCCCCTGGACGCAGCAGTCAGCCCAGCCCAAGCTACCTCAGGAGCGAAGGGGCTTCTCTACATCTTGGGCGACGTGTGGCGCACTGTTAGGGGGCGACAGATCTTCAAAGGCTTCAAGCCGCCGTTTCACACCCGTGGCGGCAAGTCCACTTTGTTGCGCTACCGGCGACACCTAATCTGTGTACAGGGCTTCATGGAGATGACTAAGTATCAGTCCAGCCTTTGCGCGACACCCGGCCCAGCCAGAGCTACCTTAGGAGCCGAAAGGACTTCTTTCCAACTGGGCGGCTGGCTACTTAAACCCCGAGCCTCGACGTAGTTAGTCACTTCTCTTCTTTCTCCCAACTTGCCACATCATCAACTACCATGGACAATTCTCAGACCAGCATCCTAGACATGGACACCGGCCACACCTTCACCTCCGAGTCGGGTTCTTCTGGCTCATCCTCCATGACGTCGACTCCGGCCAGCCGCCCACGTGTCTTTCCGCGTACAAGTCTTTTTGAGTCGCCAGCCACCCCTGTACGTGAGACTTCTTATTGCCTCAGGTTGGAGGATTCGGACGTCGGCGACGACCAACAGAGCGGGCTGCTGCAGACCCTCATGCAGGAGATGACAGTGCTGCGTGACCAAGGGACGAAGCAGCAACAAGAGGTGGCCAGCCTCCGCCTGAAGCAGGCAGAGCTCGAGGGGCAGTTGGCTCAGCAGCGGCAAGCACAGCCGGCGGCAAAGGCAGCCTATCGGAAAGCAAATCCAGAAATAAGTGTAAGTTTAAAAATTATTTTTGACTTTGCAAGAGTAATGTACTCGACAAATAAATAATTAAGTTATTTCCTGAGTAAGCATGCTCATTTTTGTTCCTAGGATTTTTTTTAAAAAACATCAACCTTTCTCTGATATTTCTTTGGATATTGAAAATGTGTACGGGTTTCTGGAAGATGCTCTTAAGGCAAGCTTGTACTTTCTTTTGTCACAGGCGATGGTACGTGAAGCGTACAAACAGCTGATCAGGGTGGAAGAGATACGTCCATACAAGGCCGACCTAGGGTAAGATGACCAGACATATGAAATTTGAAATATTCTTTTTCGTTTCAAAGTTGTCGCTCACTTGTTCAGAACATCGCTGACTAATTGAGAATAAAAATGTGTCTGTGATAGGAGGCACTTAGTGCTACATTTGTAAATCACAGTTTCGTTTCCTGAATCTAGTAAATATATGTTGCAACTGTTCTTAGATGATTCATGTATCTTGACTGTGAGAACGGAAATCTGCAAACTGTTTGATTATTTTTTTGTTTTGCTGAAATGAATGCCTTCTTCTACTCACAGTGACAAGTTCGCGGATGCCCAGAACAGAGTCATCACGGCCCAGCTCCTTGAAAACGTCCGGGCGTTGTCCCCTCGCCTGGATGTTTCTGACATAGAAGGTAATTCAGTTAAACAGTAGTGGAAAATAATACACTTGTACTTTTAAGTCTTTATAGTGGTTTGTTACTGTAGCAAATATCCTTATACCCTGTCGACCTCTAACACACTAGTTCTACATTGGCGGGTTGGGACTACACCTTTGACTGGGGCAGTACCCTATTTAGGGTTTTCAGTTTTGTTGGCTGGGACAATTTGTTTTTCGGTCTATCTAGAGGTCGTACTTGATATCCCTAATTAACTACTTTTCATGAACATTAAATTACATTGTGGTCTGTCATGAAAATGGTTTTCATAAATGCTAAAACCGTTGCCTTTGTATTTCATGCAGTCTCCTGCAGGGCCTATTGGAAAACCATACAGGCCAGAGCGCGTGTGGCCAGGCTAGGCACCCAGGAGAAGGTTAAGGGCCAGACAATCGGACGCTACTATCGGTCACAGGTAACAAGTTGTTTAATTTCTGTTCTGAATTTATGCTCTTATTTTTCATCCTGGGTGAACCATGTAGATCTTTCTGTATAACATTCGCCATAAAGCAATTGTTTTATCTTACACATTGCTTAGAATCGTCTGCTGGATACTTACATGGTTTTTGTTTTTCCTTTGTTCAGAAGATCAAGCGGCGAGTGGCTGGTCTGGCCCTGATGGACTGGTCCGAAGAGAAGAAGGAGCGGGTACGCGCGGTCCTCACGGCGGACTTCACATCTGACGACGAGCGTGGGGAGAACGACGACGAGCCCGCCTTCCGACTGGGACGTCGACTTCCGTGGGAGAGCGTGGAGCTACGGGAAATTAAACGGGAGCTACAGGTTGTCGAACGGCGTCACAGCCGGGCTCGGCGGGGGGGGACAAGGATGTCCCTGCGGTACAATGACGAGGTCGACAACAGCCGACCTGTTCCCCCGCCGGGTGCACCCGCCTGGACAGTAGCATAATCAGTTAATTGGGATGTATGTACAGATATTTATGTTAAATGTTAATTTCTCTTTATGTTATACTTTATGTGAAATAGGAAACTTTAAAAATGAACTTGTTGATAAATAATAAAAGCAATTATATTATATTACCGTGTTCGGTTCATCTATGACACAGAGAATTAGTGTATCATCAGTTTAATTACAAGCACATAGTTAATATAATCAAAGCGCAAATAATTTCATAACTATAGACCTACACACCCAGAAAGGGTGACAAAAAAAGTCATGGAAAAAAGAATTTTTTTCGAACATCGCTAACTTTGTAGATAAATGAGATATTTACGATTCCTATGGTGTTATTTACATGTTTCATATATGTGTGTAAGAGGAAGAAAAAGTCAACCTTTCTTAGAGCATTGGTCTATAGTCCAATGGTTATTCTAGTACTGAAATTAGGAAAACTATGCGTGGGCTGACGCTGCAATGCTATATCAACAGATTTTGATGATTAAATTTTGCATTGAGTGCTAGTCCAAAAATTCATTTGAGAACATAATATGGCGGAATCGATTATCATAGGGACTTCAAATAGTGCTATTTCCAACAAACACAACAAGTGATATAATAACATAGCTTACAAATAATAAAAGGATCTTGTTTTTTCGGTCATGAATAATGATTTTACAAAATCCATTCTTTGAGAAAGAATGAAATAAATCCTAGATTGAATGAGCGCCTTTCTGGCATTGACATGTGTACACTCTCCAAGCCTGTAAGGCTTGTTTCATTCTCCTGCAAACACCACATATGGCACAGTGTCAGAGAGAGGACAAAGAACAGAACAAACATTTGTGCTGTAGGAGGAAAAAGACAACATAATTTTATTCAATATCCAGATGTAATGATAGGCAGACCGACAATTGACCCAATGAACTTCAGGTTTCCAGATGTAAACACAGGTGTTGGCCTAAAATGCGATCAAACCTTATCGCCGCTTGTCATAAAGTAACCCGGCTCTCCGGCAGCAACACTTACAATATTAAAACGGACGATATCACTTGTTAAGAGTGAGCGAAGAAACACTGCCTGGACTGGCCCGACTTTCAGTACACTGTTCATTTTCTTAGTATTATCGGTTGTACAGTCGGTGGCATAAAGCGGTGCACTTAGAACAACGGTATGGAAGAAATGTCCTTTAAGATCTGTCAGATGTAGATTTGCAGCTTCGTGTGCTTCAAATACATAGTCCGAAATGTCGCCTTGGAGGGTGCCTATTTTAAGGCATAGTGTATATCTCCCGGACACACGCATATAAAGATCAAATGTCCTGTTGGTGCTGCAACCAATAGCCCGAATGAATACACATTTAGAGATCGTCCAAATTACCGATAGCATGGTTACCGTGGTCACGATGGCCATCAAATACATAACTGTTTCCCTGTGATGACTACCACTGGTACATCCGGATGACCCTTCCTTTGAGGAATGCCTTCCACTGGAATTGCGACTCGATATAGTTGTTGCATTTGACGAATATGCCAGTTGTGCTTTGCGTAGAAAAGTGCGGTGGTGGCGTATCCTTGATGAACCTAAGCGTGCACTTGTCAGACGATGGTTAACCAGTTGTGGCAGTGTGTTGTTTTGGGTTGACAGACTGCGGCTGGTTTGAGTAATGCTGAGCGTAGTACATGTACTTTGGGCGGTGAATGCAAAAACGAAGAGCAACAGCACAACTGAAAAATAAAGTGTATGTGTCTTTAGGCCAATGGGGACTGGTAGGAATATTTAACGTAAAATAAGGGCCATCGTTGGTCGCTTGTACGAAGTAGGAACGACTCAGGGTTTGAACTTAACATAGGGTTACTAGTACCGGGTACTAGTATAAAGTAGGTCGGGCTAATGAAATATGGAGCTGCTCGCTCGGTGGGCTAGTGGAAAACATATCATCTGTTAAACGCATTACCTCCGAGGTGCCATTCTCTGAACAAGAAAAGGAAAATGGCATCCCTGGTCCCTACAGCTATACATGACCGTTCGGCCGTTAATAATATCCACAACTATAGACAGGATCCTAAGATGTTATAATATATTTAGAAAGGCTATTAAGTCGGGCTAGTGGAATATGAGTTAGGTTAAAAGAGAAAAAATAGAGTAAATTAAAAAGAAAAAATTAAAAAGAAAAAAACTGGCCAGCCAGGGGCCGGGTCACAGCTGACTGGAGGAGGGTGGACGACGACAGACAAACTGCAGTCGCCGAACAGAGGTGCTGAGTCTCGGCCACGAGATTAGCTGAGATGGTGAGGTTCCACCTACTTTTTTTCTATCATTGCAGTCATTTTCAAAGACCAATTACAAAATTATCAGGCTGAATTTTGCACTAAAGATTTCTACGTGACCAACTAGACCCACCCTATTTTCTGCTGTAATAATATATTGAATAAGAAACAAGGATTTCTTGCAGAACAAAACACTTCTCTTACATAAGATTATACAGACAGAAGCCAGATCCACCACTTGCCAAAGAGGAAGAAATTGAGAAGGGATTTTTTCTGGAATTTCATATTTGCCATATCAAAAGAAGAGGTGTTTGCCTTCATATTTGTATTTTTGCAAATTGTTCCTAAGATCAGAAATATGTTTTCTAGGCCCTTAAAGTTCCATTGCCGGAACGAAACCTCTGTTAGGCAAATACAGTTTTTTAACCTACTGCCAGCAGGTTTCTCCCCAGGACAAATGTAAGGCCGGCTAAAATTATACAAGAGTACTTTTCACTCTTCATACTTCGATACAGGTTTCAACACATTCATGTTACGAAATGTGATCGACGATAATTCAACCCTGCTAGGCACAGTCGACTAAAATGGTCGGGGGAAAACACTGCTAGTATAGATTGTTAAAGAAAAAAAAAAATAAAGAAATAAATATAAATAATTGCTCACATTTCGTGTCCATCTTGTACTCTGCACTTCGGTTCGAGTACCTGGCTTGACCTTGTGTACTAGAATGGCTGTGCATTGTACTCAACCACTATATATATGGTAGACTACATGCCAAACGGATTGACACGTGATACGACATGTATAGCATTGACATGTCAAACCAATGACACTTCTCTTAACAGCTAGTTAAGGATAGACACCAGTGGTTGGGGCGTGAAAAGGGCTGCTCGCTCTCAATACAAACATAAGATTTGTTTTCTATCTTATTAGTTCACTGACACTGCTGTGATGCGTTGTTTGTGGGCGCTATAAGCCAGTTAACAAAGAACATGTCAGCTAACTAGATGCTTACCTGGACTCAGTAGCACAGTGTGTCGGTGAGTAGCGGTTACTAAGTGTTGTGGCACTTGTAAGTTGCGCACACCTTTGAAGGCACATGGTGTCAGTGCTCGGCGTTAGTGACAGTGTATCTGGGCGCTATAGGCTGACACCAACCCTTCACCATGTGAGCCAGGCAGTATAAAGACGGCACACCTCCGTTTACATGTCAATGTTGTATTTATTTACATCATGGCCGCGTTCAAAGGTTTATCCGAGGCTGGTAAAAGAGCACGTCTCTCCATGAACCATAAAACGCATCAATTCTGTTTTGTCTGTGAAGTAGCAGCGCCACGAAGAAAATTTAAACAACTTCATACTCACGACCTAGCTCAGAAGACAGTAGGGCCTCAGGACAACTGTGACGGTGGACTTAACAATCGCCCATTGTCTGTAGAACTGGGTGCCGCTCGACCAAATGAGGTACAGCAAGCGAATTCTGTGGTGGGGAGCTCAGTGGTACACCAAGCCCATTCTGTGGTGGGGAGCTCTGTGGTACATGAAGCGAATTCTGTGAGCTCAGGAAGATCAGCTGCGTCTAGGAAAAGGACATACAACGAATGTAACCAGGTGAGGAATCCTTCCCATTACAATCTGCGTGTTTCAGGTGGCATTAAATCCAAATAGGCGGCACTTGACAGCCCTACATCAGAAGCCTGCCGATACTCCTACTCCCTTCTAGGTTGTGGTTTTTCAGCTGGCAACAGTGACATGAAGCAGCGGCAGAGTACTGGCTCCATGCATCCATCACTTTCCCAGAATCTTACTTTTATTTTCCTGTGCATTTAAACAGATATTTTTCACATTTTCTGTAACAGGTCAGTTCTTTATTAGATGTTTGTATTATTAAATATTAACTAAAACTTGGACATTTTGCCTGACTTCAATAATGCCCATAAATAGTTCTTATAGGATTTATGTAAATTTGCTGAGTGATAAGTTTAGAGTCCACTCTATCGCGTGTTGGGGATGAATACTTTTATCTATATTCCCTGCTTGAAAAAGGTGTATTTCACCCTCTTGTACCTATACAAAATTGACATGTATGTCATCTATTTCAGGTCACTCTGGACACAGACGATGCAACCGATGGGACCCCGGACGAAATGCTTGGAGACATATTAACAGGTTCACAAGACATTTGTCCTCGTATAAGAGTGGTCAGTGGTGATCGTGCTAAAAAATTGCAGAGTGTGGTGACCTGGATTCTATTTGTTATTTTGCAGTGGCAGTTGTCAAACTGCGTCTCTGACACGGCAGTGACTACACTACTGAAGTTTGTCTGCAAAATTCTAGTTGTGGCTGGGATCCCACAGTATTCGACCATGATAAAAAGGGTCCTTCCAGGAAGCATGTACATGTTATACAAATGGCTTGGCGTTGACCGAAATGATTTCCAAAAATTTATATGCTGTGGCCAATGCTACAGTATTTATGATTCAATAGACGGACTCAAATACACTGACAACCGCGGTAGGGTCCGCGTTAGAAACTGCCTTCACGAATTGCGTGATGGCAAAATTTGCAATACGAGATTGTTCACAGAAGTGGCCGTGGCCAATGGCGAAAAACAATTCATCCCGATCTACACGTATTGCTATAGACCACTATCAGAAAGTTTGGAAAGCCTCTTGTTGAGGCCAAATTTCGAGAACCAATGTAGGAAATGGAAAGACCGCCGCATTCCCTCAAACATTTTGGCAGACATCTATGATGGACGGTTGTGGAAAGAGCACGCGGGCCCAAACGGTTTCCTTCAGAACGACAATAACTTGGCTTTACAAATCAACGTTGATTGGTTCCAACCTTGGACTAGGCGGAGTCATATTTCTATAGGAGCCATTTACCTTGTGGTTTTGAATCTGCCGCGGACCGAGCGATATAAAGTGGCTAACGTTATTCTACTTGGCATCATTCCAAATCTCCCGAAAGAACCTCACACATTAAAAAGCTTTATAAACCCACTTGTCGACGAATTGCTGGTATTTTGGAGACAAGGAATTGTCCTTAAAACTCATAACTTTCCAGAAGGGAAAAGAGTCCGAGCAGCTCTTCTCAGTGTTGCTGCAGACCTACCTGCCGCTCGTAAGTTGGTTGGGTTTTTTTCACACTCTGCTAATCGGGGATGTTCAAAGTGTCTCAAGGAATTTGGCGGTGGACTTATGAGAAATCTGGGTGGCTTTAACAGATCGACATGGGAAGCACGGACCCACCGGAAACACATGGAATGGATCGATGAGATAAACGGTGCTCGCAACGAAGCAGCGAAACAAAACCTCGAAAGCAAGTATGGTATTCGCTACAGCCCATTGCTGAAATTGGAATACTTCAGACCAATAGATCACCTTGGAATCGACATCATGCACAATCTGTATATGGGCACAGCGAAAAAAATGTGGAAGTACTATTGCGACGAAGACAACAAGCTTCTGACAAAAACAGATATTTCTATCGTGGACGAGCGCTTGCTACAATTCCAGGTGGGAACAGACGACGAACGTGCTGCGACGTACATAGGTTCAAACTATGGATTTTGGACAGCTCAGCAATGGTTAAGTTTTGTGACTGTGAGTTCTGGATATTGCCTCCAAGGACTGCTACCATCTGAAGATCTGAAGGTGTGGGAATGCTTCGTTTTGGCCTGTCAAGCAGTAACGTCGGCATGCGTTACTCGGGAAAAACTTGACTTTGCAGACACCCAGTTTAATCGGTTTAGTCGGCTAGCACAACGACTATATGGCTTTGAAATAATAACGCCAAACATTCACTTGCATAACCATATAAAGGAGTCAGTCATTGATATGGGACCGCCTCCAAGCCACTGGCTTTTCGCGTTCGAAAGAATGAATCTGAAGATTTCGGATAAACCGACCAACAAGCGACAAGTGGAACAACAGTTCATGAGGAAGTTTCTGATACAGAAAAGTGTCGAAAACTTGAAGCATCACTTGCCACAGGAGTTTTCCCAAAATTTTGCCCCAATTCTTAAAAAAAGTGACGAAACCTTGATCCTTGATCCAGATGTGGCACTTGTTCCCGAAATGGATCTGCACGACTGTGAACCACACTGGAAAACAACGAGTGGCGTCAAACTGGGAGGCGTTGCCGTTGTTGGGGCCATGGATATCGACGAGCGTGAATTACTGTTGGGGACGTATAAAAAGATGTATCCATCCTGTCATGCAGAACTTGATATGAGCAACGTCCCTAGCGTCTACTTGAAGCACGGAGTGGTGCAAGTTGGTCCCATGCTATACGCCAGCGCTACTTCTAACCGCAAGTATAGGTTGAGTTGGATTATGGCAATTTGGCATGGAATGACAGCTGACAATCGCGAGTTGCGGCCAGGCCTGATCCAATATTTCCTGAAACACACTCTGAAAATCCCGGAGACTGGCGAAATGAGAGAACATGTGTTTGCAGTAGTCAAGTGGTACAAGCCCTACGAAGACAGGGTAAATTACATTCGACCCATCACAATGTGGAAATGCAAACAGTTTGAGACGCCAACATGGGCAACCTACCTGCCAGTCGTCCGAATCAACGGACGATTTGGTGGCTGCACCTCGACAGATGGCCAAAATCTAATCATTGCAAGCGTTCCGCGACCAGTGTACTTGTGAAAAGTCCAGATGTTTAAAGAAGCCCGCCCACAAGTGTATGTAATGTTGCTAACAGAAGTTACTGGAACTGCCTCTCTATGTCATAGTCAAGGTAATGTCATCTAACCGATACTAATTATGGCCTACTCACCATCTTCGACAAGTAGCCCGAACCGGACGGCATATGAAGCAGGCTGGCTCGCGTCACGAAGGACTTGTGAAGATTGCTCGCTAAATCGCATCTCCTGCACACAGACCAACTGCTCGAGTACCTGAATGAAGAATGACAATGTTAGCCAAAGTACATGTTTTAGTAGAATAACCAAACGTCATACTGCCGGAATTGGACAATTGGTAATATATAAAATCTGATTAAATGTCTAGCAGAGGCCCCGATACTTAGAGTACCGACATGTAAAAAATACCAATAAAGCTGGGAATATGAATGTTAAGGGAACTTATCTTTTACTTACCCCCTAAGAGTTCTCATTCACGAACATCAGACGGCACTGCAAAATATCAAAAAATTGGCAGTAAGAAAAAGAGTAAACAATGTGGTCTTAGGGGTTCAGTCAGGGTATAAAAAACAGTAATTGTTATTTGTTTTTATTTAACCTAGTTACCACCACCATAAGGTTTAAATATTAGAATGGCACTAAGAGGTGAAAGTGAAAATTCGGTTGTCGGAAGAGGTTAAATTGAAAATTAGGTTTTTAATCTAACTTTAATCTACCACTACTGCCATGATTAGAAAATTAACAAAACTAGTCTACGCCTTAACTGGTACTTTCAAAATGTGACACAAAACACAAAGATAACCAAACCGGCCAACCCTAACGCTTTAGGGAAAGACAACTAAATTTTAAAGTGCAAGACAAATATGACTAAACTAGCCGACCGTAAAATTGCAATACCACAACACTGTTTCAAGTTTATAACAAATAAATTTGATCCAAGTAAATTGGTCGGAATAAAGACAGAAACAGTTGTATCTCATAAGTATTCAAGAGTCTTTGAACATAAACATTCAGCTTGTGGTTTTGCTACCTTGAAGGGTCCCTTGCACATAAATTAAGAGATAAATAATTTTTGCGTCAATTTATTGTTTTGGGTACCGTAAAATTATTTCAAAAGAAATAATGGGCAAATATTGCAGTGTAGGTAAGTCATTAAGGAATGAAATAGCACACAGCACTCATACAAATGAAAAATTGTTATAATTCATTTATGTGCAAGGATTACTTTAATGATCTTAAAACTATACAGTGTTCGAGACTAACGCCGGCCCGTCGGCCAATGGCCGCCAATTTAAGGCCAATGGCCGAATTTTTTCACCAAAAATGGTATGAAATCGGCCCGGATGGCCCACAGAAATTTCTGCTTATTTTCCTAATTTCAAGACCAAATTTTGCACATATTCATTATATCGAAGTTTAGCAAAGTATTTAGATATTCAAAAGGTCAAATGAGGGCCAAAAGAAATCTGTCAGGGCCGACAATACCTTGGTAAAGTTGGTCCCGATGGCTGACAGTCCAAAAAGTTATTTTCGAACACTGCTATGAACTTTGCACAAGGGAAATTGGAGGGTGAGAGGAGGGAAGGCAGGGAGGGACGGACTACTACTACTTAAAGAGATAGTTTTCTACTGAAACAAGTGTCAACTAGAATAAGATGACAGGGGTCCTTGGGTAGCGCCATGGCAGTGTGTGTATAGGGGTGGAGGTGGGCAACATGATTTTGCATGCAACGAACAACATGAAACCATAGCGAGTGTGCGAAATGGTACTTGGCACCAGGTGCAAACTATAATTGCTACAACACACAATCGTGATGTATTGTTAGGCAGTAACAAAACATGTTTGTAAGTTCTGAACCATGGCAACATTTCCCACTACCTGAGACGACACCATAAACGACAGGACACGGCAACACAGTTTTCAATAGCAAGAAACTTGATTTTCTCCAAAAATTCACCAGGCCAAACGAAGAGGACGGTCCGACTGCAATAAACGCAAAATGTCACTTTTCAAGTTAAGTTTGGTTTTAAACGGTTTTCCAGGAGTCACGCAAATGCACTGAACTTGGGGACCAGCATCTGTGATCTGAAAGGGATATAATGATTTATTTTTGAACAGTCCGTGCTTCAACGGGGCGCACCTAACATCTAGGTACATTACCAGCTATAGGTAGTAGATCCTGCTTCGCTGTTTTGCTGTCTCGTTGCCAGAGTCAACATGCCGCACACAGACATCATGAAGAACCCAACCACCTCCTTAAAGCCACACAGCCCCAGCCTCATTCCAGTCCTACAGGCTGCATTGATCCATTTTCCACATCGGCCAGGCCCCCTTGTAGTTCAATCGTTCCATTTGGCAAGTCAGGCTCCATTGTAGTTCACATCGACCACGCCCCACTTTAGTTCAATCGTTCCATTTGGCATGTCTCCATTGTCCTCACTAATTTCCTTTTCGCCTTTTGTTATCCTCCTTGGACAAAGTTCACAACTGTGTATTTTCTCACAGTACTTCACTATTTACTCCAAAGAGTTACATGTTCATATGTTACACGTTCAAAAGTTCACAACTAATCGACCATAAAAAGTTCACAAGGTCACAACTGTCTGACTATTGTCTTCAAAGTGTACATGTTCACCTGTTCCGAAGAACTTTTAATATACTAATCTACCTAATATACCACAACAATCGGAGGATACTGGGAACCTATTCTTGCCCAGATGTACACAGATCTAGACCAGAGGGGACAGGACAGATGAGATTAAGACCCTTTTAAGTGGGCTAGGGAAGCCAGCGACAATATGTATGTGTCCAAGATGGGCCAGGGTTTTCCCCAGGACAAATTTAAAGCCGGCTATTTATGATAGAAACACATCGGTGTGTACACTTATTGTTCATGGATGACTGTCCTGGCGATATGACAACAGCAGTTCCGTTTTGGATTCCAGGTATACAGTGGATGTCCTCAGAGTTCTTGGTGATCTTGTGTTATCTCCTTGAAGCGCCAAGTTCACAACTGCCTGACTAACTACTCCTAGGCTAAGTTTACATTTGCATGTGAAAAATACCAAAAAAAATTTGGTTTACAATCAGTCCAATATTTGTCGGCTGAAAAGGCAAAAAATTTGTTAAATCTCTTGTGTGATTCGTGATTTCCCCGCGGTAAATTAATTTTAGACTCAGCTTTATAAAGCACTATAGGCTAGTTGTCACATTAGTATTACCATGAAACAAAACTACGGGGCTTAATGTATTTTTCTTTAGCCAGAATCCACTGCATGCATGGCTTGCATTCTAGCATTTGAAGGATGTGAATTTACTTTTTGAACATGTAAGCCGGTGATAATGTTTGCCACATAGCTAGAGAGTTACCGTTACTTGGGGAAAAACTGAGTATCTAGTAGTAGGGGAAAAACACGAACCACTACAAGGGATAGACCTTAAAATGTGCCAAATTGGGAATATTTTGCAGGTTAATCCCCTATTTCCAAGTTGTGCATGATGAGTGCAAATAATTATGGAAGGAAACGGTAGCAAATTTGGCTCGTACCATATCATGGCAGAGCTGGAAATCAACATGCCGTCAGCCAATGGGGCAGCAAACAAAATAACAACACCCGCCTCATTTTGATATATCTCATCCCCTTGGCAGGAAACATACATATTATATCATTTCGCCTTCTTCTATCTGGAGGCTCATTTAAGTCGGTTCGCAATATTGAGTGTGTCGGCACCTAAGATTTCCAACTCTGAATGATACTAGCGCTTTTTTTTTTCCTAGTCGTCCGTCTGAGTGAGTGTAAAACACACTACTAAACAGGGTTCGAAATTACAGTCTGCCCATCGGCCAATGGCCGGAAATTTCAGAGGAGGGCCAAACATTTTTGAAGAAAAGTAAGGTATTTTCTGCCCTGGTGGCCAAAAGATTTCAGCAATATTCTATCCTTTTCTTAGGCAGATGAAAAAGGCTTAATAGGGGCTCCCTATAGGTAAAGTCAGGGCCGACAAAAAGTCAAGCAGAGCCAACCATTTTTTTAACAGTCGGCCTTGATGGCCGAGGGCAAAAAAGTTAAGTTCGAACACTGCTATTCTTTTTTTTTCTTTCTTTTTTTTTTCTTCATTTTTTTTGTTCGTTTCATGTTGTCATTTTTTTTTTCGTTTTCTTTTTCTATTACAATGATGAAAGTGTTCAGTGAACATATATGAAAGTGTTCAGTGAAAAATATTCCTGAAATAGGATGGGCTAGTAGCAATCTCTATTTGGAAATAGGTGGGTTAGGATTAATAACTAAGGAGGATTTATATTCAAAATTTCAAAAGTGATTTAATGAAAAATATTCAAAGAATTGTTTGTTCGAAGGCGTGTTTTTTTTGACACGTCACTCCTTTTTAAATTTACTGAAATCAGTATATTTACTGAGGACTTTCATCACCATTTTTAGTACTTCCCTTAAAAAAAAAGTTCAAGAACAAAAAAAACAAAAATAAAATATATACCCACCCTTAGCGCGATCCCAAGGGCTCCCTGAAGCAGGGTTTTCCCCAGGACAAAATTAGAGCCGGCCATTTGTGATCCAACGATCGAAACGCCGATCATGATTCCAATTTTTTAAGAGTACTTGCAATACTTCAATATTTTTAACCCACCTTTGGCCACCTACAGACGGTCGATCCCAGACACTAGTTAAAGCTGGTCAAGAGAGCCGGCTCTAAGTGCCTAAGGAAAACCCTTGCCGGGCAGACACCTTTTTTCAATTTCTATTCAAATCAGGCCTCAAAGCACATCGGACACAAGAGAAAAGTCTGTTGAAAAATTATCTTTTTGGATCAATGAATAGGATGTAAAATATTCCAACAGTAAAGGGTCAGACAGGTATTCTCATTCTGATTTAGGCAGTATTATATAGTTTGTGTAGGCGGTACAGTTTCTGTCTCCCACCTTGGAAAAGACTGGAATTTAGCGCTCTTGTGAACACAAGCCTAAAGGTTTCAACAACTTGATTGTATTCCATGTTTTGAGGCCTGTAGAAACCACCAAGAGGATTCCCCATAATGTAATAAAAACCAAAAAGAATACGATTGCTTCAGATGAGTAGAATAAATGGTTAACCCAAATTATGTCTGAGACATCAATAATTAATTTCTGATTGTCATGACTCAGGGCTAGACGAATCTGTTGTCTGTGCGTAAAGTAAACTGAACGTACATCTCTTTCAATCTGTGTATAAACACTCAGTCAGGCACGGGCGCATTTGGGTGTGTGTGTGTGTGGGGGGGGGGGGGGGTGGTTTCTGCAAACCCCACCCTAACCCAGACAAACACGCGCACATCAAATTCGAAAGCAATTCCTCTACGATGAAGGCACTTCCATGTTCAGAAATAGACAGCACAAGTCATTTAAATGTATTATGTGATTTGTCGAGCCCTGAGACGGATAACGAAAAGTTACTAGTGCCGCTAAGAAGTACGATGAGACACATAAATGCTTTAAAAGATTATTTATTAATGATTACAAAAATTCTTTTACATTTACAATTTTAATTACTAGGCCAAGGAAAAAAAATAGTTGCGTTCCGGTAACATCAGCCCAAAAAGTTAGGGTAAGTAGGTTTGGAATTTTTTTATTTTGGAAAATATTTCTAATGGCCTAAAGTGATAAAGATTCTGTAAGTTTTTGATATTGTACAAAATTTAAAATTTTTTCACTAAAAAGTCTTCAAAAACGGGTCGGAAAATTAGGGTAGGTAGGGTTACCGGAATGCTACTATTTCTTTTCCTTGACAACAATCTGGGCTACACTAAACTAAACTAAACTAAAAAAAAAAAAAAAAAACTAGCGACAACCGACGCATCCCCCCTCCCGGTATCTGCCCGGGGGGACGCGTCGCCGGCGTGGCCGGCCGGCCCCTTGTGGCGGTGGGGGCGGTGGCAGAGGTAGGGGGGCCGGCAGTTGGGGAGGGCCTGGTGGTGGCGGGCCCGCTGGCGGTTGGGGTGGCGGTTGGGGTGGCGGTTGGGGTGGCGGTTGGGGTGGCGGTTGGGGTGGCGGGAACACCGCCACCTCCACTTGCAGACGCACAGTGAGTACAATTCTGCACGTCAAATGAAAGCACATGGATGTTAAGAAATGATGACTTGTCCAAATGTCGGAAATGGATCTTTCAATTTCAGAATCCTTTAACTGAATGACTTCAATCTCTCCCAAAATTGTGGGCTGGGTGGCCTTGAATCGGTCTTTATAAGTGAACATAACATTTAATATGTAGATATTTATATAAATTCCAAAGCTGAGAGCCCTCCTAATACATTGATATGAAATCAAAGACAACTGTTGACGTCGATGAAGATGTGATTTTTAATATTTTTTTCTGTACCTAATCACTAGCCCCCCATCCCATGGGCACGTCGGACCAGTGTGAGTGTATCTGGCTTTTATCATGTATTTTTCTGCTATTTCCTCCTCCCATGGGCCCGTCAGACGAGAGTGAGTGTATCTGGCTTTATTGATGTTGTATTTCTGCTAGCTCCTCCTACCATGGGCCCTGAAGATCAGTGTGAATGTCTCTGGCTTTTATCTTGTATTTTCCAGCTATCTTCTCCAGCTTACGTTGATATCTGTTCACGGTTTGAATGAAGTATAGATTTACTAGTAAAAACACAGTCTGTTAGGTGACTGGCTTCAGCTTACGTTGATACCTGTAATGTGGGAATGCTCTACACAGAGATGCCACTTCCAACTGATGAATACATAGGAAAATGAGGAAATACTATTCCTATTGAATTTTCTAAAAATAACTAGGAGAGAACTTTTGTTCAGGGAAAGGGAACTGAGATAGGATCTGTATTTGAATAGATTGAAAGTGACACAGAATACTCTAAAATGGATATTAAAGTAATGTCGGGAAAATCAGTTTGGCAATCCATAACCACCAAAATGTAGGAAGTCCTAAAAAAGTAGGTAAAATGGCATCTCTGTCTACAGACACAGTATGGTAGGTTAACTTCTTCAGCGTATGTTGACACCTGTAATCTGGGAATGCAGTTGGACCATGGTCAGTTGAGCATGCATATTAATAACGTTCACATTTGTGTTTGAGGATGACAATCAGCCCGATTGTTTTGGGTTAATAAAGCATGCAGGCATGCAGAATACTATCATGCAGAAAATGACATGCCAGGGTGGAAATTGACGCCTGTAATTATTATTCCTATTATTTCCCTATTTTAATATGTTTTTGCACTGATCCTAAACTTATTGATCCTTTGGTAAGGTATGATGCTTAGACTGTGAAATATGACTACTATTATACAGTTTATGGATCAGATTAAAGCCCCATCGAGCTCTATCTTGGAGTTTACATTCTTGCCGCTCTGATTTTTTCAGAGAGTCAGGGACCAGAAATTCTGGTAATATATGGGCCCTAGGCATGCGATATTACTATCAGGGAGTAAATACTGTTAGTAATTTTGCTCCTTTTTGCGTTGGACACTTTCTTTGTCACTGGAAATCACGTCCCAAAATTATTTTGTCACCCAGCACATTTTTCTCAGCACATACCCTATGTTCTGTCTTATGAATGACCAATGGCCTTCCTTGATATCTTGTCTTCAATATATGATATGTTTTGATTGGTATTTTCCTCAGAATATTAAGGATATCGATTCAAGATCTTGCCTAGCCTGAGTATGCTGAATGGCTCCAACCTGTCCACCATTACAGTCTGCTGGTACCCTGTTTCACTTTGAGTTTTAGTGTAATTTCGAGCAGGCTGAATAGAAGTGTGTGGAGTTAAGCATAAATTCTCTCAGACCCTATATAGTGTTGGAGTTAACCATAAAATCTCTCAGACCCAATATAGGGTCTGGACCTCTTGTAGGTACTACCACAACACGGGAAAATATTCTGACCACTTTTCGCGCAGTATTTTGTGACCTACCCAGGGCTTGACAAATCGGGTGTCCGGACGCCCAGGACAACCAGAAAAAGGTGCCGGACAACCAGATTCAAGGTGCTGGTTGCCCGACGGGCAACCAAGATCCTTTCCCTATAAATGTATTGCCAGAGATACCACTTAGGAGAGATGAAAAATTCAGTCAAGAAGGAAGGACTCCGGATTTTCTTTTTGTAACTAAAACAGTGATGCTATTTGCAAGAAAAAGAAATATATTCAAAACAAGTGTCAAATGAAAAGCTGATGGCTACTGTGAACGTATATATATATATATATACTGATAATGTATACATAGTAGGCAAAAATGAAAATCGTTATGTTTAGGTTTCCTGACCAATTCTAGACCTAGTTCTATTTTTTTGTCCCGGCCCTAGAGTCTTCTTTTTTTACTGAGGCTATACATTATCAAAGTATGCATTATACATGTTACAAATCCTTACAGTAGCAATACACAGCCCCTGAAAAATATGGGGACAAACTATAAAATTCCTAATTTTACCCTGACTATAATTTATCTAATTCTAAGAGTATACAGGGAAAAAGCAATAGTACCATTAGAAAGAGGAGATTTTTCTGAGAGGGGAACAAGTTTTTGTTTTCAAAATAAGTCGCCGTTAGATAATTGTCCTGACATTATCATTTAAAAGACAACGTGATATTTTCACTAATTAGGACTTACCAAATGTGGGCCACTTTTTTCTAAATATTTATGTCTTGTGTTAAATCAATGATTTCATAAAAAAAAATCACGTTTTTAAGCAAATCTTGGATCTGAGGAAATATGGCAAATAAAGATCCACGCTAGAAATGATCTTTCTAATGATATATAAATACATAGGAATACAATAAGGGAGATATCCGCGGATTTTTCAGCCTAAAGTTGACAGTACAGATGGAAAAATGAGTAAAAATAAGCGTATTAGGGGGTCCATACCTTTGCTACCATTTTAATATAAACTTTCTACCAAAAAAATACCAATTTTATGATGACATTTTTGTGCAATATTTTAGGTTTGCCAGTAACGATTTTAAATCTGTTTGAAATTATAAAAAGCACTAATACTGGCGGATCTTACAGGCATTGAATGATAAGTCACTGGAATCTTAAATTATATTTTTTGTGGGGTATTGCTACTTACAGAAGATTAATCAAGGAAGACCATACTTTCAAACATTGCCTGAGTCTATCATTACATTTGAAAAAATAATTATCAAAAAAGCAAACCCACCGACCATATTTTTTTATGGAAGCATTTTAGAAAAAAAAGTTGCATTAGATTCTCATTGGCTATATACATAGCTTGAAAGGTAAATCCCGGGCTACCACTAAGTACCACCAGGCAACCATACAAGGGACCATGGTTGCCCACCGGACAACCAGGTGGAAAAACGATTTGTCAAGCCCTGCCTACCCATGCAAAACCTGTGATATATATACCTTCTTATATCCTTTATATTGCCTCTGCTCCTGCTCTGAATATTTTACTGGCTGATAATATTTAAAAGCTGAGATCTCCGACATTGATGTCCTTCGGGCAGGTGAGTGTCAAGCCCCAACTCAAGTACAGGCATGCCAGTCACAGAATGTCATTTCCGCGGAAAATCACTAAATTTATTATAAACGCATTTAAAACTATCTTTTATGGAGGAATTTTAATTCCTGGAATACACTTAGTATGCTATTAGAAGGACCCCAACAAATGTTCCCTAACTAAATACAGCAAAAAAAATCACTAAAAAAATAGTCACATTTTTCCATTTTTGTCACCAAATCTGTCAGGGAGCCCCCACCCCCCTATATACAAAAATATTTTCTCCTCGAATTTGGACATATCTCAAAAATGACCCAAAATGATTGAAAAACCGCGGAAATCCGCGGATCCGCGGAAGTCTGGCATGCCTGAAGTATTACCTGCCCCTGGGAAGGCGGGCAATGCTTAATGTTGAGCCCTGATGATGCAGAAATAAGACTGTTTGAAGGGATGGGGCACAATATTTAAAGAATAAACAAACAACTGTCAAAAAAGCTGAAATTCGATATTCTAATGGAACCCCCTTCTATCTTTGGAGTGAACATTATTGCTGCTCTGTTTTTATTTCTGAGAGTCAGGGACAATAAAATAATTAAATCAGAATCGAAATAGCACGAGGCCCCTAAATAATGGGTAAGGCCCCTAGATTCCAAGTCCAGTAAATGACTCGGTCTGCTGGCTGTCATGTAACCACCATGAAATACCCTCGGCGATAATACCTCCGCTTCTCTGCTATAATCACCTCTGTAACTATAGCCGGATAACTGACAGCTTTGGGTCAAAGCCTCTCGCCGGGCACAAGTGTAAAATGCTAAGCACAGATCGAAGATTCCAACTTATATCAGACGCGATGACAGAGTTAGCTGACAAAGCTTGGGCGACGCCATCTTGGATTTTACCGGCGAACGAAAAACAAACACATTACGTTCGCCGATAGCAAATAATTACGATGAAATAACTCGCCCAACCCGGTATACACACATCCCTAGCGCTAAATACAATCCTAATAACCTATTTTGGACCGAAATACCAAGGATATACAGCTAATTCGAGTCCAAAACAACCCCTTAAAACAGAAAAGAATGCTTACCGGGCCGCCATCTTTTGCTTTCTGAGTTACCCGGATGTGACGCTGAAGGCAGAGACACCTATCGAACGGACGAAGCATTAACTTCACACGCGCCACGTAGACCGTGGCGCTGCGTGGCGATTGCATCGGGATTGGCCTGCGCTGTTCATCCCCCCTTTGGTCGTTTGGGAAAACATGCCGCCTAGGGCAAGGTGAAATTGTAAAATTAACACTGGACATACTGCTGAGGCATGGTAAGACGTTAACTACTTGGACTGTAGGATCACATTGTGTCCTTCATGGCCCTTAGCAGGAGCGCAGAATATTGGACCAATTATATCTAATCATACAATCAGATAAGGTTAAATTCAAGCTGTGTATAACGTGCCAGGTCAATCCCCACCATTGTTGGGACAATGATTTTGAGACGAGGATAGTCACAGTGCATACGATGGAGGCATTTTTTGACCCGCTTCTCTACACGTCTAACTACCCTTCTGGTTTTCTCAGTCCATAGGACAGCTTTCCTTTCGTCATTTAATACAGTGATATCACATATACCCCCCATGACTATCAAAACTTTATAATGTCTCTCCTGCATGATACGATGAGCTCTTTTAAATAGGCTTCTTAGGGGCATACCCGGGTATACACTGACGTCAACAACCCCAGGCGCTCTCAGCTCTAGCCGCCGGTCAAGACTTCGTCCTCGTGAGTCAGTTACAATAAGAACTGACATTCTGGTGTGATTTTATACAGTGTGCGACTTAATTTTAATTATATGTACATATAGCAACTTAGCTGTCTCTGAGAGGGTTTTGTGGGAGTATTTCTTTCAGTGGTGGTGTGCCGTCATGCAGGGTTGTGTGTAAGCCTTGACCGGCGTTCACTGCTTCACTGTGTGCGTCGGTTGGTGTCCCGTGTTGACCGCGGATCTGAGACCTTGTGTGGGGGGGGGGTCACTTCTTGTTCACTTTCAAGCAAGTCCCTGTAATGCACCTGTATGCACTCTAACAGAGCGCCTGTTCTATTTTCACCAGTGCTCACACCTGTTTCAAATTGCCGACTTTCTATAGAGCATCCTGCACCCCACTTTTTGTCAGGCGTGCATTCCCAAATCCTACCTAAGTTGCCCTTTTTAAAGGTAAATTCGTATTTATATGAATAAGAATGAACGGTCGGTTGTTATGTTGCGCATGTAAGCTTTGTATGGCGGATTTTTATAGGCTCATTTTTGATAGAAAAATGTGAAATAATCTAATAAGAAATTCCAAACGAAATTTTGAGATTATGGAGCCAAATTGCTTAATCCAATCGTCAGAATAGATATTAGCAACAAAAAAAATAAAGTCATGATTGAATTTCAGATGAATGACATTTTGTCCCATGTGATAATTGCAAAAAATATGAAAATTATGATGATCAAATTAATCGAAGCTATATCATAAGCATTCAAGTGTAGATGCGTGATACAACCCACTTGCGGGATACAACCCACATTCCCCCTATAGGCATACAAACTTTGATAAATCTGAGGGGGTTCCAGAGACCCCTTATTTGGATAATTCCCTTTATTGGTAGTTTAATTGCGTAAAATTTGAGAAATCTGAGGGGGGTCCACACACCATGGGAACCCCCCCCCCCCCCCCCCCCGCCCGCCCTGAGCGGAGGGGGGGGTGCCTGGGTACGCCACTGCTGGCCATTATATTGGTGCCTGAATGGAGGGTAGGTACATTAACACGCCGACAAGGTTGGGCGTGTTAACAGAACTATGAGCGGACGGGACTATTGTGACACAATATAGTTAACACCCCCTGACTTACACTTATATACACGCCAGAAGGGGAAGGGAAACTATGAGGTGGGCGCAAAAATATTACCTAACACGCCCACTGCTATGGGTGGTATAATGATACTTTGCTGTTTCAGGGTTAATGGTGGAGTAAGACTTACCCTCCTTGACACGGTTTAGAGCAAATTGATTCAGACACGGCCGAGTCTACTTACTGTATGAGTTCAAAAATTTGCCGTGATTCCCACAATGAATGTGAAATGTGATTCACATTACTCAAAACTATGTCTATTACAAGACAGATGACATAAAACTCTTTGATTGTACTCATGATGCTTCATTAGTTTACGTTTGTTGGTGTAAATTATTACAGATCAAATAGTATGAGATGGTATTATTTGAACATGAATGTACACTCTTCGACGGTACTTCTTCAATTATGCTAACTTGAAAACCTTGAGACATGGAGGGTTTCTTTAATAGGCGACTAGCTAAATTCAAAGTAGAAGGAGAAATGGCCGACTGTATACTCACGCTCACTTCAAAAATCGTCCGGGGCGGCGGGGTACGGGCGGGTGCTGGTGCGGGGACGTTGGCTAGCCGAGCCACGGCAAGAGCCACGGAATTGTCAATCACCCCCTGCACGGCCTCTCTGGTCCTCTCTTCGGCATCCTTGTAGGCGTTCTTTATCATTGCTTCAACAGTCGCCCTATTAAAGAATTGAGGTCCGCTGGTGGAAGCAAAAGTGGGCTGGCTGCTGGAGGTTCTGGTCGGCAGACCGCTGCCCGTAGATCCGCCGGTCGGCTGGCTGCTGGTGAAAGGGGCCTGCTGGTATGATACATCGGTACCAGGCTCAGAAGCAACGGAGGTTTCCAGCTGCAGCCCCAAGTTGATATCGGATGTGCTGGCCATCGACATGGCCCTTGAAGTACCGGGCATGGGGCTGCTGGTCAGGTTTGGCGGCGGCGGAGTAGAGTGAAGGAACGACCCATCCATTTGCATGTCCTGGTCGGTCATCATCCCCCGGTATAGAGCCGAACCAAGGTCCGCGGTGGAATCGAAAAGGTCTTGCTGCGACATGTTGCTAGATCTGGGTGGTTATGTTGTCTTTGCTGGTAGTGACGAGAGTGACATTATGCCAGTTCTTACTGGGTATTTGTACCCACGGGCGACCGGCAAACCGTGGTCGGCACGTGCCTTAGAGACAAAAGGAAATCACCACGCATTCAACTAAGGGAAGCCCCGTTGGTGGGGAGAAATGAGGCGCGCCTACAGGGACTGTGGAAACGAGCACGAAACGAGAGGGCTGGTGAAGGTGAAGAGAACACTTTAAAGAACGGGGTGGTGCGCGACCTAGGGAAGTCAACACCTAGGAATACTGCGGTACTTTGAAGGTGTGTTTCGCGCTCTTTGAAGCCAACATAACCGAGGAAAGGTGCGACTTTGGAGTCGTTAAGAGGAAACCACCACAGTCACCAACAAAACCTTTTGGATGGAAGCCCCGTGCCCATCTCTCGACTACAGCTGAGAGTGCTCACGTCTTGAAACCTTTGCCGGAGAAGCCAACGCAGAGAAAGTGACTAGCCCCCCAAAGCCAGTTGTCCTTGGTCACTGGATGAAGCCCCTTAACCAGGTCGTACAGGTGGGGTCGCCCGGCAGTCAAGGGGTACAAATAAGCCTGCTTACACTGGTCTCAGACACAACCCCAGTCAACATGAACATGGACGCAATCTCAATACTAGTCTGGACACCTGGCGTGCAGAGCGTTCCCGGCCTACGGCGAAACCATTCCCTACCAACCCCATCGAGACTACTACTCGCCCTAATGAGTTGTTGGTCATGGCCTTGACCATGTGGCTTGGGTGGCAATTTTGTAGGAGCTGTTCCAAACTTGTCAAGTCGGTCTGCAGTCTCCTGTGCGGTAGTCGACAGTCGGCTCCCGTGGAGTTCTGCTTAAGGATCTGCTGTCGTTGGGAGTCCATCACTGTACCACTAGCCCCCATTCCGGCTGACATCCACGTCATCGACAGGGTGGTGAGCCCCAAGATGCTGCTCCAATGACCAGGTCTCCTCTCCCGACGAATTAAGGTAGCTTGGTTGGGCCCAGTGATAATTTGTTTCACTGGAGAAAGTCAGCCCTTGTCTCTCGAGCTGCCCACTGATTTTGGAATTCCTCCGACCGAGCGCATCCGCTTAAATATGTTGTTTCGCAAAAGACTTTCTACAGCTGCACTATGCCTCCAAGACAACACGGGTACCAACCCCATCACGAGGCAGTTGATGAGAGATCAAAAACTGGACTATATAACCGACATAGACTCTTGGGTTTGATACCAAAAAAAAATGAGCACTGGCATAATAGTATGGTAAACTTTAATTCACGAAATAAGAAGCCTAAATGCTGCTCTAATTTTGTTTGCATTTCGAAACAAAGTCTGTTACATATATATATAGATGAATAAATTTGTCAGGAAAAAAATCTCCTTCCTTCGTATTTTATTGGATCGGTTTTTGTTCTGTTTAAATTTTTGTTTTTTTAATAAAGATTTATTTACACTGGTTAATAACTAATCGGTACAGGTCTGGTTTTGATTATTCTTAAAGTGGATAGAATTCTCATCACTGAAAATTAGACCGCAATGAATTGAAGTACTTAAAACTAAGTAGGCAACTTCTAATCTTCAACTTTAATATTTACATTCACATACATGTAGTTAATTCAAATATACATTTGATTACATTTTCACTTGACAGTAATATGTCAGAACAGTTACTACTAGTTAGTAAAAAAGTAAGGTCGATCAAGCATACAATATTATGTATTCTGGGTTTGTGAGAGTCGCGCCACTAGCCAGCAGGTTATAGGTTAAAACCGCCCACTGTCATTCCGATGAGATAAGTAAAATTGTGCGCGCATGAACTGTGGGCCGGGCTTAGCATTTCAAATCCTGTTAGACATTTTTGAACGACATCTACAATTTCAGTAACACTGTGCTTTGGTTCATGTAACCCGCGCCGATAGTATCACATCTTCATGTTTCTTAAATTTTATTACTAATTCCATTTCCAGTAGTGTCAGCCCTCCACCCCACCAGACGGCTGCGGCTTTCCGGAGGCACACATTTCCAGCTCACTCATGTTCTAGTGCCCAGCCATGCCACTACACACAGCTTCGATTTCATTCCTGACTTGATGGTCCCTGGGGCGTGGACCAGAAGCTGCGGCTGACCTGTGGCTGACTTAACTAGTCTTATGGTCTGACGGGTTTAAATACTACCTTCGTGCAATAAATGCGTTGACAGCATTTAAAGTGTGGCTGACACGGAGAAGTGCAGCTGCACATCCAGAGACTAGCTATAGTGTACATGTCTGGACTCAAACCGTACCCCCTCTACACGAGCCAACAAGCTTAAGGGCCACATACACCGTCAAAGCCTTCTGCAACCTGCAATTGTCTATATTGAATATTCTAATGATAATGTTCGTATATGAAGATATATCGGCTTGAACACTAGGACAAATACGAATACGAATACGAATATTTATTGACTAATCTAGAGCAGTACATTCATGTCACAGTAGGGTTAGGCATTGCCTGTACAATCTGGTATACTTTTTTAATATAGATCCAAATACATTCAGTAGCTTCCTCCAGATATTTACTTGTACAAATGGGTTGTAGGTTGAGAACCATCTTCATTTTGGTTGTATACGGTACAGTTCTGTAGGTGTTAACATACTTTGAGATTCTTTCTTCAAAAAGGTTCCTATTATCTACCAGAGCCTCACCTTTACAATGTAGTAAGACGTGATGAGTTACATCTTGGTTTCACCCACAGTCGTTACACTTGGTGTTAATCACTTTCTTAGCTCTGTAGCAGCGTTTTTTACCATCGAGAGTATAATTTGCATCAATTCTGAGTTTCGTGAAGATGTTTCTGACACATAGTGATTTGATAGTATTGAGATATGTCTGTTTCCCATATACATTTGATTGCCATAAATTTGTTACCTCAAACCGTTCAAGATTATTTAAATGGCTAGAGTAGGAATCAAGGGTTTGTAAATACATGTTTTCGAGTCGACTGGTTAGAATTGCTTTTAAAGCTGGTTTAGTGAAATTATGAGCTCGCGGCTGTTGCAATACATTTCCTAGTCCGAGAGTCCACAGGTAATACTGAATGTTCTGTAGCCATTGGTGATCCTCGGCATGCATTGTCTTAAGTGCCTTATTAAGTAATATGATAAATATTCTAGCCGGTATTAACTATTTGTTGCCTAATCATGATTTGTATCAACTTGATTTTGTACTTGATTAAACTGGAATGTTCTATGAGTTTAACCCGTTTAAGCCTAATGGACCACATGGAGTCCTAGGCCTAGCAGATATTCTGCCTGACGGGTTTATAAATGTATATAACAATTAACAGTCTATCGTGGATTTAGTGTGCCCTATAGGGTTAGCAGCTGGTCTGCAACTCACGGCCGTTTTTTTTTTTTTTTTTTTTTATTGTTCATGCGCGACAATCCACGTAGTGGTTGATATATATATATATATATTATATATATGTGTATTTGTTTTTGTATACTCGATAATACGTGTAGGGGAATGTCCTACGAGTTGTAAACCGTTTAAGCGTAATGGACCACATGGAGCTCGAGTCCCAGCAGATATTCTGTCTGACGGGTTTATTAATGTATGTAACATCATTTTAACAGTCTATGGTGGATTTACTGTACTCTAGGGTTAGCAGCTGGTATGCATGCGCGACGGGTTGCAATATATATAGTTGGTGCTAGAATTGTCCCTGTGGTTGCCCTACAATAAATTATTTTTAATCTGTAGAAATTGCGTTCTTTTGGGTTTGTTCGGCCTGTGGGTCTGGAATAAAGTTATTTGCGATTCTGCTAACTGAATTAACACCGCTATACCATCTGAGACTGCCCTGTGTGGCCCCTGCCACCGGCCTTCTCCCCCTTAAAACCCCTACCACCCCAAATCCCAATACCCCTTACCAACCCCAGTAGTTGGCGGGAACAGACATGAATATTCATGACACATGACCTACACTGACCAATCAGGTGAGCCGCTAGGCAGAGTGCAGTGTTGAACAGTGGGGAGTCCCCCACTACACGGTTGCCGTCCAAGGAGAGAGGACCTTTCGTTTTTCACTGAATTAACATCGCCGTTACCCTGGGTTATGATGCTGTTATATATGGGAATAAATCTAATCTTTACTTGGTATCATAATATCAAAATTTATATATAATTTTTTTTTATAGTTTTCCCAAATCTGAGTATGTAAATTTGGTTTATATATCTGACCCTTCATACCTAGTACCTGCAAAGCCTTTACTACTCTTTATATAAGTACAATAAACTTTACAACACTTTAGTGCAGGTGTCGGATAAACCAACTAACCTATTGCATAACTTTTCGCGCAAGAATCTATTACATAACTTATAACCACGACTGCGCGGGCAGGTGTGTTTACAGAAGAAGGTGTATGGCTAAAGCTACGGGTGGCAAACTAGAAGCGACAAGTAAGGGATGGGAGGGGACCGACACTGTCTAGCAGTTATTAATGTGTACGAAATGTTCCGTTAAATAAAATATTATATCAGATAGAAACAAAACACACACAAAAAAAAAACTTATGAGTACACTCCATGGTTGGGATAGCTGAGATCGATAGCTACGTGATATTTGCATGTGAGATGGGTTAAGATGTGACAGAGTGAGAGGATTCCCTTGCCACTACAAAAGTAGCAGGTCGGGGCTCTCAAGGATAGGCCCTTGAGAGCACCCCCACCTATAGCGGAGGCCCCTGCCCGACTACTTAGCGCCGTTCATATAGTACGTGCGGAGGTCAGCGGGTGGGGTGAAGAATGGCTGCAATTTATGTATGACGCTTTTTTTTTCTATCAAAGGACTTCGAGACTATTAATTATAATGCTTCATGAGTCCAACTGCTTGCCTGTTTCATGTGTGGTTGAGAAATTGATTCAACTGTACACTTACATCAGTCGATTGTATATGCTTCAGACAAAAACAGAACGCAAAATCGAACAAACAACCATATTCTCGCCCTCGTTAACAGCTCCGCAGCAACCAGTGATTCGCATGACTGGCAGGAAGCACGCCCAAGTGGGATCCTCATACTTTGAGTGTCTCCAGATGGTTAATGGACGAATGAAGGGGTTTGGATCTCTACTCTCACTGAACCACTTCACCACGGCAAAGAAGTGTTCTCTCCTCAGGCCAGTCACATTACACGTCATGGCATGTCTCATGAAGTACCTGATAACACAGGGACGCTCTTGGCATTCGCCACCTTCATCTACGTACCAGTTGGCCATGAACCAACAGAACTTGAACTTTCGACCGGTCATCGTGCTGACATAGCTATTTGGTCCGTACTGTACTGTGCCGTAAGTATTACATGTTTTGGAGAACGTGTGTGTTTCAAGCAGTTGGGGTTCAGTGGGGTACATTTTCCCGTATGCTTGTAGGAGGAGAGCGTAATCGTCTGCATCCAGCCCTTTTGTCTTTCCTGTCTCGTTGGTCTCAAAGCCGTCCATGTTACTCCAGAGGTGTTGGCACTCTGCCACCTCTGATTCCGGGACTTGCACTGTATCAATGACGGTGGGAATTGAGGTCTGTATCTTGTGGCAGAGAGGTAATAATTCCTTCTTGTACTCGGGCGGCATTTCACTTCGCATATGATTAACGGTCTTTGTGAGAAGAAATCTCTTCATAAACTGTTTGTGAATTTGACGTTTGTTGGTTTGGAGGTCTCCTACAAAACCATTGTACCTTTCATAACTGAAAAGCCATGTACTGGGCACAGGCCCGTACTCACGCAGACAGTCCTTCAGATGACAATGAAGGTGCATGTTGGGTGTAACCACCTCCTTCCCAAACTGTACCTGGGTCTCTTGGCAGTACTGGAGATAGTGTTTATGTGCTAAATCAATCTCCTGGTCTGCTATGCACGGCTGACATGATAATCTAGTGGCCATAACGAACCGCTGCCATGTTTTCAGGTGTTTCTTTGCCAAGAGACCTTGGAGACAATATCCGGAAGAGACGGTAACCCAGTTTTTCCACTCTTTGGCCGTCCACGTACCCGCATTGGATTTTATGTTGGTTACGACCAGGTCATCTGGTAGTCCTTTCTTGAACTTTTCCAGGTGTTCATTAATAATGAGTATCTTCTTTTTGGTCAGTGCTCCAAGCTCTTCCCACATTTTCCAGGTTTTCTTGGCTGTACCTGAAATAGATTGAGCAAAACATTTGGGCATTAGTCTAGTAAACGCTGACTAGAGTGTTCTAATTAAAATCAAGACAGTCGAATTCCTCAATAACAAACATAAGTATAAATGAAATGATTGTTCCTTGAAGACTCACCAAGTAGGACGTTGTGCATCACATTGATGGAGAGGAATCTGTAAATACAGTAACAGGATAGGGACGCTATTAACAGACGATGGTGCAAAACAACCGGCCATATACAGGATGATGCCACCTCTACAACCAGGGGCGGATCCAGGATTTTGAAAAAAAGTGGGCGTGCTATTGGGAAATTTTCACCTGGACCCCTGTGGGGCAGGAGGGAATACAAATGCACTAATGGCTAAAAATATTCGGTATACATAATAAGTGATGAAAGTCTAGGTTTTATGTAGGTTACGAGGATCATTTTAATTTTAACTTACTCGATGGGATTGAAGTAGGACAGTTCCAGGAATGGGGTGTAGCGAACTCCATATTTCTTCTCCAGAGCCTTCATCTCCTTGCGTGTACCGGCCACTCTGATGTTCTCAATTTGCTTCCTATGACGGCCCCTTGTGCGCATCGGCCATAAATGCATTTCGAAACCAGAATAGTTTCGCTTGGGTTTGCCCTTGAAATTCTTCCGACACTTGGAGCATCCCATATTGGCTGCGTGCGACAGAAACCCACATACCTTTCTGGAGGCGGGCAGGTCTGCGGCCAAGTTCATCAGTGCAACCTTCACGTGTTTGCCCAGGGGCCATTCAAATGATCTTAAGACCATTCCGCGTCTCCAAAACACCTTCAGTTCCGCCACCAGAGGCTGCAAAAACGTCGATAGGTCCGCAGGTTCCTTTGGGAAGTTTGGAATCATGCCAAAGAGTATGACGTTCTCGATTTTGTAGCGTTCTTCCCTGGGTAAATTAAGAACCGTTAGATAAATACTGCCAACAGAACAGGAGCTCTTCCTAGAGAATGGTTGGAACCAATCAACTTTAATCTGCAGAACCAAATTGTCATTATCTCCTAAAAACCCGTAATCTACAAACCTTTGCCATACAGACCCATCATAAATGTCACAGTAGAATCCTTCTGGAACTTTCCTGTGTCTCCACTGCTTACATTTCCTCTCGAATCCCGGGCGCTGAAGCATTTCTTCAAGACTACAAGCCAAGGGTTTGTAGCAGTAGGTGACAATACCCACATATTGGATTTTCCCACCTACCTTGACTCGTTTGAAGAGTTCTGTGCCACATGGTTTATCTTCATTGAAAACCATCACTGAGCATCGCCAGATTCTCTGAGTGCCATTTGGGCCTGAGTACAGCACCTGGCGAACATCGTGATAAAAGGTGTAACACTTGGAGCAAATAGTAGTCTCTTGGAACGAACTATCTCCTACTCCCAGCCACTTGTATACCTTGTACATGGTGGTAGGAAAGACATTACGAATGACACGTGCATATTCTTCCTTTCCACCTAGGGACAGTACTTCACATACAAACACAAGTAATGTCGTGAGGACCGTGTCACTCGTGAAGTTAGCAATCTGCCACTGCAAAATGAAAAAAACAGTCCATGTAATGATACTTTGAATTTCTTTACCATGTCGACCAACTACTGGCCGTTCGCGCGGACATACCTCGCCTGTGTCGTTGAGTTGAGCGATTACCACCTGGTCCAGGGAAGATAAATCAACCTTGGACGATGAAGATCTGTTCAGGGGGGGGATTTGATGTACGGCAGGTGGTGCAGAAGACCCCGTAGCTTGGGTGGGTACATCCTCTGCCGGGCGAATTGGCTTTCCGGACATGGTGGTGTTGGATCTTTTCCTTGACGCTTCGTGTCCCGCGGGCTCCTCAGAAGCAGCTGTCGCTTGAGTGGGAATTACAGATAAAACCTCGGTTGGGCGAACTCCCTTGCCGGACATGATGGCATGGGATCTTTTCCGTGAAGCTACCTGTCCAGGTGGCCCCGTAGAAAGAGCTTTCTCTTTACTAGATTCCGCCAAGGTAGGGTAGGTAGCAGTGGACTGGTCGTCGTTTCTGTCAGATCCAAACGATGCAGCTTCATTCGGGATGTGTTGATATGGAGGAGCATCTGCAGATCCTGTGAAAAAAATGTACCTTTATAAGTATCACACTAGAACAGACCAGAAAAAAAAGAGTAGCAACACACGGCATGTATACGCCCCTTCAGGTATGAAAAAAAAAACAACTTACAATCAAACGTTTACACCACTTACTTTTGCTGCTTTCCATTCTCTTTCGAATGAGACATTTGTTGCCTCAGTGTTCTTTGTAGTACCGAGTACTAGGTATGGCTTGCAAGCAGGACCAACACCATTTGTGGGTAACCCTATTCATGGCTTTGTAGGCGCGTAGCTGCTCCATGGAAAGGCTTGCGAGCCCTACCATGATGCTGATGATATAGTAACTGCGCAAATAAGGTAATAGTTAGATAGTCTTATACGTCATATGCGGACGCAGACAGGTAAGTTATAGGCTTGGTGTCGAGGTCGGAAGTTGCTACCAACCGAGAATGCAGGACCAGGGCGACCTAGGTCCCTTGTTGGAGCGGTGGGAAGTTCCAAACTGCGAACGCAGGATTCACGGGGATTTCTCAGTGGCTGATGTACAACGGTTCACAAGCCACACATGGGTGAGAGAAATGTGCCAAACAAAGGTGTCGCTGCATGCCGACCGGTGTTTCATATATATATAATATGCGCCGTTGAATTTACCAAACATTATCCCAAAGTGAGCACTATATATAACCCACTGCCTAGAACAGATCTAGAAAGACAGTGACATCCAACCAGGTCTCGTGATTGGATTCCTTGCCGACCCACAGACTGCTGGACAAACTTAAGATGAAACTCTTTTCAGGTGAGCTGGACTAATGCATTACAAATGGTACAACAATAACATATTTAAAGGACATAATGAAACTGAACCCCCAAATTTGTTTACCTTTATTGGCCAAACCAGGTCTTTTTCCGTAATGTACTGAGGCAATTTTAGTTTGTATAAAGTTAAACAATGCCCCTTAGATCGGTGTACTGTTATTTGACATTAATTGATTTCCCCCCTTTGGTTGTCTTTATTTCTAGTCTATATCTACGGCCCATTGGTCCTGCTCTTGCTGGAAGGCGACCTGAGTGGAGCTCGAAATATTAAGCCCCTGTGAGGCAGCCGGTTCATGGAGCGGTTGAGAGACATAACCAATGTCGACGACACCAGGTCAGCACGAAAAGGGGTTGTAAACGACGATGGAAGACCTAACAACAGAGAAACATTACCTTTAATGACCCCATTGCCTTACCACGACAGATTGGAGTCCATGCTGAACCAATATGGGACTACCGTAGAACCAAGAGCTGCAATAGAAGAACAGGAACAAGAGAGTCTCTGTGAAAATAGCAACACCTTTATTCGAATCCAATTCTACTTGCTTATGGTAGTCGTCTCTCCATTGGCACTGGCCATCATGATTTGGGGTTTTGCAAGATTAATTGGCATATGTAAACAAGATAACTTTAAGGTTTACCTCCTTGTGTCAGGCACCCAGAATGTGTGGATTCAACTTGCTACGTTCCCGGGACATTGCACCGACTACGTGTTTATCACAGAGGGTGATCTTTTTCTTAACATAGAATGTGACTCGTTCCTAGGAGGAGACTACACACTTAGTACGGACATTAATGTCATAGACAGCAGAACAGACCGAGAATCGACACTGGAAACCTCAGTCAAAGTGAATCCTGTGACAAACTTCCTCTTAAGAAGACTGCTAAAGCAACAGATTCTGCGCTACAACTTGGTTACGGTTGCAGCGGGTGAGCCAGGTATACTGGTGACACTTACATATGACCTGGACACAAATACATCGTCTTCGTAAAGTCTCCTTGAAAATAACATTATTACCTCGACGACTCCAACTTGTAAATTAGGAACTGCAACTTGAGTGGGTCCCTAATATGTAATAAATGTACAACTGAACCGTGCCTTCTACTGGAGTTCTTTTTTAAGATTGAATTATTCATTCAATCATATGGTGACTGTACGATACACTGAGCACCAGAGAGTGCACCGTAGGTACCGTGTGTTTTTTTTTTTTTATTGCATATGTTGGGTTGCGGTTTTCTTCTTTTCCACCCAGAACAGATGTACAGGAACTTACGGTAAACATTTATTTTGACCCGCGGACTTGGTGGAAATATAAGTTTCATTGGCAGGGAATCAATCGCAGTTGGGCGCATTAATTCTTGTTTAGAATATTACAAAAGATAGGGAGAAAGGAGTATGCGTTGATTTGAAAAAGGCTACTTCATGCCTAGACAATACGTGTAGCTAGGTACTTGAAAAGGTGATTTGTATAAATAACATCATTGTAGCTACAACGATTCATAAGTTACGGAAGCGGCCGAGGACGCCGGAGACACCGACGGCCCCTGTAAAGTCGAGACGACGACTAAGAATGGTTGAGGCTCCAACTCGAGACGAGAATGTGTCACCTGGGCTGACACCGTTGGACAACGCAAGCTTCAGGAGGTAATTTCTTTTATTTATTTATTTGTTTAAATTTTTATTGTCACTATTATAAAATACAAAACTTATTCCTAGGCGTCGACGTGAGATGAGTTGAGAATTAACCCCACTAAATTAGTACCATCTTTATCAACATTAAAAACTGACAGTTTACTCTTGACACCTACACTTGAACAAGCCCACTCCAGTTCACATAAAACTAAAGGTTTTCAGTGAAAATACTATTACATTTGCTTGCTGTCTTTTGTATCACTTGCAAAGGCATTTGTGCCTGGTTAAACATCCAATTATATCAACAAAAGCGGGAACATGTTTTTATTCTGAATACAGGGATGTAGTGTGGATTTGCCTCCCCTTTCCCCCACCTCTATTGAGGGCGCATCCAGGCCCAGTCAAACATTCTATGTTAAGTGTTGCATTGGGTGTCTTCAACATTGAAAGGCTTATAACTTTTTTCACTTACTCATTTTTCCTTGGCAATTCAAATTTCTAAGATCCTTATGTTGAAACCAATTCTTTGATGTATGGGAATGTTAATCAGGTATGTGTTAAAATTGAATTTTTAATTTGTTAAAGTGTCATGTACCCTCAACACTCTCAAAACTCCATGTCCACAGAGAATTAATTTTTCCCTTTAATACTGTAGATGTCAAAATAATCAATTTACAGCCCAATTTCATATTGTGCTGTGTTCTTACTATAACTCCCTATAGTTTTATGTTTTTTAATGTATCCTAATCTAAGAATGTATATTTTTTCTACTTTAATGGAAAATGTCCACTCTTTTTAGTATCTACGAGAGATTTTTAAAGAAACTAGGCATTTTGTTTTTGGAAATAATGCTAGGCCTGTATTTTCTCTACTAAAATGTCTGGGGCACTTAGCCCCATTAGAAAAAACACTGAAAGATAATGTTTTGATTAAAACAAAAATTGTCTGGCTGCGATAATAATCACTTTTTGCCCATATATTTAAGGGGGGTATCTACGAGAGATGAGGTTTAGCAATGAAAGAGATTATTTAGAAGAGAAAAACAAAGAAATTATGACAGATCTACTATTCAAACTTAAATATCCTGAATTTTAGTTATCTACACCCATTATCAAAGGCTCCAGGAGGACAGGAATAGCAAAATAGTATCTACGAGAGATGTATCTACGAGAGATTTTGAAATGATATATCTACCACTGATAGCAAATTATTATAAAATTGATGAATTCAAGCTAGATACGGTTACCGGTGAAATTCTTCATGTTCAAAAATTTTAAACCAGATATCAATTAATTGATTTTTGAATCAGTGGTGGTTATTTTGCCAAAATAGTATCTACGAGAGATTTTACCTTTATGGTATCTATGATATACTCCACATTAGATGGCCAAGTGAAAAAATAGTTTTCAGGAACACTGACACTCCTATGTTACTATGACTCTAACTCCATAAATAATGATCATATTTTAATAATTTTGGTATCGTTTGAAAGCTAAGATACTACTTTTCAATGTCAAATTCACAAAAAGGGGTATCACATCGTTATGGTGGGTCATATATCAGTTCTAAGTTGTTCAATAAATAAACATAAAAGAAAGCTTTTATCCCATTTGGTCAAATATATCATATATATCTTTGAAGTGTCATATCTGTATTATGAAGAAGTTTAACGAGCCATTTTTTTTTCAAGAGGACAGAATAACACCTTTATTTTGAGAAAATATTACAATTAAAGTTGTAATTCCGATTTTATTTTTCGACTCTTTTTCTACACATATGCAACACTTAACGTAGAATGTACCATTGCAGTGCGGATCTCTTCAGCTGCAGCCCAGGGAATGGTAGTGTGCACAGCCATTCTGACTGGGAGTGCTGCCTCTGTGGGGAGCAACCCTCAAAGGTAAATGTTGAAATTATATAGCCAGTTAAGAAAATTAGTTCTAACAGTCTTGATGATGACTGTGTGGGTCCAAGCAAAAATTATGTGTGGCTTGGAGGAGGAATTAGCGCCTGTTGGATAATCTGCAACTAACTTGACTAAAAAAGATGGGATAAATGGATACTGTGCCACTATTGCCTGCGGTTTTACTCAATACTTATATTCTATTCATTCCTTTAGGTAGACGGACACTACCTGACAAATGAGCGGGACATCGACATGGATGCCTTCGACGAAGACACGAGTGTGATTGCTCCGTGTGGTATATTCTTCGACACCAAATATAGGTATGTATTACTGTTATTATTGTTTTTACAACATTTAAAACGACAACAATATTCTAATATCAAGTGTAAGGGAAGAACTGCTTCCATTTTTGTATTAATATTTCTAAACGTAATTATACAATATTCAACATAAACCCTAGTTTCAAATTAAAACTAGTTCTGTTATATAGACCATCCCGCATTGCCTTTACAGAGTTTACCTGATGTGCATCTACTCCACCCAACCACTCTACTCCAAGCAGTATTCCACCCAACGTGTGGGCAGTATGAGCCAGCGCAGATCATGGCGTCGGAGATTATATGTGACAAGTGTGCAGATGAATAGGTAGGTTAAGTGTAGGTTCAATTCCCTCAATTTGATCTTTCCTAACCACCAACACGGGGGGGGGGGGGTAGATAACTTTTAGATTCTAATGTCCTTAGGGGAATGTTCACGATTTGGAACTAATATACACGAAGGTGGTTAAAGTATTTGTCTAGATAATTATTGTGCTTTCATAATTATAGGGATGTTGATGATTAAATGAGTGACTGCTATATGTTGTTTGTATTCCAGAACCGCTACCTGAGATGCCTGGACCATTCATGAAGAAGGAGGGAGTGAATGCACGACGCTAGATGCGGAGAGTTTGCAGACTAGGATTTATGATATGTATAATAAACTATAATTGCTTGTATATATTTACCTACTGTTTACTTAATTTATGTAAACTTCTATAAGTTATAAAAGGCGTGCTTGTACAACACCAAAGTTGTACTGTTTATGGCCAATGTGTTAGTTTCAATAAAAAATTTAAATGTGAAAAAAATCACTTTGTTTGAGATTGTTTGAGGTTGTTGTTGGGTCTGGACTCATAAAAGGGAGACGGTTCGGTTTATAATTACATAACCAGGGAAAAAGATAAGCACGATTACCCATGTAGAAACGTAGCCGGTCTTGTTTGCTCGAGAGTACTGGGAATTGAATGAGAAACTAGAAATCTCTATAAAGAACCATACCATTTATACTAAACACGAAAAATTAAAGTGACTGTACTTGTACATATCGGGGACTAGCAAGTCTGAGGTATATATTTATCTGAGGGATGCCATATAACGACAAGTTGGTCACATAAACAAGATATATTTATAATGAGAAATAAAAAAACATCGGGCATTAACAGTAATTGCACTACACTGAATTAACTTGTGAAATACAACAGTATTAATATTGTAGGGTTGTTGTGAAATACAAGTGTATTGTATGGTTAAAATGAGTACTAGGCTTTTTTCTTAATTACATTCACCTTGTCATTAAAAAACATAAATGTCGGAAACGGACAAACAAAACATGATCTAAAAACTTAGTTCATGCTAAATTTTAGTATCAACGTCATTTTTAAGTAAGAAGATACGAACGATTCCCTGTTGGTAACTGGCACTTGAGACTACACAGTTGATTTCTTAAATTTCAACATCTCATGAATATGCTTACAAACCCAAGGGATTGGCAGAAGAAACTAGAATTGCCAACATTTTAGTTTTAAGCCCATGACACATGGACCAACAGACCATACCCAACAGAATGTGACCAGGCCTTCACTTAGCCTAGTCTATAGAAAAGTCTGAGGAAACTATCAAGACTGTGTGTGTCGTAGGGATGCCTATGCCTAATACGGCTTGCTGTATGTGGTTGTATTCTGTGGGAGTATTTGATTTACACGGTTGATGGACACGGTTTAATGGTATGAGCGCACATTGGCGCATGGCAGACATAGGGGAGTTAACGCGAACTTTGCACGGTTACATTGATGCACTGCCTAGCACAGTTGCAGCACAGTAACACCGTGATTATCCTTTTACACTGGCGCGCAACTCTACTGTGCCTCTCCTGTGCCAGTGGCTGTGACTGGTATGGCTGTGGTCAGTGGCCGTCATATACCTTTTGCTCGAGGGGCGACAGTATGCGGGAAAGTACGTGCGCACAAAATGGCTTTCCCGCAGGCTGGGGGTCAGGGTACTTGTCGCGCACGTGCTGACGCCAGCAAAATATCAAAGGGGAGTTGAGAGCGTGAGCGTACAGGCTGTACAAAGTTTTACTGCGCTGTGCTATGCACCTGTTATCACAAGCAGATTGTGAATATACTATACGAGAGACGCACAGACTGATTGCACTAACTGTGCCCGACTTACATAATGTGCTGTTGCGCAGCAGATCGCGAAAAAGACACAAGGCTCGCTTTTTCCCGTGCACAGAGAAATTTCAGGTGTCTACCCACTACCAGTTATTTTCTTAGTACATACTACATAGTAAATACTACAAAAATAACTGGATACCCATATTTTATTCAAGTAGTTGATTAGTTTAAGTTTATATAAAGATATATTATCTTGTTCAAGTACTATATTACAGCTTTCAATATGAGTGACAGCCACAGCAACTATTCGGATTTTCTAATCGATTTGGCAAGCAATGATTCATCAACAAATGGTAACGAGGCCACACTTAGTTGGGGTCTCGATTTATCATTCCTCAATATTGCTGAGTCACGACCTGAATCTCCGGATTGTACTGTTGACTCTCACTACCCATCAGCAGACATTAACTTTCACCTAGTGCCAAAAAATGATAAACTCGCTGTACTTTGCAGATGTAGTGGATATTTCTTTTGGGAGATTATCCCCGCACAGTACAGCGACTTTTATCTGAAACCACACCATGTTAGTACTGTAGACCGCACCACTGGTACGATGCGATCCTGTCCAACTTTTACAGAAGCTATGTAGAATGGTTAAAACATCGCGACGAGCCAGCTTATCAACGGCGATAACCACAACGACTACTGTTTGGCGGTGTATCAACACCATCAGGACTCATGTTTCAGAGTTACTACAAGATACACCGTCAACAGTGTAAAAACACTTATGGTTTTCATTGAGCAACATAAAGTGACATCCGTTTCACAGGCATTTTGTAAATGTAGAACCCGTGATTCCGATGTCACTTTTGTTGGTCCTTTGTTCTGTTTTACATGTATACAACTACACTGCGAGCTAAAATCAATTTACATTCAGGCCATCGAAAATTTCTTTTCATACCAGGTATATATGAATCCTGTTTTCGGCCACAATGTGTTAGCGACTGAAGTAGACTGTAACTTTTTCAAAGCACAGTCTCTCTTTCACCCTACCATTGCCAAATCCGTCAGAAATCCGCAGCACACGTATGTATACACCCACACATGGGACAAAGAGAACCTGAAACAGCCGAAGATAAGGACGCTTGCCCGGAACTGTTCACATTGTTTGATTTGTTTACTTCCTGGTAATGGAAACAACGTTTTCTTATGCCAAAAATGTAAATGAATTTTATTATATACCCACATCACCACTTTGTGAACAGTTTCAATGTATATAAAGATTACACCATGTATCTGTTTGTAAATATGTTTCTAATGAATAAAACTTGTAAATGAATTTTATATGTTGTGTTTTCTATTTAATACAAGAGGCTTCGCCTCTAGGCTTTTGGGGAAGTATTTGAAGCCGATAGAGTTCTCCTGTGGACCAAGATCTTTATTTTAAGATCCCCCCCCACCAAACCACCACTCCAGTTTCCCGGATCTGGCGCCACCCACCTCCACTCTCCAAGCAGATCAGGGTGTTCTGCACAATGTGTTGGTGTTATCACAACCATCGCCGTGACCACTCTCGTCACCATGACGATGCGCATCGTGGCGTAACAACGTTGGTTGCCATAGCGATGCTGGTTGCGAAACGTTATGAAAATTACCAACGTACTTTTTTTTTACTTCTGAACCTATCTTTCGGAATGGTCTATGAATTGGCAAATCTATAAAAGATACATACAGAAAAGAAACATCTTTAAAACACACATCTCATTTTCACGTGAGTTCCTTCGCCTGATTACATTTCGGCAGGGACATCTTTTGTATTGAAAGGAGGGTGTGGGAGGCTGAAACCAGCGAAAAAACATGGCGGCTCATGGAGCAAATCTCGTTTCAACAGCGTTTTTAGAAAGGGGGAATTATTTAATGAATACCAATACGAAACACTAGAAACCATAATAAACCGAATACATAGTCATGAAAGTAGACATAATCGAATCAAATCGAATAGTAGTAATAGAATCTTTAAAAATTTCCCGCAATGCCCCTTACTACAATTAAAATATATCACGACATATTTAATAATTTAATCGTAACCAAAATAAAGGGCCCCTGAGAAAAGGCCCCATGGCAAGAGAGCGTTGAGGAATGACGTGCACACCTCCGGCCTTACGGCCTCCGGTGTGCTCTTCATTCCATGCTCTCTTGCCATGGAACCTTTTCTCAGTGTCCCTGTTTTCTAATATTTATGACCTTATTATATATTCTCTCACCTCTGACCTCTGACCTATTTATAAATAGTTATATAACCTTTGACCTCTCCTGACCTAATTTTAAAAGTAGGTCGTAATGACCTAATTATTCAAACTCTCGATTAGTCTATGAACCTATTTTAGACCGAAACTCGGTCGTAGTGACCTACTGACCTACTTAGTAGCATTGACTATGCTCGCCAGCGACTCCATCTTACTACTGACGTCCCCTGCTTCTGTTGTAACTGGTTTTGCCACGTTTTGCTGACCACTGCAGCTGGTCACACTTGGGATGTTGTATGTTACCTGCATGGAAGCTGCATGCTACACTGACGGTATCTGCGGTGACAAAGGTAGGCAGCTTCAACCTAATAATCTTATCCACTATGTTGCGGTCATAGGAAACAAGAGTAGAGTCAGCGAAACAGTTAAGTTGTGATTGTTTTGCAACAAATGCAAGATGATCAATGTAACTATTTACATCTCCCCCTGTTCTAACCAAATGCTGCAAAACCTGTGTCATACCATAGAACAAATCCTTGTAATTCACCTTTGAGTGATCCAAGGATTTGGTTGGTTTGCAATCTAACATATGTTGAACATAATATTCAGGTCGAAATAGAATACCTTTCTTATACCCAGCAGGACCAGGGCTAATGGCCTCAGATAAATCAGTCAACGCCTGTGTGAGTGGGGCCTCAAGCAATGACGCGGCCGCTATGCCTTGGTGAGGTGGTGGGCCTGGTGGTGGTGGGTAGGGCGGTGCCGGCTGCATCGACTGACCACGTGAGGTGGTGCCGAATGGCGGCTTCTCCACTCCCCTTTGATTACCCACTGGAAAGCCGGGCTTGCGTAGAGAAAAATCTAATTCTGGTTCACCCCATGGGTTTTTTGAACCCCCTTGTGATAGTTCTAAACCTTCTAGTCAGGAAAGTACTTGTTTCATAAAAATGTCAGAATATTCATGCTTCTCAGCTAGAAGGCTAGCATGTGCTAATTGGTCCTCTAGGTAGGTGACATATTTTGGGTCGTGCTTACCTTGAAACACATTGTCCGGTGAGTCTGAAACTCGTCCTTGATAACTTGCCATATTGGCATATGAAAACTCCCTCGACGTCCAATTGATATAGTATCCAATGAGAAGGATAAGTGAAAGGAAACTTGGTACGTTGTGTAACACCATTACTGAAAAGTAAACAGAACGTGTGTATGCCTCCACTGGTAGCTGAGAAGTGAGGATCCCTTCACCCCTAGTGGAGGTTAGAGTTCCCAATAGGTGGGGACCTCTAGTGAAAGTCTGCATATAATTAGTTCCCCCAATTAGTGGGGACCCCTAGTGTCAGGGTTTGAGATATCCGTGTAGTTTATATCAATATGACCTTATCTTATATTGTCACATATCAGAAGTATTTATCATAGAATATCTATTTTTACAGTTTAATAATTTATATTCAAGAGATTTGCATGAAGATTTCCTTTTATTTTTCTAATAAACCATGCTGTTTTACATCAGTACCGCTTTCTGTCTATATCTGCATCTATATATTTCATATTGAAAACTAATCAACAACTTACGTTATATCATTTCCTGATGACATGTACTTATAATATTATTTCCAATTTACATGTACTGGACATATTACCATACTATGCAATGCAATAATCATAATAACTTGTGACATATTAACGTAATCTAATATTAACTTATATTGAATTCAACTTCACTATTTGATATCATAATGACAATATTATGTAGTATTCAAAGTAACGTAATATAGGCTTATATGAAGTAACGTAATAGTGGGTTAGTACATTCAAGTACACTTGCTTATTTCATCTTACAATCACAATAAGCAACACGAAAGAAATATCCTGGTTTTTGCCATTTTATGTAGATCCCAGGAACAGCCATTCAGCCGGCTCCCAGAAGTCAGATGAATGCAGAGGAAGATACACGAAAAACAAGAGGAGCTACTAGCCCTGCAGAGGGAACTAAGGCAGGAGCGGGCAGAGGCCAAGCAAAAACCTAAGAAGTTGTCAACCCCACAAAAGGAGGCTGTCACCCTATTATCGACAATGAATATCACGCCAACACTCAACAGAATACAGTCTGTCTTATCCCTTACAACGACTATTGATGTGGTACGCAATGCACCAGTGGGGGTGAAGAAGACCTTGTTTGTTGGGAAACAGAAGAAAAAAGTAAAGAGGTTGGCCACAAACATTGAATCAGCCGTGAAATTGTCCCAGCGCCTCATCCATACAGACTCACAGAAAAAGACGACAGATCACACTGCTACACGTAAAGAGAGAGACAACATCATCAACGAGTTCCTGTGGCGTGGCGATAACTCCTTTGAGATGCCATCAAAGAAAGACCAACTGAAGGGGGGTACCTGCCACTCGTTGACAGACACCATGGCAAATCTCAATATTAAGTTCAACAATGAATACCCGGAACACAAAGTGCCTTATTCAACATTCTGTAAGTGCCGCGACAAGAATGTTCGCCTGTTAAAGTTCACCAACAGAAAGCAATGTGTTTGCAAAGTATGTGCAAATGTGGCACTGAAGTTACAATCAATACCAATGATGCTGAAGTCGCCACCGAAGTTCACAGAAATGCTGGATGCGGACTTCCTGGACAACCTTGAGTCCATCAACACAAGGCAAGTGAACTATCAACAGTGGCTGCAGGCACCAGTTCTGTACAAAGGGCGATGGATAAAGAAACTGAAGCTCCTGGATTGCTGTGACACAACTGATAAGTTCAAGGAGGAACTGATGAGGGGACTACCAATGTTCCGTGAACATTGTGCCTGGATCAAGACACGGTTTGAACAAGTGAGACTCTTGAAAGATAGGCTGCCGTCCGAGGAAGAGGTTGTAGTCCAGATGGACTACTCGGAGAATTGGGCAGTGACTTACAAGAAGGAGCCCATGGGGTTGTACTACGACAATACACAAATCACTCTTCATCCGATGGTAGTTCACTTCCGTGATATAAGTGGGGACCTCGTTTGTTGAAGCTTTGTGGGTGTAACTGCTGTAGGGTCCCATGCAGTTCCCACTAATGTGGCGTTTATCCACCGCCTGATGGAGAAACTACTCGACCAATTCCCTCTTCTACGGGCTGTACACTTCGTGACAGACAGTACCGTAACAGAAAGATTGTGGCATTCATCGCACGGTACTTTGCCATGTTTGAGGTGACGGCAACCTGGACATGGTTGGAGAGCGGGCATGGCAAAGGACCGTGCGATGGCATCGGCAGTGCCTGCAAGAAAAAGATGAGCAACCTGGTGCTTGCAGGCCACATTGTCCGTAATTCACTTGAGTTTGCCATAACAATCATCGGTGGGGACACAAAAATGACAGTGTTACAGATTGGAGAAGAGGAAGTCAACATGGTAGAGAAAGACATGAACATGAACTGGGAGGTGGAACCAGTGCCTGGTCTGATGGCAGCCCATGCAATAGCCCACATGAATGGCTCCATAAGTATGCGGGAAACATCAACCCCTGCTGCTATGTGGGACGTTGCAACGGGTGGAGGAGAACCAGGGTCAGAGTTATCATGGAGTCCCTATTTGGAGTGTTTATGGACGACATGCCCATTCCAGAAGCACTATACGCTCAACATGAACACGAGATTATGAACAGAGAGAAAAGGGCAAAGAAAGAGAAGAGTAAGCGTACTCCTGTCGCCGTCGAAGATGGAACTCTGGTCACCATGGAGGATTTAACTCTGGTTGCCGTGGAGGTTGGAACTCCGGTCACCATGGAGGTTGGAACTCCAGTCACTGTGGAGGATGGAACTCCGGTCACCATGTAGGATGGAACTCCGGTCACCGTTGAAGATGGAACTCCAGTCGCCGTGGAGGATGGAACTCCAGTCACCGTGGAGGATGGAATTCAGTCGCCATGGAGGATGGAACTCCGGTCACCATTAAAGATGGAACTCAGGTCGCCGTGGAGGATGGAACTCCGGTTACCGTGGAGGATGGAACTCTGGTCACCGTGGGGGATGGAACTCGGTCACTGTTGAAGATGGAACTCCTGTCACTGTGGAGGATGGAACTCCGGTCACCATTAAAGATGGAACTCAGGTCACCGTGGAGGATGGAACTCCGGTTACCGTGGAGGATGGAACTCTGGTCACCGTGGGGGATGGAACTCGGTCACTGTTGAAGATGGAACTCCTGTCACTGTGGAGGATGGAACTCCAGTCACCGATGAAGATGGAACTCAGGTCGCCGTGGAGGTTGGAACTCCGGTTACCGTGGAGGATGGAACTCCTGTTGCCGCGGAGGATGGAACTCCGGTCACCATGGAGGATGGAACTCCGGTCACAGTTGAAGATGAAACTCCGGTCACCGTGGAGGATGAAACTCTGGTCACCGTTGAAGATGGAACTCCGGTCACCATGGAGGATGGAACTCCAGTCGCCATGAAGGTGAAAAAGGCAAAGAAAAAGAAGAGTAAGCATACTGCGGTTGCCTTTGAGGATATAAATCCAGTCGCCATGAAGGTAAAAAAGGCAAAGAAAAAGAAGAGTAAGCATACTGCGGTCGCCATGGAGGATATAAATCCAGTTGCCATGAAGGTAAAAAAGGCAAAGAAAAAGAAGAGTAAGGATGGGACTCTGGTCACCATGGAGGATAGAAATCCAGTTGCCATGAAGGTAAAAAAAGGCAAAGAAAAAGAAGAGTAAGGATGGAACTCTGGTCACCGTGGAGGATGGGACTCCAGTCGCCATGGAGGATGGGACTCCGGTCGCCATGGAGGATGGAACTCTGGTCGCTGTGGAGGTTGGAACTCAGGTCGCTGTCGAGGATGGAACTCCGGTCGCTCTGGAGGATGGAACTCCGGTCGCCGTGGAGGATGGAACTCCGGTTGTTGTTGAGGATCAAACTCTGGTCGCCTTCGAGGATCGGACTCCAGTTGCCGTCGAGGATCGAACTCTGGTCGCCGTTCAGGTTCCTGTTCCCCACACTCCCATGGAGGTAAGTTTATGTAAAGTAGCAAATCCATATGTTATGTAATATAACAGATATGAAACAGATATAATAAACCATATATTTGACTTAAACGGTAGAATAATAATAAGTTGTTAAGAAATACACTAGTGTATAATGTATAGCTGTCAGTATCAATGTGTTGAATAGTAATGTTTTGCATTAGAGTGAGGAGCATCATGTATGTAGGCGTGTACGATATTATATGATTTATTTTTAGTGGGATGATGATGCAGACTACATACAGGCTTTGGCTGAGGTAGACATGACTGCAGATGAACATCAGTACCCTGACGGTGTTATGTCTGCAGCAGAAGAAATGGACATTACAGAGAAGCCGCCACAGGTATGTATTTAAAAAAATTGAGTAAACCATACTGTCTATAAAATATGAAATCATAGCAAAACTAGACTTGATAAAATTCAAATTTCTAATGCATGAGGAAGTGATTAAATGATTATTTTTGCTGAATGTGTATGATTAACTTGTAGGTTCTGGAGGATGAGACCGAGATGTCGGTAGACTGTAGCAACCAGTACGAAACACTGTCCGTTGAAAAAGGCGACATGGTTGTCGCTGCCTTCAGTAAGAAGAGATGGTACATGGCCAGCGTACTTCGTGTGAAGAAAAATAACATAAAATTGTCCTTCATGAAACCCTGTCGAGGTAGATGGAAGTGGGCCCAGCCTGATGAGGGATATGTAGAGAAGTCGGCTGTATTCATGAGAGTCTCAACTCTTACAAAAATTGGGAAGATGTTTGTATTAAAGGATGGGGAGAAAGAGGAGGCACAGCGACTCTTTAATCAGTATATTGCGAAGTAGATTATAACATTTTCGCAAAGAACAGTTGCCCAGTTAATTCTACTACCATGTGATAAGACAATATCTGATTACGACTGTGGAAATTAAAGATTTTTAAGTTGTATGTAAGAGTGTGTGGTTTTTTGTAAGAATGGGTGGTAAGCATTCAATAATAGTCAGTTTAAAAAATGAATCTTAGCAAAATACAATCTTAATTATCAAAAAGAACATACTTCTCAATAATTAGATTTAAGTAAAAAACAGATAGAAACATTGAACATAGAGTTATTGATGTAATAATCAGATTAATAATTCAGGTAAGAGTGGGTGGGTGAGCGGCCGTAAGAGTGGGTGACTTTAGATGAAATACCATTGTCGTTGGTTGTTAAGGGAATTTCTTCAAATTATATTAGAATTAAATAGAATGGGGTTGGATAAAAGTGGAAAGTGAAACATTTGATCTGATACGACATAGATAGATGGGCGAATGGTTTATTGCACAAAAGTCATTGTGCATAAGAAATATTAGTAGAATTCTTTTATGTATAATACATTTTGCTTTGAGATTTTAGATGAATGGAAAAGTCACCAGATGAGAAGGAAATTATAATAGGAATTCCAAAGAATATTCAAAATTACATAAATATGAGAATGGCAGATGCTGCTGGTAGGCGATATACCTGTATAACCACAGCAGACGAAGGGCGCCTCCCAGTAAGCAGTGCTGCTTGGGTTAAAATCAATAATGGGATAGTATATAATAGTTTGAGCCAGTAAGCGAGACCAGAGAACACTACCTGTTTGGATCGCTACGAATCTATACGATTCGGGGTTTGGTTTTAGCCATGTATGCAGACATTGGGTGACTTGGATGGAGTTTACCATTGTACTGCTGCACTAAGACAAGTGGACTCTGAGGACGAAGCTAGCCTTGGGCAGTGTTGAACGAGGGCCGGATACTTAGGCCAAACGCACCAGCCATTGTATGCCTTTGGATTAAACACCAATAAAACTTCCTCTCAGCCAAGCAAGATCCGTGTTGTGGATATGAACGCCCATGTCACGGATGTAGTCTACCACTTAACTAGCAACATTAACATAAACTAAGATGAACAGGCTAAGCGAGAATGAAAGGCAAGTTTCCCCATATCTACAATAAGACCCATAAACAACCACTAGCGTTCAGAATGAGGTATCCACCTGAATCATTGATGACCCTGGAAATAGATGCATGTAAAACATGTAAAGCTTTTAGATAATGTTACTATATTTGCATGATCAGAAAAAACTTTTGACAACATAGTATTTTGTAGGATATCATTATTTTGTTTTTATTTTTTATTATTTTTTAAGTAAATAGTTGGTAGATCGAGTTACATACCGAGACTGTTTAGGTATTACCACTTTCACTGAGATATCATTGATGGGACAATAGTGTGTGTAGAGCTTTTAACTTTAAGCTTTATATTTTGTAGCTGCTTAGTTCAGATATTTATAATTGCAACCCAAGTTGTTTAAGTTAACGGTAAATTTTAGATTTTAGTGTAGTCGGTTTGTTTACCTGAAACGCTGTTTAAGAGTACCAAAAGTTCTCTCAACAACGACTCATGACAGGCGCTGCCAGTCATTAAAGTCCCTGTTGGCGGGTCTCGTGACATTCATGACCGGCAGGAACAAAAAGTCTCTTTGAGGGTAACTGAAATAGACACAAATTGTTGTTTTAAAATAGACTTTTTGTTGAGAGATTTATATCAAGGATCTGTAATATTTTTTTTAACAGTGTCCTACAAACAGTTCGGCAATCATGTTTTTTTAACTTTAAAAAATGAATCTGTAATTACTGTTGTGGTCGATTAGATGTTATCATGTTTGTGTTTTATGAATATCCAAGTGCTATTAGGAACTGAGTTTCTGTTCTTTGCCATTGATAGGCGTTGTTTACAGGTTAGAGGTTTCTATATATGGAACTATATTTTTTTACAATGTTTCTTAATAGTTTTAGAATTTCTTACCTGTTGTCACCGAGCAGGAAATGTTTGCCAAATGCATCGTAAACGACCTGTAAGTTAAAACATGAAAATTATTAGGGATACCCCAACTAAGTATTTTATAATTAAGATAATGACTTTCATTATTTATTAGCAAGAAGTTGATTGCTAGATTGCCCCTGTACTGTAAACTTTACTGAGCTCAGCGTTTCAATTTAGGTTCAAATTATGTAAATTATTTAATGCTATAAAACGATTTATCCGAAAAAAATAGTTTTAAAGGATAATATTTCTTAAGATAATTACCATGGCGTTGATGCTGTGGTACTGTTTGCGATTGACATACTGGTACTCTTTTTGGAGCGATACTCTTCGGATGGCTATTTGAGTACCATCAATCATGCCGAAGATGTCGGGGAGCCTGCAAGTTTGTAGGAACTCTTGCTCCTTGGCATCGCTCTCCGCTTCAGAGAACAGGAAAATGATGAAGTCCAGTTGGTGCCGGTAGAAATACTCAGCCACCTCCAGGACTGCATGACAAACCATACTCTTGTCAATGCCTTGGAAGACCCTAACTGCCGTATAGCCAACCCCACCCGCAAAGTAACGCAGTGCACGGCAGAACTGAAATTAATAATTAATAATTAACATGAATTTGTATTAACAAGATATTTAATTAAGAATTCAGATTAGTTATTTTGTTTATTCAGTGGACTATATGGAGCACGAACAGGACTTTATTTTAACTATGCTTACTATAGATAGGAAATTAATAGATAATAACTCAATTAAGGTTTGCAATGTCGGTATTTAGGAACAAAAATATTTTCATTACAAGGAAAATGGTAATGTTTAATTAGATTTTATTCGATTTAATATAGATTTAACAGGATTTATATCGCTAATATTACATTATCTGAATACAAATATTAGTTTAGATATTTAATTTAATTTATGATATATATTCCCATGTTAAAAATAGTCTATTACATAATAATTTCGGATATAGATGGCACTATTACAAAAGCTCTATAAAAACATCCTTGTTATGGTATACTCACATTCAGGGAGAGAAATGCCTCCACCTTTGCCGCTGCTGCTTGTCGAGCAAAAAAGAAAAAAGAAAAAGCAAAAAAGGACATCTATAATTGTTTCTATGTCTGACCAGAGGTGAAAAAGGTGCCGGACAACCAGATTCAAGGTGCTGGTTGCCCGACGGGCAACCAAGATCCTTTCCCTATAAATGTATTGCCAGAGATACCACTTAGGAGAGATGAAAAATTCAGTCAAGAAGGAAGGACTCCGGATTTTCTTTTTGTAACTAAAACAGTGATGCTATTTGCAAGAAAAAGAAATATATTCAAAACAAGTGTCAAATGAAAAGCTGATGGCTACTGTGAACGTATATATATATATATACTGATAATGTATACATATTAGGCAAAAATGAAAATCGTTATGTTTAGGTTTCCTGACCAATTCTAGACCTAGTTCTATTTTTTTGTCCCGGCCCTAGAGTCTTCTTTTTTTACTGAGGCTATACATTATCAAAGTATGCATTATACATGTTACAAATCCTTACAGTAGCAATACACAGCCCCTGAAAAATATGGGGACAAACTATAAAATTCCTAATTTTACCCTGACTATAATTTATCTAATTCTAAGAGTATACAGGGAAAAACCAAAAGTACCATTAGAAAGAGGAGATTTTTCTGAGAGGGGAACAAGTTTTTGTTTTCAAAATAAGTCGCCGTTAGATAATTGTCCTGACATTATCATTTAAAAGACAACGTGATATTTTCACCAATTAGGACTTACCAAATGTGGGCCACTTTTTTCAAAATATTTATGTCTTGTGTTAAATCAATTATTTCATAAAAAAATTCACGTTTTTAAGCAAATCTTGGATCTGAGGAAATATGGCAAATAAAGATCCACGCTAGAAATGATCTTTCTAATGATATATAAATACATAGGAATACAATAAGGGAGATATCCGCGGATTTTTTAGCCTAAAGTTGACAGTACAGATGGAAAAATGAGTAAAAACAAGCGTATTAGGGGGTCCATACCTTTGCTACCATTTTAATATAAACTTTCTACCAAAAAAATACAAATTTTATGATGACATTTTTGTGCAATATTTTAGGTTTGCCAGTAACGATTTAAATCTGTTTGAAATTATAAAAAGCACTAATACTGGCGGATCTTACAGGCATTGAATGATAAGTCACTGAAATCTTAAATTATATTTTTTGTGGGGTATTGCTACTTACAGAAGATTAATCAAGGAAGACCTTACTTTCAAACATTGCCTGAGTCTATCATTACATTTGAAAAAATAATCATCAAAAAAGCAAACCCACCGACCATATTTTTTTATAGAAGCATTTTAGAAAAAAAAGTTGCATTAGATTCTCGTTGGCTATATACATAGCTTGAAAGGTAAATCCCGGGCTACCACTAAGTACCACCAGGCAACCATACAAGGGACCATGGTTGCCCACCGGGCAACCAGGTGGAAAAACGATTTGTCAAGCCCTGCCTACCCATGCAAAACCTGTGAAATATATACCTTCTTATATCCTTTATATTGCCTCTGCTCCTGCTCTGAATATTTTACTGGCTGATAATATTTAAAAGCTGAGATCTCCGACATTGATGTCCTTCGGGCAGGTGAGTGTCAAGCCCCAACTCAAGTATTACCTGCCCCGGGAAGGCGGGCAATGCTTAATGTTGAGCCCTGATGATGCAGAAATAAGACTGTTTGAAGGGATGGGGCACAATATTTAAAGAATAAACAAACAACTGTCAAAAAAGCTGAAATTCGATATTCTAATGGAACCCCCTTCTATCTTTGGAGTGAACATTATTGCTGCTCTGTTTTTATTTCTGAGAGTCAGGGACAATAAAATAATTAAATCAGAATCGAAATAGCACGAGGCCCCTAAATAATGGGTAAGGCCCCTAGATTCCAAGTCCAGTAAATGTCTCGGTCTGCTGGCTGTCATGTAACCACCATGAAACACCCTCGGCGATAATACCTCCGCTTCTCTGCTGTAATCACCTCTGTAACTATAGCCGGATAACTGACAGCTTTTGGTCAAAGCCTCTCGCCGGGCACAAGTGTAAAATGCTAAGCACAGATCGATGATTCCAACTTATATCAGACGCGATGGCAGAGTTAGCTGACAAAGCTTGGGCGATGATAGGGGAAAATGCGTTATACTGCGACTACTCCAGCCAAACTATTAAACGTGTTTATCCCATCCACTTTTATGTTACTACCCACAGTAAAAAGCTAACCGCTGATTACATGCATATAAATCTAGCCCGAGAAACCCTTCCTCTGTAGGTATCCCGGGTGATTAGGCAACCCTTCTCGAAAAGAGGCCATCTTGGATTTTACCGGCGAACGAAAAACAAACACATTACGTTCGCCGATAGCAAATAATTACGATGAAAGAACTCGCCCAACCCGGTATACACACATCCCTAGCGCTAAATACAATCGTAATAACCTATTTTGGACCGAAATACCAAGGATATACAGCTAATTCGAGTCCAAAAAAAACCCTTAAAACAGAAAAGAATGCTTACCGAGCGGCCATCTTGTGCTTTTTGAGTTGCCCGGATGTGACGCTGCAAGCAGAGACACCTATGGATGGGACGAAGCATTAACTTCACACGCGCTCCGTAGACGGTGGCGCAGCGTGGGGACTGTAGGGTAAATCGCCTACGCTCATCATTCTCCCTTTGGTCGTTAGGGAAGAAATGCCGCCTAGGGCAAGGTGAAATTGTAAAATTAACACTGGACATACTGCTGCGGCATGGTAAGACGTTAACTACTTGGACTGTAGCATCGCATTGTGTCCTTCATGGCCCTTAGCAGGAGCGCAGAATAATGGACCAATTATATCTAATCATACAATCAGATAAGGTTAATTTCGAGCTGTGTATTTTAAATTATCTTTGATTAATTATCGGCTCATGGGTTGTGTAAAGGGCAACCAAGTGGAGTCCTGCAACACTTCCAGCATGATAAGCCTACAAAAATGAACCTCGGTTGGCTAAAGAGAGGTAATCGAGTGTAATTGATTGTTAAAGGAATTGTCTTATCATCAAGGAATTCAAGTGAAATACTAACTTTATGGAAAAGGTGTTTATAAAAGTTCAATTTCAAGTACAAAGATTCAGAATATTATGCTTACATCCTGATATATTAAATCATATTATTAAACGATAAGAGTCTTTAGGCATTACTGTAGACTAAAAGTTTTAAGAACAATATATATATTCCATTCCATATATACCTTCGACTACATCAACGTTGTCATTTGCAGTAAATAGTGCCATCTTGTGTTAACTTTGCCGATAGCGTTAACCTTAATTACGTGACCCAAATTAGCGTTATCTTTCAAATACTTGAAGTCGGAGCCATCTAGTGAGTAAATCAAAAGCCAGCTAGCGTATACTTAATATCCTAATATGTACTGGGGACATCTGCCGGTCTTTACATTAATATAACCAACTCCGTCCGCAGGCCTCCAACTCTGGTTGAAAAAATATAAAATGCAAAAATATAAAATCGAAATTATTGTACTTTCTATAACAGAATCACGGCCTGTTGATAACTTGAAATTTCTTCACAATTATTGATTAGCAATGAATTTTGACTCATTCTATAAGACAAAGCACCTGCCGGGCTGAACGATATTTTATTCAATAGATATTAGAATTCAGGGTTCATTTTCCTATTAAAAAAAAAAAGGTATTGCTGCCTTGTCTATGGCGATGGCGAATATTATTCAAGTACTATATGCTATTTCTTCATCGAGCCCAAAGCAGACGGGGGGTTCCTACCAAACGTTAACGACTTACAATACAACAATACAATACAATAATTTATTCACAGCCCTAATTGAGGCAAAGGAAAGAGATCGTTTAGCCGATATATAGTTACTTGGAATCCCAGATTAAGAATAGAAAGATCTAGATCTAGAGTCAGCTAGCTACTCAATGATAACACTAAAGACTATGAAACAGATCAATTTTCAAAAAGGGGGGGGGGGGCGTGCTATTTTGGAAATCTCCTCCCGCACCATAAAATAATTAAGTGTAATGGTTATCCAGAGTATCCCCTTTGATGGGGATTGAATAGTGACATGGCTTGGCCAGGGTAGTTATTTTGAGGTAGCACCTTGAGACTAAAATACTTTTAACATGTCGACTAAGTTGTTTAGAGCTGAGATTCTATGCCCCGAGAGGTGTACCTTGCCGCACTACCCATAGTTGTAGACAAAGTATTCATCCCTGGATATTGCCATTCCTATACAGCGCAGGTGGTTGAGCAGGGGAGGGGATGCATCGCAGGCTAGCGCATTTCATGCTTTTCTCTTAGGCTTCCGGCCTGCGCTCTTCTCTGGCATGGAGCCGCATGCGCATGCTTTTGTTTTTAGAGGATTTAGATTTTTTTTTGTTTTGTGGTCCAGCTTTTCGGCCACGTTCTTGTCTGAATTTGGCCATCATAATGCTGCAAAATTAATTCTGTCAAATTGTATAATGTTGCATGTTTTTCAGTTCAGAAGAGCGCTTCCATGGTTAGGGCATTTTGACGTCACAGGCATGTGTGAGTAAGAGATATGTACATCGGTCTCTCTTTGGTAAGGAATTGGCAGTTGAATAAGTAATGAAACTCATGGGACAGGACATGACAGGTTTGACACCGGGACACGCGTCTATGATGACTGCGTCCAGCTGTTGGCCATCTGAGGCGGCGCATTTCAACTAGCTTCTGTGTCGGGTCCCTCATAGGAGTACCTGTCGCGTTTCACACCGGGACACGCGTCTATGATGACCGCGTCCAGCTGTTGGCCATCTTAGGCAGCACATGTCAGCTAGCTATTGGTCAGGTCCCTCATAGGAGTACCGCGGCCGGCCCACGTAGTCTTAACACTTCTTGACACGTGACGTAACAGGCCTCAAACGGGGCGGCGGTCATGGTGTCGCTCATACTCTTAGGACGTAACTTATGGTAACTTATGGTGTCGCTGAAACCCCTGGGACATACGTAACTTATGGTAAAAGTCTTGCCTCATCGATAAAAGATCGCTTTCGCCAGATCATGTGTCCACAGGAGAGCCAGCCTGGGATGTATAAATACGGCGTGGCATATGGCTATAGATCACTGGAAAACCTGCTGCCACCATGAACGCATCAAATGACTGTCCTGACTCTGTCCTGTCCAACCCGAGTATCAGCCCGTGCAGGATGATCACCAGCAGCCCAAAATGGGGTGGCGCGCAAATAACAGATCTTGATCTGTCTCCGGATCATTCCCTGTTCCCCATGGATGTGTCTCACGTGACCAATATTTTTGACGAGAACCTGGAAGCGTCTGGCTCTTCATCCACCTCCGCCATTTCAAAACCAACCATGGCCGATGTGTTGGCTAAGATGGATCGCCTGGAGGCGAAGTGCCGAAAGGTCGAGTGTGAAGCGTCTGCGGTAAGAGCAAGGGCCGAAAAGTTCGCCAGTATGCAGCAAGCCAAGCCTGCGCCTGCCCAAACATCCTTGGCATACAAACCGAAGCCGAGTAATGCTATAGCTGTAAGTTGCAAAATATGTTTCAACGGCTCCTTATATTATAAAAATGTACATATTAAACATAGTCTTGGTTTATCAATTATCGACATATCATTTAGTAACACGGCAAATTTTTGAACTCATACATTAAACAGACTCGGCCGTGTCTGAATCCACTTGCTCTAAACCATGTCAAGGAGTGTAAGTCTTACTCCACCATTATCCCTGAAAAAGCAAAGTATCATTATACCACCCATAGCAGTGGCCGTGTTAGGTAATATTTTTGCGCCCACTTCAAAGTTTCCCTTCCCCTTCTGGCGTGTATATAAGTGTAAGTCAGGGGGTGTTAACTATATTGTGTCACAATAGTCCCGTCCGCTCATAGTTCTCTTAACACTCCCAACCTTCTCGGCGTCTTAACGTACCTACCCTCCATTCAGGCACCAATATAATTGCCAGCAGTGGCGTACCCAGTCCCCCCCCCCCCTCAGGGCGGGAGTGGGGGGGGGGGAGGGGTTCCCATGTTCGTTGGACCCCCCTCAGATTTCTCAAATTTTACGCAATTAAACTACCAATAAAGGGAATTATCCAAATTAGGGGTCTCTGGAACCCCCTCAGATTTAGCAAAGTTTGTATGCCTATAGACCTATAGGGGGAATGTGGGTTGTATCCCGCAAGTGGGTTGTATCACGCATCTACACTTTAATGCTTATGAAATAGCTTCGATTAATTCGATCATCATAATTTTCATAATTTTTGCAATTATCACATGGGACAAAATGTCATTCATCTAAAATTCAATCATGACTTCATTTTTTTTTTTTGCTAATATCTATTCTGACGATTGGATTAAGCAATTTGGCTCCACAATCTGAAAATTTCGTTTGGAATTTCTTATTAGATTACTTCACATGTTTCTATCAAAAATGAGCCTATAAAAATCCGCCATACAAAGTTTACATGCGCGACATAACAACCGACCGTTCATTCTTATTCATATAAATACGAATTTACCTTTAAAAAGGGCAACTTCAGGGCTACACTATTATTTATCTACACCGGCCTTCCCACATTTGCGTCATATAACTTATAAACGCAGGTTGATATGGGTTTCCAAGCTCAACAAAAATAATACTCAGTTTCCTGACCTAATAAGAATAGATGAGGCTGAAGTGCAGAAGGAGTAGCCTATAGTGTGCACACAACTAGGGTAAAACAGGGTTGTATCGCTCACATTGGTATATCATTAGTGCATTTAGTTTTAATAGCCCTTACATATAGAAACAAAAGTTATATAAAATCAAAAATAATTCATAATAATTAATCAAATGCGTAAAAACAGCGATAAAGCGTGATTTAACTTTATAACCTCTATGATTACTTAATAATGAAACAATTGTCTTCCCATGATGTTGGGTACAACCCTTATCATGAAATGAAAGTAATATTTTTGAGAAATCTTATCACATATCATATCAATAATGGTTTTCCATCCCATGAAAGTGATGTCCAATAGGCCTATTTCTAAAAAAAAATAGGGTTAGTTCAACCAAACTTGTAGCTAAAAGTTTTAAGAGCGTATTTCAAAAAAGCAAATATGGTTTAAGCCTGTTTTAAACCAGATTTCTTAAACTCGCTTGTGAGACTCGTGTAAGCATTATAAGGCAAAAATAATTTGGTCCCAACGTTAACCTTTCCCAACCTAGCTACTGAACTCAGTAACAGAATAAAACCTGTCTAACTAATACAATTCACAAGTTATAGCCTCATAAACCTATTCTAAATTTGTATTTCGCCTAATTTATTGTTTACCATTTCAACTAGAACTCTCCACCTTAACTTTGTTTTAAGGTCCTTCAGGGGCAGATCCAGGGGGGGGGGGGCAGACGGGCTTTGCCCCCCCCCCTCCCCTGTTAAATCATGTTTGATGGGGGGCCCACCCCCCCGTACATTCATGTTTTTGGGGCCCCCCCCCCCCTCTACAAATTCCTGGGTCCACCCCTGTCCCTTAGATACAGTACTAGTTTAACTAAAACAGGTAGAAATATAGCATTTTTAAAACAGATTTTCTTGAAACACATTATTTAGGAGTTAAACCAGGCTGCCTAAACCAGATTCTTAAACTTCTTGGAAATACAGGGTGAAAGGCATGAAAGCGCAAATGGTCTTCACTGAAAATGATAATATTAAATAACCTTGACTACACATAAAACTATTATTTTGTGTGATTTCAAGTTTTTACCCTTATTTAACTCTCGACATAAGAAATGATAAATGCGCTATATTAGCCTGACGGGCCATGCCCCCCCTCCCCCCCTCCCCTGTTAAATCATGTTGTTTAAAAAGGGGCCCCTCCCACGTAGATTAATGCATTAGCCCCTCCCCCCCCTCCCCCCTAGAAATGCCTGGGTCCGCCCCTGCATCCCTCCGGACCCGCCCGTGGGCCATCTTTTCATTTCAATACCATTATTACAAATAAAACTTCCCAAAAAAAATTTTGGAGTGGTAGGTGGTAATCGAGTGCATGAAGTTCGATTAGCTCCTACCACCCAGGTCTGGCGAATTCATCTGTGCCATTATTCAGTTCATTTCATTTCATTAGTTTGCACAACCAGACCCAATTACGTATAGAGTTTGCGACATATATATACCGTGGGTGTAATCGGGGCAACGAGAAAGGTGTTTACCAAAAAGAGACACTTTGTAGTTTCGGTCGTTGTGTTTCAGTGGGTTTTCCGATTTGGAAAACAAGCAATACCACAAGTTATTAATTTTGATCGCCCTCAATTGTCACTGATGTGTCTCTTTCGGCGGAAAGGCAAGTTTATCAATTTCAATTTACATCGCCCATCATCGTTTTCCCCAACGTAGTTTTGACGTATTTGGTCCTGCGACCGGAAGGACCTCTAGACGGCTTTCGCTGGTTTGCGACGTCATCGTATTATTGAACCCGGTGGATTTTTGGCTACCAGCTATCTCTCCCGGCCCCGGGTTCGAATCCCCTTCATGCCTTACGTTTTTCGTTCATCCATCAGACTTGTATTATCAAATTAATCATAAGGATAGGACTACTCTGAACCCTAATCGTCATGTCAAGAGAGGAGGTTGATTGTTAACTTATTTTAAACAGGATCGGGACGTTACGCTTTTTACAGGAGAACTCTCCATTTGTAATCAAAAAGTTGTTAAATCAAAAAGACCCTAAAAAAAAATGGAAAATTATAAAAAAAAAACTACTCGAACCCGCCCTCTCCTCAACTACTACTTTTAAAGGGATTTGGGACTGACCACACCAGCTCCACCTGGTGTGAAAATCTTAGGGGCTTGAAATTGTATTTATGTATAAAATATCTTTTATTTCCAAAGAAATACCAACTTTACCACAAAGATTTTATCTTAGAATGGGATAATGAGAGATTTAAAGAGAATTTGTTTACATGGGAATATAAAGGAATTACCATATTATTCTGTTTCTATGGGTTGTAGCTCTTAAATGAGCACGGTGACCCCCATTTTTCTTTGCTGAAATATATTGATACAGGTCCACAGATGATATTAAACCATGTTCGATCAATATATGGTGGTTGAATTTTTCAGGAGATGAGTGTTTTCCCATAGAAACCTATAGTAAAACCTAATTTTTACAAGCTTATTTATCTTGAAAACGAATACGGTGACATATGTTTTTTACCACAGTTATTTATTCCTATAGTATTGGTCTAACATCACAAACAGTATCAAGACTATATGCTGGTTCATTTAGAAACCTGCTAGACAGTCCTTAATCCCTTTAAACATGATAGTCCTAATGGTAATGAGACTGATCCGGCTGAAATTCCAAATATTATAAATTTATTATATATACTTCTTGCAAACATTCTAAATAACCTTCTTTCCCGATCTTAGCATCTGAATAAACAGGAGACACTGGGCATCACACTTCATTTAAATTAATTGTCTCAGTTAAATATGACCAGTAGTTAACAAGTTCCATGTACTTTTTAAGTAACATGACAGAAAGCATTTTCGCGATTCTGCAGCTATCCCTCGCTCCCCTGTTCCCTTGTGCATAACATTTCATAATAAATCAGGTCCATTCCTAACGGCGGCAAAGTTTGGAAGCGTCCATCATGGCCGGCCTTAATCCATTAACACCCATAAGTACCCGGAAGCACCCCATCTAATCTGTACCCCCCTCTGACATCTGACAAGGGCAGGGGCACAGTCTTGGTAATCACATAACTCACACCAAACCGACTCAAGAGCGACACAGCTCTCATGCTGGGTGTCATCTGAAGGACTCCCCGCCATTATCAGGGGTTAGTTATCGAGTTAACACGGGCCAGAGTTGCCCCAGGTGACCTGCTGGGTCGGGCACTTCCATACCCAACCTACGTTCGCCTGCAAAGCACATGTAGCTAAATCTTTGACAGGCCTATTTCACCCTACCATCCATCGCCCCTCCCACCCGGAAAACCATTTACCATTACCATCCATATATGGAGTATTAAAAGTGTTTGAAATTTACTTCTTTTGAAGTCATTCGTGAGAGATGAGAGTCATTAAAAATTCATTAAACATTTTCTGTATGGATAAAAGGTACCTCCCGGCCTATATAACTACCCTAAATAATTCACCTTAAACTGGGTCTAAGCTGGTTAGATATATAGCCGACCTTAAGGTTTGAGACTAATTTCAGCCAGTGCATGACTTAAATCGGCCTGAACTTCATATAAACCACCTGCAAATAAAACCTATAAATATCGGGCAGTAATGGCATTTACAGGCTTTCTCACTTCTCATCCACAAGTTAAGGAACCCCATGCCAACAATTCATTTTGAAGTCTGCCTTCCAATTCAATTAGAACAAGCCGACACCCTAACCAACGAAAGCTTACTAGCACGCATACGCCTAAGCTTATACTCTTCGCACGGCTTTTCTTTTGGCATTAACGTAAGGTTTCTGCACGGAGGTCGAAACCTTTAGATCCCAGGTGCACGTGGCCACTGTCTGTCTACTCCTTCCCGTGACTGGGAAAAAGTAATAAAAGACTAGAGCGGTCTCTAGCCTGCATCAGACATGGCTCCAACAGTTTTTTTTTTTTTTTGAATTCGTTTATTTATTCAGACATAAAATAAGCAATGATGCTTGTATTCTTTTTACATCTGAGTTGCATGATGAAAACATCATACCAATCACAAAGTTTGGTTTACTAATACACAGTACAATTCAAGTTTAGACATAAAATACATTATTAACAATAAAATAGTCATAGTAATCACTTAATATCACAAGTTAAATCACAGATGGTATGTAGAGAACAGTACATCATAACTGCAATAGATAACTTTCCCACAAAGTCTTATATTAATCCTATAGCAATGCTATCTATAAAAATAAAATAAAGTAAAATAGAGAGATATACCTCTGCACATAGACTCTAATAATTATCAATAGCAATCGCTAATCTTTTTTTAACATTATTTTTGAATTTTTGTAATTCATCAATATTCCGAAGATCAATATCTTGATCATTCCAGAGGCTAGCACCTCGGTACATAACATTTTGTTTGACTTTTTCATTTTTTGGCTTATATAAGATAAAAGTAGGGGCCATTCTCCTTCTCGTATTGACTGTAAAGTCAAGTAACATGTTCTCACTGTTTCTGTATTTATACATAAAATTTAGTAAATGTGAATTTCTACGATCAGATAACTTAGCAACGTTCACAATTCTACATAAGTCACCTTTACTCCGATTCAAATTTGAATTATCACAAATTCGTAGACCTCTATAGAATAATTTATCAATTTTATCCAAGTTGTATATACTAGTCCCTGTATAAATAATATCTCCATATTCAATTACCGATAAAAACATACTTTTAAAAATTAAAATACTTGCTTGTAAGGTTAAATATCTTCTAATTTTTGAGAACAGAAAAAGTTTATGAGATAATGTTTGCCTCAGTTCACATATATGTTTGTTAAAATTCAGATGTTCATCTAGGAAAAAACCTAAATATTTATAAGAGCACACTCTATCCAACATAACATCATTCATAGTTAAACCAAGATTGAGCGTCTGACTTGCTTTAACAATAGATCTCATTCCATAAATACAATATTTAGTTTTTTTACAATTCATAGTTAGTTTGTTTTTGTTACACCAATTGTAAACCCGGTTTAAATCATTTTGTACCTCTTCAAAAGCAAGGTTAAAATCATTTGAGCTAACATATAAAACAGTATCATCTGCATATAATGATATACAGCTATTTTCAACAATTCTAGCAATATCATTGATATAAATTAGAAATAAAAGAGGGCCTAACACACTACCCTGTGGAACACCACATGTTATATCCATGCTTTTTGACACGAAGGTATTTGCTTTAGTACACTGTTTCCTTTGATACAAGTAGTTTGATAACCAATGATATATTTTGCCATCGAAGCCAATTTTTTTGCATTTCCTTAACAATAAAGCATGGTTTACAGTGTCAAAAGCCTTTTGCATGTCTAAATAAACAGCTAATACAAATTATTGATCATTAAAAGCTTTATAAATATCATCAAGGTAGGATGCAGTTGTATGAATAGTCGAATGACCAGGTCTAAAGCCCCCTTGTTTTTCGTGTAGGATATTATTTGTTTCTAAATGTTCATACATAAAACGGTGTACAACCTTCTCAATTAATTTTGCTATTAATGGTAAATTAGAGACAGGTCTATAATTTGATACTTGAGTCCTATCACCTTGTTTTGGTAGTGGCGTAACCTTAGCAAATTTCCAAGTATCAGGAATGATACCACACATAAATGACTGGTTAAAAAGACATACTATCTTAGTCGGAATAGCTAAAAAGGCATCTCTAATAACTTGAGAAGAAATATCATTCATACAAGATGCCTTATTGATATTGATGTCTTTACACAACCTTATTATTTCATCTTCATCTGTTTGCAGTACATTACCCTGATTCAAAAATTCTTCACCATCATAAGTCCAATTTTGTGTACAATTTTTAGCCAAATCTGGTCCAATATTTACAAAGAACTGATTTATGTAGTCAGCTGTTTTATCAGGGTTAATTTCAGTACCATCTATATTATTCTTTATGATAATGTTGTGTGAGTAATTCTGTTTTTGATTTGGTAATACAGTATGAATTTGTTTCCAAAACTTTTTTGGATTGTTATAGTTTTGGTTTAATTTATCTTTAATGTAATCTGCCTTAGCATTTCTAAGTCTAGATCTCCTAATACAATCGTTTCTTAATCTTTTAGCAATAATCCAATGTTCATGTTGTTTTGTCCTTTTAGCCTTCCTTAGTGCATTATCTTTGTCGTGAATTAATTCAATCAGTGGAGCCGTTATCCACTCTTCTTTCACTTTTCTTATAGAGAATGATTTCTTTGGACATTGTTTATCTAATTCCGTTATAATTTTAGAATTTAAAATTTCCCATTTTTTATTAATATTATTATTACTATCATAGTCTGTCCAATCAGCATCCCTTATGTTATTTTGGAATAGTTCTTTGTTATAATTTCGATAACTACGCCCTTCAAAATCTACTTTGGGTGCTTTGGTTACTATTTTTTTACGTGTCACTAAAATCATCGAATGATCACTTATATTGACATCTATTACTCGTATATCAGATATAATATTTGAGTTTGTTAAAATCAAATCAATACAAGTACTGCTAATTGATGTCACTCGTGTAGGTTTTTTAATTAGTTGTCGAATTCCAAATTGTTTGATCATAACTTTAAAATCTTTAACTTTCTGATTTCCATGATCATTCATATCCAAATTTAAATCCCCCATTAAAACCAGTTCTATCTTATTTAGATTTAAACTCTCAAATGTATTATTTAACTTGTCAATAAAATTGTCAATATTTCCCTGAGGTGGTCTGTAACAATTTGAGATCAATACAATCTTATTTGGTTTTTGTTTTATCGCAACACATTGCATTTCTAGGTCTATATTGTTACAATTTAAATATCTAAAAGAATCCTCGTTTACATCCAGCTTACTATTAATATACATACATAGACCACCTCCCTTCTTTGCCAAATCAATCTCTCCGGTCTCATCTGACCAGTTTCTATCATTTCTAAAACATTTGTAATTTGAATTTAAAATAAATAGATCACTAGGTAGTAGATTGTGTAGCCAGGTTTCCGAGAATCCAATTACATCCAATTTAGATTCGTTAAATGTTGCTTGTAACATATCCCATTTGTTAACCATACTTCTTACATTTAGATGAGCTATATGCATACCTCTCTTTAGTTGCAGATCAATCATCAATATAAGACAGTAAGATCAGATTCCTGTTTACTACAAGTTCTTCTACTTTTATTCTGTAACATATTTGAAATATTAGCGTACGATGGGTTCGGAAAATATATCCCCCATCTATAGTTAAATAAGTGAGTACCATAGTCGTTGCAGGAAATGGTTTGATAATTAGTAGAAAAAATGAGAAAAGGGACGGACAAAATTCAACTTATCATTTAAAGTGATCTACATCAGATAGAATGTACAAAGTTCTTATTTTTTAAATTTCAATCAGTTTTACAGGTCAACCAACAAGTATTATTAACATCTGTATACGATTGATACGTCCAGAATTGGGCACCGCCCGACGATCCAATCCAAAATATATACATTTGATGTTAACTATTAAAGTTCTTGCAGGATTGACAATTTTCATTGATAGCATACAAACACAGTAACAATTAATTTATCCAACAATTGCATCTCGATAGTCACAGAGGATTTTCCCCAGCCAGTTCTCCTTGGTAATATTGTCTTTACTTATTGTTGATGATTGCGCCAGAGTCAGTCCACACGAGAAGGAATCACCTCGGGTTGCTTCATAGAGATATTCCTTTGTGTTGATCAGTTTGTCCCTAAGGTTATCATTTTGATCAAATTTGGTTTTTACCACTAATCGCATGATTTTGATTTTGTCCATGTGCCAATTTTCTCCTGGTCTGATTTTTTTCCCAATGCGTTTGGCTTCATAGCCATCAGAAGCAGCGATGATGTCCTCCAGGAGGTCCATCCTCCCATGGTATCATGCCATTTCAGCATAGTACATGTGTTCGGCAGATTTGTATACAACACCATCATATTTGACATCACATGGGTACATATTGCTTAAATAAGCATAGTGCGACTGGAACGCAATCCCATCAGTTACATTCACAATTTTTATCTTTTCCATGGTAATACCAAATGGCAAGTTATTGATATCTTTGAAAGTGTACTTCTTCCCCTCTATGATCAAAGCATTACCTCGCATTTTCACTTCTTTTTTTTCAGCCTTGAGTGCTGCAAATATGCAACGCATATCACGTTTTTCGTTCTGTTCAGTTTGAGTCATCGAATCCGAAATGAACACCCCTTTCCAGTTTTCATTGGCTTTGAGTTTACTGATATTTTTGAACACTGCGGATTTCAGGTTTGTGTTTGCGAATTTAACACGAATGGACCTTGGTCTTACCATGTTGGGACGTTGCAGGCCTAGCCTATATGCATCTACAATATCTGAATCAGTATAATCAACCCCTAGATCATTCAAAAGGTCAGCGGCAATTTGTTTAGGTTTTTTACGTGAGCCTTCTTCTATACCATCTATAACCAAAAGACAACGTTTGATTTCTTCTTCATCTTGTACATATTTTTTATCAAGCTTTGACAATATTTCACTGTTTTCTTTTAGATCAAGTTTGGTTTTTGACAGTAGTTCCTGTGTATCATTGAGTTCACTCCTCGTTGTAGTCAGCTGTTCTTCAAGGGTACTCACACGCGTTGTCAACTCGGTCATGTCGCCTATTATCGCGTTCAGTGAAGTGTCCACACCATCCAGTCTCGCATCGTTGGATTCCGTATAGGTTTCCAGTGCTGCCGTTGACTTGTTCACCGATTCGCCAATTTTCACCAGCTTCGTAGCAGTACTCGCCTGATTCGCCAGTATTTGTTTCAGCAGGTCGTCAGTTCCTTGTTTAGGATCCTTCGTCTCGCCACTCGCCATATTTGTTGTTGTTATTTTGTTTTGGTGCTGCGCGGGGTTCACTTCCGGGTCACTCGAATTTTCAATCGTGGAGCTGCTGCGTGTTTGTGGCATTCCCACGTGTGAATCGTACAAAATTCCCGTAAATCGTAGCTATATGTGTGTTCCAGACAACTTAAATAGGGTACTGACGAAGTTTGACTACTCTGTAGATCGTAATCCCTCAGTAAATCGCACTATTGTTGTCCGCCTGTTACGCACTTCCTACCCCTTTCGCGCCATTTTTTTCCCAGTATCCGTACTGCTCCTTCGTGGACTCTTTATCCTGGGCACTGTCTCAGCTAAGCCATGCCTATGCACCAGTACGGTAAACTGTTTTCGTACCAACTATGGTGTAGTATTCGAGAGTAAACCGTCCATCCACATAGGTAATGAGTACTTCACTACCGAAGTCGATATCATTTTACCACTTCCTCCTTCTCCCAAACAGGCAGCCGCACTAAATTGTAGACACGGCGCTACCCTGGCAGCCGGTTCAATGGAACAGTGTTGAAAAATCCAACTTATGTTGAATAACATAACATCTATTGGGAAGACTATAGCAGCGAAGGTCACCAACGGACTCCGAGAAGTGCAATCAATTTTGGAATCGACGGCCCAGCCAACACCTCCATCAGCCAAATCCAGGAAGCAGCGGGCTCTGATTCCAGAAATCGGCAAGTTCTCCGAGACTTTATTTGGAACGGCCACACTCGATGACTTGAAGCAACAGACTCGTGCTGACCAGGTAAATGCCGATGAAATCGGCTTCCTCGATGGCAAAATAAATGCAGTCCTAAAGGTAGTTGACTCCACTTTGGAAATCCAACTCCAGGCCATCATAGAGAACACTCATTCCATATACAATTTGTCCCGAGGACTCCAGGCTTACATTAGTAACCGGGAATTGATCGTCAGGTTGATGCAAGATTTGCAAGAATTGCGTCTACTGGATTTTAAACTGGACTATTCCCTTGATGTCTTGCTACAGGCTATTCGCGACCTAACGGAGAACAGGCTGAGTAACTCTTTGATATCGGAGACTGATATGAGGAAGATTCGGTACCTTTTCCTTTCCAAGTCCAATCGTTCAAATATTTATATTCCAAACACTCGCGACATGTATAGAAGTGTAACTGTTTTAGTCCCCCCGGTTTTACAGGGAAATGTTCTGAAAACTATTTTGAAGATTCCCGTTATTTCCTTAGACAAAATATTTACGGTTCTAAAAGTGAACACCTTCCCTCTAGCCTTCCATGGGCATTATACTCGCCTCTCCAACACACCGGCTTATTTATTGGTGTCCGCAACCCAATACACGGTATCCTCCAACCCAGATCTGGATAATTGCCATTCTCTGTTTTGTCATTATGACCTACCAATTCGCAGGCTTTCTCCCTCGTCGTGCCTCATTTCTATCTATCTACGTGATCATGAGTCTGTCAAACGTTATTGTGATTTCAAAATACTCATTCAGTCTAATTTCAGAAGGTCGAACATCCAAGTCATTGCAACAGGGACCTATTTGTTCTCTCACATAGACGAGGTCGTTGTGCGCTGCCCCAACCGAACAACAACCCATCCTGGATGTGAATCGTGCGTTCGTGCCTTTGAATGTGGTTGTTCTGTGTCCGCCAAAGAATGGGAAATTCCCGTCTCAAGTGTTAACTGTTTGCCTTCTACAGCAGGCCCCTTAAGAACAGTTTTCCCCATCAACCTTGCTAGTCTTCAACACCTCAACCTGTCACTTAGCCGACTTGTGAACCCGGATTTTTCGTACGATAAACCATTCCCAATTTTACCTCTTAGCCCGCAAATGCGAGTCCGCCAAGAGGATATTTTTAAGCGAGCAAAAGACAATTTCCTTTCCCTCCGTACATACATGAAAGAGATTCGACTGAATGAGGTCGAATACAAGAAACTTCGTGGTGACTTGCATCTTCCCCACGTACCATTCCTCCCCCCCAGTGTGCACGGTACTGTTTACCTGTTGAACATTGGACTTACTTTTATAATGGTACCAGCACTTTTTGTTTTCATCTCAATTCTGTATTTCAGACAACGTAGGATTCAAAGCGCATGCAGACGCTTGACTTTAAATTGAGTTGGTTATATATACATTAGCTATTAACTCTTCCTTTTATTGCAGCTCAAAAGTTATCAGTTCTCATTCGTGTTCGATTTTTGTTGTTTAGAATATATACTCGCCCTCATAATTTCGTCACACAGCAGCAATTCATTTCCCATTATCAAAATTCGTTAAGGACCAGTTCCGATTTCATTGTCGCCCTCATGAATTCCCATTTATAATTAGTCACAGCCACATAAGACTACACACGTTCATGATATCAAAATGTTTTATTGTTATGCATGCGGAAAAGGTTTTAGGATGTCCACGTGTCAACGTTTCGCCTATTTTCCCATAATTGTATTTACTGAACATACACTAATGTACATATGTAACTCGAAAGCTTCGTGAACATATGCATTTCACAATTAAAATTTTCCCATATCTACTTCAAACATATCGTACACTTTTATATATCTGTTCATCACACCCAAGAGTCTACGTCAGGCATGCAGCCCAGTTTTTCGGCTGGGAGTAGTTCTTGGGCCATGTTGTTCCTGTTGTTTATCAGGCAAACGCTCGCTCTACAAAGTCTGTGCCTGAAAAATTTGTTCAGGCGCACGCGCTCCGTACGAGGAATCTTGACTTCTTGCGGGAGTTCCAACGTCAAGGGTTCGTCACTGCCATTCAGATGGACCGTGAGTGGGCCCGACCAGGCGACGGTCAGGGCCTTGGACAGGATGCTCGGTCTTTGGATGATCATTCGTGGGCAGGCAGCACTTCCTACGGCTTCCATTTCGGCGGGAATGGGAGCCAGTGGAAATAGGAGCGTTTCCCATCGGCAGTAGATTCTCAGACAGCACTGCACTGTAGCCCTCCGACGTTGACCCTGCGCCAACGAGCGACAGCCTGCTGCCAATTTCCAGAAGATACCGATAAATTTCCACCCCAGGTATATCACTAACAAGAGAAGCAGCCACTGATGGTCGGATTGGTCCGCGGGTTGGAGGTGACTAGGTCTCACCACTGGCCTTTCCTCCCGAACAAGACGCAGACGCAGACTTGCGTTTAACAGTCGCTCGATGTCCATGGCCATCAAGTGGCTGTTCTGAACCAGTGTCTAGTACAGGCACATACTTATACCCCCCACCCCCCACGACATCACAACCCCCCAGGTACTGTAAGGGCTTCGTCTAGTCTTTAGCGAAAAGTTAACCCTCGGTCGACAACTTAAACGCTAGGTAAGGTACAACTAAAACGACTTCTTCTAGCCGGGGGCTTCACAAGTTTTTACACTGGGTAGCGCGAAGCACGTCTAATAGGCCGCTATTTTCTTCAGAGAGCCGATCGACAGGGGGTTCATCTGAAATGACTTCTGTCGCGTTTGACACCGGGACACGCGTCTATGATGACCGTGTCCAGCTGTTGGCCATCTGAGGCGGCGCATGTCAACTAGCTTCTGTGTCAGGTCCCTCACAGGAGTACCGCGGCACGCGGCCCGCGGGGTAGTCTTAACACTTCTTGACACGTAACAGGCCTCACAAGGGGCGGCGGTGAGGGTGTCGCTGATACCCCATGTACTCCCTGTCACGGCTAGCACGTAACTTATGGTAAAAGTCTCTCTTACCCCGTCCACACCCCGTCACGTCTACCACGTAACTTATGTTCAAAGTCTTGCCTCATCGATAAAAGATCGCTTTCGCCAGATCATGTATCCACAGGGGGGCCTGCCCGGCATGTATAAATACGGCGTGGCATATGGCTATATAGATCACTTGAAAACTTGCTGCCACCATGAACGGATCAACTGACTATAGTGACTCTGTCCTGTCAAACCCGTCTACAAGCTCATGCAGGATCTTGACCAGCAGCCCAAAATCGGGTGGTGCGCAAATAACAGATCATGATTCATCAGCAGGCGTAAGTACCCTGATGTTCGATATGTCTGAGGATGCGCGTCAGTATGGGTCTCAGAATGGGTTTCAGGATCTCTCTGCAGATCAGTCTCTTCAGGACTCCCTGTACGCGGACGAAGGATCCACCCTCAACGACGTGGAGCTTAGCCTTGGTGGTTCCCAAGGCGGTACTGCATCCGCATCCTCGTCCACGCCCTCCACGCCCTCCACGCCCTCCGGATCCACGCCCTGGGGGATGACGCCCTCCACGTCTCAAACCCATCCATGGTTCCCCACCTCCACGTCCAGAACGTCGTCCACGCCCAGGCCCTTGACGTCTCAAACGTCGTTCACGTCGACCTTGTCCCAAAAGTCGTCCACGCCCGGGCCCTTGACATCGCAAGGGTCGTTCTCGTCGACGACGTCCCAAAGGTCGTTCACGCCCGAAAACTCGTCCTCGTCCGGCCCCTCCACGTCTACAGCTGAACCGTCCATGGCCGATTTGCTGGCCAGGATGGAGGAGCTGGAGAAGAAGTGCCGAAGGGCGGAGGCTGAAGCGGCTGCGGCAAAGGCCCAGGTGGAGGTGCTCGTGAACCAAGCGATGCCAGCTGACAAACGACCCAAACTGCACCCACGCAAAGATATATGTGTAAGTTCTAAAGTTTGTTTTTACAGCTTATAATTAACTAATAATCTCACCTTGAAAACGTTACCGTTTAATATAGTTCTCGGTTTGTTTAGAAATGATCTCATTCCTAGTATAGCCCTGATGTTCTTCTCTTTTGCCGCGCCAGGGAACATCCCGGAAAACAACGAAAATCCGTAATGATTTCCTACACTGACATATAGTTAGAAGTCCAATATTAATTATTGGCTTATTATATTGTTTGTAGGCACTCGTTCGTTCTGCCTACAAGGCCAGGAGAGGTGAGCCTGATTGGGGATTCAACCTGAACCGTGGGTAAGTTGATTAGGTCATAACAACATGAATAGTACAGAAAATAATATTGTTTTTCAGTAAGCAATGGGTAATGTGTTCCTGAACACCAGAAGCTGCAGCTGAATATAAGTTTTGCCGTTTTTTCTCATGTTAATAGAGTCATAGAGCACTTGACGTGATGCCGATGAATTGAACAATATAAATATATTCCAACATTCAGGGCGGGGATCAAACACCCAGAGAACGTTGCGATCATCAAGGCCATTGTTGACAACGTGTGCCTGGGGCCAGATACCCCCAGAGAAGAGGTGTTAGGTAAGTCCCATAGGTAGCAAGTTTCTTTGTTAACTAACCTGCAGCTGTACATTTCATGCATCTAATGTCCATGATTCCAAAGTTTTGGTCCTTCAATTAACACAAAATTTAACATGCTTGAAATGCTGGAAATCTGTTTTTAGTGTCTAAATAGGCTCCACTTACATTGGAAATTGTTACTTTTATAAATTAAGTTATCCTCCCAGTCATCTGAAAAAAACTTAAGTTTGATTATCTGGACAAAGAAATATAATACCGGTGTAATAATGGTTTTAATTCCTGAATAATATGTTGACCTCACTTTGCATTTTTAACATGTATTCCCTTGCTTTATTGCCTTTTTATTGCTTTTGTCTACTTAATGGCTCCAGTTTTAAGCATACTTCATGTCCTTCCTCTTTTTCTAGCTGCTGCCAACACCTACTTCAAGACCCTCCAAAGCAGGGCCAGCACCATCCGGAACGACAGAATCAAGCAAAACAATGAAAAGTCTATCATCCGTCACCACGTCAACGAGGTAAATAAATTTTTGTTACAGACTTCCTCTATTGTTCTCAACATTGTTGACGTAGTTCGATTCAGGCAGGCCGAAATTTTACACTTTTCAAACATATTCCGTTAATTTTTTTTTGTCTGGAAAAGTGCAAAGCCGAGGAGAAAGAGTAATGTCTATGGTATAGGGGATGTGACTTCCCGGGGACCCACTCGGTTCAAAAAGGGGTATACGTACGAACTGCGGTCGGAACTATACCGGGGGCTGTAGCTGTGAATCGCCAATTTGGCTTAAAACAGGGGGCTGTGAAATGATCATGGGGAGCTTTCAATAATGTATTGTCCATTATATTATATCAACAGTTTATTTTATGTCATTCAACCACGTCAATTCATAATGCTTCTTAATCCACTTTTTAGTACCAAAATCAAATAATGGCCACTAAATTTGTCAACAAATGCCTTTTTGGAGGCCTGAAAAGGGGGGCTGTCAGACTTGATCTATACGTATTCAAAAAAAGTATCTACCTTCAAACAGTGAGTGCCCCCCCCCTCCGGGTGTGCCTTATGGTTGTAACACTGAAACTTGGAAAACAATTATCATTTTTTTACATTATGAATTTATATAGAGCACTGTAACCTTACTTGCTTCCTTGGACAATAATCTTGACATAAAATTAGAATGGATATGACACAATTAATAAAAAGTGCCTGTATGTTATAGAGACCAAGGATAGAGCAACGCTTTTGAAATTAACTGCAGTGACCAGCTTTTAAATTAAGGCAACTGAAATATTGAAAAACTTGTTTGTGTTTATTTGATGTTCTTGACCAAGTATGTCGTAACTGTATTAAAATAAAAAGTGTCTTTTTAACTTTGCAGAAGCTCAAAAGACGGATAGTGTCGGTGGAAAGAATCGTCACAACGTGGGACGAAACTCGTAAGAATTCCGTGAGGCGCCTCCTCACCCCCGACTACACGAGCGACGAGGAGCGCGGACTTTATTTTCCGGTCGACAAAAACGGGAAGACCACCGAGCGATACCACCGCCTCGTCAAACCGCTCATGTGGGAGAGCGACGAGCTGAGTGCCTACAAAGCCCACCTGGACGAAATTGAGTTTAAAGAAATTAGCGGCCGTCAGCGGGGCGTTAGATTGGCAAAGAAGCGGAAAGAAGTCCCCGACGATAATCCAACACGCCAACAGCCTCCTCCCAACACCCCAGACTGGGCGGTGAAGCCCGCGTATCGGTCGGGTATCGCCGATGCACAGCCAATTTAACTTATTTCTAAAGGGTCTGTTTAATGCTCTATTTTATGTGATGTTTATGTTTATCATCTTTATGTTTTCTTTACACTACGTTTAATTGTATGGTCTGTGTCACGCTGTATGTTAGGTCTTTGTACTTTCTTCAATTGTATAGTCGTTTTATAAACTTTTATCAAAGAACTTTGCGCTTCTTGTTTTGATTGTGGCATGCTCGATAAGCAGGGAAGTATTTATATAGATATGTTGGTTGCCTAAGACTCGCCTTATATTAGTCTAAAACCGTACGCGCTATCCAGGTCCTTCTAATAAGTGAATCTTAAATTTATGAATACTTTTTATTTACGATACGAAACGCATTTAACTATAATGACGTGTCATTTTGTTGAAAACCCGAATGTGCTATTTCTTGAAGATAGACCACGAACTTGAAATCGATTACAATACAACACTTTTTTGATGAGTGTTATGGTACAAGGTCTCTACCATTAGAAGAGCAATGGAATGACACCTAGGCCTGTTATCAATAATAGCATAAATCACTCATAAAAAGTGTATTTTAAACAAACATAAGCTCGATATAAGATTTTTAAAATGATGCGACATGAATCATCTCTTTGTACTTATTTCGCAGTCATGAAAAAATAATGTTGACATGAAGCCGGTTTTAATTAAGAACTGTTACTTCTTTTCTAGTGGATCTTTTTTAGTTAGATTTCATGCAGTAAGTTGCAAAAGTAATTTTTCAGAAATTTTATTATGATCAAATACATCGCTGCCAGTAGGACCTATAAAAATTTACAGGTGACCATGTAGTCTCCTGATGAACCCGAAATACTTTCTAGGATTTGTATGACACGGTGACCTATATTCTTTCTGTGAGAGAATAAAAAAACCTCATGCATATTGTAACCCTTTAAAGTGGGAGTTCTCCTGGAGTTATGTATTGGTAACTTGGAGCTTCTGTGTCATTGCAAAATTAATAATTTAAAAAACGAACAAGTCGATTTAGGTGTCGAGATTTATTAAGGGACGATAGCTTAATTAGCTATAGCCATAATTTCGGTTGGAGCCCGATAGCCAGATTGTGGCGTTAACCACATTTAATTCCACTACTAGTTTAGGTTGCAGACCTAGTTTAGCCTCAGGCCCCTAACTTAGGGGCCTGTCTCACAGATTACATAAGGGGTTGACCCTAGCCCGAGCCAGAGTAAAAGCGCTCTTGTCAGCGTCATACTGCTCTTTCCAAAACCGAAATTTTATTTAGCTACAAATTCAATTTATGACCATAACACTTGTATCGATTGCACGCACGTTCGGCAGCATATTGGTAGTAAACACACAAAAATACAACATTTTTCACACAAGACTTAATCAAGGTCAACACGGCTTAAGTCGACTGAAGTATTAGTACTAATTGCAAGCTCACCGGGCCGGTATTTCCCCAAAAGAACAGGCTCTCCTATGCCTATACCCATGGTAACCAACTGGTAGCGTATAATGTCCTTAGTCATCAATCTTGTCAACATGATGTCCTTCAGTTTATTAACCTTTAAATGTGTGGGCAGTCGTGTCGATGTGCCGGTATAGCAGTCAGTCATTTGGATGACACAGTTAAATGTGTATCGTGTGCCTAGGCATATATTTTCGGCTTTAGTCAGTGTGATAGGATCGTCTGTTTGAAAGATATAATCTCCAAAATGTCCAGGGAATGTGCCTATTTTAAGCCATACACTGTGATTGCCTGAGACAAGCAAGTATACACGAAAACGAGCGTCTGCGAAGATGCGATTAATTCCGGAGCAAACAAAGAATATGCTAATAATTATGGCTACGGCGAGGATAACAAGAAGAGTGTACGAAGAGAGAAGTACCACAGTTGGGAATTCTTTAATGTTTCCATCTCCTGGGTTGGCTTCAGATCCAGTGTCAGTTACAGTATGGTCCTGGTCCAACAAGGCTTGCAGGGTGTCATGAAAGGTGAGGCCGGTCATCGCATCGTGTTTTGGTGGAGGGTGACCGGTAAATGGAGCAGTGAGGTTGACCAACCGGGTACGGGTTACTCCAGGCTTATTGTGAACGACCCTAGGCCAGTATCCGCCACTGGCAGCTCGAACAAATTCCACGCATGATACAAGAACCAAGTACGCGGCAGCTATATATTGAAAAAAAAGAAAGAAGAGAACATGAAGGTTGTCATCTCAACTTTAAACAAACACCTTCCTTCCAAATTACCATGGCCAGGCTATTCAAACAGACAGAATAAACTATAACTGCCATATGGCCACACCCTAGAATTCAGAAAACTGGCCATATTAATTAATTAGGAAGGGCGACCCCCAGAATGAATACATATGTTTGACCTATTTTGAATAATTTGGAAAGTCGGCCATCGACTCGTATCACTTGTAGAACAAAAGTAATTAAGAAGATTCTCACCAAGGGTGGCACTCAGGATTTTGACACTCATGATATTCACGTAGCCGTACACCAAACGCACTATATAACGAAATAAGCTGGCCCTAAGTAGTAGCAGAAAGCTTAAGGTTTGACCTTCGAGCTCGGTTTTCAAGGCAGATGAAATCCTATCACCAGTCGACCTGACGGCGGCCGATGCGTTTCGGAAGCTGAGGAAACTTCACCGCCCTTTAATGGGTAGACCCTAGTTTTTAATGGCAGGTGTCATGCCCTCACCAGTCCAGACGGCGGACGATGCGTTTCGGAAGCTGAAGAAACTTCACGCGCCCGACAAATCACGACAACGCGCTACCGTGACGGCCAGGCTGGAGGCGACAGTAATCTCCTGGTAATACTGTGGCAGCTGTTCTCGGCTTTAATTTCACACGGGTGTCTGAGGTTAGGAGCTCGAGTGCAGCTACCCCTGGGTCGGGGCTGTGGCATGTCGCGGCAATTCGCGGCTTTCAGCTGGTGGGACCATAGGCGTCGGTCTGTACCATATATAAATACTTGGGTCGCGGTCGCAAATGGGGAAGGTTCATCGCCCTGAAGTGCTGCTGTCTAACTCAAGTTCGCCATGGCCTCGAGCTCGTGGTGTTTCAAGGGTCTGACCAGTGACCAGGCAGAAACCAGAAGAAATATGGACACTAGCCGAAACCGATGGTGCGACACATGTAAACGTCCAGTTTCAAAAAGTACATATAACAGGAAGCATCGTATGGAGCATGGTGAGTACCAGATAAATAGTATAACTAGGATACAGTCACTTTCACCTGAAATCGATATCCTTCAAAACCTTCTTAGCTAGCTTGCGCGCATAGATATTATTTTCAAATACCTACTATACTCTTAATGATCAGTTAGTGTTTGGAAAATTATCGGCAGCCTAAATCTTTTCTTGACAATTAAACAATTGTTCAAATAATGAATGACTTAAACAATGGACGTTATATATATGTATCCCTCCATGCATCTTTCTATCATAGCTTTTGAGTCAGAGAAACAACATTGGGTGGGATAGTCTGTACTCTGAAACCCTACTGTACATTTAATTTATTCTTATACATGTGTCTTGCAGAACCACTCCCATTTGGTTTACCTCAACGCGCTGGCAATCAGGCAGAAGTGGGTCTTGAGGCCAAAGCTGCAGATATTCAGGCTGAGGCAGGTAACCAGGCTGAAGCAGGTTTTCAGGCTGAGGCAGTTAACCAGGCTGAAGCAGGTTTTCAGGCTGAGGCAGTTAACCAGGCTGAAGCAGGTTTTCAGGCTGAGGCAGGTAACCATGCTGAAGCAGGTTTTCAGGCTGAGGCAGGTAACCAGGCTGAAGCAGGTTTTCAGGCTGAGGCAGGTAACCAGGCTGAAGCGGGTATTGAGGCTGAAGGTGGTATGCAGGTTGAAGCGGGTATTCAGGCTGAAGGTGGTATCCAGGTTGGAGCTGGTATTCGGGCGGAAGCTGCAGCTGCTAATCAGCGGCAGGCTGAAGTCGGGAATCCGGGAGAAGCAGACAGTCAGCCTGTGGGTCGCAATCAGCCTGTTGAAGAGGCGGTACCCATGGAAGCCGATGAGGAGTCAGGTGATGATATGGAAGACTATTACGGTACCATGGAAGATTCCCAAGAATCGGATGAAAATGATAAGCTTGATCCAGAGGCAGTCAAGATTCGCAACAGGGCCATCCGTCACTTAAAAGTGGTTTTCGGTGACGGGACGGGTCTTGCTAGCCCATTGGCAAGGCTTGTTAGTGGTACCCCTAATAAGTATATCCAAAGCCTATTTTCATGGGTTCTGTTCTTTCTTTTGCAGTGGCAGATCCACACCTTCACCAGTGATACGCAAATGGCTAAAGTTATGTGCTTCATTTGTGAATTATTGACGGTAGCAGGTAATGACCGGGTTTCACAAGCAGCGGAGGCAGTATTCCCCAAAACGATGCGGATGATGTACAAATGGTTGGGTACAGACCTAACGATGACTAATTACTCTACGAGTGTATGCTGCCCGAGCTGTTATACGTTGTCGCATTCTGTGTTGTCCACCACTGAGCGTGTGCGAGGTCGAGGCTTTTACACGGATCGTAATGGTATTCAGCAACCCATTAGGTGCACAACCATCGGTGATGATTTAAAACGTTGCAACAGGAAATTGTTTTCTGAGGCCAAGATTAGTGGGGAAATTACCTTCCTTCCAGTCAGGACATTCTGTTACCAGTCGCTCGAGAAGAGTTTGCAGGTTATGATGAAACGTCGAGGTTTTGAGCTGAAATGTATAGAATGGAAGGGAAGGAGGATACCCGACAGAGTGTATGCTGACATTTACGACGGTTCGGTATGGAAAGACTTTAACGCGAACAACGAGGGCTTTCTTGATAATGAAAACAACTTGGCTCTTCAGATGAATATCGATTGGTTTCAACCATTCTCTCGGAAAGCTTCGATGTCAGTATGGGGCATTTACCTAACAATACTTAACCTACCCAGAAATGAGCAGTACAGACTTGAGAACGTCATACTATACGGTATCATTCCAAACTTAAGTAAAGAACCTGCCGACCTTACCAGTTTTCTGAGGCCCCTAGTCAACGAACTCAAGGAATTCTGGCATCAGGGAAAAAGGCTTATAACCAACGATTGCCCAAATGGCAAGACCGTTAAGTTGGCGCTTTTGAACGTTGCTGCCGACCTGCCTGCAGGGAGGAAGACCTGCGGTTTCCTGCTACCTAATGCTATCATGGGTTGTTCAAAATGTCTGAAGGAATTCAAGAATTCAAACCGTGGAGGATTCAACATGGCGAATTGGACTCCTCGTACTCTGGACCAACACAAGGAGAGAGTGAGTGAGATTACAGCTGCATCCACCCCGAGAGAGAAAAGTAAACTTGAGAAACAGTATGGAGCTCGTTCCTGTGTCCTCCTAGAATTGCCCTACTTCAATCCCATCAAGTAAGTTCAATCTCCAGGCCGAACAAATTTAAAGGCCAAACTTACACAGAATTATACCAAAATATTAAAAATTTTAATTTGACATTTGAATAAACATTAATAAAAATGTTTCCATTAGCAGTAACTATATTATATGTTTTTACTTAGACGCTTGACATTCATTAATAAAAATGTTTCCATTAGCAGTAACTATATTATATGTTTTTACTTAGACGCTTGACATTCATTTTTTCAGGTTCCTCTCGATCGATGTGATGCATAATGTACTGTTGGGTAAGTGTTAAAGCTTGACCTAACGTTAATTAATGTTTAGCACTGATAATGTGTTTGAAATGGAACTTGCATTTGCCTTTAATTTGGACTATTAAGTTCATTGGGGTTTCAATACCGATTTCACATATGTGCTTTTATTATTGGGATTCAGGGACTGCCAAGCGAATGTGGAAGAGGTGGACCGACAAAGAGTTGTCAAAGAAGAAGAAGAATTCAACAGATGACGTTGTTCTAAGCGCTAATCAGGTGTTGACTATTGATGCTCGTCTGAATCAGTTTAAAGAGGGACTACCGGATGACTGCATGGTAACTAACATCAAATCGAACGCTGGGATGTGGACGGCAAAGGAGTGGAAGAATTGGGTTACAGTCTCGTCTGGATACTGCCTCCAGGGCCTTTTGCCGGATAATATGCTTCATAGCTGGCAGCGTTTCGTAGAAGCCACTCGACTTCTGTGCAAGCCTTGTATTACATACCACGAGATAGAACAGGCACACAGGAAACTATTGTACTTTTGCAGGAGCACAGAGCTCCAGTTCGGTTCTGATTTCATTACCCCTAACATGCATCTACATCTCCATTTAAAGGAGTGTCTCCGGGAGTATGGTCCAGCTCCCAGTACTTGGCTGTTCAGTTTTGAGCGGTATAATGGTTACTTGGGGGATGTGCCGACTAACAATCGCCAGATAGAGAAACAATTGTTTGAGAGGTTTCACCGGATGAGTCGTGTCAGTCAGGCGCGCGCCGAAATGCCGTCCAAACACGAGGGGAAATTTGGCAAACACTGCCAGCTGGGAGAAGGAGAGAAGAAAGCAAGAACGGTCCTGGAAACACTCGATGTACCCAATGAGCGAGATTTGGCGCAGTGCGAGAGCCTATGGAGTCTCCCCGACGGCTTCGAGACATTTAGAGAAGAAAAGGTGTGGATCGACTCGGACGATCTTGAGCTGCTCAAAGAAACATACAAAAAGATGTACCCCACAGAACAGGAGATCCTAGAGAAGTCATTTCTGCCTTCATTTTACGTGAAGTCTAAAGTCGTAAAATATGGCCCCATGACTTATTCCAGCACAAATTCCAGCAGTGGTAAAAAGTTGTCTAGACTAATGGCCAATTGGTACGAAGACGGACAGAATGACCCCCGGGAGCGACCGTGCATTGCCACCCACTACATGAAACATTACGTACAATGTAATGCAACCGGGAAGAAGAGGCAACATCTGTTTGCAGCTGTGAAGTGGTACCAACACAGCACCGTCGAATCCAGATACATAAGTCCTTATACAATGTGGCACAAGGAAAAGTTCAAACTCGTGCACGTGGTGTCCAAAATTAAGCTGAAAACGCATGAAGAATTAATGAGATTGTGCACCACAAATATTGGATATGCAACCCCCGATATATGGGAATGAAAAAATTCCATGAGAAGTGTGCACATGTATAAAAAAAAGTGCAAAACTTAAAAATAGCGCACCTGGCCGTGAGTGTGCAGAATCACGAGTGTGAGTGTACAGACTCACGAGTGTGAGTGTGCACCCCGGGTGAAGGCCTATAGGCCCGGCCTATAGGGCGCAGCAGCTTAATTTCGGACACTGTCCGGTGTTTTATATGCATTGTTAGGATTATGTGTTTTAGACGCTTTTGCCAACAAAAGCAACATTTTTTTATTCAAAATTCGTCTTTAAGTAGTGTATTCATGGGAGGAATAATTATATTACGCCCTAAACCTTATAATGTGACTACTTTCAAATTTAAAATAAAAGGTAGGAAATTACTTCACAAGGTTACGGTGCCAGGATGTGCGACTTTGAGGTACGTTTTCTGAAGTTATTTCACAGGCTGGGGGTGTGGGGCTGTGTGCATTTACGGGTGGTTTCTTGAGTCAGGTGTCAGGACGTGCACCTCCTGCCAGGGCTGCGCTGCGCGAGCGACACCTTATGTAACACCTGACACCGGTCGCTCAGGCTGCTCGGCAGACCTAGATCGCCCCTCATTACCCTGCCCCCCGGGGGGGGGGGGGGCACCAGCTTTATAAGGAGATGCCCACCACGTGCACACACACAGTCCCGCGCCAGCCTCACGACCATAAAAGACGTACGCAGAAGTTTGCTGATATTAAACGCAAGCGCCACATTGTGAACAATGGCGACCGCGCAGAAAACCCGGTAGGTGAATGAGATAACTTGCCTATAATTTGATAAGATAACATGCCTATATAGAGAAGTAGTGTTTTTTCAGGCTTTGCGGGAGAATAACTTAGGGGTTATACTTCCATATATAGAGTGTTTGTTAACAAATGTATAAGGGTGTGGATAATAGCTGTTACGTTTGGTACATATTTTCCATTTTTTTTTCGTTTTCTCCCCATACACGTAGATAACCAATTCCAGACACTTAAAGGTTGTTTTTTTGGCTCATTCAAGCAACTATGTGCTGTCGGAGGAGGAAGAGGAATCCCAGGCATGGACACCGCGTGAGGAGAAAAATATTGAAGAGGAGGAAACGATCTGGACGGAACCCCAATGGACTGAGAGGGCGCCCCTGTTCACCCCTAAGTAGGTTTAAATTGTTCAACACTGTTGATGGACAGGGATGGAAGAGAAGCATGGAAAGAAAATTATTAACTTACTATCTGGTAGGATGACTATCTTCATGCCAAATAATTCACACTGTCTAAAACCCGACGACGGACTCGCGATCGGACATAGTTGTGGTCGCTCGAATTCATGTAACATGCTGAAACAACAGGCTCTTTTTTTGACAATTTAAAAATTGCAAATTTATCAGACTGGCACAATAACATGAAACAGAGATTGGATGAGAAAAATTGAGATGCCGATGATTTGGTAGTTTCGACCACCTATGTTGAAATGATGGACGGTGTGATGATTTTTGAATTTTTTTCCAGGACGCACGACCAACAGCAGCTCCCGGACGGCCCATCAGAGTGGACGTGCGTCTACTGTTCGGAGGATCCGACCCAGGTTGGTACATTTGTATTTACACGATGAAGCTAAGGGGGAAATAAAACATGTAAGCGTATGAAGGGAAATATGTATAAACAAAACAAAATGATGAGTGGGGCGATTTCACGAGTACAATTGTTCTGAAATTTGCCAATATTACGAGGGACACGCTGGTATGTAGTAAGTGCAAAATTGACTTTTGCACATTTAACTATAACCACACAATTTTTTTCAGGAGCAGGAGGAGTACTTAACGGACCAAAGGTGGAAGGCGATGGAAACGTTTGCCGAAGACCAACACGCCACACAACCGCAAGCCATATTCTTGGATGGCAACTACAGGTACGCCTTTTTTTTTTCATAATAAATAATATTATATAGCGGCAATGATTTTCGATGATGCTACTAGGCAAAAAATAACGAGGGCATAGAATCTTAATGTTGACGTTGGAGTGAACGCCGAATTTCGTACGGTTACTAAAAATTGTGATTGATGATGGTCCGATTAGTTCGTGCACACAATTTAAACAAATGTGTATTTAAACATGCCTCCGTAATATTTCAGAATGTACTTGGTCTGCAACTACTGCGGCCGGTGCTACCACGCCGACTGTGAGGGGGGCGAGCCTGCCAGCATCATGTGCTCCGAGGTGTTTTGCGAGTGGTGCGCCGAGGATAAAGATTAATATAATCGATTCAGCAATAAAATAGTACACTAGATTTTAACTACACTTTGTGTCAACTGTCCTTTTATTTTTATTTTTACATAGTAACACTAGTTAACCTCGGGAGCATGATAGCTATAGGTTAGAATTTACCTTAAATCACAGCTTCACGCTAAACTATGTTTTTGTGTGTACCTGGCAGTCTACGGCCGATCGTACAGAGTATTGAACAGATAATGTGAGTCATAATATATGTTTCATCTAAATTTACAAATATACTAGATCAGAGTGAAACACAGTCTTTTAATGTCTAACTAACTTCTAAGTACAGTGAGAGTAGAACACTGGTAAAGCGCGGCCATCAAATACAACCCACATTCCCCCTATAGGCATAGAAACTTTGCTAAATCTGAGGGGTTCCAGAGACCCCTAATTTGGATAATTCCCTTTATTGGTAGTTTAATTGCGTAAAATTTGAGAAATCTGAGGGGGGTCCACCGAACATGGGAACCCCTCCCCCCCCCCCACTCCCGCCCTGAGGGGGGGGGGGGACTGGTACGCCACTGCTGGCAATTATATTGGTGCCTGAATGGAGGGTAGGTACGTTAAGACGCCTAGAAGGTTGGGCGTGTTAAGAGAACTATGAGCGGACGGGACTATTGTGACACAATATAGTTAACACCCCCTGACTTACACTTATATACACGTCAGAAGGGGAAGGGAAACTTTGAGATGGGCGCAAAAATATTACCTAACACGCCCACTGCTATGGGTGGTATAATGATACTTTGCTGTGTCAGGGATAATGGTGGAGTAAGACTTACACTCCTTGACACGGTTTAGAGCAAGTGGATTCAGACACGGCCGAGTCTGTTTAATGTATGAGTTCAAAAATTTGCCGTGTAAGTAATCGAATTCCATCTTAAATATATTTACAATTCACTGCTTAATGCTTGGTTTTATTTGTTGTTTCTAGTATTCTGTTCGTTCCGCTTACAAGGGCAGGTGCAGGGTAAACCCTGGCTTCACGCTTACTGCTGGGTAGGTGCATGAATTAGAAGATCATATAAGGTGATAACGATCGATGTGAACAGTGGGGACCTTAATATTGTTTTCCCTTAATATTGTAATCTAATTGTAGGGATATAGCACGTGCACCCCAAGCCATGCCGTTCATTACTATAATACATATGATTATATTCCTACATTCAGGGCGGGGATGAACCATCCTCAAAACGCTGCGATTATCCAGGATTTGGTTGATAACGTCAGCACCGGCGAAGATGCCCCCAGACCCGAGGTATTAGGTAAGTCGGATCGGTAGCGAGTTTCCCTGTTAAGTAATTACCTGTACAGGTACATGAGTGGATGGATCACGCTCCTCCTAGTCATCTTAATACCTAAATTCAGGTTATCGGAAAAAGTGTTGATATACCTATGTCAATGTTATAATTATGATGTAACTGTACTACTCGCTTGGCATATGCGTGTCCATAATTGTCTATTAAATGAAAGATGACTTGGAGAGTTAATACAGGTATAATCCATAATTTATTAATAAAGGCTCACTCCCGGAGGAGATAATGTTATACAAATAGGAAATGGCAACTGTATAACTAATATCATATACATTGAGTGTTACAAATGTAAAGTGTCACAATGTAAAGTATGACAACATAACTGGTATTACAAAATATAAAGGGTCACAACAAATGTGACAGTCGCAGTCTCTCTTCATAAAAAGTCCTATCACAGTTTTTTCACACCTCTGAGTGTGTATCACAAAGAAGAAAGCTTATAATTAGGGCTAATACGCTTTGACACTAATTAATAACCTGGTACAATAATTCCATACAATGTCAAAGTATTTCATAATATATTTCCTATACCATTCCTATAGAACGTTTTTGTTCTTTTCCGTGCTTTGATTTAACATGTAAGAACCCTTTATATCCTTTCTCAAGTAGTGGCTTGAATTGTAAGCTGATTTCAAATCATTATTTATATAGTCGCTACCCAGACGTATTTCCGCACTTTTATTACACTTACTATTAGAGTGACCAATTAATATTGCAACGCTTGTTAATACTGAGTTGCACTATTTAAATTCCAGCAAGTAAGATCCAATGCTAAACAACTTCTTTGTGTTTGATGTTGTTGGCCAAGTATGTCTTAACTATGTTATATATTTAATAACTTTGCAGAAGATACAAAGACGGCGTGTCGCACTGGACGAGCTTGTTCATCAGGAGTGGGACGAGGATAGGAGGTCGGCCATGAGGGCCGTCCTCACACCAGACTATACAAGTGATGAGGATCGCGTCCTTGATGAACACTCCCAGCGATACCACCGCCTAATCAAAACCCTGGTGTGGGAAAGTGACGCCCTCAGATCCTCTAAAGCACACCTAGGCTAAGCAGGGTTGTTTAAATGTAAAACTGACTTTTTAAAAATATATCGGTACAATCTAGGTACAATCTATAGGCTACAAATATAAAGGCATTTAAAATGTTTCACATCATCACTCCATTATTAGCGTAAAACCACAATTAACAAGACTAATAGGACTAGCTTGATGACAAGATTTTTTCCTTGACTAGAATGTATATAATATTGAAATAGAATAGAGCACACTTTACCATGGTTACAGAAAAAGGAATATTAAGGGTCAATGGAACATCTGTCATGGATAATGTAGAAAATATCGATATCATTGTTCACCTAATACTTCAAACAGGTAGAAAAATAACCTTCTGAATCAAAAGTTATTACATTTCTATCATTTTCTATAATTAGATTTGCCTTCTTTTCCTAACTAAATATGGTAAAGTTCAAGTTGCCATAGCATGGAAAGTAATATGATAATCAGGACTGGGGTGTTTCTATTACACAAGAGGTAGGGTACTTCATACAACCATATCTTAGCTTCTAAAAGGAATATTTCAAAAAGGTTTGCAGCATTTCAAAGCTTACTTTCTGTTGTCTACAGATATTTTCTACCTAATATTCTCAGGAATAGAGGGTTGAAGGGGTTAAATTACGAGTAAAAAGTAACTTCTATCTCAAAAGATTACTATACTTATTTGTAAATATAAATATCACATCACTCTAGCCGACTACCATGATTTAGGAATAAACTTCCAATTGGATCCTCTGTCGGTCTTTAGATATGTTATCAGCAGCGCTACATAAAAGTAAAATAGCATGACAAGAAGGTACCAGCTGTACCAAAGACTGAGTACTAGTAAACATCTCAACAATTCAATTGCAACCTGCACACGACAACCTATATATGTAAATTGTAATAGATATAGCCCAGTCGCCTGCACACCATACAAGTATGTGCTGTGCACGTGCACACAAACATCAGCTCTAAATGCACCAGCTAATAATACATAAGGAAAAACCAAAATTTCGAATACAACACAGTGCACGTGTATACTTATGATAGGACTAGGTCTGACACTGTACAAGACTGTACTTTGCAGATTAAACACATTTCTCCCTGCGACATGTTAGGTATACAGTGTTGGCGACCAACTTTTTGGCCTGTGGGCCAACAGGGCCGACTATGCCAAGTATTGTCAGTCCTGAGAGCTTTCTGACAGCCCTGATTTTTACTTGTTAGGATAGGCCCATTCGGTCTGGGGAATTCAAGCGGTAATTTCCAGCTGCCGTTGGTAGACCTCGCACAGCTACAGACCCGACGCCACAGACCGGCCCTAATTGCGTCTGCGGTCGTCAGGCCGGTAAATGTACGAGGACTGGTTCAGCATCGTTCTCAAAACCTTGAAGACCAGGAGGTAGGTGTTGGTATGGATGCATTTCTCCCTGCGACATGTTATGTATACAGTGTTGGCAACTAACTTTTTGGCCTGTGGGCCAACAGGGCCGACTATATGCCAAGTATTGTCAGTCCTGAGAGCTTTCTGACAGCCCTGATTTTTACTTGTTAGGATAGGCCCATTCGGTCTGGGGAATTCAAGCGGTAATTTCCAGCTGCCGTTGGTAGACCTCACACAGCTACCAATCCGACGCCACAGACCGGCCCTAATTGCGTCTGCGGTCGTCGGAGCGGTAAATGTACAAGGACTGGTTCAGCATTGCTCTCAAAACCTTGAAGACCAGGAGGTAGGTGTTGGTATGGATGCATTTCTCCCTGCGACATGTTATGTATACAGTGTTGGCAACTAACTTTTTGGCCTGTGGGCCAACAGGGCCGACTATATGCCAAGTATTGTCAGTCCTGAGAGCTTTCTGACAGCCCTGATTTTTTCTTGTTAGGATAGGCCCATTCAGTCTGGGGAATTCGAGCGGTCATTTCCAGCTGCCGTTGGTAGACCTCGCACAGCTCACCGACCCGACGCCACAGACCGGCCCTAATTGCGTCTGTGGCGGTCGGGGCGGTAAAATGTACGAGGACTGGTTCCGCATCGCTCTCAAAACCTTGAAGACCAGGAGGTAGCTAGGTGTTGGTATTAATGCATGTTGGAGTGTCCTGAAGAACGTTAAGTGTATAGCTATGGGCCATGGGATGAGTAGTTCACCGCACGGCCAGTCTTCCTGAAGCAGTTCAGTCCGGGTCCCGCCAGTACTAGTACAAAGGTAGCCCCCAAGTATTAACGCTCCTAACCCTAACCCTAACCCCCACTAGAACCCATGGCCAGATATATCCCCATTCTCATTCCCATTCCCACCTGCCCCACCCAGTCACCCTTTTCACCACTTACCACCTGACCTCACACCTTACCCCTTCAACCCCGTCCCCTCCCAACCCTCCCATCCCATCAGGGGGACAGGAGGATGTGGTTAATTGCCCCCCTCCCCCCTATCCCCCCCACCCGTTCCATACCCCCACCCCCCTCCCCTCCCCTCCACCCGATCCCCTTCTCTCCCCCTCTTGCCCCCTCCCCCTTCCCTTTCCTGCTTGCCCCCATCCCCAGACCAAAAAACCCATAAAAAACAACAACTCAAACAAAAAAACAACAAACTATGTATAATACTATAAATTAAGAAACTAAGCCAAACTAAACTAAACTATTTACAAAATGTACAAAAAAGAAACCTTCTCTCCCCCTCTTGCCCTTGCCCCCCATTCCCTGTCCCCCTTGACCCCTGTCCCCCTTGCCTCCCCCCCCCCCCCACACACACACACACACAAAAAAACAAGGAATAATTACTTAAACTAAACTATTTACAAATTGTACAGTACTGGTTGGACGGATCGACGGCGGTGGTGGTGGTGGTGGTGTTGGTGGTGGTGTTGGTGGTGGTGGTGGTGACGGTGGTGGACTGGTGGTGCTGGCGTGTAAGGTCTAGCCATGGAGACGAGGATTAACAAATATTGCATGGAAAGTTAAACCAACGAGGGTAACACGAGGTACTATTGCCCTGAAATTCGATTTAGATAAAGTGGTTTTACAATTATATCGTAAGAGTCCCTATTATATAGGGGCGTTGGCATGGAACCAATTGGCCATGCACATATATCAAGCTGAAAGTCTACAACAATTCAAAACCATGGTAAAGATATGGATTGAGGAATATGTAACGTGACCTGAGATAGGCAGGCTTAACATAGTCCTGCTTACTCGTTTTGTATAACTACTTGACTTGTTCAAGTGACATAATATATTTAATTAATATAATAATATAAACCGGGATAAATTCTTAACATAGACAATATCCCTTACTCATTAACAGTAGATGATAAATGAGTGTTATATTTGCTGAATTACAAATATTGTACATATATATTACCTACACCGAGAACTTTGTTAAAAGAGTGTGGTTCAAATAAAAAATTAAAAAAAACTTTACTCTCTCTGGTCTAGCTATTTGATTCGGACCCTGAGTCGGACCAGAGAGAGTAAACAGACACAGGGCTCGGCGGTGGTGACGGTGGTGGTGACGGTGGTGGTGACGGTGGTGGTGACGGTGGTGGTGACGGTGGTGGTGACGGTGGTGGTGACGGTGGTGGTGACGGTGGTGGTGACGGTGGTGGTGACGGTGGTGGTGACGGTGGTGGTGACGGTGGTGGTGACGGTGGTGGTGACGGTGGTGGTGACGGTGGTGGTGACGGTGGTGGTGACGGTGGTGGTGACGGTGGTGGTGACGGTGGTGGTGACGGTGGTGGTGACGGTGGTGGTGACGGTGGTGACGGTGGTGGTGACGGTGCCTGGGGCTGGGGCGACGGTGGTGGTACCGGTGACGGTGCCTGGGGCTGGGGCGGCGGTGGCAGCTGGGGGTGGGGCGGCGACGGTGGCGGCGGGGGCGACGGTGGTGGTACCGGTGACGGTGCCTGGGGCTGGGGCGGCGGTGGCAGCTGGGGCAGCAACAGCATGACCACCTTGGCCCCTGCGGGCAGTCGTACCAACCTAAGAGAAAAAATACAAATTTACAAAATTAAAAAATATTGCCTTTGCTTTCCTTCGAAATAAGGATATAACCCTAACCCTAACCCTAACCCTAACCCTAACCCTAACCCTGTTGCCTTTGCTCCCGGCCTTTGCTTTGCTTCTAAATAAGTATGTAAGCTCGTAAAGTGACGGTTGTTCATGGGAAATTTGGACGAAGATATTTACATGTCCACTGACTTTAAATTATGCAGAGTATATATAATAAGCTTAAGGGTGAGGTAACATGGCGTTACCTTGTTACAAGGGAAAAAAAGTTACAAATGAAATGAATGGATCAGAATTGATTCTAATACTAATTTATGGAATTCGAAGTTATATTTAGATAAATATTGGAGTGTTATAACTATATATTAGACCAAGGAGACTACTCACTGTAAGCGTGGGGCTGGCCCGCTGAGGACGAGAAAAACAATCCCCGGCCCAACCTGCTGGCTGTACACCAGGCCTCTGAAAATTGAATAGTGAAGCTTAAGGTCATTTCATGTCTATCAATAGTAATCAGCTCCGGTCCAGCAGAAGAGTAACTTCAAACATGTACTAGTGGGCCTAGTTTTCATATATGGAATAAGCAGGTACACCTGTACTCAAATCCCCCTCCTATGGATATATAGACCCTTAAAATTGACAGCGCGACATGGCTACTTCTTAAATTAGACACGGCGACACGGCCGTTTTTTCATTAATTTCGACATGCGACATCGCAATTTAGTGACACATGACATTACCATTTTCTTAACTTTCACAGGAGACAGGGGCTTTAAAAAATATAATCACATGCGACATGGCCATTTCGTATAGAGCATGTTAAGACGCTATCCTACAAACAGACACTATCCAACAAAACTTTGTCACTTAGGACCATTTTTTATGGGATAGCGGTTGCATATGTACAAGCTGCTAAGCTGCAAAATTGTTTCTAATGTAAGTGACAAAACATTAATTTGTCACTTAGCGACTTCTTATGATGCTAAACTACAAAAAGATGCTAAATGACAAAACATTAATTTCATCGTGTAAATTATTTAAAATGGTACTTTAAGGGTCATAAAACCATGCAAGGAGGGGTATATAAGGGGCAGGGCCACCTAGGCCGGCCAATTAGTCTGAGACATTCTCCGACCTTCCCGTCCTTGCATTGTCCAGGGGCGGATCCAGTGGAGGAGGGGGGGGGGGGGGGGGTGGGGGTCGATTTTGTGCTAGGGGAGGTCGGGAGATCGAGTGATCGGGAGACTCACGGAATATCCAGGAGATCTAGAGTGGACATGTCTGTAATAAGTGTCGAAAAGAGGGGGGTGCGCGCTATTGGAAGTGTTTTATTCTTAATTACCTTTTGGACGAGTTTTAAATTTAAAAAAATGTAAAATTGGTCCCAAAAAGGCCCCCACGCAACCCCCTCTAAATCAGCCACTGCCTCCGCCAGATCATCTTGTTGCCCAAACGGCCAACTAAAAACCATCGAAAACACAACAGATTTCTATATATTATAAACCCTTGTTCTTGGGAAAATAGAGAACATAACTAACAAATAAAGACTTACTGTTGATGCCCGGGTCTTTGTGCCATATTATCCGTGTGAACTGTAATCCTAAAGTACCGGTCGGAGGACACTGAGGTCTGATCCAGCTGGAAGTACGGTGTTTCCGTGACTGTGCTCTAGAGCCTTCTGGGCCCCGGTTGAAATTCCGCTTATCTGTTTGTCCAAGACGTCGACGTATTCTGATATCTGACGTCATATAAATAGCGCAATTAAAACACATATTATCGAAACACAATAAGGAATCAGCGGATGCAAAAGATACACTGGTTTTATATAATCTCTTGTTCAAAGATTTTGTTCACAGACCAAAGAGCTCGAGATAAGTTAAAAGGCATAACTACTTAAACTGCCATTTTATCGACTTCATGTTCCAAAATAATTGGCGGGGAATCACCGGTACCTAGCTAGGCCTGGGAAGGGCCATCGGGGTTGTGTTTTCGATGGGAGGGGGTTGGTGGGGTGGGGGCTATAGGGAGTTTCAGGTCCTCCAAGGATGAACTAACGCGGGCCCCAGTGGCGGATGTTTACGCATTACTGGGCAAAATGAATCAACGTTAGGTTTTGGTTGTATTTAATTTTAAATTGAAATGACATTGCTTCAATGTCGATTGAACATTGAATTTGTAAATTGAAGGGACGTTGATAATGAACATTGATGCAACATGTTGCACTTAGGTTGCAACCTAACAAAACCAATCAACCTATATTCAACGTTGTCTCAACGTTTATCAATGTCCTAGCTATATCGACTGGTATCATAGACTGGTATGTTTTATGATAGCCGTTATAAAGTATTTCAAAAATATCTTTTGTATCCGTGTACTAGTAAGCCTCAATCATACATCCTGATTTAATTATAATCACCGAATGTTGCACATTTACCCTTAAAAATCATTCTGTAGATTTGAGATACCTTGACGTATCAAGATACGTTGTGGGATATGAAACTCCCTATTGGCTGCACGGCTCCCCACCCCCATTGATGGGACCCATTATTAAGAAGGGGAGTAACCTTCAAAGAGTCCCCCCCCCCCCCGGGAGGGCCCTGTTGTGGGCGGATGACCCTAAATTATATAATGGCTGGATGGGACATGCGACCACCTAACTGGACCCACTCATTCTACTCTCCTTGCTCATACACAAACAACATGGTGTGCAATAAGTCGTTGTTGTCCGTTCGCTCTTACACCTGGACAATGTACCAGGAGGACCTGCTCATCGACTGGTTCGGATTGCACTCTAGCCTCTACGAGAGGAGCACATACGGAACAACTACTCCACACCAGAATTGGGAAACGTACACAAAGATAGGAAAGGAAGTTGGGGCGCCGGGTAAGTAAACTCCGAAATTAGGCTATAGGGTAAGGTCGGGTAATATGGGCATAGCAGGTAATACGGACACCCCCAATATTTCATATTTCTATCAGATATAAGTCCTGCAAACTCATATCACAATGTGGGGAACCAAAAATCATTGACATAGACCATTCCTTTTCAGGAAATTACTATATATTAAAATAGGGGGTGCCCATTTTCCCGGCGGTGGGTAATATGGGTTTTGAAAATGTAAAAACTTATTGTCTCAATATATTAATTATTTCTTGACCTAGATAGTCAAAAACCCACTTATTTCTTCAATTACTGAAAACAATTCCATAAAAGAAAACAGAAGTAAATTTTGATAATTTCTCTTGATTTCAAATATAACAAAAATTATAACAATCGGCACGTGCGAAACCCACTGGCCATGGGGGATCAACACTTTTTAAATGGGGGAAAGGCATGGGCCCTCTGGAGCGGACCCTAAAATGTAACATGACATGAATATTTAATTAGTGTTTTTATTTCAAATTTTTAGCCGACGAAGTCAGGAGACACCTGGACACGTTGAGGGAGTTTTACATCCGGTACAAGGCCAATGAGAAGTTGGGAGTGTTGGCAAAGCCAGTTACAGCGCGTCATGTCGACGTAGCGGCGCGCTTGGGGTTCCTTGGACCCTCCCTTAGTGGACTCTCGACTAGGTATACCTCATCCTACGAGTATATAGAAAAGGTGAGGAAGAAAATGGATGGACAAATTAAAAAGGGCAACCTTAGCTTGTACCGTACGTAAAAGTGTTTATTAAGCTATAACCAGACCGATCATCAGACGGGTCGATTGTGTATGTGATTAATAATATAGAAGTCTGGACGGTGATTGGGCGTATAAATGCAATGGTTTTAGAACTACAAAAGTTGACTAAACTAACATGTAACCAATACCGAACCGATATGAATTGTATATTCTGTGAAATCAGCTAATTTGCATGGTTGTTTGCATTGCAGGAAGGAGCCCGAATCATTGAGGCCAACGACCATGGCTGCCGGGGGGAGACACGAGAACAATCTTGCCCGTCAACCAGCCGGCGCACTTCTTCGGGATGTGGGACAGCGGGCAGTGTACAGAAACATGTCACCTTTTCTGACCCCCTCCATTCCGAAGAAAATGAGCCGGCAGCTCTAATAGCTGGAGAAAATGACCTGGAAATCCCCAAGTCGTCTGGATTTTTCCAAGGCATTGACGCCGATGGATTTCTGTTAACAGGGGAAATGGACCATGAGTGACCAACATTAAGAAAGAGTATAACCACCTCCAATATTGTGGAAAATGAGGCTAGCTGGGTGTTCCTTGGGGGGGGGAGGTATTTATTTATATTACCCAACTTATTTCAAGGAAAGTTAATTTCCTAGGTTCGGACCGGGTTGTTTACCAAATGGGGATTCCTCATATCGCCAACGATGTTTGGTGTGGTGTGACGTAGAAGGAGTTGATTTTCGTAAATAAAAGAACATTCTTCAGTAACGTGTTGTTTTTTTGAATTGTTTACAATATGCCCGGCGCTGGGCTCGCGCTAGCCGCTCGCCACACTCGCATTTGCGAGTCCAAACAATATTGTATAATAAATATTATATAATAAGTATTGTAGTGTTTTACCTAGGTCAACGTGCATTCATTAAACTTGTTTCCGTCGTTTACTGATGCTCTCCTATACCATGGAACAGATTTAGAATTAACTAGCTCATGTGTCAAAATAAAAAAAATTATATCTTAGCAATAGCAATATCTGATATCTATGGTTCCTTTTGAAATAATAATATCTAGGTTCGTCACTAACTAAAACTATATGAAACAATATGCATGAGACCTAATATGGTAGGCCACTATTGAAAATGTATATTCTTCCATGAATGATATGTACATTAATTTGGATCACATATTTTGATATCTCTAAACAGACCTTGTCAATTTTAATAATATTCATACATCAACATAATTAGGATCAGATGAGGTATTGGAAGACAATTTCATCATGCATGTATAGGTCTGAATCAGTTTTAAAAATCATACATCGATGCACTGAATAAAGTACTAACTTTCGCTTTATAATATTGGTCAAAAAAGGTGGCTAATGAAACTGCCCTCGTCATTTTGGAGGGCAGTGATCTGGGGTCAACTAAAATTCATGAGCGGTAAGTCATGAAAAGTGGGGGCGGAAGTTTGACAGTGGCCCCCCTGAGCCATTATGTAATAGGTGACACCGCTCACTCAGACCGCTCGGCTGACCTAGATTGCCTCTCAATACCTGCCCCTTAGTCGGAGCTGAGCGGGACATGGGCGGGCACCAGCCTACCTTCATCCTGGCCGACTCAGGGACAGGTTATATAATGCCGCCCGCTCTCCGGCCCACGTGCACACAACCTCTCCCTTAGGGGTTACACACTTATGGGTTACAGGTCCGCAGGAAGCTTTTTTGAAAGTGGTAATGGTTTATTTACTAACAGTTATTTTAGAGGGAGAGGGGGGATGCTTGTTCACTTTTTGACTAAACCTTATTTTTGTATTAATTTTTTTAGGATAGCATATTAACTGAAGACTTAACATTAGCGCATGCAGTGTCGCAGTGTGGCATTGTTGATTTTTAGGGTCTACACCCCCTAGGTTGGGCCCACATGCGGAATGTGAAATGTGATTGGGACGCGGGTCCAGTCTACAGGCATAGGACTGCAAGAGACAGTGGATCATCAACGCTGCAACGTATAATCTTCCCTTTCTTCTTCCCGATCTTCCAGAAGATGTCACAAGATCGTCAAACCAGGTGGGTCAGTGCGTTGCTTCAGTAAAATAAATGTTCTTCAGGTTTTGGGGGCGAATAAGTTGGATGAGTTGGAGGCGGGGATTACCCCTCCAGGGACTGGAGGTGGAGTGTTTGTAAACAGGTCAGTCATGGTCATGAAGCCGGCTGCTCGACGCGGAACAGGTGATCCATGTTATCCCTTTTCTAAACGGACCCGCATGTAAACAATTGGGAACCTTTTAATTTATAGTGTTTTTTTCTCTCATTCCAGCGCTGAGGTGCTGCATGAGGAGGAGGAAGAGGAGACCCACCCCTCCACACCACATGGTCAGGACGGGGAAACCAATTCGACGGAAACGATGCTGTGCACGCCGAAGTAGGTTTCAAATGTTAATACTAGTACTGTTCTAGACATTTTACAAAACATCCAATGGTAAAGTAAATGACGGTAATAAAAAGTGCATGGATAATAGTTGAATGTAGTAACCCAAATCATGCCCGGGTAATTTACACTTAAGAAAAGGACTTTACTTTAACATGGTAGAATTTAGTTATAATCTATATATTGTGGAAGGCATAACCGGTTAGTTTGTGAAAAATTATGGAGATCGCCGATGATTCTCTATGTTCAGTAATATATAGCTGGCAAAGTCTAAGAGAATGTCCACATGCGGAGTGTCAACCACAAATTTACTCGATTTTTTCTGATGGACGTAAAATATATGGACAATATTGACCCAGTTCTGATAATTGTTGTTTTTTTTTCAAGGGCGGACTACCACGAAAAGAACGACGACGACGAGGAAATGGACCTCGCGACCATACACCCGCACTGCATCTCAGACACAGACTGGACGTGCTGCTACTGTAATGGGCACCCATCACAGGTTCGTAAGAGTTATTAGACCCCAGTAGGCTAACGTCACAGAGGGGCGGGTGGTTCCATACTCGGTGGCCGGCTCTCATTACCAGGGCCGGCCACTGACCCCCCAGCCGGGCCCACTGACCGGCCTGGCCTGGGGGGACCCCCGACAACAGAGTTTAGGGGTGTAAACAAACGTCATATTTCCGTTATTTACCCTTTTATTACAATTTCTTCCTGTATTTAAAGGTATGAAGTTCATTTATATGCTATCCACAATATCAATGTGTGAAAAGGGAGTTATTGAGTTTGACAGCTGGTTCTTCTATGGTTTATAGAGGAACCACATGGCTCTGCATGGAACCAGAGACAGCGTGAACCAAGGGTTTCCCGCCAAAATGACGTTAAAGCCATTCGAGTCTTATGACAAAAAGAATGTACATATCCCAGTCAGGAAGCTGGCCATCAAAAGCTCATGATAAGATGGTCAGGAATCCAAAATAGCCAAACTAACGTACTCAAGACTTGAGCAGGTTGGGGCTAACGTATAGGAAAACGTTAGCAACCCCCCCCCCCCCCCCCCCTTACCACTGGTAGAGCAGCAGCGGCGACAGGGCCTTGACTTGAGAAGATGCGACAATAAGACCTGGGCCGGGACGTGGGCCCAACCCCTCGCTTTGATAAACTGATTTATCTGTTATGATGAAAGTTCAGTGTTTCTAAAGTATACCATGTTTTGTGATATATCATCCCCTACATGTATATGAATTTGTTAGTCCGAGCAGCTCTTTATAAAGAAAGTAGAAAGTTTGACAGTTGGTTTTACTATAGGATATAGAGGGCCGCTCAGTTAGGGTCCAGGACCAGTGTCCAGGACGGAGGGGGGGGGGGGTACTGTGTAAGGTGACAATGGGTGTTCCACGCGCAAATGACATAGGTAACGTTGGTGAGAATAGTTATACGGGACAGCCTGAGAAGTCAGATTGGCCTGATAAACTGGGCTAATTAATATTACCAGCCTTTTTCTTGTCGTATCTGACCGCTCCAGGCCGGCCTTGGAAGCCTGTCACTGGGTTATGTATAACACCACAGAAGTGCCGCGTTATGGGGGGCTGGACACGCGACGGGTGGTTCAAATTAGCCCCCGGTCCCCCACCACGGCCGTGGTCACTCCCGGCACCCGGTGCCCTGAGTGCCGATAATAGACCAGGGCAAAAAACCAAAGCGGATAGTGTGTGAAATAAACATATTTACTATCTTATGATTATGCGTGTTATTACATCCTTCTTTATATATCTGTGAGTTTCATATGTAAAAAGTGAATATATTTTGAGAAAACCTAAAGTTTACAACCGATTCCCTATGGTGCAAAGAGGGCCCACAATGACATGGCACCGTTTTGAACCATTGGGACTCGGGAACCAGGGTTTCCCCACAAAATGACGTGAGCGCTTCCGCGGTCTACCGTGTGTCGCAGACCCCGGGGATGGTTATGTAATGCTGTCCGGCCTGCAGCTCCTCCACTGCTGCCCATTCGCTCAGTAGTAAGGGACCATAGAGAGACTGATTTTTTGCTATGCGAAAAAATGTGCAAATTTAACTGTAGAGGTAAATACCTAAATGATTGGAACTACTAATTTATGACATATTTACCGAGTCGGAATTTTCAGTAACTCTCTCGACTTGAATTTTTACCAGAACCACGCATGGTATAGTACTGTTACTGCTTGATGTCTAATACATTCAAACGTACTAATTTTCAGACAGAAGCAGCTTATTTGAAGCAGCAATTCAGAGGGGCGATGCAGGATTTTTACTGGCACGGCGAAGACCTTCAGCCGCGGTCGGTGTACTTGGGAAAATTGTACAGGTAGGCTGTTTAAAATAGTCTGGGAGAAATTGGGAAAGGCATAAGTTTATATTTGAAAGGGTTGAAATGTAGGAAGAGGTAAAGGCATCACTTACAACAGTTTGATTAAAAAAAGAGGCCGACATACTGTGTAAAGTATTTGTTGGACACATCCACCTAATCAATATACCGACTTGACATTTCAGGATCTACTTGAGGTGCCATAACTGCGGAAATTGCTGCAACGCGGATTGCACGGATTTTACGCCACAACAGATACTGACGCGACACTACTTATGTGAGTGGTGCATCGGGAAGGAAAACACTATTCATGATTGGCCATGGAACAAGGATATTGATGCATGGTATAGCGCCAGATCATGATGGTTGTATATGATCCTTTGGTAAAACAAATTTGTATCTGATAATCAATTGCAAGCGAAAATAAACCGTTGTACAACAAATCATTTGGTTCCGGGCATGTTTATATATGTAACCTACCTAGACAGACGGGTTGATTTCGAAATAGTATTTGGGATGGGATAATATTGACCAAGTTTAATTTTTAGGTGTTGACACTTCAGATTGGAAATTACGAAGCTATTGAGCACAGATAAAAGAGGGTTTGTAATGACATTTTTACTACAGAAGGTGACTAAGACACACTTGAATAAGAAAAAGGATTAACATAGAATAATAGGTTTCTGCACGTTGTGGTATCTGAAACTCCCTATTGGCTGGGTTTGAGGAGGTACCCACAGCCAAACGGACCTGCCAAGCAGGGGTGGTGAACTTCAAAATTGCGGGGCGGTCAACGACTTTTGAGGCAAAATAGGGGGGCCCTGACCAGCATCCAGAGAAAAATATAGGGGCAATAATTTAGTAATTAGCCTAATTACTACTTTATTTCACCCAAAAATGGCTATTGTAATATTATCAGAAGTTTTCTTTACCAATTTTGGTTATTTATGTATATTTTCTGGTATTGACACACTCGTATTTTGGAGGGCGGTGATCTGTGGTCCCCCAAATTAGGGGGCGGTCAACTAAAATTCAGGAGCGGTAAGTCATGAAAAGTTTGGCAGTGGGGACAACCTTCAAAGAGTCAGTGCCCCCCCCCCCCCCCCCCCCCGGAAGCGGGAGGGATGGGCCCCGTTGTGGGAGGATGACCCTAACCCAGGGGGGGCTGGGGGCTGAGGGCTAGTCAGTTAGCCACTGACCACCGCCTACGACACACAAACTGAACTAGCTCCCGACTCATCAACATGTCTACAAACGCACCTTCAACCCCAAACCAAGGGGAAACTGAACCGCATAACGGCCTCTCTGCTCAAATCCCTAAGAGGAAGAGGAAGAGGAGCACAGTGGCAATCAACGCTGCCTTGATTGACTCAGTGAGGGAATCAACAAAAGCTCAGTTCACATCACTGGACGACCGTTTCGACCGGCTAGAGGCCATGCTCGGGCAACTAGCCCCCACCAACGACCATGACTGCCGGGGGGCTTGCCCGTCGACCAGCCGGCACACTTCTTCGGGATGTGTCACCTTTTCTGACCCCCTCCAGTCCGAAGAAAATGAGCTGGAGGATGAGCGGGACACCGAGTGGGCGTGCCTTCTCGTGATGAACCTGCAGGACATCAGAAATGACGATGTCAAGGAAAGGCTTAAGCGGCACTTTGACAACCTGACGTGTGAAGCGCTGCGGACTGGGCAGGCGCCGGCAGCTGTAATAGCTGAAGAAAAGGACTTCGAAATCCCCCAGTCGTATGCACGTGGATTTTTCCAAGGCATTGACGCTGATGGATTTCTGATAACGGGGGAAATTGACTATGAGTCAGAGTGACCAACGTGTACATGTAGTATTCATGACATGCTGTGTGTAGGTACTACGACAGCACCGGGTATAGGATCTGGACAGTTTGGGCCCTGTATTCTGTCACCTGCCGAGATTTCAGCCTCAATTTTAGTGTCATTTTAACTTTTCAATATCTCGGGATCTACTGAAGGGAATTACTCAAACTTGAATAAAAGAACATTCTTCAGTAACTTGTTGTTATTTTGAATTGTTTAAAATATGGTGACGGAACAACATATAGGAATTTGTTTTGGGTAAATAACTTTTTTTATTACATAATATGAGCTAGATGCGCTCGATAAAATAAAAGGAATATGATATAATAATTGTTTGGTGGTTCGATAAGATTTACAAGATTAGGAATTATTAACAGATTTGAATTTTTGCTTGAATAAAAAATAACGCCGAAAATTTGTAGCGAAAAAATTGCCCTCCCTGGGGACAAGTCTTTCTGCTAAGGCTCCAATCTCAAGAATGGTACTCTCTGCCTCGTCCTCCGTCAAATTGCACGTCTTATACGGCCGCTTGCAATTGGTGGTTGGGGAGGTCAACTGATTGCCAAGGTTGCAACTGAAGGTAAAAAAGACGAAGCGAAGGGGTAGAACAACGGAGAAGCATCCAGAGATTTTTTACAAAACGAAGGGGGGGGGGGGGGTGCCTATACTTATTCATAAGAATTGAGGAGCACATTCGGGGATTATAATTTTTACATTAAGAAAGGTTAATAGTTAATTGATCAATGTTATTAATTTTTGTATTTATAAGGAATGTTTTACAGCCGTAAATAGATATATACATATGTGACATTTGGCTCAAAGTTTAACTGATTTAGGGTAAAGGCAGACTCACCTTGGACTGGTTACCGGGTTGGATTCGGCTTTCTGTTCGTGTCGAGCTCCCGGGGGGGGCTGAACATGGTTAGTAATTGGACCATTATCATCCAACATGACCGTCGGTTCCATGACCATCTTTTCTTCCCCCTTTTCACCGTCATCGTCCGAGATGACCACTGGTTCACGATCAACTAGTTTGGGACTTGTGGTTGGCTGAATATAGATCGGAACGTTAACGAAAATGAAAAAATGAATGAGAGCAGCTACAAAACCTACCCAACGATACGGGATGCGGTGGGTAGGCGGTACCAAAAATAAGACTATTAATTTTCCAAATTATCTTTTAAATATCTTTAGCAAAAGAGATTTAACTATTGAAGTGGGGTGATTTAAATGTAACTTACACGGAGCTTAAGCCTTAGGCTGCGCTTGCCCTTAGTCGGGGTAATATTCCAAGACGTCGAGGTCATCCTTGCTCGGCTGTTGATAGATGAATGAGCTACTCGCTTGGCTGAGTGCTACCAAGCGCCATTTGCATAAGTGCAGAGATTACACACAAACCAACCATTGTTCTACTAGATTTAGGGGAAACCAATCTTTCAGGTCGAACCACATGCATATGGCCAGTGTGAGGAGAACTGCGGAAAGACGCGGAAAGACGCGCCCATTAAATTGGTGCTTACATGGAGTGTAGACACATTAAGACGCCGCCAAAGTTGAGGGTGTTAACAGTATTATGAGCTATACGGACTTTGGTGGCAAAATATAGTTAACACACTCTGATCAACACTTCTTGACACGCCAGAAGGCGTAGGGAAACTTAGAAAGTAGGAGTAAAATAGTAGCAATAATACAATAAACACTGCGTGTGCAATAAGTCAGATTATGATACTGTGCACTTTCGGTGTTAATGGTGGGGGAAAACTTACACTTATTGACGCGGTATATAGCAAAGTTATTCAACCAGGCCCAAGTCTGTTTAATGTATGAGATCCAAATCTTCCCGTGAATTTGTATGAACATTTGTTACTGTTCCGCTAGGGTAAGGTGAATACAAAGATATTGGTATAAAAATATTGTTATAAAGATATCTTTGTTACGAAAATAATTCACAGCTTGAACTGACACTTTTGTCTCTGCCGCAATCTGCTGTGCGCGGTCGTAATTTGCGCAACGGGTGTAAGTATGTGTCATCATTCCTTTGCCATTATGATTCGATAGTCATAGTACCACTAACACACCAGGCGGGAATAACCCTATTTTCCCACCCTGCCCCAGATAATGTAAACCCATTGATGCCACCAATAGCACAGTCCTACTAACACTAGCCACGGTAAAGTGCTCTTGGCGCAACCCATCTAAAGTTGACACACAGCTATACTCCGTTTAACTGTGTTTCAAGCGTATCTGATCAGTTATGGTTACTGTCAGCAGGGTTAGTGTCAGCAAGACTAACACCTACATACTGATGCTCAACATGTTGCAAAGTGTTTGCAGAGGCTCACTGAACCCCCATACTGGCTTGCAATGTTGAGCGGCCTACACTTCCTGCCCTAAGAACATGTGTCAGTGCCTCTAACACTCACTAATTGACACTAAGTCTTAGCACAGAGAGGGTTTAATGAATCTGTGTTCTACTGCAATCATAGGTTAGTAGTGTTGGCGTCACTGGACATGTTATTCAAGATTCTCCATGGCTGTCAGACCCTATACTCACGCACAGAGTACCCTATGCCCATACACCTGCTCATCCCCTCCTAGTGCCTGGCCCCCCAATCCCCGTCACAAAAGCACACTCACGCACAGTCTCTCAAGGGGCCCGCCCGCTCACCCCCTCCCGGTGCCTTGCTTTTCTACTTGAATTCAATTTGTTCCCATAGACTTCGTGGGTTCAAAAAAACAATCTTTATACCTTTATCCTTAGCAGGTAAATGGTACTAGTGAAATGAACACTATATATATACTGTTAAACAAAAAACAAAGGCAAACACAAAACATGGGGGTAATAAATCAGTCGGTTGTTTATTTGAGGCCAATGGTTTATTTCTGTGCTAATGCTCGGAGGGTGGGATTAACACTAACGCCATGCAGAAAACATGGGCAAAAATGGTCTCCCTTGCATTGACGCACAGATGGGGTGTGAGGTCCAATGATGCATACCTACTGATGCTCAACTCCTTGCAAAGTGTCAAAGGGGAGTTGACTTCGAGAGCAGGCAGGTGGTGCATTGTTAAACTGCTACATCCTGTTCACCTGTTATCATAAGCAGAATGTGATGGTACTATGTCGGAAAAGCACAGACTGACTGCAACAACTTTGCTAGTTGCACAAATTGTGACCGCGAGCAGCAGATTGCGGCAGAAACAAAAGTGTTAGTTCAAGCAGTGAATTGCAATTCTGTCTTTAATAACAGTGATGAATTTGTGACGAAAAGTCAATCGTGTCTGGCAACTTTTATCTTTGTTACGAAAATAGTTGCAAATAATTTATTATTGAACAATGAAAGGTTTTGTTAATAATATTATTTTCGTTGCTAGGAAACCCATTGTGCAACGGGCCACAGAAGCCTCACTGAGTGCCTGACAGCCGTGATAAGGCTGAGGGCAATGGAGAGCGTTATTGAGTGTCTGGAGGGTGTGGGTCTAATCTCAGGGTGTTCTGTATTGCAGTTATGATCACCATTGCTAAGAACTGTCTGGCTCTTTGACATTGTTCTTCAAGAACATGTTTGGCCCTTTTCCTGCATTGAGCCATGGTCAAAGTGCCTAGGTTTTGGGTAGTATGCAGTGACCATGGGCAGTGTGTGGATGCAGTGGGTAGTGTTTGGAAGGTGTAGAAAAGCGTTGGGGATTTTGTCAGTGTGGAGGGGACTTGGGAGTTTGTCAGTCCAACCCTCTTCCCTCTGACTTCTCATTAATTTTGTCATGGTAGAGGACTTTGATTGACCTAAGATTTTTTTAGCATTATACTTGAGTCCAGTTCTAGCTTGTATGTACAAGAATAATGCTAATCAGAATTAAATTAATTTTCATTAGCATTATTCTTGCTAGTTTGAGTAAATTCATTCCATTATTAATAATGGAATGAATTTACTCAAACTTATCATGGTTTTATCAAATGAACTCTTTGAGGATGGTTTTGGTGCCTAAGTGTTTAATAGAGTTACTGGTCCTTTAACAATGCAATTCATGACCAGGTTGTTGAAGCGCACTCTGTCCATGAGGTGTGATGATGTGATGATGATGTTGATCGTTTTTGTGAACTGGTTTTGTGAAGTTTTACAACCATGACATAGTGGTCATTCAGTTGGAACTGCTGCAGTTCTGATGGGTTGTTTTACTCACCACTCGACAGGGGGAGGGGCAGTGCCCAAGTGAGACCAACCGGTTTGTTCAGACACTCCAATACAATGTAAACAGAAAATCTAATACAAGATTTTGATACCATTTCACTCAATACCATCACCATAACCTTTCTTACCCTTTTTATGTTATATATTATATAATATTTCTATATAAACTACGTAAAACCGCCTGAATTGATGCAGTGGAGAACTAATAAAATCAGCGAAAATCAAAACAAAAATGTGCCACCCTCCGAGTATCAGCTCAGCACAAGTGGGCATGGTCTAACATGTTGATGAAGAGAGTACTACCCTCTAGGTACAGGCTTTAAGCAAGTGGACGTGGTCTAATATGTTAAGGAGGATGGTTTCCTGTCCTCTCGTTGGTCAGTGAAGGTCAAAGGTGAAAGATTAAGCTATGAACCTATTTTCTCCAAAAGTAAGTCATCATGACCTACTTTCCATTACCCATAGTTAAGCTATGAACATATTTTCCCTATAAAAACCATCGGAACCCCTTTCTTATATGATTATATAATTATTTTAGTTGTATTAACTCATTTGAATTCATTTGTATTATAGTAATCTGTTCATAGTTATTGGTTTGAAACCTATTGGTTTCAAGCAACTCAGATGTAAAATGCAAAACAAGTGTACCAGCTTATTTTCATCTGAATAAAGAAATTGAATTAAAAAAAGAATATTATGCAAGTAATACATACCTTATTTCATGCTTAGTCACAATTTATGATAGCAATTTACAATTCTTTCAAATCCCAACTTTTTGACAAACTTTTATTTCTAAAATAATTCTAACATACAAATCTGATTTGGTGACACATCCTTTTTTGGGCTTATTCATATTTATCAAACTGTAATCTAGGGACGTGCCAAAATTCAGAATAATTGGAGCATTTCTATTTCATGGATGTATTACCTTAAATGGCATACATATATGCATGTCGCATATATTTTGTCATCATAAGTATGATACCTATAGCTAATGACCAGGTTAGCAATTGAGACATACAATTGAAAACAACTGCAGTAGTGGCTGTGATATTAAATGAAGTAACCAATACAATCTATGTTAGAATACAGTTTTCAAAGATAGCACCCAGCATTAGGTGATTTAAAGTAGACTACAACGTAGGGTATTGGTATGACTATTGTCTTGATTATCTACATTAGTTAAGAAAATGATAACAATGAGAAAATGGACATCTCTTCACCGTGTTGCTTCATCTTCTCTGTTTGCACTTTGCTTGATTACTTTCATCTGGATGAGTGAAAAAGGAAGAAAGCCATTTATAATGTTGGAACATATCCTTTCCAAAGACTCAAAGGTAAAACTAAATATCATTAGTCACATTTACAATATAGTCTTTTCAATATTTCTTATTCCTTTCTTCTTTACATTTTTTCTGTAGAAAATATATTTTCTTAGATTTTTCTAGTCATTTTGGGTTACACGTTTAGAGAACTATTAACATTTTTCCCAATCCTACCTGGCAAATATTCCACACAGCTAATATCAAAAGTCAAACACCACAAGATACTGAACGCTAGTGTTAAGTTTGGGGTTGATTATAATTATGGTGCATTGTCCAAGATGATTATTGTTATTAATACTGTCTCTAATGGGATGCTAGTTGAGTGGTGAGTAAGTCCACGAGATAGGCGCTCAATCCACAACATGAACAACGCTTGGCAGCATGGTAAGTTTATTGGTGGATATAGTGATGCGTACAATGGCTCGTGATGGTAATAAGTCCAAGGTATTACAGTTCCAGTATGGAGTGGAGTAAGCTTCCTCCGTAGAGTCCGCCTATTCTCGTCTCCGGCAATTGCGTAGTAGTACCGTGTAAGTCACCAGGTGTCCCTTCGGTTGTATGGCTATCCAAACCCCTTCGGATCTCCCGATCTGTATGATCCAAACACTACTGGTCTCTCTCCCTAGGTTACCCTGCACTCTTGCTTATAAAGCAGTCTGATATTGATTTTACCCGAAGCATCAGTGTTTGCGGGGAAGTGTGTCCCGGTGAGCCTTGTCATCAGGTATATTCACACTTACCAGCGGCACTTGCCGTTACCACATATTTTCATAAACTAAGTAATTTAGAAACATTCCTATCATTTTGTATTCATCTGGTGATCCTTACATTAACTCAATAAGCGTGCACAAAGCAGATGTTTAAATCTCTACCTTTGTGCAATACACCTTTTACCATTTCAGAAAAAAATACTAACGATATGGATTTTTATATCATTGGTCCATCTAGGCAATCAAAACGTACCATTGTAAAAGGAAAAAATGTGTTTTCTAATATTCTCAAAATAACAGTATATTTCTAAAATTTTAAGTATGCATCAATTATTAACTTCTCATCTAAATATCCAGGTGGCACTCCGAACACCAAGTAATACACCTCACCTTTCCCCTACAACACCAACATTACATTTAGGATTTAAAAGACTGCCAGTGTACTGTATTAAATGAAATATGCCATATAAGCCAACCTTTCATTGTTTGACTTTGGAGGTGAGATAGCGCCACTTTAGCAATCTGCTCTTGCTTTTTTGTGCAATAATGAACTAATGACGATCTGAGGTTTTGAAACCATAGTTACATGGATTTATGACTTCTGACCAATTAGGACTGGAAAATTAGGCACAACTTGCTGTGCTCCATCGCATAAGCCAACCCTTGCAACAGAGAGAGCACAGGGAGGACTTAGTTAAGGGTCTCACAACAGTGCAAACCACAGCAAGGGTTTGGTCAAAGTTTTGCTTGCTGTTATACACGAAACTCAGCATCAATTTTCACCCAGTTTATTGATCATTCCAGGCTGAAAATCTCAAGGATTTCAAATCTAAAAATGTCTAGTTTTCAGAACTGTTTACAGAATTAGAATTGGTCCGGTACAACAGCCACAAATCAACAGAGGGATCCATTGCAACAGCGATATCCTTGTTGCGAGAGGATGTCTTGAACAGGGAGGGGTCTCGCTGTGGTGGACAACCCTTGTGAGGAGATCATGTGATGGACCACTGAGGATTAATGATTATAGGTATGTAAACATTGTGCTGACTTGTGCAGACTTGCAATGGTTATGGCTGTGTACCAATCGCCACATTTTCAAGCGATGCCAGGAAAAATCCAATTCTGTAATGTTTCCCAGCAATATATTCCAGCATCATTCTGGATGAAGTTAGCAAACTTGATTTATCACAATCGTCATTTATTTCTCCCAGTATGGGATCTATGCAACATGTGAAAGAAACAGCATCATGAGAGTCTTCTCCTTTTATTGCCCAAATAAACAAATACGGAGGATTCAGTTACCAAAATCGTATTGACAAGGCTGTCAATGTGAATTAAGATGAAAAAGCTGGCTAAACTGTCTGAGCTGGAAGAGTTGGTATCGCACAAACCATTGGAGGAGCATAAGGATCAAATGACTGAGTTTAAAGAAAAAGTTTGTGAGGATATCCAATCGAAGGATACAGATATAAAAGATCTGCAGGTTTGTCTTGACAGAGCCTATCCTGAATTGGTAAGCCTAAAACCAGAGGGGGGTCAACAAGTAAGGCCTGAGCAGAGACCAAGACGGAACGTGGACATGTATGACAAATGGCATAACCTGATTATCAAGGATCTAACTAAATCCTCGGAACAAGAACTGCTGGCAGCATTGATTGACATGTCATCTCAGCTGGGTATTATTGTATACAAGGGTGATGTGGTGCATATTAAGCAGTTAACATGCAAGGATAAATTGAATGTCTGGTGCTAATAACCCTAACCTAGATTCACATACGTGATAGTGTTCTTCAAAAAAAGTCAAATCTTCGTAACATTGAGGGATATGATAAAACGTACATCAACGCTAATGAATTATAGATGTTACGCAGGCAAAAGGCAGTCTTTCATGTTGTTTCCAGGAACGCAAAGGAAAAGAGACTGGAAGCATCTCATATGCACGATAGAGGTCTCGTGGATGTCAAGTCGTACAATGCTACCAATATTCATCTACTGCCACCAGAGCTATGGCCAAACAATCTTCAGGGCAAGACGGCGGGTTGTCCAGTGATGGTTATGCAGACCGTTATGAAGACGAATGACCCGACGACATCAAGTGTTAATGTACAAATGGGCTCTCTACCACCCAAGGAAAAAAAGAGAACTAAGGCCAGATATTGCTCTGCAGGGTCAACGAGTTTCTTATCAAACTTTCTTATCAAACTTGTTTACTCTGATATTTATATATGAAGGGCTTTGATTTTTCTGTGTTGAACAAGCATACCACTTTCTTAGAGCTGTTTTCCATGGATATGCGGCAATATCCTAAGAAATTCTTGAGACAAAAAACCCTTTTTTGATCAAAGCGTGCTCCAAGGAAATTAAGGCAACAGAGGAATGGAACTGTATTGTGGAACCAAAACTCTGGGTTCTTCTTGAGACCAAGTTTTATCAAAATATGTATATTTACAAAAGCTTATGGGTGAGGCACTACATATGCTGATCAAATCGACTCCTGACCCTCGCTGGGGTAGAGCTCTCCCTTTCAGTAGGCCGGAATATGAGGATGGTATCTTCCCTGGTGACAATAATTTTGGCATTCAAAAAATTTAAAGACACTAAAATGAAGGAATTAGAAAATGCAGACTGATTAGTAATATGCTTACACTGAAATCAGTGTATTACTCAGTAAGGTTGCTCAAACCGTTCATCCAACTTCTGTAAATATATTTATTATTAACTTTGTTTATGCAAGTGGATTGACCTGTTTCATCCAATATTATTCACCTGTACTGCAGCATTTATCTTTTCCTAAATTCTATGTTGTATATTGGTATAGCTGTTTCACTCCTTTCCAGTCTTACTGGAGGTCTTTCAAGATGACTTTAGGTGAAAAAATTGACAAGTTACAAATGCATGTTTCTCATTCACCCAGATGAGTTGCAACGTTCTAACAAAATGGAAATCGAGAGTTCAACTCTTCCTGGCAAAGTTGATTCTCCACCTCCTATCGAACAAAGTGACAAAGATTCCTTTTACAAAAGGTCAATGGTAAAAGAAAAACTTGAACCTACAGCTTCTACCATAGAGGTGTTAGCTCATTTCCAAAAAGAAATGGGAAGTGTATTGAACGGTCCAACGATGAGCAGAGAAGAGAAACTAGCCACATACCTCATGATTAGATCCTATATTCTTTCCTCTAAAGCTAAAACTATGTTGTTCTCAACATCACACCTTTCACCTTCACCTTCACCTTCACCTTCACCTCCACCTTCACCTCCTATTGTAATCCCTAAAAGAGCTTCCACCAAACCCAGAGGATTACTTATGCCGAAGGTACTATCTCATAAAATGGAAAAGGTAATAGAAAAAGTTCCTCCTTCTTACCATAACTCTGTGCGTAATTTCTATAAAACCCTAGCAAAAACTCCAAAGCACTTCACAAAAGACGGCCAACTCATTTGAGGAGTCACCCCATAGATGAGTCTCATTTGGTCAACCTTCTCTCAAGTGCGGTGCGACAGACTTCTAAAAAGCGACCCAACTTACCAGGACAGAAACAATTTGTGAAGATTGTGAAGAAAATAAATCCCAAAATGAAATACATAAGGAACTAGAATATGAAGGTTTCTGACAGTGAAGAGGAGCATGAAGAGGAGGAGAGACCTAGGAGAAAAGAGAAGGCAGCTCACAAGCAAGGTCACGGTAGAAGACACAAAAATCAACACTTGACTCCATTCGTAAAATGGTCTACAAGACTCTGAAGAGAGAAGTGGTTAAACACTTTACTGTTCCCAAACAACCTGCAAGCTTCACCAGTGCATTGAAAATAAAGAAATACTATTTTAAAATAAACGACATCAAGCATATTGAAGATGCACTTGAATCTGTAGATGCTTATACTAAACACAAACGTTTCAAGAAGTGGTTTCCTAGGCGTAAGACTTTTGGAATAGACAAACAATGGCAAATGGACCTTATAGATATGCAACAATTCAAAAAGTATAATAAAGGGAACTCATATATAATGGTTGTCATAGATGTGTTCTCCAGATATGGCTTCGTGAAACCCATAAAGAGTAAAAAAGCCACAGATGTTACCGAAGCTTTCAAACTTATGACGGTTAATAGTAGAGCGGCCAAACTCAAAAAGAGCCTTATTTAAGGAAAAACCCCAACCCGAGGTATAACAAAGCAAGCCATACCTCATTAGAAAGATAAATATCTCAACTTTATGGCCTGATAGTTTGTACTAAAAAAAGTGCGTCCCAGCATATCATAAATCACTGGTTTCCATGGCAACCACCCAAAAATCAGGTAATTCTGGAATCAACACTATTTTTGACATATCTTCCTTAATTTTCAAGGTAGGAGCACAAATGAGATATCAAAATTAAGCATTCCTAGAGTTCTATAGGATAGAAGGCTGAAATGGGTTGTCTTGGTTACTGGGTTGCCATGGTTACCAAAAATAACTCCAAAATTGGCCATAATTTCAGTTTCTCTTCTCTTCTTGTTACCGTAGCAACCACAAATATGGGTTTATCAAGGCGCAACGTATCTCATCTCAAGAGTACATTTCCCCTCTACATGGAAACGAGCGTTTTTTGTCAAAACAATAATAATGGAATACAGTAAATGACTGGTTTCCATGGAAACCACTCAAAATTCATGTTATTTCAAATTTAATAGTATTTGGGCAGTATCTCCCTTAATATACAAGATAGAAATACAAATGACATGTCAAATTGATGCACTCTGGGAGCTACATCAGATAAAAAACTGAAATTGGTTGTTTCTGTTACTTGGTTGCCATGGTGACCCAAAACAACCCCAAAAATGACCATTTTTTTCACTTTCTCTCCCATTCCCGTTACCATAGCAACCAAGAACATAAATTTTAAGGTATAACAGAGTACAATCTATCTTATCTGAAGTGTATTAGTCTCTGGTGTGGAGATTTGGGGTTTGTACTGAAACATCATGAGCATAGAATATAATAAATGACAAGTTTCCATGGCAACCGCCTCAAAAAAATAAGGGCTTCTTAAAATAAAGACTAAAATGGCCATATCTTCCTTAATATTCAAGATAGAAGCACAAGTGAAACATCAAATTAAAGCACTCTGAGAGTTCTATTGAATAGTGTATTGAAATTGGTTGTCTTGGATACTCAGTTGCCATGGTAACCACAAATAACCTGAAAATTATCCATAATTTCAGGTTTCCCTCTTGTTTCTGTTACCATAGCAACCATAAATTTAAGGTATAACCAACCACCAACTATCTCATCATAGGGGTAAATACTCTTCCTTAAAGATTTGGATGATTTATTTCAAAGCCATGCTAGGAAATATAGTAAATGACTGGTTTCCATGGAAACCACCCAGAAATCAGGTAAGCTAAAATTCATCAGTATTTGGGCTATATCTTTCTTAATATACAAGATAGAAACCCAAATATCATGTCAAATTGATGTGCTCAACAAATTCTATGGCATAGAAAACTGAAATGGGTTGTCTTGGTTATCCAGTTGGTATAGTAACCAAAGATGACCTCAAAATTGATCATAATTTTGTTTCCCTTTTATTTCGTTCAACATAGCAACCAGTAGTACAAGCTTTTCAAGTCCAAGAAAGTACAACGTATGATATTATCATCTATAGAGTAGATCTCATCTATAGTCTGAAGAAAGAGGTCTGAAGGATAGTCATCACAAGGTTCCAGGTGGATCTTACAGATTCACATATGGTTAAAAAATCGAAAAACTCTGGCCTATTCCTTTTTACTGAGCATATAATATCAAATAGATTAAATATGCGGACTATGAAAACAAGAAACAAAAAGATTTATGAACATGATGCTGATGCCATCCTCCCGCCATCATCCATGTTGACATGCAGAGAGTACTAACCTTGCTGTTGATGCTGATCATGAATATTGACATAATTCTTCATTTTATATTGACCTGGACCAACAATATTAATAATTCATAATATATCCTCCATAATGCCTGTCAATGCTGATTTAAGGTGTTCAAGGTTCGCTGAAATATGGAGGATGGAGATTACTGTACCAACCAAGACCGCACCGTGTTGACATCAGCTGATGCTGTTTTGACAATACTAGTGAGTGGTCTGTGATCTGCCCTGATAGGGAAGTAATGAAAAATGGTGTGAAGAATAGCATGAATATCTGGGTTTATATCAATTTATTCCAGTAAAACCAATCGGCAACATCATCAAGATATCAACATTAACCTGTATTCTGATTTAAATTGACTGAAATATGTGGAAAATTTGGCAAAATTTGAGTCCATCCATGAACTAGTTTCGGGTCAGACCACTGGTACCCACCATGCTCTCAGTCTTCATCCTACTTATAATTTATTTTACACTGCATGGCAGCTTAGAACTATAGGTTTTCTATTTTGTGGCACATTTGTACGACAGTTTGACCCCCAAGTATGACCATATATGGAAGTCTTTCAATCTCTAAGAGGATGACTTGAGATTTCATAGAAACTCTATGTTAAACCCACAATCTTCTGCATATTTCTGGTTTTTGATTGCCAAAGTCTAAAATCTGAATCTGCCAGCAATTTCCTATATATTTCAATGGCGACCTTAGCCTAAATGACCAACTCATCTCTCGGGATATGACTGGAGACTAGTATAGATGCTTGAATTGACAACCATCTAAAACTAATCAATCTCTCTTACAATAAGAAATGTCTAATGAAGATCATGAACGAAGTCATGAGTCAGAGGACTCATAAAGGTCTTATTTTGAGGGGTCTAAAGGATTAGAATTATCATAAACATACCTTTACTCAGGTAGGTGAGACTGAAGAGGGTAATGCTTCGACATAGCTTTCATTCAGTGCCTGACAGGTTTGTGCTGGGGATTTTTCATTAAGCTCCATACCCATTAACTGATTTTGGTCAGTGGAAGGGTGAATCAGCATTCCCATCAGCCCACCCATTGGCGCGGCCTTTGACAGAAAATGACTGAACAAGGCATACCAGTGCACAATCTACTTGGCTGTTGGCACAGCCATCGGTGCCAACCACTGACACTGCTGCTGATGGCCACGTGGATCCTTATTAAACATGTTTCAAAATTTGGCTGCCATTGGGGTCAGAAGTTGGCATTGGTATGGCGTTTAAGGGAGAAAGAGAGTGAAGGGATAAAGGCATACAAGGATAGAGGGTACCTTAGACATCTTAGGGGGGCTTTTAGGCATAATTGTGGGAGGTTGGATGCATCTTAAGCAACTTAAGCGCATCATAGGCACATCTGGGAGGCTATCAGGTGCATCTTTTAGGCTCACCTGTGGTACATCCTAGGCATGTACCAGGGGAATCCTTGTGTGATCTTAGTGGTTTTATATAGAACATAGGTTCTATGAATTTTGAGGCACATCTTAGGGGAATCTTATTGGCATCTTAGGTGGTCCTTTGGGGCATCTTAGGTGGAATCTTAGGCATATCTTGGCACATCTCAGGGATTTTAAATACATCTTAGGTGTGTCTTAAGGGGGATCTTTATGGGATCTTAGGAGCATCTTAATGGTATCTCAGGTGCATCTTAGGCATATCTTAGGGTATCTTAGGACCGTCATACAGGATCTTAGGTGCATGTTTGGTGTATCTTAAGGGGATCAATTTTGGGATCTTAGGTGCATCTTTTAGGGAAATCTTTGTTGGTTCTTAGGGATGATCTTTGTGGAATTTTAGGTGCATCTTGGGCATTACAGATGCATCTTGGCTACATTTAAGGTGCATCTTTGGGACATTTTGCAGGACCTGTTTTAGGATCTTAGGTGCATCTTCAGGGCATCTCTGGGAGATCTTTGTCGGATCTAAAGGTGCATCTTTGTGGAATCTCAAGTGCAAATTGGGCACATTTCATGGGAATCTTTATGTGATCTTAGGTGCATCATTGAAACATCTTAGGTGCATCTTAGGGAATTATTATTGAATCTTACCGAGTTGCCACTCAGGAGGTATGAAATATCCAGAAATTGGGGAGATATTTTCAGATTTTTAGCTCAGAAACTAAAAAGGTGGAAATATTCACCAGGAAACATATTATACTGACCCTGGTGTCAGTCTAATTTCGTAGTTTGATATCTTAGCTAGCTGCAGTTAGAAGCTAGACCCATACTAAGATAGGCTCTTTTACTGTATAATGATTGGAGAGCATAGAGAAGACGTTATAGACCTTTTTCATTAAGAGTGATGCACCCCCTGGTGAAGTAAATGGAACCAATGGTTTAGGTCTTTTCCCATAGTTAACCTATATGCTTTACTTCATATAGGTTAACTATGGGAAATGACCTAAACCATTGGTTTCATTTACTTCACCAGGGGGCACCACACCCTAATGAAAAAGGTCTATAGGAACAAGGCAAATAAGATTTCCTCAGAGTGAGCTAGATAGTCGTAAGACAACTCAAATGTGTGAGGGCTTAGTGAGCTCAGGTAACGTCTGGCTGAGTGAGCAGGGCCAGTTAGAATGGTACGTTAGGAGTATCGGTTATATGGAATAGACTGGACCATCTCTCGGACTTGGCACTAGTCAATGGAAACTCAGTGACATGTACAACATGCATTCAGACTAATAAATTCTATCCTTTTACAAGGGTGTTCACTGTCATCCCTGAATTATGAACAAGGTCCTAGGATGATTAATGATTGAAGAAGAAGATGGAAGACTGTGATTTACGTCTAGTTTATTGATATCATAATAACGGAAGGCTAACAAAAGGTTAAGTTTGGCAAGGAAAGTAAACCCTATAGTTCAGTATATCTATGGTTTAAATGGCCTAGAAACGACAAATGTATACATTAAAAAGCAGAACTGGTGACTTGGGTTGAGAAAAAAACTCATGTTCATACTGAACTGGCAAAAATCTGGTAATGCAGAGAAAATAAAGGGAAAATGATATCTCTGATCTCGGGCACATCTTCTGCATCCCAGTTATATCTTAGATGCATCATAAGTGAATCTTTCTGGGATCATAGGGTGATCTTTGGTGTGTCATAGGCAGATCTTATATGCACTTTAGATGCACCTTATGGGCAAGTTAATGGCATGTTAGGCATCTAAGGGGATCATATCATCATAGGACCATCATAGGAGCATATCTTAGATACATCGAGCTGCATCTTTGAGGCACCCTCTTGGCTTATATATATATATATATATATATATATATATAGGTGCATCTTTGGGGGATTTTAAGGAGATCTTTGACCATACCATTTCATACCAACATGTTAATATCTGAAAAGGATCCAAATGGATCCCAAACAGATAGTGTAATATGGGCTTTAGGCACCTTTTAGGTTCATCTTAGGTAAACCTTATGGGGATCTTAGGCATATCTCAGGTGCATCTTTGAGCCATATTAGGCCCATCTTAGAGGCATCCTAGGGGCATCTTAGTTACATCTTTTGGGCATATTTTGCACATCCTTTGGGCATTATTGGACCATATTAGGCACATTTTAAGGGCATCATAGGGGGATCTTAGGTACATCTTTTGGACATATTAGGCACATCTTTTTAGCATCTTTGGGGCATATTAAGGGCATCATAGACACAGCTTAGATGCATTTCAAGTGCATCTTAGGCACCACTTAGAGGCATCATAGGGGACTAGAGGGATCATAGGTGCATCTAATGGTAAGTACTCATGGGATTCTTGAGGATATTCAATTTCTTTTGGTATAACTGTTAGAATTTACAGGTAAATTAGTTTATACAGGCCTAGGTACATTTTGACTCATGAACTTCATTCAGGATCTTCATTAGACATTTCTTATTGTAAGAGAGCTGACGATAATTTTTGCCGGTTCTCAAACCAAGCATCTATACTAAACATTAGTCATATCTTTTTGATGACTATCCTTCAGACCTCTTTTTTCAGACTATAGATGAGATCTAGGCTATAGATGATAATATCATACGTTGTACTTTCTTGGACTTGAAAAGCTTGTACTACTGGTTGCTACGTTGAACGAAATAAAAGGGAAACAAAATTATGATCAATTTTAAGGTCATCTTTGGTTTCTATACCAACTGGATAACCAAGACAACCCATTTCAGTTTTCTATGCCATAGAATTTGTTGAGCACATCAATTTGACATGATATTTGGGTTTCTATCTTGTATATTAAGAAAGATATAGCCCAAATACTGATGAATTTTAGCTTACCTGATTTCTGGGTGGTTTCCATGGAAGCCAGTCATTTACTATATTTCCTAGCATGGTTTTGAAATAAATCATCCAAATCTTTAAGGAAGAGTATTTACCCCTATGATGAGATAGTTGGTGGTTGGTTATACCTTAAATTTATGGTTGCTATGGTAACAGAAACAAGAGGGAAACCTGAAATTATGGTAAATTTTCAGGTTATTTGTGGTTACCATGGCAACTGAGTATCCAAGACAACCAATTTCAATACACCATTCAATAGAACTCTCAGAGTGCTTTAATTTGATGTTTCACTTGTGCTTCTATCTTGAATATTAAGGAAGATATGGCCATTTTAGTCTTTATTTTAAGAAGCCCTTATTTTTTTGAGGCGGTTGCCATGGAAACTTGTCATTTATTATATTCTATGCTCATGATGTTTCAGTACAAACCCCAAATCTCCACACCAGAGACTAATACACTTCAGATAAGATAGATTGTACTCTGTTATACCTTAAAATTTATGTTCTTGGTTGCTATGGTAACGGGAATGGGAGAGAAAGTGAAAAAAATGGTCATTTTTGGGGTTGTTTTGGGTCACCATGGCAACCAAGTAACAGAAACAACCAATTTCAGTTTTTTATCTGATGTAGCTCCCAGAGTGCATCAATTTGACATGTCATTTGTATTTCTATCTTGTATATTAAGGGAGATACTGCCCAAATACTATTAAATTTGAAATAACATGAATTTTGAGTGGTTTCCATGGAAACCAGTCATTTACTGTATTCCATAATCATTGTTTTGACAAAAACATTCGTTTCCATGTAGAGGGGAAATGTACTCTTGAGATGAGATATGTTGCGCCTTGATAAACCCATATTTGTGGTTGCTATGGTAACAAGAAGAGAAGAGAAACTGAAATTATGGCCAATTTTGGAGTTATTTTTGGTAACCATGGCAACCCAGTAACCAAGACAACCCATTTCAGCCTTCTATCCTATAGAACTCTAGGAATGCTTAATTTTGATATCTCATTTGTGCTCCTACCTTGAAAATTAAGGAAGATATGTCAAAAATAGTGTTGATTCCAGAATTACCTGATTTTTGGGTGGTTGCCATGGAAACCAGTGATTTATGATATGCTGGGACGCGCTTTTTTTAGTACAAACTATCAGGCCAGCTGCAGGACATAGTACACAAATGGAAAAAAATGGTTTCAGCTTGTTATACCTCCGGTTGGGGTCAACTCCCAAAAAGCCTCCTTGGCCGCAGTACTATAAAAGATGTCCTAAATTCATACAAACAGATAAAGGAAAAGAGTTTCTCAGCAAAACCTTTCAGGACTACTTGAAAGACAGAGGTGCGTCCCTTTTCACTGGTGAAAATGACGACATCAAATGCTTTATAGCCCAAAGGTTTAACAGTACCCTACAACAGAAAATGTGGCCCTACTTCACTCACATGAAAACCTACACTTACATAGGGCCAAACAAAAGAAATGGTTGTGTTCAGGTAACCCTACCTACCCTAAATTTTTGGCCCTACCCTAACTACTTTTTAGGATATTTTTAATTATTATTTTTTCAAAATCCAAAGAATTAACCTAAAGTACCATGGAAAACCATAAAACAGCACATGGATACTCAGGGCATGTATTTTAGATGCTAAAAATGCTTTTTGAGAATATTTGGAATATCTTTTTTATTTCCAACACTGGTCGGGTCTCTTTGCCAAGTAAAAAAAAAAAAAGCAAAAAAAAAAAGGTTTTCCGACCTCCCTACCCTATTTTTTTCGACCTATGTTACCTGAACACAACAATTTTTTTTGTTTGGCCTAGATGTACTACAAGATCTAGTGTATTCTTACAATGACACCTTCCATTCTACCATAGGCGGTCGACCGGTAGATGTGAATAAAGATAACGCCGACCGATTGTTCTATCATTTGTATGAAAGAGTCACAGATAAAGACTTGAAGAAGAAGAAGATGATAATGAAGAAGAAGAAACCATTAATGAAAAGTGGTGATAAGGCACAGATTCTGAGAAAAAAGAAAACCTTAAACTGTGGATATGTAAAACAACGTACCAACTAGGGTTAACGCTTCCAATGGTTCACCTCCGCCTTCTCCTGCGCCCCCTACTGCAGCTTCTGTAATTGCATCACCTCCCTTATCACCTCCCGCCACCTCTAGTTCAATTGTAATTGCAATGGCAGCTGCTTCAATTGCTCCACCTGCTACTTCATCTACTTCCGATGCTTCTACTTCACCATGTCCACCTACACCAAGTTCTGACACTTCAGACAGACATAGTCCTTGTTAAGGCACTAAGTGACAAAAAGGCACTAAATTTCAAAATCAGAATTTGTGTCACTTAGTGCCACCCTTAAGGCACTAAGTGGCAAAAACCTTAAGTGACACTAAGTGACAAAAATGTTAACTGACAAACATTTTGTTATTTAGTATCAAAGCTATGTTTAAGAGGGACATATTGTGTTTCTATTTGCCAAAGTGTCATTATCATCATTTTGGTATGATTAACGATAATAAGACACTAAATAATTGATAATCACAAACGACACTAAGAAAATGAATAGATGAAAATAGAAATAAATAAATTAAAAATCAGTAATAAGTAATTAATAAATGATAATCAATTAATACATAAATGATAAATAAGTGAACATAACAAATAATTGAAAATAATTAAAAAATCGAAATCATGGATAAATTAAAATGATTAATAAATTTATTGAATATTGAATATATTAAATAATAAATGACAAAAAGACACTAAATAATTAATAATCACAAAAAAGTAAATGATTGATCAAATAGATAATCAACAATAGTAAATAATTGGTGATAAAAATCAATAAATAAAAATAGAAATAAACAATTCATAAATTAAAAATCAGTAACAAGAATAAGTAATTAATAAATAAATAATGAATCAATGGAAAATAATTAATAAATAGATAAAACGTAATCAATAATGATAAATGATTTATAGATAAATAATTATCTTAATAGTTTTATAATTAATACATAGTTAGTAAGTAATTAATAAATAAATGAATAAATAATAATCATTATTAAAAATTTATCAAGGAAGTTAATGAATAAAGATTAATCAAGAAAAAATTTATATAGTTAAATAAATGAAAAGTAATTAATAAAATTAATGCATAAAAAATAATTACTAATAGAATGAAAAATAATTAATGAATGAATAAGTAATTAATGACAAAAATACCCTAATTGGCAGAAAATTTGTCATTTAGTGTCTTTACCACATAAGGACCATTTTGTCACTTAGTGCCTTAAGGGTGACACTAAGTGACAAAAAGGCACTAAGTGGCAAAATTTTGTCACTTAGTGCCTTTTGTCACTTAGTGCCTTAACAGTCCTCCTACGAAACCTAGGGAAGGAATTACTACATTACAGTCACCTCCAAAAAGCCAATTAGAAGCTATAACTCGACTTAAAGAGAGGGGCCAGTGAAAAATGAAATATGCTCTATTTTACTGTTAAATAGCATGTTGACTGCTATTTTAATGGTGCCTAAAATTTTTGTTTCTAAAATTAACTCCTTATGTGTTAAATTGATATGCAAACAGAAAACGTCATAATTCTGCTGCTCACAGGCAGGAAACGTCTTGCACAAAGGTAGAAATTAACATTTACCTCGTGCATGCATACTGAATTAGTGTGAGAGCCACCAGATGTATATACATGATGGGAATTCTTCCAAATTACTTAGTTTATGAAAATATATAGTAATGGCCAGTGCCGCTGGTAGGTGTTGATATATCTGACGACAATGATCGTCGGGACACACTTCCCCACAAGCACTGAGGCTCTGGGAAAAATCGATATCAGACTGCTTTATAAACGAGAGTGTAGGAGAGTCGAGAGAGAGAGAACAGTAGCACTTGGATCAATCGGATCGGAAGATTCGGAAGGGGTTTAGATAGCCTTACAACCACAGGGACATCTGGTGACTCATACTACGTCGTTACGAGATGGCCGGAGGCGAGAATAAGTGGACTCTACGGAGGAAGCTTACATCCCTCCAACTGAACTGTAATACCTTGGATTCATTGCCTTCACGAGCAGCTGTACGCATCACTATAACCACCAATAAACTTACCGCACTGCCAAACGTTGTTCATGTTATGGATTGAGCGCCCATACCGTGGACTCGCTCACCACTCGACCAGCACTCCCTTTAGAGACAATACCAACGGTAATAATTATATCGGATAATGCACGGAAATGATAATCAACACCAAACAAAACAATAGCGTTCAGTCTATCTGCCTGTGATGTCACAGGCAGATGACAGTTAAATTCAGATTTTGAAATTTAAATTGTGCAAAAGAGCCTTTAACCTTCCAAAACCTTTTGTAAATTGGTGTTATTTGTCAGCACTAACACTGTAAGTCTCATTAAAAGTGATACGGAAAATTATATTTGGATATTTCTTTATTTTTCTAATTTTCATTTATCCTGTGACGTCACAGACAGACAGATGCACTGCGCAAGGTGCACCAGGTGCTGGAAGGAGATTCTAGGGGTAGGGGGTCAAGAAAAAAATGAATAAAATCTTTAATTTTGGAAATAGAGATTCAAAAATTGGTATACCAATTACCTGGGCGGTATGGATTATGACAATGTAATAATTTACATTCACTGGCCCCTCCCTTTAAGTGAGAAATAAAAAGCAGTAGGAAATAAACATGACAGGGAACTGTTCCTAACAGGAATGTTTGATACGGATTCAGTGACCCACATGCATGAAACGCCAAAAAGAAAATCAGAAGTGAAATGGAGGGAGTCTTCAAAGAAGCTGATGATGCTGATCCAAAAAACTTCCTTCCACATTGAATTACATCGATTTAATAACAAAGAAACACTTTCCAGGAAAGGCTTGTTTCTCAATGGAAAGTGGACAAGTATAAAAACCAACAAAGACCTCATCAAGCTCCTGAATAAAATATGAGGAAAAACATTCCAAAAGTGTTGCAGAAACTGAAATCTGAAAAGAAAAAAAAAAATTGGAAACGGTCCAGATGGAATTTTCTCTTATAATCAATTCAGAATGAAAACTCTTATTGCTCTCCCTGCCAACACCATGCTCGTCATCACAGAAAACCTTTCTTACCAACTTGGTTTCGAAGGTAAAATATACATGGGTAAATGCACAAGAGCAAAACAAATGACAGATGTCAACTACAGAAACCATACAGTGTATGTGTACTCTGACATTATCCACAACGGAGTTGTATGAGATACTGAAGCACCACTTCTTTGATATTTTGATATATGTGACCCGTTTTGGCGAAATGAGTCGGATGTCACGGAAAGTGAAACTGAGATATGGGCCTCCGAAGTTGGATCTCGCATTTTTTATCGAAAATGGGTTTTTTCTTTTATTCATATCTCCTATATCAGAAGTGTTCCCCAAAAAAATTTTAGGTCCCAAAGCCATCTCTAAGTCCCTCTAAATAAGCCCCAAAGACGCGCAACGCCCCAGTGATCTGAAACAAAAGACCCTTGATTCACGCCATTTTTCCCTAACTTCGCGGCTCGCCTGTCGGTCTGGATCCCATCCCAGCCACATGTTCCAGGTACCTGCTGAAAGGGCGCGAAGTGAACTGGCCAATCACAGCCTCAGATTTTGAATTCGCGCCTACAAGGACCAATCAGAGCGTGTTTTCCTGATCGTCGTCCCATAAACAATCGTCGTCAAGGCGGTCACGTGTGTGGAATGTGGCGCGCTGATTGGCTGAGAGGCCTTGCGTGCCTTCCGGTTTCGGTTGTTGACGAAATTTAAAGGGACGCATGGTGAGCAGGACGGATGGGCGACATCACTTCTCCGACGGATTTAGCTGTTTTAATCCTGGATCACTGCTGGATTTTGATGTGGATTACCTCCCAACATCGTTGGGAAGGACATGGATTGCGAGGCGGCTGTCGCGGATGCCCTGAATACGATAAATTGGGCGAATTTACGTGGTATAACCGAGCCACAGCAATGGCGGAATTTGGTTGACGAGTACTTTGTCTTCGCCGACGGGGAGGAGGGGCAAGACGAGGCCTCCGACGAAGAAGAAGAGGATCAGGAGGATCTAGGGGAACTGGAGGATGATGAGGATGAGCCACTGGTCATCCCTGATCCCACGGACGACCTTCTACAGGCAGAGTGGGACGACTGCGAACGCTTCATGTGAGTTTTGAAAAAACTTTATAACGGCCGACATGCGATCGGTTGCCATATCTCTGAAACAAGTACGCAAAGTGCCTAAATCCCTTTCAATGTTCATGAAACTGCCTACGATTGTGCCCTAGTATGTAGTCTAACTGCCTAACTAGTTTTTATCAAGTTTCAAAGTTGATTTCGTGTCATAAACAGGGATGATCCGTCGGGGTTGTCCGGTGACCTACTTAAAGGTAAATATGGGAATTCACTGCAGCGCCACCTGGTGTTCATAGTTTTACATTTCTCAAACTCTTTAAAATGTTACCAAAATGTGTTCTAATTATCATAAACTCAAAATATTTACAGTAATTTGCCCAAAAGATATATTGTTGTTAATTTCTTAAACAAGTATAAGCTATTTTTGTGGGTTTTGGGGGTCAATTTTTGGTATTTTCATGAATAAGTTTTTATTTTTGACGGTGACCCCATGTTTTTTTAATCTTAAAATGTGTATCCTGTTCCTGTCTAAAGAGTTGGAGCTTTTGATGTCAAAGTTATGGATAATTATTTTTTTATGGGTAAAAAAATGATTTTCCCCATTGAAGCCAATGATAAACTGTCATTTTTTCAAATGCTAATATCTCTTAAATGGATATGGTGACATATGGTTTTTAAAGTTTTATTACAGTCCCTATGCATTCATCTAACAGCTGTGTGAGTTTCATAATTTTGTTATGGTTATCAAGAAACCATGTTGAATACCCATATTTACCTTTAATGGCGTCAGCTGATCCGGTGGGCCTGTAACGGTTATCAATCATGTCTCATGCCATTGTGGCCCTCAGAAAGGTGAACTACGTCTAATATCATGTATGTTGTTGTCTTTAGATGTTCCTGCAAGCACTACAAAGACAAGGAGTGCAGTAAACAGTTCACGACGTTGGAGCTGGTCGCACGTCGGCAGGAGGTCTTTCAGCTGTCCTCAGGTAAGTTTTTCATGAGATACATGTTATGCAAACCTGTCGCCGCGACCATGTAGCTATGTCGTTCTCGCTCAAAACTACCCCATAATCCATGACAACGTCTTGAAGTATAACAGCCAACTATTAACACTCAACCAGACCATTTTTAAGGTAGTATTTAGGGCGTGTTAACCTAGTTCATGGGTCAATCCAGAAACTTCATTCCTTGAGTCACATGCATATCATGTACAGATTGTTATTATCCTAATCTACTTTTTTTTCTAGGCGAGAAGGACATGTTGCTACTGGGCATCATCAGTACCTGCACAGACAATAGCAGCAGGCTGTCGACCTGGAAGAAGGGGATTAAGGGAAGAGGGGAGAGGCAGCACCAACGAAGCCACTACCTCGTCGGTTCTCGGCCAGTCTGCAGGGACACTTTCAAGTTCATGTACGCGTGAGTAGCTTTGATATTCAACTTCTTTGCTCAAATAAGGTCTACCTAGATATCCCTACTATTATTGTACTACTTGAGGTAAATTACAAGATGAACTGTAATGAATCATAACATAATCTGATCATGGGACTTACCTTCACAAATCGTCCATATTAATATTACAATACTTACCTGTACTTGTTGCCTGTGTCCAATAATTATTGGCCTAATGTAACTCTTACCTTGTGACCTTTCCAGCATCAGCCAAAACAAGCTGACGTCCATCATAAAGTGGTACAAGTCCCACGGGGTGGTGACCAGGCAGAAGAAGGCTGGCGGCCGACAGGCGACTGCAAGGATCCTCCAGCTAGAGGACATCAGGCGGGTCGTGGACTTCATCAACTCCTATGCCGAGACCAACGCCCTCGTCCTGCCTGGCCGTGTGTCTTCCCACAAACGGGATGACATCCTTCTCCTCCCCTCCTCTTCCACAAAGGCCGACATCTACAGGTTGTACAGCAACGCCATGGAGGAGGCTAACTTCAGGTGTGTGGCTGACTCAACCTTTAGAAACCTGTGGCTCCAACTCCTCCCTCGCATAGTGTGTTCCCGCCCTATGACTGACCTCTGCTGGGAATGCCAGCGCAACAACAGGGATATCTCTGCCTCTAGTAACCTACCTGACATTGTGAAACAGGCCAAGCTGAAAACGCAACAACTTCGCCTCGAGGTGGTGGCTCGGGAGAGGGCCTTTTATCAGGACATGGTCAAGGCTGCCAAGGCTGCCTACAAGGATGCAGAGTCCCCTCCCCTTGGCCCCCACCCCACTTGTTCTTCTGACACGAAGGTCCACATCAGTTTTGATTATGCCCAGCAGGTCCACCTTCCCTCCTTTCCTATGCAGCCTGGCCCATTGTATTTCCTTGTCCCCCGCAAGGTCGGCATTTTCGGTGTCTGTGCCGAGGCCATCCCCCAACAGGTGAACTATTTGATCGACGAAAGCCATTGTGGTAGTAAGGGGTCAAATGCAGTTATTTCATACCTGCACCACTATTTTGAAACGTATTCCCTGGGGGAGAAGGCGGTGGACATGCACTGTGACAACTGTAGTGGTCAGAACAAAAACAAGTTTGTGCTAGCGTATCTTCTCTGGCGGGTCCTGACTGGCCGGCACCAGTCCATTTCCTTAAACTTTTTGATCACAGTTTGCCCCAGACTGGTGCTTTGGTTTTCTTAAACAAAAATTTCGTCGTGAGCCGGTCTCAAGCCTCAAGGAGATTGAGGAGACTGTGGTGAAGAGTACCCAAGAACGTGTCAACCTTGCCCAACTTGTGGGGGACGAGAATGGGAAGGTGTATGTCGAGTCGTATGACTGGCAATCTTTTTTGACCCCTTTCATCAAACCACTCAAGGGCATAAAACAGTATCATCACTTTGTGTTCTCTGACCAGAACAAGGGCCACGTCACCTTCCGGCAGTATGCCGACTCAGCCCCCGAGACCTTCAAGATGCTGACTGTCGCCCCTGAAGCTGTCCCCCAGGAAGGCCCTCAGCCCATCCCATCCCCTGGCCTCCCGGCCAAAAGACAGTGGTATCTCTTCAAGAACATTCAGGATTTTTGTACTGAGGACACGAAGGACATCATGTGCCCTAAGCCCTCTGTACCAGAACCAGCACCCGGCCCAGGCCCCCGTGCCGTACCTCCGCCGGAACCAGATGCAGAATCAGAGCCAGAGGCTGGCGAGGGGGATGGGCCAGGCAGGGGCAGGGGCAGAGGCAGGGGCAGAGACAGAGGCAGAGGCAGAGGCAGGGGCAGGGGCAGAGGCAGAGGCAGAGGACAGACTCCAGACACATCATCAGGATCGGAGGGGGAGGAGGAGGAGTTGGTCAGACAGCTGGAGAGGCAATCAAATTCTTTATCTGACTCAGAGGAGGAAGGCCCCCCTCCCCCACCTAGGGGCAGGGGCCGTCCTAGTAAACGTGCTAAAAGTGGTCATGGCAGGCCCAGGACCACCTGAGAAAACTATTAAGAATCCGTTTTGAACATTGTTAACTTATTTTTACTTGTTAAGACTTTTTCTGATTTTAATATTTTTACCTCGGTGGCTTTTCACTATTTTAATGACCAAAGACAATCATGAATATTCCAAGAACTTTTATAGACACATTATGGATATACCCACAGTACTTAGGGTCATCACAGAGTCGTTTTTAAGCAGCCAAGATGAGGTATTGTGATCCTTTATGCTTGCCGTTCTAGGATAAGTTGTTGTTTCAGAACTGGATTTTTGTCACTTTTTTGCAGCGCCGGCATGAATAAAAGTTTTGTATATAAACGCATGAATTACTGGTATTTGTTAGCTAGAATAGTGTAGAATGACTATGTAAAGTTTCAGGACCAAGGATTAATTACAGGTGTACGTTGCTAGGGCTTTATCGGAGGACCGCGGTAGTGCGCGGTAAGAAAAACTTTGAACTCTTTTATCTCAGTTTCTTATACCCGCATAGGCACGGTTCTTTTTATTTTCGTCGCAACTTATCTCAGGCCCTAAATATCGGATCTAGACATGCTATACCTCGTTTTAAAGCTAAGAATTAGTATTTTCTGATGGTATACCTAACTAAAAATCTTCCCCGTGCGACATTTTTTTTTTTTTTTTTGGTAATTTTTTATTCGGGTGTCGGGGTTCACCATAGGTGATCTTCCTTCCCCTCCCCACAACACTTTACAAGCAGTAAGTATGGTTGGAGATGGTCAATTACAATTATCTATAGGTCCAAACCACAATTGATGAAAACGCATTGGGTGAGATCCATTAATGACTTATGAATACATATGAAGAAAATGAAGAAAAAAAACAAACAAAACAATTTTGATAACATGACAGTGATAATATGTTGTTATTTACAAGATAGGGTTGCCAAATGGATTATTGTAGTTATGACGTAATCTTGGAAGAAACATAGACTTTTCTCTGATATTTCTAATATCCACAGGTAAAAGATTCCATGCATTACAGGCACGATACATCACACTTTTTTGGTATTTTTGGTTATTGGACTGTGGAATTTTCAGAAGGATTCCATCTCGTGCACGAGTATAAATGGGCCTCGAGTCTACCAAATCCGGTTTGTTACATAGTGAATGTGCATAAGTACATAAATGCAAATGTCTCCGGTTTTCTAATGTGAAAATTTTTGCTCTCTCATGCATAGTCGTTGTACGAAGCCGCTCGTGGTAAGGTAATTTATATTGTTCATAAATTATTCTCAAACAGTCATTTTGTAAGGTCTGCAATTGTTTACATACATATTGAATATTTTGATCATATACAAAGTCTACATAATCAAAGTAGGGTAATATCATTGATTTATAAATAGTTGTTGCAGCTTTAACATCAAGGAATGGTCTTACCTTCCGTAGATATTTAAGTTTATCAGAAACCTGGTTAGTTAATTTAATACGATGTTGATGGAAATCTAGGTTGGGATCAATAATCATTCCAAGATAATTGAATTTATCTACCCGTTCAATGGGTTGATTATCAACCAATACATTTTCAAACAATGTGGTGTCCAAAATTTGGTCATGCCCCGTCCCCTTCTTCGATGGATAAATTATCATCCGACTCAATTCGCCAAAACGGGTCACATATGGCAGTTAACAACTACTCTCCCAAGACAATGGACATGATAACCTTTCCCAATTTGATTTAACTCATTTCGAAGAGGTCTCAGTGTACTTAAGAGACAGTGCAGGTCAACCTTTACCATTTGAGTATAGGGAATGGTCAGTAGTACTCACCTTTAGGGCTCTCTTCCGTCCTTATAGCACATTAGTGTAACAAGGAAAAGAGTGGAAAATGATAAGTTACTATATGAACGCCTCACCCTTGTACACAGTGCCAAGAGGTGAATATGGTCAATATTATAAGCGCTCGCAGTTTGGAGGTGGACAATTACCTGCTTTTGGTGGTGCTAAAAGACAATGTGGCCACGGAATATTCAGAAGTATAATTAGATCAGCCATTCCCATGATAAAGAAGCTTGGTGCGTCAGCATTTAAAGCAGCGGTCCCAACCCTCATAAAGACAGGAAAAGGGGTTCGTGAAGATGTGCTGCAAGGAAAAATCCTTAAGAAGAGCATTGTAAAATGCTCTAAGAGGGCAAGTAGTGAGCCAATGGACGCTGACTTCAGTGGACCTCCTGCCAAACTATGGCTAGCAACTCAAGGTACAAGACGTGCCATCGGGAAGAAGAAGAGTGTATGTAGATGAAAGTCCACCCTTTTCTAAGCTTACCATCATGAGTCTCATTCACCCCTGTGCCTCATCTTGTGCCGTAGGGGAATTATCTACATGCAATACCCATATCACAGAAAGACATTCTTTGAAGTCAATTTGTTAAAAAAGCAACAAACAACTCTCTCACTGACACCACAAGGTGTTTTGACCTTTGAACCCACCCATATTTACACTGACCACATCAAAGCTGAACTGTACCTAGAGTATGTAGTACAAGGAAACGATGAAGCAGCCCTAACTGTTCAACATGATGCAGCCCCAGTGAACAACTTAGTACATTCACTTTTTAGCAGTGTGCAGCTTCTCATCAACGGTGACAAGGTCACTTAGAACAATGAAGAGTACTCCTACAAATCTTATCTCATCAACCTCTTGACGACGGAGGAGGGTGCCAGAAAGACAAGCCTCCAAGGTTGCCAGGACTGGTAAAAGGACACCGCAGAGAAAATGGACATGAGGGGGGCAGCGAACACAGGTTGGAACTCACGACGAACAATCCATGTCGCCGGAGGAATAAAGTCTACGGTGGCAAGACCACACCTGGATTTGTTTACTTAGTGTAAACTCCTACCCTCTCACTGCAAGATCAAACTTGTGTTCGAACAGCAGCCCGTAAGCTTGTACATGCACATGGCTGCTAATGAGAGCTACAAGGTGGTCATCAATAAGGCTGAGGAGTAAGGTCACAAAGCAAACCCTCACGCAACGGTCATTGGAGTACATGTGGACCGTGCCTCACACAACAAAGATCAGGGGGTGATCCTAGGCTTCGTCCAAGAATCCGCCAGCTCAGGGACCAAGACTGAAAACCCGTTCAACTTCAAGCACTTCGACGTAACAGAAGTAGCCTTACAGGGAGACGGGACTCTTGGCCTAACCCAGGTGGACACCCGCATCAACCTGCTATGACAGGGGAAGCTTTCGGTGTCCCTGAAGTTAGCTGAGGCGCTCGGGCATGCAGTTTCAGTAATTATGCTGAGCACTTACAATGACTTGATCCAGTTAACAGCCGTCCAATTGCCAGTCACAGACTATGCCATGGTGTAGAGGATGGTTCTCAGAACCTCAGAACTGAACAAAATTCTGTGTAACCATCCCCATACAAATAGATATTTCCTTGGAACGTTTCTCTCTGATAGAATACCCAGAAAACCCTGACCACTGACTTGTTTCATTAGCAACACATAACCACTAATGAACAACAAACTAGGTGAACATTGGGTAGCATTTTGGGTGATACCCCTAGGAAACACTTACTATTTTGACTCATACGGTTTACCACCAATAGCTATAAAGCACATCACATTCTGCCAACGTTTTTCATACAGTATCTTGGAATATAACAGACAACAAATCCAAACACTAATGACCACCACCTGTGGAGCCCATTGTGTTAGATTTCTCATAGAAACATGTTGCACTCTCAGCGCTAGATACTACAGCCCCACCAAACCTGAAGGACAAGACAGTGATCACTTACATGAACTCAAACTGGTGGAAATGGACAAGACAGAAACCCCTGATCTGGAAACTTTAGAAATGTGGTTATCTACAGATACAGATGAAAAAGAAGGAGAGTCATCAAAGGAGGATGAAGTATCGGACATGCCTAAAAGACATCCCATAAGACTAGTCCTCACTCCTTCCCTGTCCTTTGAGACCCAGGGCCGGCATCCCCGGCCTCCCTGCCCCTTACCCTGCCCCCTGGAACCAAAGGCTGGCCTTCTGGACCTCCCCGCCCCTTACCCTGCCCCCTCTGGGTCCAAGGGCCGGCCATATGGACCTCCCTGCCCCTTACCCTGCCCCCCTGGGTCCCAGGGCTGACCTCATTGGCTTCCCTGCCCCTTACCCCACCCCCTTAAACTCAGGGCCAGCCTCCTGGGTGTCCCTGCCCCTTCTCATGCCCCCTGGACCCCAAGGACGGCCTCCCCAGCCTCCCTGCCCCTTACCCCCCCTGGATCCTTTAAGGAAAATGATCTTTACTGAAAGAAGTAAAGGCATTACTATTTCATTTACTGATAGCAGTAAAGACAAAGTAAACATGGACTTCTGTTTACTGAAAATGCTTAAGCTATCACATTAATTTTTATGAAATCGTAAAGCTAGAAAAATGTTTAGTCAACTTTACTGAACATACTAAATGTCATTACATCACCTTTCCTTTGAACTGTAAAGAATATGTTAGATTTACATCACATTTAACATGGATTGAGCTATTTTCATCAGCTTTAGTAAATACTCATTTAAGTAGAGTAAGGTGCTGAAAATTAGCTTTTACACAAACTTTCCATTAGATTTAAGCTCCATGCTGATCTAAGTAAATGTCAAAGTTCATGCAGTGAAATGGTGTAGACAAGTTATGCTCTGCTAGAAACATTTATATACAAATAAACCAATACCCATGGGTTGATAAAGAACTGCGACAAATTCTGAAAAGCCAGTATAAGAAAGCTTCCAAAACAGGTAGTAAAACTGACTGGAAAAACTACAAGTATCTAAAGAAGGAGTCTAGAAAACTATCTAAAAAAGAAAAGTATACATTTTAAGAAAACTCAAAGATACAGAAAAGGAGCCAAAGAAATTTGGAAGGAAATGGATAGAAACTTATGAGTTGGGAAAGACAAGGGTAGAAAGAGAGATCCACCATTTGAAATATCCTAAGTCTGAAAGCAAGAGAGGATCCATGGGAGTACGAACATCATCAAGAATTCTCTTCAAACCTCGTAATACTAATATAACACAATAATCTTGACAAAGATCCACATAATCCGGAGATAATTTAGCCATGGAGTTGAGAGCCGATACATAGTTATTGATGGTACTATATTTCAGAGCCTCGCTGAGATAAACCAGGAATCTACATACCGTCTGAGGGGTGATAGGTGATGAGGCCGCAAAAGCCTCTGATTTGACCACATCCACTCTGTCATCTAAACTTTTTTTTTAATAAAGCAGTTTTATTTCTAAAGGAGTATACAAGTACATAGCTTTTTTTTAATAAAGCAGTTTTATTTCTAAAGAAGTATACAAGTACATAGCATGGAAGACATCCATAACTGCAGTATACATGTTACAACAGGAGTTGGGATGAAGAGAGGATGTGCAACTATTATTCAAGAGTACCTTATTCGATTTTCGCAAGTATATCTTCCCACAATTGAAAGTTTTTTCTTTTATTCTCTTGGTATCATATGCTTTTTTCCACAACTAGTTTCCCCCTTAATTCTATAGCCCATTCCAGAATATCAAGGTGATTAGAGTGTCTGTCTATAACTATAAAGTTTTAGAGTCAGAACAATAAAATTCTTCTGTTTTGCTTCAATAGTTCCAGTAGTGTTATTCAAAAGAATGCTTTCCCTTAATTCCTCTGTTATATCAATATCCAAGACCCTTTTTAACCACTTTACAGCCATCTCCCAAAAAACTTCACATCCAGACATTCTAAGAAAAAGGGAATAATATCATCTTTGTTGCCACAAAAAAGGCAGTCTGGAGAATCTATCCCCTTTCTTTGAAATAGAAATGACGTACCTTGTACTTAAATGACTGGAGTTTGGATTCCCTAGTAGCTGTGAAAGTAGCCCTATAAAGCTTACACCATAGTTCACTGTCTGGCATGAGATTCTCATAGAGTTGATTCCATTTGTAATGAGCTGTTGGAAATCTGAAGTATTTTTTAGACACAACTCTATAGAGCATTTTACTTGATATATTGATAAGGGTCAGTTGTTTTCCCTCAATAACACAAACATATAGACATGGAGCTGGAGATTGCATATCTACCATCGACATTGTCTTGGTCTAAGGAATAGCATTTTTTAGTTGGAACCATTCCAAGAAGTTTAGATTAACACCATATTCCTCCAAAATATCCTCTTTACTTAGTATATTACAGTTTCTTATCAAGTCCCTTACTTGTACGATACCAGTCATTTCACATTTTCTCCAATGGAGAGTTTGTCCACCACATGTGATAAAGTCATTATACCATATACTTCCGTTTTGTTTTTCTTCCTCGGTCTCTGGAGTTCTATGGTATACTTCAATCCAGGTACGGAGAATCTGCTTATAAAAAGAGTCAGTAACATATTTTGAGCATGTCTCTCTTTTTCCTTAGGAAATAATTAAACAGAGTAGATTCTGCTCCCAAGACTAGTCTTGGGATCAGAGACCATTTTTGATAATCGCCTTGACATAATTTTTAACCAAATTGAGTCCAACATATTCAGGCCCCCCTGATCTACAGGTAGAACAACAGTACGATATTCAACTCTATTGACCTCACTGCCCCACCGAAATTTACAAACTATTTTGTTCAACTCAGTTAGTTCTCTGTCTGGAGCGTAAGTTATACTTACAGGATATAGCATTATGGGCACTAGCAGACTGTTGATGACTGAGATTTTACCCGTAAAAATTGTGAGGGATTCAGTGCATTCAATGGTTGTTACACCTGAGTGAGGTACTATGCTGGAACCTGGTTGTAAAATATGGGACTTCTCTGGGTTAATTTTGAGCCCTGAATACCTCCTGAATCGTTCAAGACAGTCCAGAACAAATCCAATAGATTGTGGATCTTTTAGAAAGCATGTAACATCATCTGCAAGTAGGGTAAGTTTGATTTCTTTTTCACCTACTTGTATTCTTTTTATATCTGTTGACTCCCTAATGGATGCAGCAAGGAGCTCAATGACAAGTATGAATAGGCAGGGTGAGAAGCAGCAGCCCTGTCTTGTGCCCTTACAGGGTTTAAACCAGCCGGTTGTCCACCCATTGTTTGAAACACATGTTTATATATCTTTGTAAATCAGCTGTACCCATTGTATAAAATATCCCCCCCAGTGTGCATGGTATGTTTACCTGTTAAACATGGGACTTACTTTTATAATGGTACCAGCACTTTTTGTGTTCATCTCGATTCTATATTTCAGACAACGTAGGATGAATTGAGTTGGTTCTATACTTTCTATTAACTCTTCCATTACACTTCAGCTCAAACTTTATATATTAAATTAATATATTCTAGTAAGTGACAAACTTTTCCTCCCCTGCCCACCAAGACTTGTATGTATTATAATTGATATCCAGCCTATAAATGAATAGATTCATTTGCCTCTGGGCACTGAGTCACGGGCCACTTCAGATCAATTTATATTTAGATCTGTCGTGGCATTCATCCTTGTACATATTCAATTACTCAATTTCATTATTTATCATCATGTTCACCTAATCCTATTCATCCGAGAGTATTGTATCACTGAAAAATTTCCACAATGGCTAAACTATATAAGGGACAATCATTTGTTTACTTAAATATTAGAAGTCTATTTAAACATCATGATGAACTATTCATCAACTTTGATGGATATGATGATACATGACAATGGGATGGTGGATAATATAAATGATAACGGTGACAATAATTGCCTGTGGAAACTTGGGCAATTAAGCCCCCTTTATATAACTGAAACATTTGAACGAAGAAAAGTAAGAGAGAGAAAAAAAAAAATCGTTCACTGCAGGTGTTGCCAGTCCGGCGGCCTTCAGGTCTCTGATGAGATATATAGAGGTCAGTCAAGTACTGAGTTCCATATCCACTAGATGGTGGCACCTGTCAGTATGTAAGGCCAGATACAGTAGGCCCCTCTTATGTATATCTATATAACTAATTTATATAGCATATACATGACAATGGGATGGTGGATAATATAAATGATAACGGTGACAATAATTGCCTGTGGAAACTTGGGCAATTAAGCCCCCAAACCCAGACAAAGTCATCAAATGTTACACTGTAGAAAGAGAAACGGCAACTACAGTGTCCACCTTCATCCTCTGTGGCAGGTCTGCGGATAGATAATCCAGGACACACAGACTCTGCCAATCCCCACTTTGTTGGATCTGATGCAAGGGGATACCTATCATTGACATATAAGTCGCAGCACCTCTGCGCAAAGAGTGAAACCCAATGCGTTTGTCAATACCAGCAACAACACACCATCTTTTTAGGGTAGAGAGAGCTTTCTGGTATGGAATTGGATGTCCTCCTAGTGAAATGAGAGGCGAAGATAGATCTTTAGGATATCTATCTAAGTATGTCCGTAGTTGCGTAGCAGCACACAAGCAACCTCCACAACGGTAGATAGGCAATCTTAAATGCCTTTGTGAAAATTGAATAGTCTTAGAGCTATTAACTTGAATGATAAATCCATCGGCGGTCCAGGAAATATCCTTTAGATATAGAAGATGAACCTGATCATCCTGTGACACGAAGAAGTGGCTCTTGCGTAACAAAGAGCGGAAAGCCAAGACAACTGCTAACCAAACTGATAATTCATATTGGTCAGATACATCCACTTGCTGAAAAACTTTGGCCAAGTCGACTGGTAGCAAAGGATCCATAGGAGAAGTAACATCACCAAGGATCCTTTTTAGGCCTCGAAGCACTAGAGAAATCCCATAATCCTTTCTGAGATCCTCAAAATCATCTGATAGTCTTGATATCGAATTTAGAGCCAAAACATAATTGTTAATAGTGGTATATTTCAGGGACTCTGCTAAATAAACCAAAAACCTACATACAGTTTGCGGTCTTATTGGAATAGGCTGGAGTTTGTAGGATGAGCAGAAGTCCATATAACGCGACCACTGAGCAGCTCGGGTCTTGCGAGTCGATGAGGCAAAGGCTTCTGATTTGACGACATCCACCCGTCTGTCTAGGGATACTGAAGATTTAAGAGTATGCGTAAATGCGAGACAAATAATCAGCTGTAATATTATTTAAAGTATTTATATACTGTGGGGCAATGTACATATTAGCGCAGACACATTGCCAAAATATTTCACGTAGCAATTCCGCTGCAAAGGTATTTGAGGAGCGATCCTTGCAAAGCATGTAGCAAACAGCTTGGTTGTCACAATTACAAACCACTCTATAACCCATAAAGTCCTGATGCCAGCGAGCTAAAGCTATATGAACCGCCACAATTTCCAAGGAATTGATATTGTCATTCAGCAAAAAGAATCTAAGCTTGTTATCAGATGCAGATACAATTCGGCCCGTGAAATAATCATTTTCAATCACACCAGAGACTCCCGATAAAGAAGCATCAGTAAATAGTTCCATAGTATGTCTTCGCCAATCCATGATATAAGCTGATCCGTTGAAATATAGAGAAAATTGCCTCCACCAATGCAAGTCATCAAAAAAGGATGGTCGCAATCTGATCCTTGTCCTAGAATTGAATAGCTTTAGCAAATTAACAATATGGTGCATGAAAATCCTACCACCACGGACAATCTTACAGCAATAATTGAGGGTGCCACATAGCCTCTGCATTTGTTTCTTAGTTGAATATTTACGGTTAAGCCAATAGTTCAGTTCCTGATGAAGCTTGGAAATCTTATCCTCAGGTAAATATAAACACATGTTGTCTGAATCAATATAAATACCCAAATAACGACACACAGTTGAAGGGTAAGTTGTCTTGTCCCAGGAGATATAGAAGCCTAGTTGACGAAGTGTAGAAAGCAGCAGCTGTTGAGCCAGGAGGCAGGTAGAGATATCCTTAGCTATAAGAATAAAGTCATCTAAATAATTAAAACATTTATAGCCATGCTTATTCATATAACGTGATATAGCATCTGTTAACCTGTTGAAAATGAATGGTGCTGACCTCCCGCCAAAGCACAAATAATTGTCCTGGATCCAACGACTGCCATGGCCATCTGAAAAATCCCAAGATAAACCAAAATATTTTCTGTTAGAAGGATGAATAGCTACAGAGCAATAAGCCGCCTGAATGTCAACGGTACACATATAAGAATGTCTTTCCACAGATGCAGCTACATCGTCGATAGTATTATAGGAAAAAGTAGAAAAAACTTCATCCATATAATTGTTTATAGAAGCATACATGGGTTGACTGCAGTCAGTAATAGGGCGAATTTTACCCGAAGGCTTAACTATTGCCCCAAGGGCATGAACACAATAAGGTTGATCATCTCGTATTGAAAGCTTTCCACTGGATATTTCCTGTGATAATAGAGACGACATCTCATCCTTCTGCGCAATAGCAGATCCATAATTGACATTGTAATACGGTTGAATATCACTATCAATATCGACAACTCTGAAGCCATGAAAAATACCATCAAATATGAAGTGAGCATCAGGATCCCAAATATCATCATAAGAAAGCACGTTGAGCCAAGCAGCTGGCTTTAATTGTGAACGCACTCCATCAATGAAATGACCATCACTTATAGCAGCGCAATCCGAAATTAGCCTTGAAAAATTACGTTCATGAACAACAGCAGAAGAAGCAGCATTGGGCACATTGCGTTCTCATTTAGCCGAGCCTTGTTTAGGGTGTGTTCGGGTACCATCTGAGGAAGAGGGAGTCGCCGATTTGTCAATCTGACTGCATTCGCGCGCAATGTGATCTTTTGACCTACACTTTGCACAGACATGCTGACGATTGCAACTCTGCAGCGTACATTGCCTGCTGTTGAATAACCAGCAGACATCCTTGGGCCAAGATGACCACTCATTCCCCAAAGAGTTACCGAACGTGCCTTTGTTTTTTGCCCAGCGGGTTTTACCCTGAACAGCATACGTTGCATCTACCCCTAAGAATAGCGCGACCGAGTCAGGGTCTGCGGGTACCCAATCATTTAGTAGCTCCGCAAAAACCTTGTCGGTTACAGCTATATCGTAGCGGATCAATGCCTCAGTTAGATAAACATTGGTTGCTGCTTTTGATGCGATAAAACGCATATGCGCCGCATAGCCTTTACGATCATGACCACATTGAATAATATAAGTCAGTACCTGAGTCATTCCACTGATAAAGTCCCTGTAGGACGTGCGGTCTGGGCCCTTATTTTCATGGAGATAAGACAATGGTCTCAACTTACACAATGCGGCCTCCTCCTCTTTAGAACGTTTTTTCTGTTCCGCCTCGTTAGCTCCCTGTATGAGTAGGGTAGCCGCTGACTGACCTTTGGGGCTGCCGGTAGTCTTGGAATCCTCCTGCGATATCAGAAAATTAATATCACGTAGCTGGCCTTCCATTCGCATCATCTGGTTATCGTCCTTTAGCTGAGCTAGATGATCCCTCTGAGATTTAATGCGTTCCTCTAAGAAAGCCATGTAAGCAGGAGTACCCCTAGCCGGTGGTTCAGCACTGTCCGCAAATATACTCGCATCCATTTTGGATTGACTGCGTGTGTACGGCGGGTCCAAAGAACTTTTAAGGCCAGGAGAACCAGCAACACAACCCTTACAATGACTGCCCGTATATTTGGTCAGGCATATGGCGCAATTAGGCATATTGAAACCCAAAGCCCATAACTAACCTGCACTTATTTTTTGGTGTGTTTTGAACAGGCAGTCACTGCAGGTGTTGCCAGTCCGGCGGCCTTCAGCACTCTCATAAAGCACCAAATGTATCGGTGAAACTTGGCTACATTCAAAAATACCGACTGTCCTATTAGATCATGAAGGCTATACTATGTTTAGATGTGATCGTGATTTGCATGGTATACCAAATAAGTGTAGTGGTGGATTGGTGACTTATATTTCTGATTCCTATGGTAAATACTCCCGATTAGTCCCTGAATTTTCTAAGTCTACCGCCCTATTAGAACAACTTTGGGTGGAAATTTTACGTCCAAATCATAGGAAGCAGTTAATTGTAAATATATATAGGCCACCTGGCAATAGTGCAAAGGATGCACTAGATGAATTAATCAACTCCTTTAAATCTTTTAAAGGTCTTCATAAATATGAATTAATAGTTATGGGAGATTTTAATTTGGATTTGGTGACATGTTCATGAAAAGAGCGTAAGTTGCTTCATGATTTTGGTTCTCGCATTGGGTGTGTACAGCTAATCAAAGATGTGACTAGGATAGGTGAGAAGAAACATAGTATACTTGATCTTATATTTACAAACTGTAGTTTTGTGATGGAATTTGGCGTACAGGATGTGGTGATAAATGATCATTTGCCAGTTTATTTGATCAAAGAGAAAGTTCAAGAGCGAAAAGAGTTTGTAACCAGCTATGGCCGCAAACATAGCACGTATAACAAAGAAAACTTTGTGTACAGAATTCAAAATCATTGGAAATGGGCTGAATTTTGGGTATGTGATTGTGTAGCGGATAGATGGACATTAATGTATAATATTATTCTGGAATCATGAAACTAAGAGCTTCCTAAAATAACATTTAGGGTACGTAGTTACAATGTTCCTTGGATCACTCCGGAGATTCTTAAATCAATTAGGAATAAGCATGAAATGTTTGTGTTGATTAAGGACTCCCCGGATGATCTGACTCTACAAAAAGCTTTTGCGGCTATTAAACATAGGGTAAACCGAATGCTAAAATACAGCAAAGCAAATAAAATTAAAACTACCCTAAATGACTTTAAAACAGAACCAAAGAAATTCTGGAGAGTTTTAAATAATACTTTGGGTTTTAATCAGGGAAATTCATCAGGTATCAGGACCATAATGGATGGAAATGTAGATATCCTATCTGATTTAGATGCTGCTGAATTTATGAATGATTATTATGCTAATATTGGTGATAGTCTGGCAAAAACCTTCAATACAAATACCTGGGAGCAGCATGATGGCTTCCCCTTAGTATCAGACATTAGTTTTGCATTTAGACAAAATAACGGAAAAGGAAATGCTCACATTGACTAAGGGTATTGATGTAACTAAAGCTTCCTCAATCCCAGAATTGAAAACAGTTTATCTGAAGGATGCTTTTGAATGCATGAATTTTGAGGTATGCTGTCTGCTGAATGATGCCCTTATGCATTCTGAATTTCTATCTGCATGGGGGAAAACTATTGTCACACCTATTCCAAAGGATGGCGATTTATTAGATGCAAGGAACTGGCGACCAATTTCCCAGATGCCTTTGATTGGTAGGCTATTGGAAAAAGCAATACATATTCAGATGATTTATTACCTGGACTGTGCTAATATCTTGCATCCCAATCAGCATGGATTTAGAAAGATGAAGAGCACTGGGTCAGCTGTATTCGATTATCTGCAAACTTTGTATACTAATGTGGATAGCCATTTAATTACTAGTTCCATTTTTATTGATTACAAGAAGGCATTCGACACTATCAGCCACTCATTTCTTTTGTGCAAGTTAAAATGTTATGGGTTTGACGCTAGTAGTCTGAGGTGGTTTGAATCTTACCTACGCAGTAGGTGGCAGAGTACTAAGGTCAATAATCATATGTCATCCTTTAAAACCATAAAGCATGGTGTTCCCCAAGGATCGACCTTGGGACCAACCTTATTTATTCTATATGTGAATGATCTTTTTTCTTATCTGCATAGATCTGTGGCTGATAGTGTTATAATGTATGCTGATGACACGGTCATAATGAATAGTGACAAGAGTTTAACTGCATCTATTATAGGTGTTCAAGAAATACTAGGGTTAGGGTTAGGGTTAACCCTAACCCAATGGTGTGATAAAAATCATCTAACTATTAACAGACGGAAAACCAAACTTATGATAGTAGGATCACCAAATATTAATGAGACCTTTCCGGATGTCTATTGTAAAGGTGATGCCTTAGAACGTGTAAATAGTTATAAATATTTAGGAGTCGATATAACCCATGATTTGTCTACTGAATATCCAGGGTGTACTCACGATGCTGCACAGTTTTTTGAAGAATGCACATGTACAATCATTCCCCAAACCTTAAACTCAATATCACGACGTAATACAATATGTTTGAAATTGTCAAAGGTATCAGGGACAACATTTGACTTCCTAAGCAATGTTCTGAAGGAAAAAATAACAGCGGCCCATAATGTATTATCAAGCTGAGACGATGAGTCTAGGGATGAGTACATCTCAAGTAATTGATCCCTGGAGAAAGGCTTCGATACTGACACTGGTGATCCTAGCTGCCTTTTAAGTCCTTTAAGGACAAGCTGAATAATGTAATAATTCCTGAAGTCGATATCATATCCATGAAATTTATGCAAGGCATTAACTGAAGACATATAATTGTTAATTGTAACATACTTGCATGTCCATGATAACATAACCAAGAATCTGGCTACTGTTGATGGAGTCGCTGGTAAGGCAGCTAAAGAAAATTCAATGCAGAAATCCAAGTACTTTTTCCATTGAGAATTCCTTGTCCTTGATGTATTAACTGCCCATGCCTGTCCAACTGCCATGGATAACTCTTCATCCAACTGTTTGAGAGCTGGAACTGCACCATAATATTAAAGGCAAATCAACACAAGTGTCATCATTGGATATTCTAGAAAGAAAATCAGGGATCACATTGGAACTTCCAGGGATATGCCTGGCAGTCAAGTGAATATTGTTAATGACTGATATCCAAAAAATCTCCCGCAAAAGAGACATAGCAGCTTCACTGGAACTGGTTCCTTTGTTGATCATGGCAACTACTTGCGTATTATCAGAGTAACATACAACATGATGATTGGACCAGGCCGTTGTATAACGCTTGAGACCCTGATACACAGGAATAAGTTCCAGGATATTAATGTTTGTATCGGGAGAAACATCAATGTTCTGCCAATGATAATCTTTGCAGGAGTCACACGAAAAAGTAGGGACATTAGAGGAATTAAAGAAACCTCCCATCCAGTCAGATGCACATGTGAGTCCATATCCCGACAATGATGAATCAGTTGAGAATTCAAACTCAGGAAAATGGCCCGAATTTCGGCGAATTATGTACTCCTCACCATTAAAATGGTTGGCAAACTGCTGCCACCATTCTAAGTCATCACGAAATCCAGTAGTTAACCTTATCCTAGGATTACCTGTGGGAAGACCACCCCTTACCAGTCTGGAGTAGTAGGATAAAATACCACATAGCTTTTGAAGCTGCCGCTTTGTAGCACGTTTCCTGTATCTGAAAAATTTCGAGTTCTGCAAATAACTTGGTTAACTTCTCATCTGGAAGAGAGATCGTCATATTAATGCAATCAAACATTAATCCAAGATATTTAGTACGCTGCGAAGGGGATGAACACTTTTTCCATGAGACAATGAAGCCCAATTGTCCAAAAAGGGAAACAAGTGTCGATTGGGCTTGTTGGCATTCAGCAAAATCTTTGCCAAACACAATAAAGTCATCAAGGTAATTAATAATACCAATGTAACCCAATCAGATCATGGTACTACGAACAAAGTTACTAAGTTGTGTGAATATAAAAGGGGCACATTTAAGCCCAAAGCAAAGACGAGTATCTAGAAAAAACTCATCTTTGCCAGATACATTCCACACAATACCTTGATACGTCCAGTCATCCTGTTGCACACTAATGGACCTGTATGCGGCAGATATACCGACAGTTGCCATGTAGCATCCGGGGTAAATGTTCTCGGTCACGTCATCTACTGAATAATAAGAAAATTCAGAACATGTAGAGAACATAAAATTGTTAATTGACTCGTTAAGGGGCCGTTTACAGTCAGTAATCAGACAAAATGTTAAGTCCGACTTGGGCACCGCCCCAAGTGCGTGTACACATAAAGGTTCTTGGTCTGCTCAGATATATTTCCCTTCTCATTTTTCCTGTAAGATTAACTCACTGATATAATCATGTGCAGCCATGGAATAAACCAAAGAATAGTTAGCACAATGATAGTGCTGCACTGGAGTGCCTGGATCCACAATGTGAAAGCCATATTCTTGATACCATCATGAAGATAATCACGTATAAATACATCTGATTCATATCCAAGATAATAATCCCATGTGGATAAGTTCATCTGAGAAGGATACGATCCGAAACAATGACGTTGACATAAACATATGTCAATAGGACATATATTAATTGCATCAGGCGCGACATATGAACATGGGCACTCGTAATACAAGTAGCCTGGAGAAAACTCCTTATGCGGCATACTACTTACGAGATAAGCAGCATTCTCAGTACCTGTTCAACTTGTACTACCCGAAGGAAGGGAATGTCTGGTTTCAGCTGCAGTGTCGGTTTCTGTTGATGAAAACTCATAGGGAATATTAGAGTCACATTCATTATTATGCATTAGCACATTACTGATATGTCCAGGATCGTAGTATAAAACACCATTAGATGATTCTGTAAGGCAAGGAGAACAAGTTAGACCACATTCAGAACTCCTACCTGTATCAACTACATCATATTCATCTGGGTAATGTTCAGCTTCAGTATGTGATCTCCCCATTGGAGTATGTTGATCATCAGACAGTCACTGCTTTTCATGGCACCCCAAGGCCTTATGCTTACCCCTGCAGGAGCGGCAGACATGTAGATTACCACAATTACCATTGCACCTCTGGTAGTTGAAATTATAACATAAATCAGCAGGAAAGGCCTCTGAGGCTGAGGAATCACGGTCACCGCCATCATTTGTAGATTCCTGGCGATTCCTCCCTCTACCAAATCCACCTCTACCACGTTTGGGGGTGGATTTCTCACGAGAAGGAGCCTGAATATTCCCAGCATGAAAACTGCAGGCAACGCTAACAGTATCAGCTGCTACAAAGGACGGTAAATCATTGCTGATTACTTTATCAATCACTCCTCTGTCGTAGGAGACCAAAGCACTATCATTGAAACAATTAAGCTGGGCCTGTTTAGCAACAAAAGACAGATGATCAATGTAACCATATACATGACCCCCGGTCTTAACGAGTTGCTGTAGTACTTGGGTCATGCCGTAAAAAAGGTCCTTATATGACATCTTAGAGTGATCCAATGATTTCAAAGGTTTACAATCTAAGAGATGCTGAACATAATATTCAGGACGATACATAATACCTTTTTTGTAATCCAGTGGTCCTGGATTAATGGCCTCAGATAAGTCTGCAAGGGCCTGTGTAAGCGGCGCCTGTGTAATACTGGCCGCGGACAGCTGTTGTGGTGTTGGTGGTGGTGGTGCAGGCCCCGGCGGTGCAGGGACCGGGACGGGCGGCTGCCCGTCATAGCCCGACAGTATGGGGGGGGGAGTAGGGTGTAACTGTCAGGTTGAGTACCCAATCCAGATTTGGTGGGAATTCCACCTGCATTTCCAGAAGGATTCCCCGGTTGTTTCAAGCTCAAATCTAATTCAGGGTCACCCCACGGATTTGTGGAAGCTCCCTTAGATATCTCTAGGCGTTCTAACCGGTCAAATATTTGTTGTAAATACAACTCAGTGCGTTCATACTTCCCAGCTAGCAAAGTGGCATGCGCCATTTGGTCTTCAAGGTATTCAACATATTTTGGATCAGTCTTACCTTGAAATTGGTCCTTAGGAATGTCACTCTATTGTCCCCAAAAGGTAGACATGCTGACTGCAAAGGTGTGGCTAGAATTCCATTCCAATTGATATATGAAAATCCATATGAAAAGCCAGCAGAAAAGCATGATTCCAAGACAATGTAGTGTGTGTGATCCCTAGAGAGGCTAGCTGAGAAGTGAAGGTCTGGCCAGTGACCACCTGGTGAGCTGTAGAGTCATGTCCAATAGAGGTGACCAACCAGTGGTGGCACCTGGTGTTAACTGCTAGGTATCCTCTCATGATTTATATTGATACATATAGATATATATGACACATTCAATCTCTTCATGTTCGAAGGAAAATACACTTGCTTGCTTTTATGTACTATTATAGTATGAATATTGAAAATCATCATACTAGTATGAGTAGTATATTATTACGAAGTGTAAATAGAGTTAAATTAAAACACAAAATTACGGGTAGGGAGTTGATAATGAAAAGCCCTTACTGTAGGGGTATTGCCCTATGGGATAGTTTGCCTAGTGAATTCCTGTTATCAACTACAATTAACGTTTTTAAGAGCATTATTAAACATTATTTCTTACAGAAGACGAAAAATGTTGAAACTGAGTCCTTAAGGATCAACCTGAAGGCTTAGACGTGTATTGCTATCATATCCGATTACCCGTGTTTTGCTACTCTGATGTATTGATATGTTTATCTCTGTTATATATTTTCTAAACGTTATTATTGTTATTACATGACTATCTCCGACAGTATCATTATTTCATTCATCAACTCATCTCATAACATCACATTTAGTAATTAAGATATTTTGTTACTTTATAAATTTACTTCATATCTCTACTAGGTTGGAAGATCTTGATGTCATATTGAGAAACAATAAAGAATTAAAAAACAAAACAAAACAAAACAAAAATCAAGATATTTATTTTGTTACAGTTATCAGTCCCCATTAATGTTAGATTTTGGTTGTCACCCTCATCATTTGGTCACACAGCAGAAATTGATTTATCGGAAACGTTTTAGGCACCAGTTCCAAATTCATGTCATGAATTTTTTCTCAACATTGTCGCCCTCATGAATTCACATTTAGTCACACACACAGAAGACTACACATGTTCATGATATCAGAATTTGTATTGTTATGCATCCGGAAAAGTTTTTAGGTTGTCCACATTTCAACAATCAGATTTGTGAACATTTTGCAAATTTTCACATATACTCAAAAAATGGTTGGTTGGTTGGTTGGTTATTGGTTGCTTTATGCCCTAATTAACAGCCAGGGTCATATCAAGGGCGGTGATGGTGATCGAATCTATGAGAAGGTAGAGACCATACCCCTACACTTTTACCGAGGCAGGTGTTCTTTAATGTGCATGGTCCCATAGACAGGGCCACACACACAACAGCCGGTGGTCTACTAGAGACCTTTGATATCCCAGTTGTTGCCACTGGGAGACATGCAGAGGGGAGCAGTGGCCAGCTCAGCCGGGAATTGAACCCCGGCCGCCCGCGCAGCAGACGGACACCCTGACCACTACACCACCCCACACGCCTACTCAAAAAAAAAAGTCATACACTTATGTATATATGTAACTCTAAAGATTCGTGAAAATTTCACAATTTGCACATATACTCAAAAAATATCATACACTTATGTATATATATAACTAAAATGTCAGTGTATCAATGTCCAATTTAATTCTGTTTCATGTGTTTCTGGTAAACGGTAAGGGGCCTGTCCATCACACCCAAGAGTTTCTCGGCTGGGAGTAGTTCTTGGACTATGTGGTTCCTGTTGTCTAGTAGGCAAACGCTCGCTCTACAAAGTCTGTGCCTGAAAAATTTGTTCAGGTGGACGCGCTCTGTACAAGGAATCTTGACTTCTTGCGGGAGTTCAAACGTCAAGGGTTCGTCGAGCTGGCGAGGTCTCCCCACTGGCGGTTCCTCCCGAACAGTACGCAGACGCAGACTTGCGTTTAACAGTTGCTCTATGTCCATGACCATCATCTGGATGTTCTGAACCAGTGTCTAGTACAGGTACATACTTATACCCCCCGTGACCTCCCAACCCCCAGGTGCAATGTCCAAGAAGACGGCAAGGGCTTCATCTAGTCTTTAGCGCAATGTTATCCCCCCTACAACTACAAAGATAAGTAAGGTATAAATAATAATACTTCTTCTAGTCTGGGGCTTCACAGGTTAATAGGCCACTATTTCTTCAAAGAACTCGAAGCCAAAGCTGAAACAACTTCTGTCTCGTTTCACACAGGGACACGCCTTGATGATGACCACGTCCAGGTGTTGGCCAGCTGAGGCGGTTCATGTCAACAAGCTTCTGTATCAGGTCTCTCACAGGAGTACCGCGGCACGTGGCATGTGGCACGCGGGGTAGTCTTAACACTTCTTGACACGTAACAGGCCTCAAAGGCAGCGGCGGTCATGGTGCCCCTGATACCCCATGTACACCCCGTCAAGTTTAGGATGAATCTTATGGTAAAAGTCTTGCCTCATCGATAAAAGATCGCTTTTGCCAGATCACGTGTCCACAGGGGGGCCAGCCGGGGATCTTTAAATATGGCGTGGCATATGGCTTGACATTACTTGAAAACATGCGGCCACGATGAACACATCAACTGATTATCGTGATTCTGTGATGACCAACCCGAGTGCGAGCTCGAGCAGGATGATCACCAGCAGCCTCAAACTTGGAGGCGTGCAAATCACCCACCTAAAATCCTCCTTAGGTCTGTAGCTAGAGGCGTCTCAGGAGACCTATGATGTGTCACAGGAGACCAATGATGGTGATTGGTCATTGTTCTCGGAAGGATCCACCCTCAACGTTAACCTGGATTGTTCCCAAGGCTGCACTGCAGATGCGTCCGGATCGGCGTCCACACCCTCCAAGCCCTCCACATCTCAAACATCGTCCACGCCCTCAACGTCTCAAACATCGTCCACGCCCTCCACGTCTCAACTGTCATCCACACCCTTCACGTCTCAACAGTCCATGGCAGATTTGTTTGCCAAGATGGACCGCCTCGAGGAGCAGTGCCGAAAGGCCAAGGAGGAAGCAGCTGCGGAAAAAGCAAAAGTGGAACCCTTAAGACAGCAAGCAAAGCCTCGCAAAGCCTCCAAACTACAGGCACGCCAAGAAATATGTGTAAGTTTCGAAATCTGTTTTTACAGTTAAACTGACAATGTCACCTTCTAAAACGTTACCGATTAATAGAAGTCTCGGTTGGTTTAGAAATTGTCATTCACTGATTCAGTATGTGGCATATAATTAAGGTCGTTCCTAGTATAGCCCTGATATTCTTTTTTACCGCGCCATTTTATGTTAAGACTTCTTACACTAAAATTTATTTAGAAGTCCCCCATTAATTCTTGGCTGGTTATATTGTATCTAGGCAATTGTTTGTACCGCCTACAAGGCCAGGTGTAGGACAAATAGAGATTCAACCTTAATCCTGGGTAAGTTGATTACGTCATAACGACATGAATAGTAGAGACAATAATATTGTTTTGTAGTAAGCAATGGGTAATGTGTTCCTAAACATCAAAAGCTGAATTTAACCTTTGCCGTTCTCATCTTATTAGCGTGATAGAGCACTTGACGTAATGTCGTTGAATTGAACAATATATATATATTCTAACTTTCAGGTCAAGGATCATCCACCCACACAACGTTGCCATCATCCAGGATCTGGTTAACAATGTGTTTCATGGCTAACATGGCGGACTAAGTGTGCGCACCTGAGTGTGGCTCCGTGGTATATAAGACCTTTCTACTATCTATGGACAGTGAAGAGCGCTATAAACTGATTAATCTGCAGTGTAAATATTACGGGATCACTACCCTACAAAAAAGGGAACAGGAAAATCAGGAAATAAGGTAAGCACGACCCTTTCTTTGTGAAGAATTACGTTGGCTACACACTATACACCACCACAACAAAAGAAATGGCGGCAAAACCATTTACCCGTTCACAAGTTGATCCCACTAAAACTGATCTGCCACAACCAACAATCATAGACAAAGATACACAGCAACCCATACTATCATCTTCTGACAGCATTAAAAAATACCTGTGTAATGATGGTTTTAATTCAAGAATAGTATGGTGCCCTAATTTTGCATTTTAAAACCTTTATTCCTTTGCTTTATTTCCTTTGTCAACTTAGTGGCTCAATTTTTAAGCATATTTCCTATCCTTTCTCTTTTTCTAGTCGCTGCCAACACATACTTCAGGACGCTCCAAAGCAGGGCCAGCAAACTGTGGCGTGGGAATATCCCAGAGGAGAACAAAAAGGCCATCATCCGTCACCACGTCAGCCAGGTAAATCAATTTTGGTTTGAATCTTTTTCTTATGGTCTCTGGCATGCCAGAGTTCCGCACAAGTGCGGAATTCCGCATTTTTGAGATATATTTAGGTCATTTTTGAGATCAGTGCAAATCTGACGAGAAAAAGTATTGTCTATAGTATAGGGAGTGGGACTTCCAGTTCTAACAATGAAACTTGAAAAAGAAAATTCCTTTTTTCCATTTTGAAAGGGTTATATAGAACACTCGACCATAAGATGAGTCTGTAACTTTACTTTCTTTCATAGAAAATAATGTTTACATCCCATATGATTTGAATGGATATCACAAAATTCTGCAAAAATGCCTGTATATTAAAGAGACCAACGCTTTTGAAATTAACTACAGGGAACAGGATTTAAATTAAAGCAACTAAAATAATAACAGACTTCTTTGTGTTTGATGTTGGCCAAGTATGTCCTAACTGTATTAAAATATAAATCGTCTTTTTAACCTTGCAGAAGCTCAAAAGATGGCGAGTCACATTGGAAGACCTTGTTGTGGCATGGGATGAGCAGAGAAAGTCTGCCGTGAGGGCCGTGCTCACACTGGACTACACCAGTGATGAGGAGCGCGGCCTGCATCGGACAGTCGAGGCAGCGGGCAAACATAGCAAGCGATTCCACCGCCTCATCGAACCCTTGGTGTGGGCAAACGATGAGCTACGGGGGTATAAAGCCCACCTCGACACGGTCAAGGACTCTTACACCAACAATCGCGGGGCATTAGATTGGCCGTGGTGCGGTTCCAGATGTCCGACCCTGCACCAACACGACTACAGCCTCCTCCCGACGCCCCAGACTGGGCGGTGAAGCCCCCATATTGGTCGGGGGGTGTGATGCATAAAACAAGAGACTCTGCCCAACACCGTTTTTATTGTCAATATGTTCTTACAGTCATTGTTTTTTATTGTCACTATGTTTAATTGAATATTCATTATATAAACTTTTATCAAAAGAACTTTGCTCTCCTTGTTCTCACTTCAATCTTACATAGTATTGCCTGCTCGCTAAACAGGGAAGTATCTATATAGATATATTCGTAGCCTAAAACCGTTCTTAGTCTAAAACTGTTATCGAGTTCCTTATAATTAGTGGATCATTTTTAGTTATATTTCATGCAGTTAGTTTGAAAAGTAATTTTTATCAAATTGTATTAGGATCAAATACATCTCTGCCAGTATATAACAAATTACACCTATAACAAATTACATGTGATATCAAATTTAATATTGGGTGTCAAACCCAAATTTATCACACGTGCAAGTCAATTTCGGTGTCGAGATTTATTCAGGGACTATAACTTAGCTCTAAAAATGTAATGGAAAAGATGTTTTGTCAAATTAGTTCAGAATGCACTTTTTTTATGAAATTCGACAGCTATACAACCTTAACTAGTGCTCGATTCTGATGAACGCCATAATCTAGGTTATTGGCCTGTGTCACATAATTATTACATAAGGGGTTGACCCTATCCCTAACCCTAATAAAAGCACTCTCATTACTGTTGTACTGCTTTCTCCACCACCCAAATTTTATTCAGCTACAAATTTAATTTATTATCATCACACCTGTATCTAATGCACACATGTTCGACAGCATTGCTATTAAAACACACAAATAAAACAGTTTTCACAGACGACTTAATCAAGGTCAACACGACTTAAGTCAATTTTAAGCTTGAAGTATTAGTTGCAAGCTCACCGGGCCAGTAATTCCCCAAAAGAACAGGCTCTCCTATGCCTATACCCATGGTGACCAACTGGTATCATATAATGTCCTTAGTCATCAATCGTGTCAACATGATGTCTTTCAGTTTATTAACCTTTAAATGCGTGGGCAGTCGTGTTGATGTACCGGCATAGCAGTCGGCCAATTTGGATCATGTAGTTAATAGTGTATCGTGTGCCTACGAATACATTTTCAGCTTTAGTCAGAGTAATTGGATCGTCTGTTTGAAAGATATAATCGCTGAAATGTACAGGGAACATGCCAATTTTAATCCATACACTGTCATTGCCCGAGACAAGCAAGTATACATGAAAACGAGCATCTGAGAACATGCCAGTAATTCCGGAGCAAGAAAAGAATATGCCAATAATTATGGCTATTGCGAGGATGACAAGAAGAGTGTACGAAGGGAGAAGTACCACAGTTGGGAATTCTTCAGTGTTTTCGTCTCCTGGGTTGGCTTCAGATCCAGCGTCAGTTATGGTGTCATGAAAGGTGAGGCTGCTCATAGAATTGTGTTTTGGTCGAGGGTGACCGGTCATTGGAGCAGTGAGGTCCGGGTTACTCCAGGCTTATTGTGAATGAGCCTAGGCCTGTATCCACTACTTGCAGCTCGACTCCAATCCACGCAAGATACCAGGACCAAGTATGTGGCAGCTTGTTATTAAAAAAGGAAAAAAATGAACAATAAAGGTTGCCATCTTAACATTAAACAAACACCTTCCTTCCAAATTACCATTCAATTTAAACAAAAAGAATCGACTATAACTGCAATGGCCCCACGCTAGAAGTCTGAAATATGTCTTGCAGCTGGCCATAATAATTAATCAGGACAGGGGACAACCAGAATCAATATATATGTTTTACGGATGATTTTTTGGAAGAAGTTGGGCAATTGGCCATGGATTTGTATAACCAAAATAATTAAGAAAAGTCTCACCAATGGTGACATTCATGATATGGATGTATTCGTATACCGAACGCACTATATCAAAATCCGGCGAGGCCCTGACTAGCAGTTGGACGGTTATACCCTCGGTTTTCACGGCAGGTGACATCCCCTCAGTCACCAGTTGACCTGACGGTGGACGATGCGTTTCGGAAGCTGAAGAAACTTCACACGCCCTAAAAGGCATGACAATGCGCACCCGTGATGGCCAGGGTGACGGCTGTAATCTCCCAGTAATACTGTGGCAGCTGTTCTCGGCTTTCACGCGTACATGCACCTGCAGCTGGTGTTAGGGGTGCAGCTTCCCCTGGGTCGGGGTTGTGGCATGTCGCGGCAATTCGCGGCTTTCAGCTGGTGATGGTGCTTCCCTGTGCTGCTTTCCCAATGGGTGTTGGTAAGTACCATATATAAAGACTCGGGGTCAGCGTAGGATCATCTGCCCCAAGTGCTGCTGTCTAACTCAAGTTCGCCATGCCCTTGTGGGGTTTCAAGGGTCTGACCAAGGAGCAGACGGAAGCCAAAAGAAATATGGACACTAGCCGAAATCGATCGTGCGACACATGTGAACTTGCATTTCCCAAAAGTACATTTACGAGGAATCGTACTAAGGAGCATGGTAAGTACCAGATCACTAGTATAAAACTACAGTACCGGCACATGCGCCTGAAATCGATATCGTTCAAAACCTTCCTAGCTAGCTTGTGTGCGTCCAGTATTTGCCAATAACTTTTATAATCTTAATAATCAGTTTATATAGTGTTCATCACAACCATTTATAATTATCGGCAGCCTAAATCTTTTCTTAAAAATTAAAGAATTGTTAGAATAATAAACTACACAAAAATGGACCATTAATATCAGCAGCTGTTGGGACGTTATATGCACATACATTTATTCTTGTACATCTCTCTTGCAGCACCATGGGATTTTGGTATACGTAATTACACTGGCAATCAAGCTGAAGTTGGTCATGAGCTCGAGGCCGAAGCAGGTAATCAGGCCGAAGCAGGTAATCAGGCTGAAGTTGGTCATGAGGCTGAAGAATGTAATCAGGTTGAAGCTGCGAATCAGGCTGAGGTTGGTCATGAAGATGAAGCAGGTATTCAGGCTGAAGCAGGCAACGAGGGCGAAGGTGGTAACGAGGTTGAAGCTGGTATTCGGACTGAAGCTGCAGCTGCTAATGAGCTGCAGGCTGAAGTTGGGAATCTGGCAGAAGCAGGCAACCAGGCTGTGACTCGCAATCAGCCTGTTGCGGAGGCAGTACCCATGGAAGCTGATCAAGAGTCAGGTGATGATGACCATTTCTGTCTAATGGATAATTCCCAAGAATCTGTTGAAAATGATAAGCTTGATCATGAGACAACATTTGCCGTAAGGCCATTCAACATTTCAAAGTTGTTTTTGGGTGGCGGGAGCGATCTTCCTAGCCCATTGGCAAGGGGTGTTCAAGGTGCCACTAATAAGACAATCCAAAGCCTATTATCATGGGTTCTGTTTTTTCTTTTGCAGTGATCCACACCTTCACCAGTGATACACAAATCGCTAAAGTCATGTCCTTCATTTGTGAATTATTGATGGTAGCAGGTAATGACCATGTTTCAGCAGCCGCGCAGGCAGTATTCCCTAAAACGATGCACATGATGTACAAAATGGTTGGGTACAGACCTAATGTTGACTAATCACTATACGAGAGTATGCTGCCCGAAGTGATATGTGTTGTCCAGCGTGAGTGTGCGAGGCTTTTACACAGATGTCCATGGACATCAGCAACCCAGTCGATGCAAGCAACTGGAGTATCATTTGGGAAGACGTTACAACTGGAAATTGATTTATGAGGCCAGGATTGGTGTGAAAATGACTTCCTTCCAGTTAAGACATTCTGCTACCAGTCGCTCGAGAAGAATTTGCAGGTTATGATGAAACATCCAGGTTTTGAGCTGAAATGTACAGAGTGGAAGGGCAGGGGGATACCCAAAGGAGTGTTTGCTGACATCTACGACAGTTCGGTATGGGAAGATTTGAACAGGGAGAACAATGGTTTTCTTGATAATGAAAACAACTTGGCTCTTCAGATGAATATTGATTGGTTTCAACCATTCTCTCGGAAAAGTTCGATATCAATGGGGGGCATTTACCTAACGGTTTTAGGCGTGTGGGGTGGTGTAGTGGTTAGGGTGTCCGTCTGCTGCGCGGGCGGCCGGGGTTCAATTCCCGGCTGAGCTGGCCACTGCTCCCCTCTGCATGTCTCCCAGTGGCAACAACTGGGATATCAAAGGTCTCTAGTAGACCACCGGCTGTTGTGTGTATGGCCCTGTCTATGCGACCATGCACATTAAAGAACACCTGCCTCGGTAAAAGTGTAGGGGTATGGTCTCTACCTTTTCATAGATTCGATCACCATCACCGCCCTTGATATGACCCTGGCTGTTAATTAGGGCGTAAAGCAACCAATAACCAACCAACCAACCTAACGGTTTTTAACCTACCCAGAAATGAGCGGTACAGAACGTCATACTATTCAGTATAATTCCAAACCTCAGTAAAGAACCCGCTGACCTTACCAGTTTTCTGCGCCCCCTAGTTGACAAACTCAAGGTATCCTGGAATAGGGGGAAAAGGCTTATAACCAACGATTACCCAAGGGGCAAGACCGTTAAGTTAGCACTTTCGAACGTTGCTGCAGACCTCCCGGCAAGAAGGAACTCCTGCGGTTTCCTGCAACATACTGCTATCATGGGTTGTTCTAAATGTCTGAAGGCATTCAAGAATTCAACTCTGGATAAACACAATGAGAGATTGAGGGAGATTAGAGCTGCAACCACATCGACCAAGAGAAGTGCACTTGAGAAAAAGTATGGAGCTTGTAACTGTGTCCTCATGGAATTGCCCTACTTCAATCCCATCAAGTAGGTATAATGTCCAGGCCCAACTAATTTAAAGGCAAAACTTACACAGAATTATACCAAATTAATCCCAATGAAAATGTTACCATCAGCAGTGACTATATTATACGTTTTACTTATACACTTTACATTCATCTTTTCAGGTTCCTCTCGATTGATGTGATGCATAATGTACTCTTGGGTAAGTATTGATAATGTTATAGCACCGAAAATATGTTTGACTTTGAAACTTGCATTTGTCTTTCAACTATTAGGTTAATTGGTTTTTTTTTTGGTTTTTTTTTTTGAAACATTTTATTTATCCTGGCATACGATTGGGTTACCCCAGTATTCTTCGTATGGCCAGCCTCAACTTAGACTAATACATCACTTTTGCTCAACATACTAATCCATCTGTATAATTGCACTATATTGTTATATTGATGTACATCCTGCAGTACAGTAAGTGCATTTCAATGATGGGATGAGAAAAAAAAAGGGATGATATGAGTAAATGGATCTTTCAGTACACATTTCACACATCTATGACTGTACACCTGCCCAGAGCCGTGCTATTTCAGATTGCACATATTCCTCCTGCAATTTTGATTTAATGATCTCCTTAAAGATTGACAGTTCTTGTATATTCCTGATATTCACATCCAACTTATTCCATAAGTTCCTTGCAGTGAAAACTGGTGATTTTGCCAATGTGACGCTCAGAGGGGTAAGCTCCTTTACAACAGGAGCCTGAGTTAATCTGGTTTCTCTAATTGGATCCAACAGTGCAATATTTCTTGATTTTATTAGTCCGAAAACAGTAGTCAGAAGGAAGTATTTCCTTCTATATTCTAATGGTAACATATTGGCTCTAGTGAAAAGATCTAATCTATGTGTCTCCTTAGGATTCCTCAGAATGGGTTTCAATACCGATTGTACATGTGTTTTTATTATTTCGAATTCAGGGACCGCCAAGCGAATGTGGAAGAGGTGGACCGACCCAGAGTCAAAAAAGTCAAAGAAGAAGAAGAATACTCCGGATCCAGAGGATCAGGAAAGGGTGGAGGTTATACTAAGCCCTAATCAGGTGGAGATTATTGATGCTTGTCTGAATGAGTTTAAAGAGGGACTGCCGGAGGACTGTGTGGTAACTAACATTAAATCGAACGCTGGAACGTGGACGGCAAAGGAGTGGAAGAATTGGGTAAAAGTCTCATCTGGATACTGCCTCCAGGGCCTTTTGCCTGAGAATCACCTTCAAACCTGGCAGCGTTTCGTAGAGGCCACTCGACTTCTGTGCCAGTCATGTATTACAAGCTATGAGATAAATTTGGCACAATGGAAACTACTGTACTTTTGCCAGTGCACACAGGTCCAGTTCGGTTCTCAATTCATTACCCCAAACATGCATCTACATCTCCATTTAAGGGAATGTCTCCTGGAGTATGGTCGAGTTCCCAGCACTTGGCTGTTCACTTTGAGTGGTATAATGGTTATTTGGGGGATGTGCCGACTAACAATCGCCAGATAGAGAAACAATTGTTTGAGAGGTTTCAGTCAGGCGTTGTGTCAGTCAGGCGCGAGACGAAATGCCGGCCAAACATGAGGGGAATTTTGGCCAATACTGCCAGCTGGGAGACAGAAAAAAGGAAGCAAGAACGGTCGCGGCAACACTCGAGGTCCCTAAAGAGTGAAATTTGGTGCAGTACCAGAACCTGTGGAGTATCCCCAACGGCTTCGAGACATTTGAAGAAAACCCAGAATGGCTCGACTCTGACGTTCATGGCCTGCTCATGAAAACATACCAAAAGATGTACCCCACAGAACAGGGGATCGTAGAGGAGTCAAATATCCCATCATTTTCCCTGCAGTTTACATCTGTAAATTATGGCCCCATGACTTATTCCAGTGCAACGTCCAGGAGAAGTAAGAAGTTGTCAAGATTAATGGCCAGGTGGTACGAAGACAAAAAGAATGTCACCCAGGAGCGCCCGTGCATCGCCACACACTACATGCAACATACCATAGAATGTCGGACAACCAGGCGTTTCAGGCAACATCTGTTTGCAGTTGTGAAGTGGTACAAAAACAGCACCGTCCCATCCAGATACATTTTGTCCTTATAAAATGTGGCACAAGGAACAGTTCGAGTACCCTACATGGGCAACATTTCTGCCTGTGATGTGGATAGTGGATATTTTTGATGTGTGAGTGAACAAGAAAATGTGATTGTCTGTCCCATTCGGTGCCACAACTTTTTGTAGAGCACCTACTCGAACTGGTATTGTATTCCTTCTTAGGATTCTGCGATTTAGAGGCTTAGGCCAACAAAAGAAAAAGTTATATTCAGGTGACATCGGTAGAAAAAGGGTAGGTCGCATTTTTTTTTTTTTTTTTTTTTATTTACGAAAGAGACCCGGAAGTGTTGAAAAGGAGAAAAACATTCCAAATATCCGATGAAAACCTTACTTTTCTATCTAGCTTCTTTAATGGTGAAAAATTTGTTTTTTATATAGTGGCTAAATGAAATTACTATAAAAAAACTATTGAATATGAAATCACTTTATCTGACTAGCAAATAAACTTGCAATTGGCGGGAAACGGCTGGTTCATGCTGCTTCTGGATCCATATAATCATTTTGTGTCCCTGCATTTTAGGTAGGAATTTACTTCACAAGGTTTTGGTGAGAGGCTGTGCGACTTTGAGGTTGGTTTTCTGAAGTTATTTCACAGGTTGGGGGTGTGAGGCTGTGTGCATTTTAGGGTGGTTTCTTAAGTCAGGTGTCAGGACAGCTCCAGGCTCCACGACACCTTATGTAACACCTGACACCGCTCACTCAGACTGCTCAGCTGACCTAGATCGCCCCTCGATACCTGCCCCTTGTATAGCAGTAACGGACAGGGGTGGGAACCAGCTTTATAAGGCTGGGTCCACAACGTGCACACACACAGTCCCACGCCAGCCTCAGGACCATAAAAGACTCAGCAGGTTACTGACACTTCGGCTAAAACCAATCGCTAAACTTCGAACAATGGCAACCGAACAGAAAACCAGGTAGGTGGGTCAGTGCCTTGGGTGAAAAAGATAACTTGCCTATAATGAACTAGTGTTTTTTCAAGTTTTGCAGGCGAATGAGTTGGGGGCGGGGATTATGCATCCATAGAGTGTTTGTCAACAATTCTATCAGGGTGTTGATACCAGCTGTTGGGAACATATTTTCCCTTTCCTCATCATGTTTCACTCTAGCCTTTTCCTTGCTATATGTGATAGACTGGCTCCTAATGAGAAATTTTGCATAATCTCACTTGGTTTGTGGATCTAATTCGCTATGTTCAGATTTCAAGTTTTGAATGGGTTCCCTAGTCTGATCCAAGAACTCTTTATCTTGGAGCAGGAGGTTATTGAATTTCCATATACCTGGCCCCCTGTGTTTCCCGTTTCGAATTATCTTTAATAAGATCATACTGTGATCTGATAAAAGACCAACTTCAATTTTATATTCTTGTATAATATTCTTAACAAAATTTGATATGAGCCAATAATCTATCCTTGTATTTAGTTTTTTCCTATGGGAAATAAATTCACGTAGTGTAGGGTTCTGCTCTCTCCAGAAATCCACAATGTCATTTGCCTTCATGAAGCTATTAAGGGCCTCTCTATAACACTTGGAGTGATCACTTTGTGAGGATGTTCTCCTCCCAGAAACAGGAGAGCATCACGGAGTCCTCTTAGTTTCTCTGAGGAACCATTCAGGACTGTCAGTTGTTCAAATGCTTTGTCCTGAGTGGGGGCATAAATATTTCCAAAAATAATCTCGGAATCCCCTATTGTTTTCTTTAGAAGAATAAATCTTCCCTCCATATCAAAAGCTGTTTGGTGAACTTTAATTTCTAGATTTCTTTTAATCAGTATTACCACTCCACGTGAGCTGCTGCTTCCATGCAAGAAAAAAAGCACTACCACCCCATTTACTAGTCCATAGTTGCTGGCTTTGTGGTGTACTGTGTGTCTCCTGTAGTAAACAGACATCAAAGTGCATTTCATATTCAACATATCTTAGAATCAGTAACTGGAGCTCTGGGGACCCCGATTTCACATACAGAATCATACTAGCCGCATCCAAAAAGAGAATCACTGGACATGGGCCCTGTCCAACAACAGTTTGTATTTGATTTTTTCAAAAATGCACTGCCTCTCAAACATCTCCCTCGACTTAAAAGTAATAATGCTTTAAAAACACATAACACAAAATCTAGACAGACTAACATAGATAAACTAACATGGGGCAAGGACGAAGCCAATAGCCCCAGCACCCTTAGGCTCTTTGCTATTGGAAGGAATTAGCACCCCTGACTTACAAGCCATTAACATTGCAACACAGTAATTTTGGTGATTTATCTATATAAGTGTAAAGAAAAAATAGTTCCACAGCTAGAAATGACACTTTTGTCTCTGCCACAATCTGCGGCACACGGTCACAATTTGTGCAACTAGCAAAGTCTTTGCCTTTCTGACATAGTATCTTCACAATCTGCTTCTGATAATAGGTGTGCAGGACATAGCACTTTAAAAATGCACTGCCTGCCCGCTAAGTTTGCGTTAAATCGCCTCTGTCTGTCCCTGCGGCCAGACCATTAAACCCATTGCCAAAGATGAGTGCATAACAAGGGTCTCATCATAGTTGGCATCAACAAGAATGATGCCGGCCTGTTCAAAATCTTTCTGTTCGCTCACAATTTGTTTTTAAATGCAAAACAGGCCTGTCTTTGCACTCTAAAGCTGTTGGTCCACTCTTAATTATGCCTTCCCAGTCCCCACATAAATAGGAAGACCTATAGTACATATGTGAAAAACGAAGGGTCCTCTCTCCTTGGACGGCAACCGTGTAGTGGGGAGCACCCCACTGTTCAACACTGCAATCTGCCTAGCGGCGAATCTGATTGGTTGGCGGTGGTCATGTGTCATCAATATTCACACTGGACAACCCGCCAGGGTGGTAGCGGCGGCAAGGGCCACTCTGCTACTCAGTTGTCTACATGTGGGAACTTAGATTAGTCCCAAGGAGTTTCCCCAGTGCGACGACCCCTATCCATTAGTTGTAAGGATGACACATAAAGACATTGGAATAAAATTCGGATAATGTTCGTCCTACACGGTCCGGACATTAACTAGAGATATCATGTATGCGTTTAAGCTAGCCTCATAGTGTCCTACACGGTCCACTAGGAGAGAGTCTCAGAGTGAGGCGACTAGCTGATATCTCATCCGAAGCATAAACCAGCAGAAGTAGATCTGCAACCCCAGGCACGTCTTACACAGTCCGGGCTTAGATTGTAGGAGGGGTCATAAGGTGGTGTGCACGGTTTCGGTAAACACCTCATCAGGCCGTATGTAAGGTTGAGTAACACGGTGTCCACACAGGATCTTTGGTTGGAAGCGTGGCATGCACACATTCCTCAGGCAAATGGTAGAACATATTGAGCTGAATGACCAAAAAGAAAATCCAGATGTGAAACTATGGGTAAGAGTAACTAGGCACCGGACGTTCCATCCTTTTCTAAATAGTTGCTGACAGATGTTCACAGTTTGGGTGACTGGGTGGGTCTGAAGTTAGAGACGTAATTGGTGTGAACAAGGGTCAGGCAACGGGGCTTCTTAGTAGCTGTTATCAATGGCGTTGAGGCCCATTGGGATCTGGCTTCATAGCCTATGGATCCACTGGAATTCTGCATTGAGTTTCCGACTAAGGGCCATGTCCTTATCGGGTGCCAGGTTGCAGAATTGTAAGACATAGATTTCCACGTCATCCAAACCGTCATGTCCGGACGAGTTGAAGTGTTGAAGTGTCTTCTTAGGGTCCCTGGTGATACAGTAGAAGTGGGCTTTGAACCTAGTCTTGAGGTTATTTTTAGTCTGGCCCACGTACCTATAGTACATATGTGTACCATGATTCATAGGATTTAAACGGAACTAAAGTCACTGCTATAACCTGCAGGTGATATACACTGCGGAAGCCGTCATGTCATATTGGTGTATACTCTGGTTCCAAGGGCACCCGGATCAAAAAAGGGCCATGTGGGTCCTCTTTGAACCATAGGGAACCAACCAATTAAATACAATATGTGATTTTCCCTACAATATGAATTTCTTACCCAAGAAACTCACAAGATGTTTAAAGAAGCATATCTTAACACACGTGTTCATAGGCGAAATCTTTAGATATGTGTAGTTTAAACTTAATCTGTCATCATTTATCGGTCCCAGGGCAGTGGTGTGGGGCCGGGGGGAAATATGAACTGGCCGCCGCATGGGCCCCCGGTAATGACGTTATATATTATGCCAAAATATGATAAAAATTTGGAAACTCAAATAACTATAAAAATACATACCTAGAGTCCAACTTTAGCCATTGGTACAATATGACTTATAAAAACTAGCTTTAAGATCACTTAAAACGTATAACACTCATGCCATGTATGCCAGAAAGAGCAACGTTTGTAAAGAAACCAATTTTGGTGGGTCACCAAAATTGACCTGCGAAGAGTTTCATCGATTTCAATTTAGCTAAAGTCCGTATACACAGTCTCTATTTACCATAAGCCTAGGCTATGACCATAGAATATATTTCACTAGTTAACAGAATCTACAAAACTTTGACCTTAAATTGTTTTTGGCTCCCTTTACAGCTGAAACAATCACCCAACCTTCAAATGTATGCGAATTTTTCTCCCATCTTTAAAAGATACAATCTTGTTTGGAATATTTATGCTACAATCCTCCCGAGTATATTTAGGTCGTTAATTTCATTTAATCAACTTTTCTTTACTCCATTATTTTCGCACAATCTGTTTTTAGTATATTTTGTCCCATCACCAACCTTGTAGATGTTTCGCGCTATACCGAATATTCATGTTGACAGACATCCCACCTCTGCTCTATGACAGAACAACAAACTCAAGAAAGTCCATCTTGCAAACGTACATGTTTTATTCAAAATATCAAGTCGGGCATAAGTAAAGTTTATTATGTACACGCAAAAATATCACCCTGTGGTTATGATTATAAAGTATATACAAGCGATTTGCGCAATCCAAAGCAGCCGTCATCAGCCTTGCGCAAAAGTAACAGTCGGCACTCCCAGGCCGATGGAGTTGCAGTTCTGGAAAACCAGTTAGTTATACATTTGAGGGTCCAAGACTCAAACTACAATCATTATCTGAAATCACTAAGCGATTGTCTGCCCTAGCCAGATAAAATCAATAAGATATAATATCACCCATCTCTGTGTATAAATCCATTTTTGTAGGGAACTCCTTTAGACCCGCCCTAGTCTGTGTATGGGGTGTAAATAATTAATATTCCGCGATGCATGGATGCATTCGGTCTCCAGCTATTAGTTGTTTCGAGCGTGGGTTAACCCCCTGGTCAGTAGTGTTTCGAATACAAATTCCAAACTTGGCAATTAAACATAGACCAACCTATTCTTTGGCACACCTCTCGCAGATCACCTCGGACTCCAGGATCATGGCAGGCTGATATTCTGCACATGCCAGGTAAAAGACAGCTTTGCATTAGCTGCACACCACGTAAATTCTGTAAAATGAATACAGCAAGACTTTAACCAACAGTTTTTTTTTTTGTTTGTTTTCAGTACAGGTCATTTGTGAAATATGGAATATAGCCCGAGCCTGTCCTGCTACCACCAAAATGGAAACAATATTGACTAGTTAGACGAAGGATTACATGTGCCGTATATGTTTTGGAACACATCACTCATGAAATAAAGACCCTTTGTAATACATACCTATATTTCATGTCGAAGAACACACTTCACAGGGCAAATACACGGAATTCCGTATGTTATGTGTTGCCATGTTGACATCCAGCGCATTTTTCAGGTACTCCCAGTCTACCTACAAAAATGACATGAATATCTTTAAGCATTCAGTAATACCGCTGTCAATACTGCCTTAGCATCTGAACCAATCGTTTGTAGTTATGTTAAAGGCAGAGTGTTAAGTAATCAATGTAAGCTTAACAGTTGGGCAGGTACATCCCTATCTCTCACATAAAATGTACCTTCTTTATGTAATTCAAATCCATTGAAAGAACTAACATGGTGAAGGCATGCTTTTTCAATATTTGGGAGTTATTTCAAGAATTACCTTCGAGGGTTCCTCTCCACACAGGAAGCACTCCCAGTCCAAATTACTGTGTACACTACTGTCCCCTGGACTGCTGCCAAAGAGCTTCGAGCTACAATCAAAAAGTCTACAATTTAGTTGCATTACTTAACAATGGGTGCCCATCAATGGCTGGAAGAGAGTAACATTAGTTGGTATTTTGCTTGTGCATTTGGAGTACGCTATAAAAGGCGCACTGCTTGTTATTGGCGACAGTAAGGTGTGGGTCACACCTGCAACTTCACAAGTAGAGTGTGAAAGGAGGAAGTGTTAGGAACTGCAGCTGTGTTTCAATGCAAAACGTTCATTTTATTATCCTGTTGAAAGACCTCTGTTATTTGGCTTTTCCATTTGGCAGAGTTCACCTGAACTGCAACAAAATTTTGCTTCAGAATGTCTACTAGTCCCAATAATCCACCGAAATGATCCGGTCATCAAAACTTTAATCATGTAATAGTGCTAGCATGAGTTAATGGTTGAGATAACTTGGGTCAATGGGCCTATACAGTCGTGACAGTTTTTTAAGCTATAATAAATAATAATCACCTTGTGAAGCTTTCAGTATCAGACGGTCTCAGGTCAGGGGACATGGCTTCATCCTGGGTTGGAGCCGCTTCGTCCATCCTGAGTAGCCGCCTCGACGTTAATGGGGCCGTGGGTGTCTCAAGCATCCTCGGCCGCTTTGGCATCTCAGGGTATGGGCTGGAACAATATTTATTGTATTTCCATAAACCATAATGCGTTACAACGATACTCCTCTATAAACACAATAGTGTATGGGCATGGGAAACAGCAAGCCCTCAATATAATTTTTCTTCACCATGTGGTGGGCCAGGTTGTAAACATAGATCAGCTGTTCCGACCAGCAGTGACTAGATACTAGTACTGTTGTTTACAAAAAAGGTGAATTGTCTGTAACTTGCTATAAAGACTAGTACAATTTTTTATTGATTTCCAGAATCATACAGATCTTTGGTGAAATATGACACCAGTCTTCCAGATACTGCCAGCAGATAGAACTCTGGCTTACCAATCTCATCTTAACAATGAACACAATTCTATAATATGTTTACAAGCTTACATGTACAGGTTAAGAGATAAAAGTTAATGAAAGAGCTACAGTTATGAGACAACTAGAACATGAATTTTAGCATTAACAGGATGATTGATAAGAAGGCTGGCTGATTTGAGCAGAGTATTTTAAAGTTTTAGGTGACACTTATTCTGTATTATGATGTAATATACACTATGTGAGAATTATGCAGAATAATTCATTTAGTGGATCATCTAACGGGATAAAAGTGATTGCGGGAGAGGGGGTAAGTAATGTATTGAGATGTGGTGATGATGGTAGTATCTTCACACATTTACCTAAATTATTTGTGTTTTGTCAGTTAATCTAAGGATTGCCTGTATAGTTCTTTTACTCCAGCTTTGTTTGATTGTCCTTTTACCACTATGCTTTGTTGGCTTTAAAGTCTACTAGGAGTTAGATTTCTCATTGACTAGTTTATTTAAGTGCAATTGGAGTTGCCCCTTAAATGCTTAATAAAATGTATATTTTTTGAAGCTGCTTAGGCAAGGAGTTCCAAATTTTCACCCCAGCATAGGTTACACTTTTTTTGTACTTTTTCAGTTGGATGAGCTTTTTCTTACTACTTCTAGTTTTAATGTTACTCTTGTGACACTTCCAGCCATTGAATGATTTAAGGTTAGTGGTTTGGTATATTAACTGCCCCAAAGGCTGTTTTCTTCTCCATTTCAGTTTAAGAATTTTGCCCTCTTTATGTTTGTATTTTCCTTGTTTAATGCACATCTTAATGCTTTATTTTGTAATATTTGTAGTTTCTTTTTGCTTTCGGACTTTGTAGAGACAAAAAATACATCTCCATACTCCAAAATTGGGAGTATCATGTTTTTGTAAAATAAGGAGAGCCGCTTTGCTGTTTATAAAGTTCCTCATTTTCTTGAGTTGATAGATTTTATCTGAAACCCTATTAATTGTTGCTGTGATATGTTTTCCAAAAGTTAACTGTTCATCAAGTGCAATGCCCAGGTATGTATAACTGTGTACTTTGTCTATTTGTTGATTCCTTAAGTGTAGATTCATTATAGGGTTATTTGATAATCTGGCATGACTACCAAATGTCATATATTTTGTTTTCTTTACATTGACCTTAATGCCATTATTTGTGGACCATTCATTATGCCTGTCCAAGTCTGACTGGATGTTATTTTCTAAATCTGTCACGGTTCTACCACTAGTGTAAATTACTGTATCATCAGCATATAAAATGGCCTTTGTTTTCTTAAAGATATTTGCTAAGTCATTTGCATATATGATATAAAGTAGTGGACCCAGTATTGAGCCTTGATTACTGTGAGTAATTATTGTTGGCAAGCATTCTTTGTTGTCTACTCTCTAAGTAGCTTTTCAACCAGCATAGGCATGATCAGATACTTCAGTATTTTTCAGCTTTTGTAGTAGTATCAGGTGTTGAAAGCAATCAAACACTTTCCTTAGGTAAATATATACAGCCCCCGTTAATAGTGATTCATTAAAACCTGTGTTTATATGATCTGTTAGCTGATGTACTGCCTGAATGGTTGACCTTTCTTTACGGAAACCAAACTGATGTACATGTATCTGTTTTTCTGTTTCCATATAGCTTGATAATTGTTCATGTACTTCTTACTTATTTTTTCTAGAATTTTTCCTGGAAGATGGAGAAGTGAGATAGGTCTGTAATTTGACATTTCACTCAAATTCACAGTCTTGGGAATTGAAATTACTGTAGCTTTCTTCCATTTTAGAGGGGAAACTTTTGTCACTATTGAGCTGTTTAGTAAGTGTGTGAGTTGTTCTGGAATTGCTCGAAATGCATCACAAAGAATTCTCGAGTTAACATGTGTAATTTTCGATGATTTAGAAGTGTTGATGCTTTTACCAAGGTTTATCACTTGGTCAATTAGAATGATGGGCTGCCTTTCAATATCAAACTCATCCTCATGCAGATTTGCCACTTCAGATGTGGGCTTCTTGGCCACACAACTGATTCCCGATGATTTTAGATTTTTAGGCTGATTCACACTTTCACCTGTAACTTTCCCTACATTTTTAAAGAATTGGTTTATGAAGGCTGCTGTCTCTTCTACTGGAACTATTTCACCATTTGATTTAAGTCTAATGTCAGTGTATTTGCTGTTTGTTTGGTTTTATTGGGGAATACCTCTTTAACAGTCCTCAAAAATTTGGCACCGTCATTTTTATTTAGATCCAGCTGTGCTTTTATATATTCTGCTTTGGCATTTCTGATGTTTCGATTAGTAGTATTCCTGAGATGTTTGGCTATATTCCAGTCATCTGGGTTTTTGCCTTTTTTAGCTTTTCTATAGAAATAGTCTCTATCTTTCATTTGTTCTATTAAGAATGAGGTCATCCCCACCCCCTTACAGTCTAGAGATCAATCAAGGGACCTTTTTTAACAGTTCAATTTGACAACAAGTTACTCCTGAACAATGTACTTTTATTTACAACAATAAAGGAAATATTCACAGAGGATGCTTGTCCAAACAATAAATATAAATCACAGATATGACCAACAGTTAATCAAATTTGTTTCACCGGCCATCTTACTTAGGAATACAGGTAGATTAGTAGACTATTCAGATTATTTGAAACATAAGCGAAGTAGAAGTTGGTATACTTACAACAGTGGCCCCCAACCCTGGGGGGATAAGCACCAGTCTGGTGCCGGCCGGTGCATCTATGATTAGCTGTCATCTGGTGTGCAGAAAATACAAGGTTGACACTGTATAGTGACAATTTCAGAAAAGTCATTGCTCTTCTGAGAAACCCCTGCCTAGCCACTTTTCTATCCCTGGTGATCTTTTTCTCCTAAACATGATGTTTCCTTGTTTTTATGACCGAGGACTACACTACTGTCCACCGGCCTTCCATTCCGCAACTCACAAATTATCGCCCACACACAATAGGAATTTGTTTTCACCTTAATTTGGAAAATTACTTACAATATATTGTTCTTTTATGATGCTAAGGAATGGCCAACCTTTGTTCTTCCTAGTTGATGACTACAATATAAGTGACATTACTTGTGGGGGCCATACTGGCGGTGACAAAAATACAGAGATTAAGAGTGTACTCACTGTTGTGCCACCATCATGGTTTTGGCTGCAGCGCTGCGGTGAATCAGTTTAGCGAATGACTTACATTTACAGGAAGAAGAAGAGAAAAAAATGTGAATAAAAAAAATTGTCGCCCGCGTACCTGAAGTTGCTGATGTAGACGTGACGAATTCAAAGATGGCGGCCAAATGCCCAGAGTGCCAGAAAGTCTTCAGTACAGCCAAGGGGGCAAGGCGTCACTACACACATTTCCATGATACCAAAGTCCCTAGCTATACATGCAAGGTTTGTAGTGAGATCTGCCTCTCAAAGCATGCACGGAAACACCACCACCAGAGAAAGCGCACAGAGGCGATGGAGGAAATGGCAGACCACGTGGCCCAGTTTCCAGGGCCATCTACAAGTTCCAACCCAGGGCCAGGATGAGAAACCACATCGCCCGACCCGTGTTCAAGGGAGAAGACCCCCAGGGCAAGTGCACGGTGTGACAAGTACCACAGCAGAACCCACCCTGCATGACCTTCACTTCAGAGGGGTGCAGGCCACCACTACAACATGTTGTATGTCCAGCAAAGCTCCATACAGTCCAACAGACACCGGCCCCTGTCGCCATGACTCCAGGAGGCCCGTCGGCCCCGCTACTCCAGGAACACTACCTGCACCTTGGTCCAGAGGTACTTGGAGCCACAAGGCCCCTCGGGTGCCTAAACTACAGCTCTGCCAATGCCCCTTCATCATCAGACCAGCACATACAAACCACCAACCTGTACCCTGCCCACACAGCCACAAGGCCCCTGGGGTGCCTCCGCTACACCTGTGCCCAGGGCCCTTCATGAGCAACCCACGACGTACAGACCACCATTCTGTGTCACTTCGCCCACACAGCCACAAAGCCCCTGGGATGCCTCTGCTACACCTCTGCTCATGCCCTTTCATCATGAAACAACGACAGATAGAGTGCCCACCTTTGCCCTGCCCACACAGCCACAAGGCCCCTCGGATTTGTCTGCCACACATCCACTCATGGCCCTTCATCTTCAAACGTCAACGCCTCTGCCCATGCCCCTTCATCATCAGTCAACTACATACTGGCTGCCCACCAGTACCCTGCCCTCAGAGCCTGCTAACGAAACAACCATCCCCCACCACAAAGGGTCTGCAGAAGAATACATTAAAATGGTCGGAACCCTAGTGAACACATTACTACCGGGCCTCCAAATAGTCGTCTGTTTGAGGAGATGTTGTGGGGCACGTACCTGATCAAAGTGGACTAAGGGCCAGCAGTAGTATGATGGAGTCGCTGGCGCGCATAGTCAATGCTACTAAGTAGGTCAGTAGGTCACTACGACCGAGTTTAGGTCTAAAATAGGTTCATAGACTAATATAGAGTTTTGATAATTAGGTTATTATGACCTACTTTTAAAATTAGGTCAGGAGAGGTTAAAGGTTATATAACTATTTTATAATTAGGTCAGAGGTCAGAGGTCAGAGAAGATATAATCAGGTCATAAATATTAGAAAACAGGGGCACTGAGAAAACACGCCATGGCAAGAGAGCGTGGAACGACGTGGACACCGGAGGCCGTAAGGCCGGAGGTGTGCACATCGTTCCTCAACGCTAGGAATATATGTAGGTATAGATGTTTTCTCAGGGGCCCTTTATTTTGGTTATGATTAAATTATTAAATATGTCGTGATATATTTTAATTGCAAAGAGGCATTGCGGGCAACCCAATGCAAGGGCTGTGTAGAATGAGGTGGAGACTGGAGGCCGTACGGCCGGAGCTCTCCAGCTCATTCCAAAAAACAGCCCTCCCTTGGGGTTGCGCGCACTGCCCCCTTTACAATTTTAAATATTCTATTACTACTATTCAATTCGATTACGTCTACTTTAATGACTATGTATTCAGTTTAATTTGATTTCTAGTGTTTCGTATTGGTATTCATTAAATAATATTAGTATAGTATAGAAAACACAACATATAAAATTCATTTACATTTTTGGCATAAGAAAACGTTGTTCCCATTACCGGGAAGTAAACAAATCAAACAATGCGAACAGTTCCGGGCAAGTGTCCTTATCTTTGGCTGTTTCAATTTCTCTTTGTCCCATGTGTGGGTGTATACATACATGTGCTGCGGATTTCTGACGGATTTGGCAATGGTAGGGTGAAAGAGAGACGGTGCTTTGAAAAAGTTACAGTCTACTTCAGTCGCTAACACATTGTGACCAAAAACAGGATTCATTTGTACCTGGTATGAAAAGAAATTTTCAGTGGCCTGAATGTAAATTGATTTTAGCTCGCAGTGTAGTTGTATACATGTAAAACAGAACAAAGGACCAACAAAAGTGACATCGGAATCACGGATTCTACATTTACAAAATGCCTGCGAAACGGCTTGTAGAAGTCTGGGATCTATTTTATGTGTTTATAGATTAATGGTGGTCACTGGAATAAATGGTCCTAGATGTAGTATGAGTTTATGAAAGCTAGCCAGAATATATATACCAGTATCATTGTGCATGATTACACATTTATACATATAATATTTTATGAGCTCTATTAAGGTGTGGTTATTTCTTTAAAAACTTTATGTAAACCTACAAATTAATGGCATTGGGAATGTGCTCTTGGTGTGGTAAGTATAACATTATTCAGAAAGTTAATGAACTATAAACTTGGTTATTGGGCTGTGAAATTGTGGTGTAACATGGCAGGCCACAGATCAATTGTGTAACTGTTCTTGCCAGATGTATGGAGGTAGTCAATACTTTTACACACTGCATCAGGGACACATGTGTCATGTATTATGGATTTTCTCTTCATAAATGTGGAGAACTACACGTGTCCAACTTCTGACAGCTGTGGCCCTGTACCGAGATTCTGTATAAATTGGAGACCAATTCTCCCAATCATCAGTCTGTCCACTGAGCTTGACTTGTCCTGTTCTTTGTTCACTGACTCACCCTCACCATGCTGCTGCTGCTGCACCAGCCATCTCCAGTATGGCCTGGCTTTGACTGACAGTATTCTATGGGGCCCTAGAGGCCACCTATAGTTTATGCTTTGGTTTTGAACAAGTATTCTATGGGGTCCTAGAAACCACCCTATAGTTTACAGGCTGTCACTTTATGTTGCTCAATGAAAACCATAAGTGTTTTTACACTGTTGACGGTGTATCTTGTAGTAACTCTGAAACATGAGTCCTGATGGTGTTGATACACCGCCAAACAGTAGTCGTTGTGGTTATCGCCATTGATAAGCTGGCTCATCGCGATGTTATAACCATCCCACATAGCTTCTGTAAAAGTGGGACAGGATCGCATCGTACCAGTGGTGTGGTCTACAGTACTAACGTGGTGTGGTTTCAGATAAAAGTCACTGTACTGTGCAGGGATAATCTCCCAAAAGAAATATTCACTACATCCGCAAAGTACAGCGAGTTTATCATTTTTTTGCATAAGGCAAAAGTTAATGTCTGCTGATGGGTAGTGAGAGTCGACAGTACAATCCGGAGATTCAGGTTGTGACTCAGCAATATTGTATCATTGCTTGCCAAATCGATTAGAAAATCTGAATAGTTGCTGTGGCTGTCACTCATATTGAAAGATGTAATATAGTACTTGAACTATATAATATACGTTTATATAAACTTAAACTAATCAACTAGTTGAATAAAATATGGGTATCCAGTTATTTTTGTAGTATTTACTATGTAGTATGTACAAGAAAATAACTGGCAGTGGGTAGACACCTGAAATTTCTCTGTGATTCGCTGAGATTTTCGCTGGCGGGAGTTCTACCCTAGATAAAGCCATGCATTTTTTTCTGTCTCTATGTGAGATATTGTATAATTTAAAAAAAATAATTAAATTTATTATATTTTTATAGTTTTTTTTTGTTTTTCTTAGATATTTATTTTTTTTTTTTTTTTATTTCAACTTTTATATATTTTCAAAAACCAGTTACATATAATACTATGTACATGCTTATTTTTTTCTTTCTTTTTTTATCTTTTCCTTTACTTTTTATGTTTTTTTAATAGTTTTGAATTTTAATTTTTTTAATTTTTTTTTTGTTGAAACGAGTATTTACATCATAAATGGTATATGCTATAGTTATAAGTCTGTCATATTTTCAGAATGAATATTTACAACATGATTGCCGAATTCTTAGATATCTAAGGGTATCGTGCTCACACCGTCTTCACAAGTTTTTCTTTTTATATATTGATAACTTAAACCTCTCTTTTTCTGTTTGTATGTTATTATTATGATGATCTACAATTTTGAATCCTGTGTTAACGGCATCCATAGCGATTTGTGATTTGAGTACGGTGTTAAAGGATTGCATGTCAAGTATGTTTTGTTTCTGTATCACACCTTTACAGCTAGTTTTCTTTTCTTTTCCATGACCAATATAACATTTTGATTTAGTGAAGTCATTTCATCACCTTCCCATTCAATTTTGAATAGTCCTGGAGTGTGTTTGTCGTACTCTTCTCTTTCTTTACAGCATGGTTGTGGAAGCCATGGTAAGTTATTTGTTTTCGCTATTATATACTGTTCTCTGTGATGTTCATTATCACAAGATTCTGATGGTAACCATAAGTGGAGTTCTCTATAATAGGCTTCTCTTTTTTCTGGAATTATTAATTCATCTAAAGTCTGTGCGCTGAGTGCAAAATACAGACTGTCTGTATCCATTTCACAGAGTTCGAAGTCAGTTTCGTCGATGTATTTGGATAAGAAGTCGAAGTAAAATTGTAACATTTTCAGTTTGGTATATTGATATACCATGAAACCTATTTGAACCGGAAGGTCATATGTTATTGATGTAGGGAGTGATGAGACTTCACATGTATCTTCACATAAGTCTTGGACATCTTGCACTGTCCAGTGAAGAGCTATTCTAGCGGCTTTTTCTGGTGACATATATCGAGTGTTTGTGAAGTTTTGTTTATTACAAACTGTTTTTCCGTATGAGCTGTTTCCTAGGAGTTTGTAGAGGTCAGAGAGAATTTTACAGTCTGGGTTTTTATCTCCTTTTCTTCGTGCCTCTGTTACTTGATCAACAAATGACAGAAATGATTTCTGCGGTATGTATTCAACTAGTATGTGAACTTTTGTTACTATTAAACCGTTTTCTAAATACCAATTAAGTAGTGGAGAAACTAATAAAATATTGTTTGCAAAATAACTACCAATCAATTGGCGTTGTGGTCTTTTCACTCTATCGTTCTTTAATACATGTTGTTTCATGTGTTTCCCTACATCATCTCTTGAGACCATTGTATTTTTAAAAATGGGTGTCATTTCTTCAAACTTAAATTTAAGGTGAGTAGGTGTGTGTATGTCCACTGATACTAATCCAAAAATAGTTCCATTTTTTACTCCGTTTATTATATCTATTTCAGAAAGGTTATTGTGTGTGTTTGGAATCGGTATGTTCCACAGTGATTTACATGCTATAGCACTGTTGTCGTTTTTTTTTTTTTTTTTTTTTTTTTATTATTTATTCAACCACATTCTTCTAGATCAAAGATCTTCCATGTAGGTATAGATGTATTTACAACATTGTCAGTGAGGATATACAAAACTAGATTAGATGAAATTATTGACACTAAGTTAAATGTCATATAATATATATTCAAATGGACAAACAAACAAAATGTTGATTTATAAACAAGACTATGTCGGTCGAACTAGTCACAATTGTGTATAGCAAGGTTATATTACACACAAAATCAGTAATCAGATACAAAATAGCATAAATTAGATAAGGTATGATAGGTTAAGTTTGAATGGACGCTAAGTTAAGCGTCAGATGGTATGTCATATATTATTTGTACATCAGTTATGGCCATTCACGAGTGTATCACGCAATATCAATTAATTGTATCATTTCCTCAATTGCTCATTTGATTCTCTAACGAATTCTTTGTAGTCCTTATAAAACTAGTGACATCACTGGAATTTTTGATGTCACTAGGTAGTGTGTCCCACAATCTTGCTCCTACATAATATGGGCCACTCTGATAAGGACGTTTCTTTGGGATGATTGTTTGGAAACTGCATACCTCAGCTTGTCTAGTTGGATAATTACCAATCTTTTTCTGCCAGTTCATATTGTCCTTATTTTTATAAAACATTGTTAACAGGTGTAAATCCCTTCTCTCAGCAAGTGTTCTTAACTTTGCCATTATATGCAAATCTATGATGGTCATGTCCCGTGGATTATGTATATCAAAACATACCCTTAAGGCTCGATTCTGCATAGTTTGTAACTTGGTTATTTCATGTTTTGTATTTAATGTTAATATGAAATCGGAATATTCGACTACAGGCAAAATTGTTTGCTTGTAAACTAATAAACGTGTATACACATTCAAATATTTCCTGATTTTTATCAATTTAAAAATACGTTGACCAAATTTACGTTTAACATTATTTAAATGTGATTTCAGAGTTAGGCATTCATCCAGGATCACACCCAGGTAGTTGTAAGAATGACACTGTATTAACCTTTCGCCTCTCAAGATAATTTTCAGATCCTTAATATCCTTTAAACTATTGCGCATACCATATAGACAAACTTGTGACTTCTTGATATTAACAGATAATCTATTACACAGAGTCCATTTAGAAAAATTATAAATCGCAGATTGCAGTGATTCTTCAATAGTTGATGTAGCCATTCCACTACTATAAATCACCGCATCATCAGCATATAAAATTAAATTTGAATTTGTGTTGCGCAATATTTTATCAATGTCATTTACATATATGATAAAGAGAAGTGGCCCTAGGGTGGATCCTTGGGGAACGCCCAAATCTGTACGTGACAAGGCAGATATTTTATTATTCAGTTTGGTTCTTATTTTCCGATTGCCAAGATAGCTTTCTAGCCATTTTCGCAGTTTCCTTCCAAAACCCATCATTCGTAATTTACTCAATAAGATTTTATGTGATACACAATCAAAGGCCTTTGCCAGATCGATGTAAATACTACCTACCATTCGACCGTCATTTATATTCTCTCCCATATATATAAGTAATTTAAAAATTGCATCAGAAGTGGACCTATTCTGTCTAAATCCATACTGAACATCCTCTAGCAATTCATGTTCTATTAGGTGTTTAGTCATATAAGAGTGGACATATTTCTCAAGTATTTTGCCAGGCAACGGCAAAATAGATATTGGCCTCCAATTTGTACATTTCCTTCTATCTCCACCTTTGGGTATAAGTGTTATCGTAGCTATTGCCCATTCATCAGAGAAACATCCTGTATGCAGTGAACAATTAAACAAATCAATAAACTGTGCTTCAAGTATCGTAAAACAATCTTTTAATATAAATGTAGGGATGTCCAGTATACCAGATCCTTTGTTAAAATCAATATCAGCAATCAATTTCCTCAATTCAAGTCCATTTATTTCAAAATCATAACCATTTTGTGACAATAGGGGGGTTGCATCAACATCTTCAAATTCATCATAAACATACACATCCTGTGATGGTAGCTCACTGTCTAATTTTTGCCCCACATTGGCAAAGTAATTATTAAGGAAATCAGGTGTGAGTTCAGGATCGATTACATTGTTATTGTCATCTACTATACTAATTTCAGCAGACACCTCCAAAATTTTTTAGGGTTGTCCTTATTGCTATCTAATAGTTGCTCTACATATTCTTGCTTGGCTCTAGTAATACGCTTATTCACCGATAATTTGCATTGCTTAAATCGCAATTCATTTTCAGGTGAACTACCCAGCTAACAATTTTACATTGCTACAACGTTGCTACAACGTTACACTTTGGTTGTAACAACGTTGCAAATTCACGTTGTTACAACGTAAATTTGTGGACTCCCAGAAAGGTTGCAGCAACGTTGTAGCCAACGTTGTATTGTTACCTTTTCACAACCATTTTACAACTTTCGTTTTTTTTGGTATATACATGATATGTTCAGTATTCATGAATGTTATTCAGATTGTGTGATAATTATTGGCTGATGTATTTCTGTTCCCTGGTGATGGCATTATTTTGTTGTCCCTAAACCACCAATGCAAATTGTTAAAAAAAGATAATAGATTACATAAACCATCATAACAATATGAAAAATATAGGCAATCTTTATTAACAATTCCATAATTTTGATTTCATAGTGCATTTTGTATCTAGAAACCAGCATAATGATCATGTTTGTTAGATCATGCCAGGTTAATGGCCTGTTGCATTTTACAACCTATGGCTCTCAAGGCTGAAAAAGGTCTACCATGTTGACAAGCTACAGAAAAGGTGTTTTACTGGAGCGTTTATTTAAATACCCCTCTGTATATGATACTATATCATAGGATTAAAACTTTATCAACATAGGCAATATTCCCTCACTTAGGATACATTATTAATGGGTTTTATTTCAAAATAAATACCAAATTCTTGTCCTTAACAGCAAAAGATAAAAAACGTTTTTTTAAAGGGTATACTTTTTAGACAGTGGTGCCACCTCTATGTTGAATTTTTGTTGTCCCACAACGTTGTGACAATGTTGTGAAAGTAACGTTGTCACAACATTGTGGAAATGACGTTGTCACAATGTCATTTTGTAATGTTGTAAGTATGTTTCAATATAACGTTGTGAAATACGTTGTGGCAACGTTTCTACCACGTTTTTCATCGAATGTTGTGAAAAGGTAACGTTGCAAAACGTTGTCTAAACGTTGTGTGTTTGCTGGGTAAGTACAGTCATTTGTTTCAGGGCATCTCGTCTATCTTGTATCATTTCATATATATCTCTAGTCATCCAAAGGGGATTATTTTGTCTAATGCTCATAATCCTGATAGGGCCTGATTATACTGAGAATCCATCGAATTCGGCTCAGGATAATATCCCATTTTGTGTTTGGATCATCAGTTTCATAGAAATTTTCCCAATTTGCAAAGCCTAACTGTTTCTGCAGTATATCCCTATCATAATTTTTATATGTTCGCCCTTCAATTTTGACATAAGTTTTAATCTCACGAGCCTTCTTTCTAATAGCATAGACATCCAAATGATCACTCAAGGCATCTTCAGCAATACCACTCTCATTGACATGGTCTGCATTCGTCAAGATTACATCAGTACATGTCTTTGAGTACGAAGTAATGCGTGTTGGAGTTGTAATTAAGTTTGTCAAGCCAAATTCTCGAATCAACTCAATTAGTAGTTTAGTATGTACATGTTCTCTATTTAATACATTTATATTAATGTCGCCAAGAAGCCATATCTCAGTACGATGTTCACCTATCATTTGGAGTATAATTCTTACCTCTTCAATAAATTCTTCACAAGCACCGTCCGGAGGACGATATACAGTGATAATAGATAAATTTCTATGACCTGGGTGACCCATGATATGCAGAGTTAATACCTCCAATGATGGTTTAATGAATGAACATGATTCATCCAATGTTGTATAAATTGCATGTTGATTGCTAATATAACACGCTACACCCCCTCCCCGGGTCTTGGCAACCCCATTTATCTTTCCATTATATCTGTCCAGCCTAAACAATTGCTTATCACTAATAAATAACATATCATCGGTGAATGATTCATGTAACCATGTCTCAGTTATACTCAGAATATCTGCTCGCGAGTATAATAACTCCAACTGAGTTATCTTATTATACAAACTACATACATTATGATGTACTAGATGTAATCCCTTCGTATGCATTTTGATGGGGCTTTTTTCAAGATGTTTATCAACAAGACATGTTTATGATCATTCAAGTATTGTATAATTATATAAACAAACATAAACTTAAATCTAATGTAATCAGTATACATGGTGCATGTAAACCTCCGCGTCTCATATCGGAGAGGTAAACCATACACTAAGCACTCACTTGTGGAGAGATAGTGTATGTATGCCAGTGGCAACAATGTGTGTAATAAACAATAATAGTTTATAATATTTCTTAGCCAATCTAGTTCTCAATACCAATACATGCTGACAATAAGGGGCTCCATGTATTGAGGTATGAATCAGTATAAGGTACATTCGAGGATAAGTTAACCTAATCTGCTGTCCTAAGTTAAGGACAATATTTATCCCCAAAATAAAATGCAATATTCAAGTAGACAGAAAGCTATATATATATCATCCTAGGTTAAGGACGTGATTTCTAGCAATGTCAAAAAAATGTCTGTCAATAAGGTCAAGATCAGAAAGGATCAAGACTAAATGTCTAGATAGGTGCATAATATTTAACTTCCCTGTGATTCCTTATTGATCTTGACAGGTAAGCCGCCACATGTCGCTGGGCGTCATCATTGGGGTGGCAGCCGTCCCATAGCCTGCTGTACAGCGTGTTGTATCGGTGTGTCCTTCGATTATACCTATTCTTATCTTTGTTCCAGTCACACTCGTATTTCTCAATGACAGTATACCCTATTAGTTCTAGGTAAAGTGTTGTTTTAAGAGTTTGTTGACATCTTTCTGACATTAGTTTACGTCCTTTATCAGTAGAGAGAGTGCTTTTATTCATATGACATGCGTGCCCGTGCCAGTAGCAACCGTGAAATTGATACACAGTTTTTGTATCTGGAACCAGGCCGTCAACACAAACTCTTTTTGCACCAACAATAACTTCCCCATGGTTATACGCGTGTAGTATTTTAACTTTGTCTGTAATCTCTCGAAACCGCAACCATTCAGTGGCAGCGTGACTGACTATTTGAGATTGTTCGGGTTTTTAATTGTTACTACTTCTGCGGACTACAAAGTACCCCGTACAGTGTTCTTCTCCCATACATCTGAGATAAAGACTGTTTGCATCTACACCTATAATGTGACGGCACACTTTACTTTATGGGCCGAAACATCTTCCTCTTATTCGTGTCACCCCTGCTTTTTGATGTCTATTAAATATAATCGATGGACCACCTACCAAATTACTTCTAACTAATTTGTGTACATCTTTGTCTTCCTCTGAGAATATAATGTAAGGAAGAGTATTTGATGGTGTGTTATCAAATAGAAATTTTAGGGTAAGTACTGGAAGAGTGAGACCATCTTTGAACATATCTATTCCTCTTTGACTGAAAAATGTCATATGTTGGTTTATAGCTTTCTCAAAAGGTGCCACATCTTTGTTATTGTAATATATTAGGTAATCTCTGAAAGTTGTCATTCTGTTATCTTTCCACGCTTTCTTGCACTTGGCATAATCTTCTGCTGATATGGAAGTACCAGTAAGTGAACTATAGAAAGCTGAGTGAGGAGGAAGTTTTACGTTCCCTAGTTTTCTAGTGGATGTCATCCACTTGCACAAAGGTAGACAGTATCTCGTTCACTTTGTGCATATAACCAATTGTATGAGAATGAAATGGAAAGGATGTCACCAGATGTACATAAGGGAATAACCAATCATTCCAAAAGTATATAGATTATCACATCACATAGTATAAATAGGGCACGAGCCACTGGTAGGTGTAAATATACCTGACGGACGGTAGCCGACAGAACACACCTCCCAGCAGACGTGATGCCGAGGAAAATCAATACTAGACTGCTATATAATGAGCAGTATGTTCATTGTAAGGGGGAGAACCACTTACCGTTTGGACAATACGGATCGTGAGATTTGGAGGGGTTTCGGTTAGCGATACATTTGACAAAGGGACATCTGGTGACTAATAGAAGATCTACTGTGTTATTGCTAAATGTGAGCCAAGCAGACTCTATGGGAAAGCTTACGCTCCATCGGATTGGAATTGTGAAACTTAGGAGGCTTATCATCATCTCACCGGCACATGTATGCATCACCGTATCCGCCAAATAAACCTGACTTACTGCCAACTTTGTTCATGTTGTGGATTGAGCGCCCATCTCGTGAACCCACTCACCAATTGCCTAGCGACGATTAAGGAATAAGTAGTAACAGAGACTGCGAATACCATAACCAGTTCCCCATTTATTAATCAACACCATAGACAACTAGTAGCGTTCACACTCATATGGAAAGAAACCTTTACTTTCATCTTGTAGGAAAGCTTTTAAATAGCTAGCATAGGAGTACCCGGGAGCTAGATAATTCAACATGTCTAAATAAACACAGTTTTCTGTGTAGACAGCTATGTATTGATTACTCCGTTTTATTGTTTTAATTTCAGCTGTTTGTTTCTTCGCATAGAAGGAATGGAAATCTCTTTTTATTAGATTTAAGTCGTAGCAACCAGAATTGAAACCTATGACAGGTACTCTGTAAATATAGTTCAGAAGATGAAATTTGATTTTGTCTATTCTGTGTGAGGTTTTATTACTACATTGTCTCTTTTTCCTTATGCTTTTCATTAGTGATTTCGGCACTTTTTTTCCTTCTGCAATCTTGTTTTTCTTATACTTTTCAAGTTGTTTTATTATGTCAGAGAAATGTGTTTCTACAACAGCTCCTATTTTTTCAGCTAAATTTTGTATGTAATTGAGTGTGTCGTGAACTATTTCATCGTTTTCTCCATCACTTTTTCTTACGAAACAAACTGGGTTTTCCCACTCTGGAAAGTCGCTTGCTACACTAGCTGAAAGTGGTACATGATGTGATTTGACTACCTTGTTATTTATCTGAGCATCACCTTTTGTTTTGTGAGAAAAATAACTTTCGAAATCATACACAATTTTGTATGGATATATTCGAAGTTCAGCTGGTACTTTTATACCTAACTCCTCGAGTCTATCAAGTACAGATGGTTTGTCTTTGTAAATACCACCTTGGCAGATGAATTTAACTTGAGTACAGTCGCTTTTAATGTTAGTGTGTCGCCGAAGATTATACTCTGTTTCAAAGAGCCTTCTACCCTTACGGCACATGTGGAACTGAGAATATTTATTTAGGTGGTTTACTAGACTGAAGTGATGGTCATATAGATTTAGTGTCATAACTTTAGACTCATCTTCAACACTCATTAAATTTCCCTTTATGCATTTTAATGTACAAGGTGTTCCTCTTTTAACGTTTCTTTTCTTGGAAGTGGTACCTTTCTTAGGAATGAGTGAAAACACTCATATAGTGATGTATTTAGCTTCTATCACGGTCAGTGCCTTAATTGAAATTCCTGTGAATGTTGCTTTAGTGTCATTAGGAAAACATTCTTGAAGCAGTCTTTCGCACTGAGATGTGTTTTTGAAAAGAAAATAAGACAGACATCTAAAAAAAACACAGGTAGTCTTTGTACACGCGTTTGCTCTTTGGATTACGATGGAAATGGTGTAACCGCCAGAGGAAATTCGGAATTGTATCCAATCGACCTATTAGCCCGTCCTCTCTACCTTGAACTCTTACTATGTAGATGTTTGCGTTTACATTATCTACTAGTCTCCAACTTGTATCAGCTCTATTGACACTCCATTCTTTATCGCGTAAAAAACTTATTACATCTTGCAAGTCAGAGTCATTTTTAATATGTCTGTAATTACTTTGTTGTTCGTGTTCTAACCAAAATAAAGAGGAGTTATTCACTGAAGGATGATAGTACATAACTTCTCGATCTTCTATTGCTGTTTTTGATGAGCGTTGTTTAAGCGTCGTCCATTATTTTATTCGTATTTTGTTTTGCTCCCGATAAGAGGATATCACTGAGTACATGGTTCCATTAGTGACACGACGCGAGAGTCTGACACATGCACTAGCAAGAAACAACTGGATAACAATTAGTTAAAAAGGAATAGGTATCGGTTTCATTGGAGATACGTATTGTGGTCGTAAACAAAAATGCTAATATATGCTCTCAGAGACCCTCTGCGATTCATTTCTAGACTTGTCGCCAATTGCACCAGTCTCACCATGTACACAATCTCACAACCCTCGGTTTAACACCGTGTCCCACTGGCACCCCTCATTAGGAGACCATCTCATTTTCGAAATGAGGTGGTCAAGGTGCCTTTTGTGAGAGCATCAAACGTCTATGGAGAGGAACATTGGGTGAAATTCATCTGTCCGAGAGATGGAAGGTACAAAATTGAGGGTGAAATTCACCCGAACATTTTATTTCAAAATTGTAAACTTCTCAAAAACATTGGCTTGACACAACAGCCAAATCTCAGGCTCAAAGATATGATCACCAAGAAGGCTCGTATTGTCGGTATACCCACAACACAAGTCATCTTGAGTCACATCTTTGCGCGACACTCTGTTAAGGAAACAGCTCACAGACATTTGTGGCATAAATGAGAAGCAGATCCTGATGGAAAACCTTCTATATTTCTGCACAACGACATTGTGATTCCTCTTATCAACGCGACCGTCCTATACCCTGACATAACGGTAAACACCCTCGACAACAACAAATTTTTCTATGAAAAGGAGTTCGATACAGAAATCGGACATGGTGTAGAGGGGTGTGACCACATTGTCAGGGTTGTCGGAAGGAACGGTGAAGAGGGATCAAGTCTGGTGACTGCTTATTCTATTCCCAGATTTACTCCTACTCATCATTAAACAATAAAGATCCACGGGAAGATTTTGATCTCATACATTAGACAGACTTGGGCCTGGTTGAATAACTTTGCTATATACCGCGTCAATAAGTGTAAGTTTTCCCCCACCATTAACACCGAAAGTGCACAGTATCATAATCTGACTTATTGCACACGCAGTGTTTATTGTATTATTGCTACTATTTTACTCCTACTTTCTAAGTTTCCCTACGCCTTCTGGCGTGTCAAGAAGTGTTGATCAGAGTGTGTTAACTATATTTTGCCACCAAAGTCCGTATAGCTCATAATACTGTTAACACCCTCAACTTTGGCGGCGTCTTAATGTGTCTACACTCCATGTAAGCACCAATTTAATGGGCGCGTCTTTCCGCGTCTTTCCGCAGTTCTCCTCACACTGGCCATATGCATGTGGTTCGACCTGAAAGATTGGTTTCCCCTAAATCTAGTAGAACAAAGGTTGGTTTGTGTGTAATCTCTACACTTATGCAAATGGCGCTTGGTAGCACTCAGCCAAGCGAGTAGCTCATTCATCTATCAACAGCCGAGCAAGGATGACCTCGACGTCTTGGAATATTACCCCGACTAAGGGCAAGCGCAGCCTAAGGCTTGAGCTCCGTGTAAGTTACATTTAAATCACCCCACTTCAATAGTTAAATCTCTTTTGCTAAAGATATTTAAAAGATAATTTGGAAAATTAATAGTCTTATTTTTGGTACCGCCTACCCACCGCATCCCGTATCGTTGGGTAGGTTTTGTAGCTGCTCTCATTCATTTTTTCATTTTCGTTAACGTTCCGATCTATATTCAGCCAACCACAAGTCCCAAACTAGTTGATCGCGAACCAGTGGTCATCTCGGACGATGACGGTGAAAAGGGGGAAGAAAAGATGGTCATGGAACCGACGGTCATGTTGGATGATAATGGTCCAATTACTAACCATGATCAGCCCCCCCCGGGAGCTCGACACGAACAGAAAGCCGAATCCAACCCGGTAACCAGTCCAAGGTGAGTCTGCCTTTACCCTAAATCAGTTAAACTTTGAGCCAAATGTCACATATGTATATATCTATTTACGGCTGTAAAACATTCCTTATAAATGCAAAAATTAATAACATTGATCAATTAACTATTAACGTTTCTTAATGTAAAAATTATAATCCCCGAATGTGCTCCTCAATTCTTATAAATAAGTATAGGCACCCCCCCCCTTCGTTTTGTAAAAAATCTCTGAACGCTTCTCCGTTGTTCTACCCCTTCGCTTCGTCTTTTTTACCTTCAGTTGCAACCTTGGCAATCAGTTGACCTCCCCAACCACTAATTGCAAGCGGCCGTATAAGACATGCAATTTGACAGAGGACGAGGCAGAGAGTACCATTCTTGAGATTGGAGCCTTAGCAGAAAGACTTGTCCCCGGGGAGGGCAATTTTTTCGCTACAAATTTTCGGCGTTATTTTTTATTCAAGCAAAAATTCAAATCTGTTAATAATTCCTAATCTTGTAAATCTTATCGAACCGCCAAACAATTATTATATCATATTCCTTATATTTTATCGAGCGCATCTAACTCATATTATGTAATAAAAAAAGTTATTTACCCAAAACAAATTCCTATATGTTGTTCCGTCACCATATTTTAAACAATTCAAAATAACAACAAGTTACTGAAGAATGTTCTTTTATTCAAGTTTGAGTAATTCCCTTCAGTAGATCCCGAGATATTGAAAAGTTAAAATGACACTAAAATTGAGGCTGAAATCTCGGCAGGTGACACAATACAGGGCCCAAACTGTCCAGATCCTATACCCGGTGCTGTCGTAGTACCTACACACAGCATGTCATGAATACTACATGTACACGTTGGTCACTCTGACTCATAGTCAATTTCCCCCGTTATCAGAAATCCATCGGCGTCAATGCCTTGGAAAAATCCACGTGCATACGACTGGGGGATTTCGAAGTGATTTTCTTCAGCTATTACAGCTGCCGGCGCCTGCCCAGTCCGCAGCGCTTCACCCGTCAGGTTGTCAAAGTGCCGCTTAAGCCTTTCCTTGACATCGTCATTTCTGATGTCCTGCAGGTTCATCACGAGAAGGCGCGCCCACTCGGTGTCCCGGTCATCCTCCAGCTCATTTTCTTCGGACTGGAGGGGGTCAGAAAAGGTGACACATCCCGAAGAAGTGCGCCGGCTGGTCGACGGGCAAGCCCCCCGGCAGTCATGGTCGTTGGTGGGGGCTAGTTGCCCGAGCATGGCCTCTAGCCGGTCGAAACGGTCGTCCAGTGATGTGAACTGAGCTTTTGTTGATTCCCTCACTGAGTCAATCAAGGCAGCGTTGATTGCCACTGTGCTCCTCTTCCTCTTCCTCTTAGGGATTTGAGCAGAGAGGCCGTTATGCGGTTCAGTTTCCCCTTGGTTTGGGGTTGAAGGTGCGGTTGTAGACATGTTGATGAGTTGGGAGCTAGTTCAGTTCGTGTGTCGTAGGCGGTGGTCAGTGGCTAACTGACTAGCCCTCAGCCCCCAGCCCCCCTGGGTTAGGGTCATCCTCCCACAACGGGGCACGTCCCTCCCGCTCCCGGGGGGGGGGGGGGGGGGGTGGCACTGTCTCTTTGAAGGTTGTCCCCACTGCCAAACTTTTCATGACTTACCGCTCCTGAATTTTAGTTGACCGCCCCCTTATTTTGGGGACCACAGATCACCGCCCTCCAAAATACGAGTGTGTCAATACCAGAAAATATACATAAATAACCAAAATTGGTAAAGAAAACTTCTGATAATATTACAATAGCCATTTTTGGGTGAAATAAAGTAGTAATTAGGCTAATTACTAAATTATTGCCCCTATATTTTTCTCTGGATGCTGGTCAGGGCCCCCCTATTTTGCCTCAAAAGTCGTTGACCGCCCCTCAATTTTGAAGTTCACCACCCCTGCTTGGCAGGTCCGTTTGGCAGTGGGTACCTCCTCAAACCCAAGTTGCCCCCCCCCCCCCCCCCCCCGGGCTCCCGCTCCTACACTACGTAGGTGATGGGAGCCGCACAGAGCCTGACCCCACCACACCCGTGAAGATGGGTTAGGGTAGACTAAGGGGTAGACTGACCCCGTCCGTTTCTAGTCCCACACATGTCTTCCAGTGGGAGTTGGCGAGGGTGGCCAAGCTACTTTGCCATTAGGCCTATATTAAAATAATATTTCTCAGTTGCGGTCCCATCAAGGGGGGTGGGGAGCCGTGCAGCCAATAGGGAGTTTCAGATACCACAACGTGCAGAAACCTATTATTCTATGTTAATCCTTTTTCTTATTCAAGTGTGTCTTAGTCACCTTCTGCAGTAAAAATGTCATTACAAACCCTCTTTTATCCGTGCTTAATAGCTTCGTAATTTCCAATCTGAAGTGTCAACACCTAAAAATTAAACTTGGTCAATATTATCCCATCCCAAATACTATTTCGAAATCAACCCGTCTGTCTAGGTAGGTTACATATATAAACATGCCCGGAACCAAATGATTTGTTGTACAACGGTTTATTTTCGCTTGCAATTGATTATCAGATACAAATTTGTTTTACCAAAGGATCATATACAACCATCATGATCTGGCGCTATACCATGCATCAATATCCTTGTTCCATGGCCAATCATGAATAGTGTTTTCCTTCCCGATGCACCACTCACATAAGTAGTGTCGCGTCAGTATCTGTTGTGGCGTAAAATCCGTGCAATCCGCGTGGCAGCAATTTCCGCAGTTATGGCACCTCAGGTAGATCCTGAAATGTCAAGGCGGTATATTGATTAGGTGGATGTGTCCAACAAATACTTTACACAGTATGTCGGCCTCTTTTTTTAATCAAACTGTTGTAAGTGATGCCTTTACCTCTTCCTACATTTCAACCCTTTCAAATTCAAACTTATGCCTTTCCCAATTTCTCCCAGACTATTTTAAACAGCCTACCTGTACAATTTTCCCAAGTACACCGACCGCGGCTGAAGGTCTTCGCCGTGCCAGTAAAAATCCTGCATCGCCCCTCTGAATTGCTGCTTCAAATAAGCCGCTTCCGTCTGAAAATTAGTACGTTTGAATGTATTAGACATCAAGCAGTAACAGTACTATACCATGCGTGGTTCTGGTAAAAATTCAAGTCGAGAGAGTTACTGAAAATTCCGACTCGGTAAATATGTCATAAATTAGTAGTTCCAATTATTTAGGTATTTACCTCTACAGTTAAATTTGCACATTTTTTCGCATAGCAAAAAATCAGTCTCTCTATGGTCCCTTACTACTGAGCGAATGGGCAGCAGTGGAGGAGCTGCAGGCCGGACAGCATTACATAACCATCCCCGGGGTCTGCGACACACGGTAGACCGCGGAAGCGCTCACGTCATTTTGTGGGGAAACCCTGGTTCCCGAGTCCCAATGGTTCAAAACGGTGCCATGTCATTGTGGGCCCTCTTTGCACCATAGGGAATCGGTTGTAAACTTTAGGTTTTCTCAAAATTTATTCACTTTTTACATATGAAACTCACAGATATATAAAGAAGGATGTAATAACACGCATGATCATAAGATAGTAAATATGTTTATTTCACACACTATCCGCTTTGGTTTTTTGCCCTGGTCTATTATCGGCACTCAGGGCACCGGGTGCCGGGAGTGACCACGGCCGTGGTGGGGGACCGGGGGCTAATTTGAACCACCCGTCGCGTGTCCAGCCCCCCATAACGCGGCACTTCTGTGGTGTTATACATAACCCAGTGACAGGCTTCCAAGGCCGGCCTGGAGCGGTCAGATACGACAAGAAAAAGGCGGGTAATATTAATTAGCCCAGTTTATCAGGCCAATCTGACTTCTCAGGCTGTCCCGTATAACTATTCTCACCAATGTTACCTATGTCATTTGTGCGTGGAACACCCATTGTCACCTTACACAGTACCCCCCCCCCCCCCCGTCCTGGACACTGGTCCTGGACCCTAACTGAGCGGCCCTCTATATCCTATAGTAAAACCAACTGTCAAACTCTCTACTTTCTTTATAAAGAGCTGCTCGGACTAACAAATTCATATACATGTAGGGGATGATATATCACAAAACATGGTATACTTTAGAAACAATCATAACAGATAAATCAGTTTATCAAAGCAGCTAGTTGAAATGCGCCGCCTCAGATGGCCAACAGCTGGACGCAGTCATCATATAGACGCGTGTCCCGGCGTCAAACCTGTTATGTCCTGTCCCATGAGTTTCATTACTTATTCAACTGCCAATCCCTTGCCAAAGAGAGACCGATGTACATATCTCTTACTCACACATGCCTGTGACGTCAAAATGCCCTAACCATGGAAGCGCTCTTCTGAACTGAAAAACATGCAACATTATACAATTTGACAGAATTAATTTTGCAGCATTATGATGGCCAAATTCAGACAAGTACGTGGCCGAAAAGCTGGACCACAAAACAAAAAAAAATCTAAATCCTCTAAAAACAAAAGCATGCGCATGCGGCTCCATGCCAGAGAAGAGCGCCGGCCGGAAGCCTAAGAGAAAAGCATGAAATGTGCTAGCCTGCGATGCATCCCTTCCCCTGCTCAACCACCTCCGCTGTATAGGAATGGCAATATCCAGGGACGAATACTTTGTCTACAACTATGGGTAGTGCGGCAAGGTACACCTCTCGGGGCATAGAATCTCAGCTCTAAACTACTTAGTCAACATGTTAAAAGCATGTTAGTCTCAAGGTGCTACCTCAAAATAACTACCCTGGCCAAGCCATGTCACTATTCAATCCCCATCAAAGGGGATACTCTGGATAACCATTACACTTAATTATTTTATGGTGCGGGAGGAGATTTCCAAAATAGCACGCCCCCCCCCCCTTTTTGAAAATTGATCTGTTTCATAGTCTTTAGTGTTATCATGGAGTAGCTAGCTGACTCTAGATCTAGATCTTTCTATTCTTAATCTGGGATTCCAAGTAACTATATATCGGCTAAACTCTCTCTTTCCTTTGCCTCAATTAGGGCTGTGAATAAATTATTGTATTGTATTGTTGTATTGTAAGTCGTTAACGTTTGGTAGGAACCCCCCGTCTGCTTTGGGCTCGATGAAGAAATAGCATATAGGACTTGAATAATATTCGCCATCGCCATAGACAAGGCAGCAATACCTTTTTTTTTTAATAGGAAAATGAACCCTGAATTCTAATATCTATTGAATAAAATATCGTTCAGCCCGGCAGGTGCTTTGTCTTATAGAATGAGTCAAAATTCATTGCTAATCAATAATTGTGAAGAAATTTCAAGTTATCAACAGGCCGTGATTCTGTTATAGAAACTACAATAATTTCGATTTTATATTTTTGCATTTTATATTTTTTCAACCAGAGTTCGAGGCCTGGGGACGGAGTTGGTTATATTAATGTAAAGACCGGCAGATGTCCCCAGTACATATTAGGATATTAAGTATATGCTAGCTGGCTTTTGATTTACTCACTAGATGGCTCCGACTTCAAGTATTTGAAAGATAACGCTAATTTGGGTCACGTAATTAAGGTTAACGCTATCGGCTAAGTTAACACAAGATGGCACTATTTACTGCAAATGACAACGTTGATGAAGCCGAAGGTATATATGGAATGGAATATATATATTGTTCTTAAAACTTTTAGTCTACAGTAATGCCTAAAGACTCTTATCGTTTAATAATATGATTTAATATATCAGGATGTAAGCATAATATTCTGAATCTTTGTACTTGAAATTGAACTTTTATAAACACCTTTTCCATAAAGTTAGTATTTCACTTGAATTCCTTGATGATAAGACAATTCCTTTAACAATCAATTACACTCGATTACCTCTCTTTAGCCAACCGAGGTTCATTTTTGTAGGCTTATCATGCTGGAAGTGTTGCAGGACTCCACTTGGTTGCCCTTTACACAACCCATGAGCCGATAATTAATCAAAGATAATTTAAAATAGCACTCTTATTACAAGGTAAACACTTCACAGTATTATGCACAAATCAATGCAGTGATTGATGAGAAAACAATGATAAAAGGCACTAAATCGCGTGAATACTTTCTTTTATTAGATTAATTGTTTACACTGGTACTATGACATACGTCAACAGAGTTGATGAGGTAAATGAATTCAAATGTACCACCCAGAACTGATGATAAAGGGCCGATGACGGGGGGGTGGGGAGGGGAAGGGGGAACTTTCCCCCCCCCCACCTGTACATATTCCGGGATGCGCCCTTGGCCCTGATCCACCAGGTAGCGACCAAAGGAAAAATTGCAAAGTGATGTCGACAAGGACCAGCCAGGTTCAGAAAAACTAGATATTCTGATCAATTCGGAAGCCCTGACCATGAAGAGCTATCTCAGAAGACAGGCGCCACTGAAATCATTAAATAGAAGCTGATTAGCACTAGACGGAGAAGGAAAGTAGATTCTGGCACAGACTGCTCGGTACCGGGAAAAGATGTAATTAGGATAAAAAGTTAGAACCCGTTCAATATATAGTAGCTATAGGTTATTGAAAATGCAAGTATACCAGAAAAGGAAAGATGAAACGGTTTATTAGATAATTAACCGAAACATGTACACGCTTTACAGGGATGTTGCTGGAAAAAAAAAGAGTTTCTTTCTTACCTCACTTGGATGGAGGGGGTGATGGGTGGCCACTCTTTTGGGTATGGGCTCCCAGCTGACTTGATAATGCCCGCAGCACGAGCGGAGAGAGGGAAGCCCGGGCCAGGGGAACAGACTGCCGACGATCATACATGGTAGTGGTGCTCATTGCGCGACAGTATGGATGAACGGTACACAATTTCTTTTCAAAGGAGGCCTAGTGTCAGTACAATCTTTAGTGATTGTCGCGGGAGGATTGACCTCCCGAGAGGGTCCCGGTGACTGTGGACTTTCGATGGTTTCCAGAGGAGGGGTCGACATGACTCAGATGTTTCTTCTCTAAGTTTTATGTGTGAATGGGCGCTAGTTCGAGTACATTCAAGTTGAAACTAACGAAATGTGCCTGCACCCTAGGCCTGTTGATAAGAAAATGCAACACATGCTCCGAAACTGAGGGTCACGTTGTCGGTTACGTGAAAAAATGTGCCCTGGTGGGTGGAGCAGGGTTGCAATCGATGTAACTCATGATCATAGAGATATACAGTGAGTTTGTAGCTAATCACAAACAGGATCAAGAGCTCGAGGATAATTATTTTAATTTATTCTATACCAACTTCGTAGCGCCTATACCTTCGAATTCATCAGTGTCCTTCCCCGCTAGCAAATTTGGGCTAATGCATATGGTCAGCGTTATTTCCCTGCAAGGACATAATCCAAAATTATTTCCCCGCTTTAATCCCCTCTTCATGGGTTAATAGGATATTTTCCAGGGTTATTGTATACAATAAAACAAGAACAGACCTGGGGGATGACTCAGCCAAAGCCGAAGCCCTGAAGGCATAGACGCGCACCTACTCGGGGGAATAATTTGGCTTCGTCCCCCCCCCCCCCAGGAGAGGGGGGCACTTGTCACTTGGGTTTGAAAAGGTACCCACTGCGAAACGGACCCACCAAGCGGGGGCGGGGAACGTAAACATTGGGGGGCGGTCAGCAAATAGGGGGGCGGTGAACAATATTCATAGAACAGTATAGGGGCAATAACTTGGTAGTTAGCCTTATTGTTACTTTTTTTCACCCAAAAAAATACAGTTATTTCCTAAGAAGTTTTGTTGAGCATTTTTGGTTTTTTCTGTATATTTTCTGGTATTGACACACTTTTATTTTGTGGAGCGGTGACCTGAAGCCCACCAAAATAGGGGGCAGTCAACTAAAATTCAGAGGGGTAAGTCATGAAAAGTGGGGGCAGTAGTTTGGCAGTGGGGAGTAACCTCCAACAAGTCAGCGCCCCCCACCCCCCCCCCACCCCCCCCAGGGTGTTGTGATGGGCGGCCGTTAGTGGGCATTACACAGGGGCGGACCCAGGAATTTGTAGGGGGGGGGCAAAACATGAATGTACAGGGGGGTGGGCCCCCCATCAAACATGATTTAATAGGGCATCCGCCCCAGATTGGTAACTATAAAAAAATAAAGGCCGGATTGAGTGTCAACACCTCCCCCCCCCTTCAATACATTCTGCTACAGACTGCAGGCTTTAAGCCGGATGGCAGGTGCACACCCCTGTAACGACCCACAGAGACCTCCTCTCAGACTGGGGCAAACTCATGGGGCAAACTGCAACACAGCTCAGATTCCGTCCCAATCATCGGTTGAGACCGGGGTTTACTTACGCAGTGCAACGGGGCGTGGTGGGGCGTGGCCCGGTAAGGGTTACACCATCAGGCGGTCTCTGGGTCGGGTTCCCGGGTCGGGCCCTGGAGATCAATCCTCCATCACGCAGGGCTCTCTCCCTCCCTCCCTCCCTCCCAGTCTATCCTGACAGATTACTAGTTTTAGCGGCGCAGGAGCCTTGATTTGTGAAGACGTGGAGAAATGGCAATGTTTGACCCCATTGTAAGGCCCGTGGAGGAACCTACCCGTCTGAAAATCAATCACCTGCAGCATCAGGTTGGCGGTGAAATGGATAAGTCATTTCATTGACGACCTGATGTGTTTTCTCTGCGCGGGTTCGAATCCTGTAAATGCCTTGGTAAACTTGACGTATCGTCCGTCATACGGCAATACGCCACGTGGTGTGGTGGCGACTTTTTTCTGTTCATAATTTTTAATTGTCATCGTCAGTACTATTTTATATCAATATTATCTAATTCACGAATATGTCTTGGTAGGGAAAGCCAGTGTTTAGCACCCCTGTAATAAGCTAAGGGGATTTCCAGAGATGAAAGTGGTCCATGAGAAAAAAAAACTGTAAATTCATGCGCGAAGAATTGCATGCATAAAGGGAGGGTCGAGTATTAACATATTATTATTTGTTTAATTCTCCGAATTTTGTATTTATCTTAATTATTGCTCATTTCTGACTTTCAACATATCAATTTGTTCACAATTATGTTAAAGAATGTTTTCCGTAGAAAAAATCCTACTTTGATTTATGATTTCAGACTTTTCTATCATCACTGTCGGAATAATTTAATGCTCCACAGGACAGAGACCACATGCTGTGTCTATCGCCCAACCCCCGTTCTTCCCCCAGATCACATAACCATCTGCAGCTGGTCACCAGACACCCCTGACCACAGGGCTACCCATGACGGGGATAAGACTACAAATTCAGAATATAAAACTATAAATATTTCATATGGAAAAAAAACAAAATACGTACATTTTCCTTGGTGTTAAGACTAAGAATGAAAAATATATACAAATGCTCAGTACATTCTGATGTGAAATTTGTTTCTGACATTAAAGTGTGAACAAAATGTTGCATAAATTTATATTTGCAATACCAATGGGACTCTCCATATGAATCCGATCCTCCACTTTCTCCTTTTCCACTTTATACTGGGAAGGGGTCTCTTTCAAGGTTACTACCCACTGCCAAACTACCGCCCGCCCCTTCTTTTTCTCACCGATCCCTCCTGAATTCTAGTTGACCACGTGCACCCCTTGTTTGTCAGGGAAGACTCACATCACCGCCCCCAAAACTCTGGTTCTGTACATGTCAGTACCAGGAAATATGCCTAAATACCCCAAACTGCTTAATCTAATCATCCTGGGTATGCAGAAGGTTTAATTCAGTTTGGCAGGTATCCAAATCTATCAATACTGGACTTTATCTCTTGATGGCTCCTGGTTGATATGTTTAAATCCATACAGTCAATTACACTAATCTCTAAGTTATGATCTGTTCATACCGGTTGGTATTTGGATGGTCCCTAGCCCGGGTAAGTTAAGCAACATTGAGACCGGTTGGTACTTGGATGGTGGCCTGCCCGAGTTCGAATCCCCATTTGAATACATTTTTTTCGTTCATGGTCGTCCATGTTTCAATTTAATCAACCAGGTGTCGCTGGAGGAAAGATCAGTCTACACTATACTAGAAGTAGGACGCAGTGTATTGCATCAGCCCTGTGGTTCTGATATAAAAGGCCTCTATCGGGAGATCCGTCTGGTGAGCCGTGACACTGGTGCAGTAATGAATTATTCGAGCCCCTCGTGGGTTCGAACCCCACTAGATTCGTTAGGCCTGGCCTAGCAAACGATCGTCGTATCCCCAGTGTCAACATGACACTCACCACTTTTGTGAGTTTTTACTATAATATGTATTGAAACCAGATATATATATACGTTGATAAGTTTGAGACATAAATCTGTACGATTCAAAACATGTCAATATTTTAGTCCTCTGATGATTAATTTTGTGCCCACAGGAAAACACTAAAATAAATCGTGCTAAACACATTGGCATTAAGTGACTCTTGATAAACTTTTGAGCCCTTGGAAAAAATGCACAGGAATTTGGAAGCAGTCATAGTAAATTAGAGTAGTAAACTATCTACAGCTTGGTAAAAAATGCCTCTTTTTATTTATACTGGTTTGGATAACTTATAATTTTTAAGTTTATAAAGCTTAAGGTTGGGTTAGGCCTGCAAGTATTTGAAACCCGGAAATTATATTTGATATGAAATAAATACAAGGCCTTGACTCTAACTTTACCAATCATACATGATGTATTTAAACAGGCATTCCCCACCCCCCCTCAAATATTAAATGATGTTTGTTCGGTGGGCCCCCTCCCACGTACATTCATGTTTTTGCCCCCCTCTCTCTCCCCCCCCCCCCCCGCTTTCCTCCATTAATTACACTTACCAGAATGTTGGCATCTCTGTAATCATGTACATGTGTCGCTGGCCGGGGGGGGGGGGGGGGGGGGGGGGGGGGGGGCGCTCCCAAAAACTGCCCAGATTTGTGTGTAGATCAAAATTAACAGGAATTAATGTGGTTTAATGAATAATTCTATATATCGCTAGTGGGGGTACCGGGGTACCGGGGTAGCATACCTTTGGATACAGATTGTCAGATTAACTGTGAGAGGTAAGCGCATTAATGGAATTAACACGTTGAAGCTGGAAAGGGGGGATTGTTTTGTTAAAGCCGCAACTACTGCAATGGAATAGTGTGAAACTATACTTTGTGCTAGGATGGTGTTAAGAATACTATTCCTGCAGGAGGGCTTGTAACATGAGCGCACATCAAGGAATAAATTGGTGCAGTAAAACTTACGCACCCGTTTGAAAAGTTCAGGATAGTCGTTTTAAACCGGGCGAGAGTATAATGATACTTTGCTGTTGGAGGGTTAGTGGTGGAGTAAGACATACACTCCTTGACACGGTTTGGAGCAATTGGATTCAGACACGGCCAAGTCTGTTTAATGTATGAGTTCAAAAATTTGCCGTGATCCTTTTATCCTCCTCCAGACTATTCGGTTTTCTACCAAAAAGTAGAAAACCACCCTTCAACTAACCTCTTTCATTCCCACACTTATAATATAAAGATGCGCGTTTATTTACTATAAATGTCTATAAATCATGTCATTATTTATGCTGCCATTGAAACAAAAAAGCTTACGTAGTATGATGAAGTACATGCGGGTTAGGTTTATCTACTGTAACATACGAGCTGATAATCGAGTTGATACTTTCAAGCTGGTAATTCTACCCATACGTTAAGTGGTTATAACCACTTAAATTCAATAATTAAAATATAAAACACAGACGCCTCAAACAGCGTCCAACGCTTTCTTGAAAAGAGAAAAGAGGGTGCCTAAAGTGCACCCCTTTCTTTTTCAAGAAAAACAAATGCCCACCGCTCCGCTCGCGTCTTATCGGCCTCGCGGGCGTGGTTCGGCGGTCGGTGGATTTTGGGTGGTAGGGTGCATTTTGCACCCGACATCCAGGGGCTGTCCCATAAGAAACAGAGTTACAAGAAAAGAAAACATATGGGGAACATTTATGGTTCGGTTTCATTAATTTGTTATTCTTTTGTTTTGTGAAACAGAAAAAACCCATGTTATCAGAGTTTCCACTTTTAATTTGGTATTCTTTTGTTTCGTTCCACATAAAATGTTGTTATGATGCCATCACTTTTGATTTGTTGTTATTTTATTTTGTTTCATGAAAAACACTCTTATATTATCTATACCATACAAAATGGATTGTTTTCATTAAAAGTGTCATTCAGTACATTAACCTTCGACCGGGTAAGACGTGATATAGATTCATTAAATAGAAAAAATGGAAAGGGTAAAGGAAATTGCATTTGACCCAAGACTAAAAGGACCTTTCACATGTCTTATCGCTGGACCTTCAGGATGTGGTAAAACCCAATTAGTGTTTGAGATTATAGAAAAGGCAAAAGATGTAATAAATCCACCGGTAGCTGAGATTATATATTGCTATGAACAATGGCAAGACATTTTCAAGAAGTATCAAGGAAAAGTTAAATTCAACGAAGGTCTCCTTTCAAGAGATGAACTTTTACATGGAAAAAAAGACTTATCTAAACATTCTCTACTTATAATAGACAATCTCTTAGATAAAGAAGATGCACCTCTTATAAGAGATCTATTCATAAAAGGTTCTCATCATAGAAATATGAGTGTTATATTTATAACTCAAAATTTATTTCTTCCTAATAAGGATTTCAGAACACTTAGTCTGAACTCTCATTAGATGATAATTTTAAAAAATCCAAGAGATATGAGTCAAATTCATGCTTTATCACGTCAAGTGTTTCCAACTCATCCTCGTTTTCTTACTAACATATATGACGAAGAAACATCGGCAAGACACTCATATCTATTGCTGGACTTCAAGCAGACTACACCCAACACGCTAAGGGTGTGTAACATTGTTACTACACCTCTCAAGACAACTGTATTCATTCCTACTACACGAAAACAATGAAGTCTAAACAACTCACGCTCATAAAGAAACACCTTCCTTTATTGAGACATCTCTCTAAATGCACTGGTAAAGAGTGTAAACATATAATGATGCGAATGTCTAATGAGGTAATAAGGTTGATAGCGCAAATAGGTGTCAATATTATGAATAAAAACTTACGCATCTCCAATAAAGAAGCAGTCGGTCGTCTATTGAGGTACAAGAAACAACTCAAAGGTCTTACCAAGCCTTCAACTAAACTAGTACACAAACGTAAGATTCTTGAACAAGAAGGTGGATTTATTGGCACTCTATTGGGATTAGCTGTTCCGCTCATATACAGTCTTATCGGAGGACTTACAAGACATCATTAGGAGAAATGACAAGCTACAAACGAATGCTCCTCGTTCATCCAGATGTGTTGCAAAGTTCTAACAAAATGGAAATGGAGAGTTCAGCTGTTTCTGGCAAAGTTGATTCTCCGCCTCCTGCCGAACAAAGCGACAGGGATTCCTTTTTCGAAAGGTCAATGGTAAAAGAAAGACTTGAACCTACAGCGTCTACCGTGGAGGTGTTAGGTCATTTACAAAAAGAAATGGGTCATGTATTGAACAATCCAACGATGAGCAGAGAAGAGAAATTAGCCACATTTAACGATCTAATGACTAGGTCCTCTATTCTTTCCTCTAAAGCTAAAAGTATGTTGTTTTCAACAGCACATCTTTCATGTTCTCCTTCACCCTCTCCTCCACCTTCCCCGACTATTATGAAACCTAAAAGGACTTCTACAAAACCGAGATGATTACTTATGCCGAAGGTACTACCTCATAAGATGGAAATAGCACTAGAAAAAATTCCGGGTTCTTACCATAACTCTGTGCGTAATCTCTACAAGACCTTAGCCAAATCACCAAAGCAGTTTACAAAGGACGGTCATCTCATTCTAGGAGACACACCTATAGATGAAGCTCATTTGGTCAACCTTCTTTCCAATGCAGTGCGACCGACTACTAAGAAGCGACCCAGCTTACCGGGTCAGAAACAATTCGTCCAGATTGTTAAGAAACTAAATCCGAATGAAAATATATAAGGAACTATAACATGAAGGTTTCTGACAGTGAAGAGGAGCATGAAGAGGAGGAGAGACCTAGGCGGCCGCAGAAAGAGAAGACTGGTCAACAAGAAGGTCACGGGAGAAGTCAAAGACATCGCCACTTTACACCGTTTGTAAAATGGTCTACAAGGTTCTGAAGAAAGAAGTGATTAACCACTTCACTGACCCTAAACAACCAGCAAGCTTCACAAGTGCATCCAAAATAGAGAAACACTATTTCAAAAATACTGACACCAATTGCAAGCATATTGAAGATGCACTTGAATCTGTGGATGCTTATACTAAGCACAAACCATTCAAGAGACGATTTCCTAGGCGTAAAACACAGACTTTTGGAATAGATAAGCAATGGCAAATGGACCTGATAGATATGCAACAGCTCAAAAAGTATTATAAAGGGAATTCATATATAATGGTTGCAATAGATGTGTTCTCCAGATTTGGATTTGCACAAGCTATAAAGAGTAAAAAAGCCACAGATGTTACGGAAGCTTTCAAAGTTATGACAGTTAAAAGATGTCCTAAATACCTCCAAACAGATAAAGGTAAAGAGTTCCTAAACAAAACCTTTCAGGATTAGTTGAAACAGAGAGGTATATCTTTTTTCACTGGGGAAAATTATGACATAAAATGCTCTATAGCAGAAAGGTTCAACGGCACCTTACAACAGAAAATGTGGCGGTACTTCACTCACATGAACACATACACATACATAGATGTACTTCAAGATCTAGTGCATTCTTACAACCACACCTTTCATTCTACCATAGGCGGTCGACCGGTAGACGTTAATAAAGATAACGCCGACCGATTGTTCTATCATTTGTACGAAAGAGTGAGAGATAAAGATTTGAAGAAGAAGAAAAGGAAACCATTAATGAAAAGTGGTGATAGAGCACGAATTCTAAGAAAAAAGAAAACCTTTAACCGTGGATATGAACCAAATTGGAGTGAAGAAATATTCACTGTAAAGAAACCCAACTATATTAAAGGATATGGAATCAAAGACGCCCTTCAAGAAGGAATAAAGGGGTGGTTTTATCCTCAAGAGGTTCAGAAGGTGAAAGTTGCTCCGAGGAAGCAGTACACGGTTGAGAGCATCCTTAAATATAGAGGAAAAGGTGCTAAAAGAGAAGCACTCATCAAGTGGAAAGGGTACGAAGACAAATTCAACATTTGGGAACCAATTAAGAACATACAAAAATGGATGTAACATGCACTTTACCTAGTAACGCCTCTATTAACACCTTTCCAGACAACACTCTGAGCACTTACAGAGTTCTTTTACAGAAGTATATGGTACTACCAGCTGACACAGACTGTGCATTATCTGAAATAACGCTTCCAGTAAAATTGTACAATGTGCGGAAATCAACTTTCTACCTTCTCAGCGCAGAAGCACCGAACGAAAAGAAGAAACAAAACACCGCACCAACTAAGGTCAGAGCTTCCCGCGGTTCCGATGAAGATACTTCTTCCCCTGGTACTTCCCCAAGTACACCTGCAACTGCAGCTGATTCAAGTACAACACCACCCCTACCAGACCCTGAGGAGTCTTCTGGAAGGTTTATTTCAGCTGCAGTGTCAGCTGTAATAACAGTTACTGGAAGTATGTCTTCACCTACTACTTCAAACTCTCCTCCTATACATAGTTCTCACACTTCCGACGGACCTACCCCTCCTAAGAAACCTAGAGAAGGAATTACTCCATTACAATCACCTCCAACAAGGCGCGTTGAAGCAATTACTCGACTAAAGCGCGAAATAGAGAGCAGTAGGAAAAAACGTGACAGAGTGAGAGAACCGTTCCTAACAGATATGTAAATGCTGATTTAGTGACCCGTATACATGAAACACCCCCGAAAAGAAACCTAGAAGTTGAAATGAAAGGAGATGAAAAAGAAGAAGACGATTACGATGACGATGAACCAGAGCCCTCAGAAGTTTTCGAAAAAGTTGATGATGATCACCCAAAAAAGCTTCCTCCCACAATGAGTTACATCGATTCAATCGCAAAGAAAGACTTTCCAGGAAAACAGTCTTATGCACGTTTCTCAATGGAAAGTGGACGAGTGGAAACCAACAAAGATCTCATCAAAATCCTGAATAAAATAATTAGGAAAAATATTCCAAAAATCGTAAAGAAACTGAAAGATGAAAAGCGAAAAAACCATGGAAACAGCCCAGAAGAAATTTTTCTCTTATAATGAATTCACAATGAAAACGCTTATTGCGCTACCTTCCAACTCCATGCTGGTCATACCAGAAAACCTTTCTTATCAACTTGGTTTCGAAGGAAAAGTATACATGGGTAAACGCACACGAGCGAAACAAATAACTGATGTCAACTTCAGAAACCATACAGTGTTTGTGTACTCTGACATTATTCACAACGGTGTGGTAGGAGATACTGAAGCACCACTTATTCGATGTATGGCAGTTAACAACTACTCTGCCAAAACAATGGACACAATAAACTTTCCTAATTTGATTTTCCATCCTCTGCGAATAACACATTTCAAAGAGATCTCAGTGTACTTAAGAGACAGTGCAGGCCAACCTATACCATTTGAGCACGGGGAAGTGTCGGTAGTACTCACCTTTAGGGCTCTCTCTCCCCCCTATAGTACATTGGTGTAACAGACATCACAGTGCAAACATAGTAAGTTACTATATAAACGCCCCACCCTTGTACTCATAACCAAGAGGTGAATACAGACAATATTATAAGCGCTCGCAGTTTGGAGGTGGACAATTACCTGCTTTCGGTGGAGCTAAGAGACAACGTGGCCACGAGATATTCGGGAGTATAATGAGATCAGCCCTTCCCATGATAAAGAAGCTTGGTGCGTCAGCATTTAAAGCAGCAGTCCCCACCATTGTGAGAACAGGAAAAGGCGTTTTCGACGATGTCGTGGCAGGAAAAAACATTAAGAAGAGCATCGTAAAACGGTCTAAGAAGGCAGGAAGTGAGTTAATGGACAATGCCTTCAGTGCAGCCAGAAGGTACTTAAACACTGACGACAATGGACCTCCAGCCAAACGACGACGAGCAACTCAAGGTACAAGAAGTACCAATGGGAAGAAGAAGAGTGTAGGTAGACGTAAGTCTACTCTTTTCTAGGGCTGTCATCATGAGTCTCATTCATCACTGTGCTTCAACTTGTGCCGTAGGCGAATTGGATTTACGAGCACTACCTATATCACAGAAAGATATTCTCCGAAGTCAATTCATAAAAAAAAGAAAAAAACAACGCTCTGACTGACACCACAACGTGTTTTGACTTCACCTTCGAACCGAGCAATCTTTACACAGACCTCAGCGAAACTGAACTCTATCTGGAGTATGTGGTCCAAGGAAACGACGAAGCTGCCTTAACCGTACAACACGATGCAGCCCCAGTCAACAACTTAATTCATTCACTTTTCAGCAGCGTGCAGCTTCTCATCAACGGTGAGAAGGTAACTTCGAACAATGAAGAGTACTCCTACAAGTCTTATCTCACCGACCTCTTGACGACGGAGGATGGAGCCAGGAAGTGTCGCCTCCAAGGTTGCCAGAACTAGTACAAGGACACTCCAGAAAAAATGGACACCAGGGGTGCAGCCAACGCAGGTTGGAACTCAAGACGAATAGTCCATGTCGGCGGACGTGTGAAGTCTATGGTAGCAAGACCACACCTGGATTTGTTTACTCAGTGTAAACTCCTACCCTCTCACTGCGAGATCAAACTCGTGTTCGAACGTCAGCCCGCCAGCTTCTACATGCAGATGGCCGCTAACGAGAACTACAAAGTCATCATCAAGAAGGCCGAAATGACAATGCGCCAAGTTCACGTCAGGGACTAGGTGTTGGAGGTATACAATAAAAGTGTACGCGACCCGAAGATGGGACCATTCAACTACCCGATCACCAGGAGCAAGGTCACAAAGCACACCCTCACGCAAGGTTCATTGGAGTAATAGTGGACCGTGCCTGACACATCACAGATCCCCACGGGGGTGATTCTCGGCTTCGTCAAAGAGTCGGCCAGCTCAGGGACCAAGACTGAGAACCCGTTCAACTTCAAGCACTACGACGTAACAGAAGTAGCCTTGCAGTTCGACGATCAGAAGTTCCACGTGAAGACAGACTTTGCGAACAGAAACGTTATCAGAGCGTATGGTCAACTCTTCAGGGAGACAGGGCTCTTGGCCTCGGGTCACAATTGTGGCATTCAGTTACACCATTTTAAGAACGGGTACACGTTATTTGCTTTCGACCTGACCCCCAACCGAACCCCGGAGGACGCCCGCATCAACCTTCTCCAACAGGAGAAGCTTTCGTTGTCCCTGAAGTTTGCTGAAGCACTGGGCCACGCGGTTTCAGTAATTATGCTAAGCACTTTCGACAACTTGATCCAGCCAACAGCCGACCGATTGCCGGTCACTGACTACGCCATGGTATAGAGGATGGTTCTTAAAACCTCAGAACTGAACAAAATTCTACGTAACCATCCCCACACGAATAGATATTTCCTTGGAACTTTTCCCTCTGATAGAATACCCAAAAAACCCTGACCCTTCACTTGTTTCATTAGCAACACAGATCCTCACAACAAACCAGGTGAACATTGGGTAGCATTTTGGGTATCACCACAAGGCAAAACTTTCTATTTTCACTCATTCGGGTTACCACCAATAGCTATAAAGCACATCTCATTCTGCCAATGTTCGTCATACGGTATCTGGGACTATAACAGGCAACAACTACAAACACTCACTAGCACCACCTGTGGAGCGCACTGTGTTCGATTTCTCATAGAAACATGTCGCACTCTGAGCCCCTACGTCGCACTGTCAGCGCTAGGTACCCCAGCCACAACAAACCTAACAGACAAGACAGTGATTACTTACATGAAATTAAACCGATGGAAATGGAGAAGAAGGAAACACCAGATCTTGAAACGCTAGAAATGTGGTTATCTACAGATACAGAGGAAAAAGAAGGAGAGACTTCAGAGGAAGATGAAGTACTGGACATGCTTAAGAGACGCCCCTTACCACTAGCCCGCATGCAACGTGATCTGGAGAACACCATCAACTGTGTCGAGGCCCTGTCAGCCAATGTCGAACGACTGGTCTTCGCAGTTACCAACTTGCAGAGTAAGTTGGAAGAACTCACAGAACGTTCAGCGCAATCTAGAGGCTGTGGCAACTCCTTTGCCCTTTAAGAAAAATGACTGACCAAGGACAATGAAATATAGGTTATAGGTTACCCACCAAGGACAATGAACTATAGATAAAAAAACTGAAGCATTTTCGCTATATAGGAAATGTATGAAAAAACAAGAAAAGTATAAAATATAGAAAAATTTGAAAAAAATACAAATATTTATGACTTTTTAAATCTAAAACAAGCGCCTTGTATATAGCAATATGTAAACGGCTTTGTCATTTTAATAAAACAATAAATGAAAAATGCTGTTTCTTTTTATTTCTCTATTATCTCTCATAAATCATAAAACGAGATAAACATATACAATACTATACAAACTATATAGAAAAAATATGCAAAAATAACGAAAATCAAAGAACGTCCGGCAAAATTATCCAGTAAAATATACGTATAAAGTATATATATATATATAAAAATAACGAAATAATACATACGTTGCTTGAACGTATTTTTAAAAGTAGGTCACGAAAGTAGTTCGTAATGACCCAATTATTCAAAGTCTCTATTAGTCTATGAACCTATTTTTCCCCGATGCTCACTCGTACTGACCTAGTGACCTAATTAGTAGCATTGACTATGCGAGCCAGCGACTCCATTATACTACTGCCAGCTTTATCTAATGTATTTAAGACTATTTATATAGAAGTAAGAGTTTTCAAAAGTGTTGTATGGTTTAATAGTTAGACATTGTTTATATTGCAAGAGTCTGGGAAGAGATTAAACTTTAAATGTATAAAAGTATGTACAAACGACTTGCTAATCTTATAATAATGCCCAACTGAACATGCGGGCGGGCGGGCGGTCGGGCGGGCGGGCGGGCGGGCGGGCGGGCGGGCGGGCGGGCGGGCGGGCGGGCGGGCGGGCGGGCGGGCGGGCGGGCGGGCGGGCGGGCGGGCGGGCGGGCGGGCGGGCGGGCGGGCGGGCGGGCGGGCGGGCGGGCGGGCGGGCGGGCGGGCGGGCTTGGCCCAGAGTACTCCGTGCGTGAGTGTAGGGTTTGACGGCCATGGAGAATCTTGAATAACATGTCAAGTGGCGCACCCACCACCTGGGGGGGCCTTTCATTTCCACCGACGCTACCCAGCAAACACACAACGTAATTGCATCGTTGCACTTTAGTTGTAAATTGGTTGTATTATAAAATTACATACTATTAAAGTTGCCACAACGTCAGGGCACAACATTGTCCTGCAACGTGCCACAACATTACAAAACTATGCTCTTACAACATCATTTTCACCAAGTACAATTATACATTCTCAAGGTTGTCACAGCGTTGTAGAACAACATAAATACAACATATAGGTGGCACCACTGTTTAAAAATGGCCAAATTTCAAAAATTTCGCAGAAAGTCGAACTGAGATATGGGGCTCTGAAGTCGCATTTCGCATTTTTTTTCAATATCAGAAGTCTTCCCAAAAAAAATTGTAGGTCCCAAAGCCATCTCTAAGTCCCTCTAACTAAGCCCCAAAGACGCGCAACGCCTCAGTGATCTGAAACAAAAGACCCTTGATTCACGCCATTTTTCCCTAACTTCGCGGCTCGCCTGTCGGTCTGGATCCCATCCCAGCCACATGTTCCAGGTACCTGCTGAAAGGGCGCGATGTGAACTGGCCAATCACAGCCTCAGATTTTGAATTCGCGCCTGCAAGGACCAATCAGAACGTGTTTTAACGATCGTCGTCCCGTAAACAATCGTCGTCAAGGCGGTCACATGTGAGGAATGCAGCAGGCTGATTGGCTGAGAGGCCTCGGGTGCCTTCCGGTTTCAGTTGTTGTGGAAATTTAAAGGGACGCATGGCGAGCAGGACGGACAGGCGACATCACTTCTCCAACGGATTTAGCTGCTTTAATCCTGGATCACTGCTGGATTTTGATGTGGATTACCTCCCAACATTGTCGGGAAGGACATGGGTCACGAGGAGGCTGTCGCGGATGCCCTGAATACGATAAATCGGGTGAATTTACGTGGTATAGCCGAACCACAGCAATGGCGGACTGCCGACGGGGAGGAGGGGCAAGACGATGCCCCCGAGGAAGAAGATGTTCAGGAGGTTCTAGGGGAACTGGAGGACGATGAGGATGAGCCACTGGTCATCCCTGACCCCACGGACGACCTTCTACAGGCAGAGTGGGACGACTGCGAACGCTTCATGTGAGTTTTGAAAAAACTTTATAATGGCCGACATGCGGTCGGTTGCCGTATCTCTGAAACAAGTAGGCAAAGTGCCTAAATCCCTTTCAATGTTGATAAAACTACCTACGATTGTGCCCTGGTATGTATTCTAACTGCCTAACTAGTTTTTATCAAGTTTCAAAGTTGATTTCGTGCCATAAACAGGGATGATGCGTCAGGGTTGTCCGGTGACCTACTTAATGGCGTCAGCTGATCCGGCCGGCCTGTAACTGTTATCAATCATGTCTCATGCCATTGTGGCCCTCAGGAAGGTGAACTAAGTCTAATATCATGTATGTTGTTGTCTTTAGATGTTCCTGCAAGCACTACAAAGACAAGGAGTGCAGTAAACAGTTCACGACGTCGGAGCTGGTCGCACGTCGGCAGGAGGTCTTTCAGCTGTCCTCAGGTAAGTTTTTCATGAGATACATGTTATGCAAACCTGTCGCAGCGACCATGTAGCTACGTTGTTCTCGCTCAAAACTACCCCATAATCCATGACAACGTCTTGAAGTATAACAGACAACTACTAAGACCCAACCAGACCGTTTTTAAGGTAGTATTTAGGGCGTGTTAACCTAGTTCATGGGTCAATCCAGAAACCTCTTTCCTTGAGTCACATGCATATCATGTACAGATTGTTATTATCCTAATCTACTTTGTTTTCTAGGTGAGAAGGACATATTGCTACTGGGCATCATCAGTACCTGAACAGACAATAGCAGCAGGCTGTCGACCTGGAAGAAGGGGATTAAGGGAAGAGGGGAGAGGCAGCACCAACGAAGCCACTACCTCGTCGGTTCTCGGCCAGTCTGCAGGGACACTTTCAAGTTCATGTACGCGTGAGTAGCTTTGATATTCAACTTCTTTGCTCAAATAATGTCTACCTAGATATCCCTACTATTATTGTACTACGTGAGGTAAATTACAAGATGAACTGTAATGAATCATAACATAATCTGATCATGGCACTTACCTTCACAAATCGTCCATATTAATATTACAATACTTACCTGTACTTGTTGCCTGTTTCCAATAATTATTGGCCTAATGTAACTCTTACCTTGTGACCTTTCCAGCATCAGCCAGAACAAGCTGACGTCCATCATCAAGTGGTACAAGTGCTACAGGGTGGTGACCAGGCAAAAGAAGGCTGGCGGGCAACAGGCGTCCTGCCTGGTTGTGTGTCTTCTCACAAATGGGATGACATCCTCCTCCTCTCCTCCTCTTCCACAAAGGCTGACATCTACAGGTTGTACAGCAACGCCATGGAGGAGGCTAACTTCAGGTGTGTGGCTGACTAAACCTTTAGAAACCTGTGGCTCCAACTCCTCCCTCGCATAGTGTGTTCCCGCCCTATGACTGACCTCTGCTGGGAATGCCAGCGCAACAACAGGGATATCTCTGCCTCTAGTAACCTACCTGACATTGTGAAACAGGCCAAGCTGAAAAAGCAACAACTTCACCTCGAGGTGGTGGCTCGGGAGAGGGCCTTTTATCAGGACATGGTCAAGGCTGCCAAGGCTGCCTACAAGGATGCAGAGTCCCCTCCCCTTGGCCCCCACCCCCCTTGTTCTTCTGACACGAAGGTCCACATCAGTTTTGATTATGCCCAGCAGGTCCACCTTCCCTCCTTTCCTATGCAGCCTGGCCCACTGTATTTCCTTGTCCCACGCAAGGTCGGCATTTTCGGTGTCTGTGCCGAGGCCATCCCCCAACAGGTGAACTATTTGATCGACGAAAGCCATTGCGGTAGTAAGGGGTCAAATGCAGTTATTTCATACCTGCACCACTATTTTGAAACGTATTCCCTGGGGGAGAAGGCGGTGGACATGCACTGTGACAACTGTAGTGGTCAGAACAAGAACAAGTTTGTGCTAGCGTATCTTCTCTGGCGGGTCCTGACTGGCCGGCACCAGTCCATTTCCTTAAACTTTTTGATCACAGGGCACACCAAGTTTGCCCCGGACTGGTGCTTTGGTTTGCTTAAACAAAAGTTTCGTCGTTAGCCTGTCTCGAGCCTCACGGAGATGGAGGCGACTGTGGTGAAGAGTACCCAAGAACGTGTCAACCTTGCCCAACTTGTGGGGGACGAGAATGGGAAGGTGTTTGTCGAGTCGTATGACTGGCAATCTTTTTTGACCCCTTTCATCAAACCACTCAAGGGCATAAAGCAGTATCATCACTTTGTGTTCTCTGACCAGAACAAGGGCCACGTCACCTTCCGGCAGTATGCCGTCTCGGCCCCCGAGACCTTCAAGATGCTGACTGTCGCCCCTGAAGCTGTCCCCCAGGAAGGCCCACAGCCCAGCCCATCCCCTGGCCTCCCGGCCAAGAGACAGTGGTATCTCTTCAAGAACATTCGGGATTTTTGTACTGAGGACACGAAGGACATCATGTGCCCTAAGCCCTCTGTACCAGAACCAGCACCCGGCCCAGGCCCCCGTGCCATACCTCCGCCGGAACCAGATGCAGAATCAGAGCCAGAGGCTGGCGAGGGGGATGGGCCAGGCAGGGGCAGGGGCAGAGGCAGGGGCAGAGGCAGAGGCAGAGGCAGAGGCAGAGGCAGAGGCAGAGGCAGAGGCAGGGGCAGGGACAGAGGCAGAGGCAGAGGACAGACTCCAGACACATCATCAGGATCGGAGGGGGAGGAGGAGGAGTTGGTCAGACAGCTGGAGAGGCAATCAAATTCTTCATCTGACTCAGAGGAGGAAGGCCCCCCACCCCCACCTAGGGGCAGGGGCCGTCCTAGTAAACGTGCTAAACGTGGTCGTGGCAGGCCCAGGACCACTTGAGAAATCCATTTTGAACATTGTTAACTTATTTTAGTTGTTAAGACTTTTTTGTGATTTTATGATTTTACCTTTGTGGCTTTTCACTACTTTAACGACCAAAGACAATCATGAACATTCCAAGAACTTTTATAGACACATTATGGATACCCAGGGTACATAGGGTCATCACAGAGTTGTTTTTAAGCTACCAAGATGAGGTATTGTGATCCTTTATGCTTGCCGTTCTAGGTTAAGTTGTTGTTTCAGATCCGGATTTTTGTCACTTTTTGCAGCGCCGGCATGAATAAAAGTAAAGTTTCAGGACCAAGGATTGATTACAAGTGTACATTGCTAGGGCTTTATCGGAGGACCGCGGTAGCGTGCAGTAAGAAAAACTTTGAACTCATTTATCTCAGTTTCTTATACCCGCATAGGCGCGGTTCTTTTTATTTTCGTCGCAACTTATCTCAGGCCCTAGATATCGGACCAAGACATGCTATACCTCGTTTTAAAGTTATCAATTAGTATTTTCTGATGGTATACCTAACTAAAAATCTTCCCCGTGCGACATCCGACTCAATTCGCCAAAACCGGTCACATTTAAGACAAGAATTTGATATTTGTTTTTGAATTAAATGCAAAAATATAATCTCCTGTATCAAAGGGTATTGTTTATGTTCAAAACATTTTAAAATTCTGGTATTAGGAAGGACATTTAGATGAAAGCTCATGTTAAAAACACCTTTTTTTGTTGTTTGTGTATATGGTACAGGCCATTCAGCATTGAGAGTCTTAAATTGCAAATGCGACAGGTCATTAACCTGACATGATCTAAAGTATTATGATCATTATGTTGGTTTTTAGATGCAACATGCAATCTGAAATCAAAACTGTAGGATCACTGATATAAAAAAAAAATTATTTTGATTTATTTTCATAGTTTTTAAAACAGATTATTTTTTTATTATAGTTTAGGGAAAACACAAAATGTATTATGACACCTTAAGGTAATAGGAATGTGTCTGTACAAATGTATTGCCTGATCTGAATCATATTCTTAATTTGGAATATGAAATCTATGAAAAAAATCTATGGTGTACAAAATCTTACCTTTTGTTTGTAAAAAGGTTGTGAAATGGTTGTATAACAATGTTATAAAATTACGTAACTGCAACCTTCCTGGGAGTCCACAAATTTACATTGTAACTACGTAGATTTGCAACGTTGTTACAACCAAAAGGTAATGTTGTAGCAACGTTATAGCAAGTTGTAGTTCTTCATATACAACTATCATTTTCTTTTGATGTCAGTTTCTGCCTCGTTTCTTTCCCCCCACTTTCCCAACTCAAAAGAAAAAGGAAGGGCATGGACAAGAAGGTAACAAACTGTCTCTGACATTTTTCATGTTTCAGTGCAGAAAAATAGCATACTAAAGATATGCAGGTCTAAAATACATTTTAGGTAAAGTAAGAGTGGTCCATAAACTAGAGCCTTTTTGGCACCTTAGGCAGAGTTGTAGTACCTCCTAGCACCTGGTCCTCATGGTGAGCTCTCACGCAAAGTTAGTCTTCTGGATTCCTTAGCTCCTCCCTCAACTCCATAAGAACCTTTCTCAGAAGGTTCTTTCCTTTCCACGCTCTTTTGTCAGGTATTTCTTTAGAGCTCAGGGATATGCCGATCCCCCGCCTGAAGTCCCTGGGTGCAGCTTCCCCAAGGGTTTACCTGTCTGTTGCAAGTAGAACGTTTCTCAGTTCCGGATTTTGTTGGAGTTTAGCATATACCACTTTGAATACGATCTGTGGGACTTCTTCCTCCCATTTTCCTTGATGACCATCCTTTTTTCCAGTAGTGTAGAACTGCTTTAAGCTTGACAGGGTCATGCTCTACAATGATCTTCTGTACTTCTTGGGCCATGGCACCTCCAAACTTAACACTCTCTCTGTCATCTAACCTTGCTGAACATTAAGAATATAACCTTGATAAGTAATCAGCAGTAAAATTTTTACTCAAGGCAATATACTGAGGTGACATATATAGATATATGCTGAAGAATTGTAACTTCAGAGAATATTTTCTGGATTCCCAAAAACAAAGCCCATTATGTTACTTAACTATTTTTTCTTGAGGCAGAAAAAGTTTTCTTGAGACAGAGTCAATATTAATACCCAAGTAACGACAAGTAGTACTAGGATATATAGTCTTGTCCCTAGCAGTGTAAAACCCCAGATCATGCAGGGCTCTGATCAAGAGATGCTGTCCAGCCCGGCATGTATCCAGATCCTGGGCTATAATAATGAAATCATCAAGGTGATTAAAGCAAGAGTATCCACATAGGTTAATATCATGAGCAATAGCATCCGTTAAGTGGTTAAATATAAAGGGAGCAGTTTTACCGCCAAAGCAAAGGAAATTGTCAACTATGAATTGGGAACCGAGTCCCTCTTTCAAATAGACCAAAATATCTACGATCCTGAGGATGGATAGCGATAGAACGATAAGCTTGAATGTCAGTAGTACACATATAAGAATCCTGAAAAGACCTCATCCATGAAATTATTAACTGAAAGCTTATCAGGTCTGCTGCAGTCCATGTTATAACACGGCAGGGGATAGCAACGTGCGATCTAGACGTCTGCACATTGTAAACAACGTAAAAATCGTTGTAAGCGTGGTTTAAATGCTTCATTCGACCACAAACTTGATAAATACATGGAATGTGATTTACTAAACATAAAACATGTTACAAAATCATCATTTCTCCTAAATAAAAGCAAGTCTTATCTATGTTGCTACACCTCCGTGCATCTATCCAGAGCTAGAAAACACCTCTCCATGGACACATCAATTTCATCCAATCAGAAAAAAGAATTAAAATATCTAGGTCAGGTTGCTATGCGTTGCTACGTTGCATTGCTAAGTTGCTGGGAGGGGTGCTGGATGATTTGTTTATCCTTAGACTAATTCTACAATTTTGTCCATATCTCTTTTATGGGTCATCAAATCTATATACAGTAAGCAAGTAAATTGTTTGTATTGATCTATGCTACAGGAATATCACAAAATTTTCAGAGTTCATTATGAATATTCAACATAATAGAAGGAGAATCCCGCAGAAACATTGAGAAAAAAATTGAGCATAACTATGAAAACGTTGTAACTAATTTTATCAAAGTGCTGTTACATATCTATCAATATTTAGATTATTTAGACACATTTTGCAACAATTGTGTTACATTTCTCCATGTTATAACGTGAATAACGCCTCGGGGTGGGGTCTCAGACAGATTCGCCACAGGCCTGCGGCCTTCTGCGAATCTGTCTCAGGCCCCGTGCTTTAGCCATGCACCAGAAGGCCTCGGCCCCTCCCCTCCATGCGTTATTCCCTAAATAGACATATCTTACCACTTGGCTTAAGGATCGCTCCTATCATTGCAGCAAATAGCAATCAATGGACATATCAAGCTTTTCTAAGGTTTTGAACTGTGACAGGTAATAGTGTCATCAATTATAGGTATACATTATGACAGCTAAATGTAATTAGGAACTTTCTTTTGAATTTCAAATATTTCAAAACATTTTCTACCCCTTAAATTGACAAATTATCCTTAGAATACATACAAAACCTGGCAGATTATGCAATTTATATATGAAAATTACCATATTTGAAAACTGATATTCTCTATTTCAAAGCCTAATTGATCGAACTATGGACTATTATTGATGAAATCCTTATAGAATGAAGTGAAATGTAGCGACTGATCTCTATATGTAACCAAATGTTAACCTTTTAATATGAATAAGCATTAAAAAAAGCAAAAAATAACTACAATTGACCCCTGAGAGCAACCCAAATATGTCAAATATGATGTATTGGGGAAGGTACAAGTGCACAGTTTGACATTATCATCATGTATAAATACATGTTACCCTCACAAACTGTTATGATTGCAATATTTTTAAACTTTCCCATTAGAAAACCTTATATAAAATGATCATAGATAATTGTATATAAAGATACATCAAAAATAGGCAGGAAATTTCACCTCAGCCTTCTAACTTCTGCATACAGGCAAATGACACATCATTAGAATCCAAATTTAATTCTCTTAACTCCATAATTATTGAAAGAACTGAAATAAAATGTATATTGAAAATTCTACTTAGAGTTAAGTTGTAGGAAGTCAGGAAAAAATACAATATATTGACATCTTTTTGAGGATGTTCCAAACATTCCAAATCATTTGGAATGTTCAATTGGAACACATTTGATCCAGATTCATATTGTACATATTCTTAGCTCTAGAATGATACCAAAATGATTGAAATTGATCAAGAATTGTAAGAATTATGAGGATTTCTGTGAAAAATGCTGGGGTAACGTAAAGTTTTTGATTGCAATTTGCTGCAATGATCTATAGTGCATTAACAAAATGAGGCAGTTCTTCGGTAATCAATATATTTCCGTTGACCAATTCCTGTGATAATAAAGCAGACATATCATCAGAGAAAATATCACTCGAACCATAATTCCTTTTGTCATAAGAATTAATATTCACTATGCTAGATCCATTTAATATGTCATCCATAATAAAATGAGGATCCGGATCTCAGACACTTTTGTAATATAGCATTTTAGACCAAGCAGCTGGTTTCATTTGAGATAATATTCCATCGATAAGCACCCAATCCATAGTATTATTACAAGCAGCAGCCAAAGCCAAGTTTTTCTCAGTGACAGCAGCTGATGCCAGAGCATTAGGGATATCGAACACATTTCACTTGGGGACTTTAGCTGGGGGTGTTTGGAGACATTCACCAGATGCACTCTGTTTAACATTTTGAGTGCAATCACGAGCAACGTGGTCCTCAGATCTGCACTTCGCACACACGTGGAATCTGTTGTATTTTTCCAAATTGCACAGATGGCTATTATAAAGCCAGCAGATGTCCTTGGGCCAGGCAGGCAAGTCATGTCTCATTGAGTTTCCGAAACTACCCTTTCCATGGGTCATTCCCCACCGAGATTTGTCTTGTACAGCGTAGGTCGCTTCAACACCCAAAAATAGAGCTACCAATTCTGGGTTGGCTGGCACCCAGTCAGTCAGCACATCAGAATAAACCTTTTCATATTTTATCAATGCTTCCGTTAAATATATGTTGGTAGCCACTTTGCTAGCAATAAAACACATGTGGGCTGCAAATCCTTTGGGGTCATGGCCTCAGGCTCAGAATAAGCAGGGTATTCCTGCAGCTCCTTTTTTCTCTCTCGTGATAACTGAAGGTTTAAAGGTACTTGGGGGTGTCTGGCTAGATTTTTAATGAACAACAATATATCTTAGATATTTGTTGTCAGCATAGGTCATGTCCTAAGCAGGCCATAGAATTAAAATTTTCATTTTCACCGTTTGTGAAAAAAACTATTGCAAAATGAAGAAAATCACCCTTTACCATTGATTTCAATGGGAAAAATCACATTTTTCCTTATAGTGAGAAAACTAACAACAATGTTCTTATCAAACTCAGTAGTTATTTACTTTAGGAAGCAATGTATATTTAGGTTAAGTTATATCAATATTTACCGTTTCTAAGAGAAGTAACAACATAAAGTGTGGTAAAATAGAGGTAAGCAGCAACTTCAGAATATGCAAATCTTAACTTAAATCACTAAGATTAAAAGGAAAGTTATTAGTTATGTTTATCTTATTAATGTATTTGTTTGATATGGATGTAAAAACTACCAAAATGCACATAATAACAATAAATTGTTAACTCTGATGATCCACCAGGTGGCATCTGGGTGAACAACATCGAGTATCTTTAAATCACACAGTTGATTTTCCATGCTCAAGAAAACATTTTCATCCTTGATATGAGAAAGGCACTCCTTTTGATACTTAATTTTATCATCCAGGAACGAGATATTTAGCAGAGCCCCTTTTGGGAACGGCCCTCTCCTCCGGGAAAAGGCTGCTGTCCGCCATACTGGTGAAACGCACGTGGTGCAAAAAATCTGCAGATATTGAAATACCTGACCAGGGACTCTGAACACACAAGCAGAATTCCCCACTATAAGCAGTCAAGCAAATTGCACAGTTCCACATAACCAGAACTAACACAAAAATGCAAAGCCAATATTTTTCCATGAGTTTTCTGAGGAGAAAAACCTCTGTCCGTGCTGACAGTTCAGCAGGTATCTGACCTTGGGCTATAGGTGTGCCAGACCATCTAAGTGTTGTGGGTAGTAGACAGGGGAAGGCAGTGAGGCCATCCCCATTGACCCCTACCCATTTATATTCACATAATTCACCTATGTGACACAATACCTGTTTGAATCGAGGGGTTATGCCAACAGAATGGAAGATTGGTGTTGTCACCCCTATTCCAAAGAGTAAACCAAGTCTTAACCCAACTGATTTTAAACCAGTTTTGGTTTTACCTATACCTAGTAAGTTAATAGAAAGAGCAGTCTACAATCGTATAGTAATGTTGCTAGAAAATAATGGGCTACTTGATGAGAGACATGGATTTCATAAAAAATCATAGCACGGCATCTGCAATTTTTGAACCGACTCAATATCACTATGAAAACATTGATAATAAACAAATAGTCCACTGTATATTCATAGACTATTCAAAGACATTTGATACCCTAGATCATAAATTGTTACTCCAGAAATTGGAATATTTGGGACTAGAAGTGTCTGTTCTGGGATGGTGTAGGGATTACCTTAGAGATAAATGTCAATATGTCAACATGGGACATATGTCAGGCCCCTGCAATATAAATATGGGCGTACCCCAGGGGCGTACCCCAGGTCCCACTCTTCTTTATCACCTATGTAAATGACCTACTCACACTATTTGATAATTCAAGAGTCAAAATAACATTATATGCAGACAACACAGTTCTTTATTTAGCAGATACATGTCCAAACAGAGGCAAATCTGATATAGAGAATGCCCTTAATGATTTATCAGATTGGTGTGATCAAAGTTGTCTTAACATATATAAATGTCTCAAAAACAAAACACATGATTGTATACCTAACTGGCATGCCAGCTGACATTCACAGAATCAAACTGAAAGGGGAATATCTCGATTTGGTTGAATACTATAACTACTTGGGTATGATAATTGACAATAAACTAACCTTTGAGAAATTTCTCTCTGACAAATATGGTTAAGCCATAGCACAGTTTACCAGTTAGGTAGGCTAAAGAAATTTATAGATCCACATTATAGCAAACCTAATTTTTAAACAGACCATATTACCCCTCTTGTATTATGATGACTTCATTGTAGATGGTGGACCAACTGGTAAGATATCAAAGTTATAAAAGTTACATGAAAGAGGATCACAATTATTGACTCAAAGATATCAGTAGACCAAAACATTGACAAACTGAGTCTTGAATATGGCCTGGTAAATTTACTCCAATCATTGTCAGTAATTGTATTCTTTGCCTTTTTAACAACTGGTCCTTATCATGAATCAATTCTAAAATCTCATTTATAATCCATTTGTCCTTTACCTTTTACAGGACAAATGTTGTTTAATATGTTCAAGTATTTTTTTTTTTTTTTGCGGAAAATTTTTTGCAGAAATTTTTTTTAATGTCAGTGCTCACTTTATATACCCCTTTGACCCCCTTCTTACTACAAGAAGGTTTTTTTTTTATGAGTGTCAGAAGGTTGCCTCGACAACCTTTCTCCTTTTTTGAGGGTCATTCTTGGAATTTCCCTCTTCAAACACTAGTTAGATACCGTTTACTATCATGATGCCTGAAGAGAGACTACTCGAAACCACAGGATTGAAAAAAACCCACTCAAGGTTTTTTCCCTTTGTCCCATCCTCAAACCTTTTTGGTTGAAATGGGCCCAAGAGCTGTTGATTTCATCAACAGAAATATTTTTACTACCATGTACTCATTTTGTTCTCATTTTTTCTTGTCTTAGACAAGAACCAATCTGAATGGTTCCTTGTAACCATGGAGACTGACACATCATACTTAAGCGGCCAGGCACCAGCTCCCAGCCCTTTTCGCGGTAGCATCCAAACTCACATGAACTCCTAGCCACGTCTTACGCTATAATATGTTCAAGTAGGAGTTGCCAGGTCCCATTAGTATCTTCTATGTTATTGTAATCTTTCCAGTGGTAATTTGATGAACGATTTTTAAATAGTGACTAATTGAAGTTACGATATGAACGTCCTCTAAAACTCGTTTTTTGCTTGACATTCTTCCCTTATTTTCTAATTATATATATTAGGTCATGGTCACTTAAATTCAATGTAATCGTACTTGAATCAGTATCAATATTTGAATTTGTATAGATGTGGTCAATCGGAGTAGCCAAATTGCTTTTGGACAATATAGTGGATGTAGAAATCTGCTGTTTAAGGCCCTTGTTTTCAAGTACAGACAACAGACATCTTGCACTATCAAGCTCATCATATGCATTTAACAAGTTAACATTAACACGTCTCCAGTTAGGAAAATTTCACAGTCTAATATATCAACAAAATAGTCAAGAACATATTGTTAGTCTCCATTTGGGGGCGTATATACTCCCACTATAAAAATACGTTTCTGGTGTTTTTGATAACTAGAAAGCCATATCGTTTCTAAATCCTTACTATTACTGTTATATTCATAGAGGAGGTTGGGATCTACTTTAACATCCAGATCAATATATGCATATAATCCACCTCCTTTCTTTTTTTGGGATGTGCGTGGTTCGATATAATTTCTATCATTACAATAGAGATTATATCCATTTATTGAAAGTATGTTATTTGGGTTTTCTTCTTTGAGCCATGTTTCAGAAAAAAGGTCACATTTAATTTTATTCTCCGTCAGCAGTATCCTCACCTCATCTGTTTTTGGCCATAAACTCCTAGCGTTTAAATGAGTGACAGAAATACGCCATTTGTTTTTTAGTTTATTTGTTACTAAGTAACTCATACTCCCAGGTAGTAACTCAGTCTTGTTTTAGTGGTAGCTAATATAGATACATAATATAACAAAATCAGAGGAACATTTAATAATCTTCATAATAAAAATATTTACTCAGGGGTCAGATCAGATACTATGACCCTAATAAGTCATACTACGCCTGGAGTAAGAGTTAGGGCACTCTTCCCGGGTAACACACAACGTTCTAAAAACATCTTATGTCTTTCTAAACTTGTCATAATGTCATATACAAGTTAGGAACGTTTTTTTCACGTCATATATGTGACGTTTTCTACTCAACTGGGTAAGGATGTGTCCAGAACGTTTTAGTATAACGTTTTTAGAACAACTTTGGTATAATGTTTCTAAAACGTCATATAAAGGTTTTTTATATGATGTTTTGTCTACAGCCAGTTAAAAACATTTTAAGGACATCCTTCTTAGGACGTCATATAAACTTAAACTTTTCTATATGAGGTTTTTTGTACAACCAATAAAAAAACGTTTTTAGAACATCCTAGTAATGACGTCTTTTTTCAAACCGGTATAAAACCTTTTCAGAACATCCCAGTAAAGACGTCTTATTGACAATGATTTTGGTACATTGCAATAGAGGGCAGCACAGTAAACCACCAGAGGGCTCTACCTTACAAGATTGACTGATGTTGCAAAAAAGTTTTTCATTTTAGCCATTATTATTTGAAATGTATGATTTTAGGTGATCTTATTCATTGTTAGGTTATGAGAAAGAGTTAAAAAATCTAATTCAAGTAAAATGTAATAAGATGATGTATTCATAAAAGTGTATAATGTGATACTACCAGATGTAAACACCTTTCCTGTATATACTAAGGATACATGGCTTTCAGACAGAACCAATATCCAGTCAAAAGCTCAAAAGCTACACACATTACATATTCTACTTGATAGAATAAGTGTAGTTTGGCCATGAAGTATCATGGCATAAGCTATTATGCATTTCAATATTCCTTATGGGATGAAATTATCATAATGCTTTACCCAAATAAAACTGGTCTCAAACTGGTCAGTTAACTGGTTATATGCTGAGAATAAAACTTTCATTTTAGATAAGGTAAAAACGTTTCCTACGGGTTATGAAATATGTTTTAAAAATTGGTTATATACTGAGAAAAAAACTTTCATATTAAATCAGTTAAAAACGTTTCATATGGGCTTTGAAAAACACGTTTTAATAACTGGTCATATGTTGAGAAAAAAACTTTCATTTTGGAAGTTTTCAGGACATGAAAGCAGACGTCTTTTGGATGTTCTAAAAACGTTTCTGTGTTACTTGGGTTAGCCCTCAATGTCTTTCCACAGAACATAGTAATTAGGAGTGACTTATCAAACATCCATTATGTAACCCATGGGTTATTATTTATTTTAACTGAGCAAAGAAGTGTCTATCAAAATACGACCCCATTGGCTATGTTTCAATAATGTATAAACCAATTTATATGTTCGAAAGAGTCCCATGGACTAGTAGTTTGTAACATCCAGATATCACAATGTTGCCCCATGGGCTATGCATCAAGGAACCAGTTTGAACTTAATTTCGTATTAAAGAAATTTTCAGAGAAATAAATATAAGTGAGTCATATGGACTATCTATACATTAATCTATCACATTCACCCCTTGGGCTATGATTCTGCAAAGAGAATTATCAACCTCTCATCTTATTTAGAATGGATACAGAAAATTATGGTTTTTGATTACAGATTTATGAATATCTTCAGCCCGTGTTACAACTAGTCTTTTACCAGGATTGAAGCCGATGGAACATTTTTATCTTGGTCATCCTGTAGCAGGTCCAAAAGAAAGTTACTTAGTCTATTCCTGAGTTGGCTCTTCAACAGGGGTTAGTTGGGTTCTAACTTGAACCAGGATTTTACCAGTAATGTTGGTGCCAGGGCAGTTTTTGTCAATAGTATGAGACAGAGAGATAGGGATCCTACAGGCATAGTGTAGATCTCATGTGGCTTCATAGATGGGCAATTCTCCAGTTTCCAGCAACGATGCCAGGTATTCTTAGTTCTGCTCAAATTTGGCTTTGATGATTTCATACAGAATTTGGTTCTGTTACTCGTCCCATTCTTTGGTAGATTGGATCTGTCTCGCCAGTGCCTTGATTCTGAAGGGGTCATCAATTGTACAGATGCAAGCAACAGTTACTAGAACAACAGATCAAAGCTCTCATATACACGAATGCTCACTCAACTGATGTAAAGGATGGTCCAGCATAGACAAATATGACATGTTTCAAATTTGAGAAGATGGATGCAGGACCCTGAAATGCGATGCCGTCCTTGGTCTCCACCTCTTGTGCCTCACATAGCATTCAATCTTTTGCAAGTTTTGAGATGTCCCGATGTAAGTACTTCTGACCGCTCACCACCAACGTGTTGCCCCTGACCTTCGCATCCAACTTCTTTATTTTCTTAATTATTCTTTATTATACTGTAACAAGATCAAATTAAAATCTGTTCTTCCTCTTGCGTACAGTGTTTACAGAAAGCTCGAGAGGAAAAATTACAATACCACATAACGTTCATATAATGGAGAAAGAGTTTAAGACTTTTTAACAATGAAAATTAATTATTAATGAGTGAATTATGATAATGAGATGAATGATTATAACATATATATTGAGAATGTAGTAAAGAATCAAATTCAAATACAAATAGGAAAAGGGAAAGAGAAGTGAAACATAGAACATCACAAGAACATCACAATGACCAATAATAACAATTCACATACAGTTTAAGTTATATTATGGTACAGAGTGTACTCCTTTCAAGGAGAAAAATATTATATCAATCACTAGTCCATTGGCTAGAAACTCACAGGCAATTGCCTGTGTGATGATCCAATTCGTATTTAGCATACATATTATTTTTTATTATATTTTTAAAACTTAGTATGTTTGGTAACAGTCTCGTCTCACTCGGCAGGGAGTTCCAAAAGTTTGCAGCAAAATAATAAGGTGATCTAAGAGACCTGCTGAGATCAGTGTATTTTAGATCAACTATAGGACCCACTGTTTGTCTTGTGTCCCGGATGGTGGTTCTTAAGGGGATACAATTAGTGTGTACCAAACGATACATTGTCGTTAATAAAAACAGTTCTCTGTGGTACTCTAAAGGGAGAGTGTTGGAAAGAGAATGTAATACATATCTAGATACAGTCCTTGGATTATTAACTCTGTGTGCAACCCTTAAGCAAGTATTGAACAATACATCGAGCTTAGCAGTATCTTTTAGAGTAGCACCAGTGTATAAAATATTACCCATATCAAGATATGGCAAAATCATTGATTTAACAATCAACACGGAATGATTATCTGAAATATATTTTCTAATATATCTTAGCAAATGAAGTTTATCAGAAACCAATTTACACATATTATCAATATGAGGCCTCATCGTCAGTTCCTGATCCAAAATAATACCCAAATATTTATATTGAGTTTCTCTTAATAACAGTTGGTTTTTATAGACTATCCTAATATTAGGATTGGGTCCTTGGTTTAAGATCGCTCCTTTACCATTAAAATGACTAATTTAGTCTTTTTGGCATTAATTGTAAGCTTGTTCAGGTCACACCAATTGCAAACTTTATCAAAATCTCTCTGCATATTTGTCTAAACAATTGCCATAGTTGGCCCTGTACATTGTCAGAACTGTATCGTCAGCATACAGTAAGATTTCTGAAGATAATTTTAATTTTGGCATTTCATTTATATATATCAGGAAAAGGAGAGGCCCCATTATCGAGCCCTGAGGCACTCTGTACTCAATTGGTAATACAGAAGATGAAACTCCATTCGCAAAGGTACTCTGCGTTCGGTGGGACAGATATCCCTCAATCCAGTCGATAAGTTTAGTTGAGAAGTTATATGAATATAGTTTTTTAACTAGTTTTAAATGTGAAATAGTATCAAAAGCTTTTTTAAAATCAATAAAAATACTAACTAATGGTTGTCGGAGCCTTATTGCCTCTGTTAATTTCATAAATATTTTAAAAACTGTAGCATTGGTGCTATATTTTTCTCTAAATCCATTTTGGACAGGGTTTAGTAAGTTATTATCTTCCAAAAAGGCTATTATTTGCTTATAAAAGTGTTTCTCAGTGATTTTACCTGGTATTGGCAAGAGAGATATAGGTCTTAAGTCATTAATTGAAGAGGCGTTTGGTACTTTTGGGATTGGAGTAACAAGTGCATGTTTCCAGGCTGAGGGAAAAGCGCAACAGTCAATACATTTATTGATAAGATGATGGAGTACCTCAGGTTTCAGTATGAAAAAATCTTTTAAGATACGTGATGAGATCTCAGAGAAACCAGATGATTTAAATATGGATATTTCATGTATATATTTCAAGGTATCTTCCATAGTAATAATTATGATTAATTTCCAATTTTTCAATCTCAGTGGGGATAGGATCAACATATTCATCAACAGATAGAGGTCACAGATTCACTGTCTCTTATATCAGGAACATTATCAGGAATAGCCTCTGCAAGCTCAACTCCTATACGAGTAAAAAAGCTATTAATAGAGTCAGCAAGTAAAGTTTCTGATATTGTGTCCCCTGTGTCCTCATCTATTATATTTAAAGAATTTGTTGTTTTATTCTTTGGTAATAATTCCCTTAGAATTTGCCAGAATTTCTTGGGATAACCTAAATGTTTATCCAAGTTTTCTTTGATGTAGTCTGCTCACGCTTTTCTAAAGGCTATGTTACACATATTTCGGAGATTTTTTGCCAATGTCCAATCTTCATGTGTTTTAGTACGCTTTGCTCTACGTAATGCTAAGTCCTTATCTTTTGACAGTTCAATGAGCTCGTGACTTAACCATGGTTTATTTTTCGTAAAGGTTGATTTTCTTTTGGGACACAGTTTATCAGCAATTGTCTTAATATGACCAAAGAACAGGTTCAAATAATTATCTATATCTGATTCACTCTCCAAGAGTCGGAAATTAATTCCCTTCAATTCTTGATCCAGAAAATCTATATCATAATCCGGTAGGTTAATCCCATGAAGGTTATCTTTTCATTAACCTGTTGTGACTTTTTACGTATTATAAATACTGGAGCATGGTCACTAAGGCTCACATCAAGCACCCCTGACTTGGAGACGGTGTTCAAGTTTGTCAATATGAGATCAATTACTGCACTATGGCTGTATAGGGGTCTGGTTGGTTTATCTATTAATTGAGCTAAGTCAAATCTTTTTTCAAGATCCTTGATCTTTTTGCTATTTGGACCTTTTTTAGAGTAGTCAATATTAAAATCCCCGCCTAAAAAGATATCTGCTTTGGAAAGGCTATCTATTATACCCAAAGGTGTATGTACTGCTTTAACAAACTCCTCAGTTGACCCAGAAGGGGGTCGATAGGTTACTATTACACATATTGGTCTTGTGTTGGGGAGCTTTACTTTAATAGTTATCAATTCTATGTCTTTATTGTTCATTTTGAATTCTGCATCATCACAAATTTCAAATAAGACAGATGACTTGACAAATATACAGATACCTCCTCCCCTTTTATTGGGTCTATATATATCGCATCTTAGTAATTTGTAGCCAGGTATTCCTATTAAGGCATCATCAGTAGTTACCTGTAACCAGGACTCAGTAATTGCCATAATGTCAATATTATTATTAGTAATATACCAGGATACCTGTTCGATTTTGGGGAGTAGGCTTCTTACGTTACAGTAATCAATTTTCAAACCCTTTTCATTGGCAATATTCATATACATATTACAGACATGTAAAGATATAAATGATATATGAACATGGGTGATATATGGTGGGTGAATGAGTCTGAGCAACTCCAAGGGGCTATATAATAGCAGGGGTTATTCAGGGTGATTGTCATTGTCATTGGGTAAACAGTAGTAACAACATGGCAATAACAGTGGCAGTAGCCTCCATCAAGGATTGGTATTATATACAAAAAAAAATTTAGTTAGTTATATGGATAAATTATAAGTTTGATAATTAAATAGTGTAGGAGGTTCATTTTTGATTCAGACATAGAAATACGAAATAGGGGTACAAATAGGAGTAAGGTAGACAACCATTCTACTTTATAGACATAGACATGAAAGATGCTTCATTATCAAACAATAGTTCCACATTCATATCACTAGCAATATCTGTACAAGAGGATGGCAGAGGTACTTATCGGGACATTAAACAATGTACAGGATGTTCTCTGTGGCATCATTGGACAGTTGCACCTGCATTAAGGTGCGGATTTATCAAAGTCAATTATATTCTATGTTCTTAATGTCAGTATGTAAAATGTCAGTGTATTTTATGTTCACTTAATATTTCCTGTTATGAAGTAAAAAAGAAAAAAAAAGAAAATCAGGAAAGGTACTTAATTGTTCACTTTCACGGCTTTTAGGAAGGCCACCTCCATCTTCTTTGTTGAATCAGATGTGGGGTGAAGCCCGTCTTGCAGGTTTTCATAGACCAGATAATCTTATGATTTGCTAACTGACAGAAGTCGCGCAGATCTTCCTAATTCCGATTTTCTTGAGAAGTTAAGTCATCACTGATGGAGATTCTTCTCCATTCCGGTTTGTCTTTCAAGTTACACAGTCAATTATACAGTTCTCCCTTGAGAAAAAAAATTGGCCGTAGTGACGGGTTTTTACCACGATTCTTCGTTCCAGTCCGGTAGATGGTGTCAGTAGCCTCAACGCTGTATGGCACGTCCAGGTCATCAAAAAAGGACTTTATTATTTCTCGTGTTGGCTTTTGTTCATCTTCTTTTAACCCATAAAATAGGAGATTATGCCTGCGTTTCTCAGGTTTCAGCTGTTCTAGATCGGATCTATTTTCTTCAGACAGATATTGTTGGAATTGCATAGTAGCTTCACAGGTCTGCACTCTAGGGGTAAGTTCTTCAATTTGCCTTTAGTTTCGTATTTTCAGTCGCCAGCTTATCCTCATATTGTTGAAAGTCACTGTCAATCTTCAAGAACTTCACGTTGACATCAGCTTTTAGGTTTAATGTGAGTTTATACAAATTCTGCCAGTGTTATATCATCTTCTCTTGATATTTCCTCTGAGGTGGTGTCGGTTTTGTCGGGGTCCTCCATCTTCGTGTCAATTTCCTAGTTTCTTTTATACTATTAGACTGGGTTCAATTGTCTGTTTTTCTGTTTTGTGCATTTTGCAATTCTATGACATAAGTCTTAATTTTAAATAATGGTATGAAAGACAATAGGAAATTGAAAGGAATTATAAGTTCACTTGTAGTACTTTCATTTATATGTACCATTTGATATATTTGATTAATATATTTTTGTAGAAAATAGAAAATAGAAAATGTTATTATATGAATATAAGACTTCCCACATTACCCCTTCATTATTTCTATAAACATCTTTTGCACAATTTAGCTTTTCTGAAAACAAGTCTGTCTAAAATACTTTATTAAAAGGGGCCTTCCATTAAGTATGTACTCAGCATGGGGGGTGGGAGGGTCTGGAATGTTTGAAAATTTCTGTACATTCCTCTACAAATTCAATGCATACTTTAGCTCAAGGGGGGGTGGGAGTGGGGGGTCTAAAAAATTGGGAAATTTGCGTACATACTAAATGGAAGGCCCCAAAGAATTGTAAAATCAGTTTACAACTAAATTATCTAGGGAAGGCATGCTTATGCTATGCAAAACAATTCAATAATAATATCACCTGTAACTTTGGGTACTACCACTGTAATTGATGCCATTTATCTACAAGAACCACCTCCTCCTTGTTATAGGTCTCCAAAGGGTTAAATGGCACCTGTAAAGGGTGAAATGACATAAAAACATGTCCAGTAATTCAATGATGATGTTTTCCCCATATATTTAGCATTTGGCACATCAAGTTAACATATTTCTTATAGTAATAAACAAAAGGGGTAAAGGATAGCTTGTAGTAGATCGATACTAGTATATCTATGGTGGACAGAGTTACCCTACTTGGTGTGGGATCACTGAATTTATTGAGGGTATTTATGTCCACTTGTTAAAACTAATTGAAAAACAATTAATTTCAATCAACATTAGGAAACCTCTCATATTTATATAAGTAAATTATTGAAACTTATTGAAAACTAAATTTAAATGATTGTATGCAGTACTGTTGATTGACCTATGCAAACAATGTCTCCTATAAACAAAATGGCTGCCAAAGAGGATAACTGTGACATTTCCAACTAATCAACATTGGAATTTCTCTACGCTGCAAGATCTTAATATAGTATTTGCAAAAAGCCAAATTTGAATGAATGGAAATATCCTCCTGGGCGGAATTACCCACACTGACTCTACTAGTACTGTGAACAGTCAGTTTTACCTGTAAACAACCATATATATGTGCTGAATAACAAGAAGTATTCAAATGTAATTAGGCTCAGCTAAGCCTGTTTGTAGCCATTTTTTTCCAAACAGTTTTATTTTCAACTGGAACGGAATCAGACTATGCGTCTGGTTTCCAGCACCGCCCAGCACTGTTGCTGTACAATTTTGCGGCAGGTCAAGGAGAGATACAGAAGAAGATCAGTATAATCATACAATTGTTACAGTGTAATGCAGTATATGTGATGTTTTGAAATGAGCTGAGATGTAGTGCAGTGTATGTATATTATGCCAAGTCAAAGCCGAAAAGTACATGTTTACAGATAACATCCTCTGGATACCAGGTAGGCCTCATCTAATACCATAACAATTTATGCAAAGACAATACAACATTTTGCACAGAATCTGTACACAACTCAAAAAAGACAGTGTTACCCATTTTCTCATAGGCCTCTTAAGTCCCATCAAGAAGGTGGTAAAGAACTAACAAGGGTTTTGTAGAAACAATAAAAAAAAAGACAAATTTTTAATTCCCCAAAACAAGTTGGAGTTGGTTCTTTTTTGATAGGATTTCAATTTCTTTTTTGAAGTGAGCCTAGTTTTATATTTGCTTAGGCTTAGATCAAGTGAATTCCACAGCTGGGCACCATCGAAAATAAGGTGAATTTTGAATCATCTTGTTTCTCGGGACTGGAATAGCTATTCTCCAGCTGTCGCTGTGACGTGTGGCTCGATCATGGGCAAGAAGATCAACCTTATTAGAATTAAAGCTTTTTCAAAGTTGTATCACTAAATGAATTACTCGTTTAACATGTAATTCTTTTACATTAACTGTAACATGCAAGTCATCAACATGCTGATCATGGGGGTCCTTGACATCTAAGCACAGCTTTATGGCCCTGTTCTGCAAGACCTGGAGGTTTCCCAATAGATAAGGCAGTACCGGCGTAAGAAAGACAGAACCATAATCAAGGATCCCCACGAACATGTTTTTCAGAATACAGGTGACTGCATTTGTAGTGATGTACGGACAGAGCAACTTCATCAAGTGATATTTGTGTGTTCCCAGTTGTAGGGTATTATTGTAGAGGGCTTTCATATTTAAACAAATATCTAATTCAACACCTAAATATTTAAAAGTATGCTCCTTGTGTAAGTCAGTGCCATCTAGAGAGAGTCATGTCAAAAGGCCATCCAAGGTACTGGTTTACTGATTATGGCTGGAATATTTGATATTTGGTTTTACTCTTATTTATTGTTAGTTTGTTTAGCTTGCTCCATTTAGAAATGTTTTCTAAATCTTTCTGTAACAGCGCATGGCAGTTTTGTCTACTCTCTCTGCATAGCTGGGGAAAAGTAACAATGTCATCTGCATACAGGTAAATTTTAGTGTTTCACCACCTTGACAATGTCATTAATATGTAAGATGAAACATAGCAGTCCAAGGATGCTACCTTGGGGGTGACACTGCATGGGACAGGCTTCTTACTAGAGGTGTGGTTATTTGCAAAGATGGTTTGGTATCATTCTGTCAAACAGTCCTTGACCCAGAGGAGAGATCTGATACCAAAATTTATCTGTCGCATTTTAGAAAGAAGGATTGAGCGATCCACAGTGTCAAACGCCTTCTTGATGTTGATATACACTGCTTGCATGTTGTCACCATTATCTAAAATTTTGTAGAGATCGGTGGTGAAATAGTAGATGGCTACGGTAGTAGAAAGTCCTTTTCTAAAACCAAGTTTGTTTTCTTCCAAGAAAGTTACAAGTTGGGAATGAGCTAAATGTTCAAATATTTTTCAAGGTAAGGGTAGTAAGGAAATTGGTCTAAAGTCTCCTGGGTATTTAGGACTACTAGATTTAGGAATTGGAACCACTGTTTTCCACGTGTTAGGGTCTTTACAGGTGAGTAGGGACTGGTTGAACCGGTAAAGCAGAAGTTCAGATTGAGCCGTAAAAAAGGTTTTCCAAATGTGTGAGGAGATCAGAGGGATACCCAACAATTTATGAATTGAAATGTTGCCTATCTCTTTCTTTTAGCTTATCAAGTGCAAATTGTGCAAACTCAAACTTTGCACAGTCAGCTACTACAGGTATAATCATATTCAACTGTGTTTCTGTATCTTGTAAGGCTATTTCCTTCGCTAAATTAACACCAATTTCTGCAAAGTATGTGTTTATTATGTCTGGGATGTCTGCTGATCTGTAATCAGTTCCAGTTTGGTCTTTAAGTATCATATGATTCATAGAATCGGGATTTCCAAGTTTTTTAATAACCTCCCAGCATTTTGTTGGGCTCTAGAATGTTTGTTAAATTGATCTTTGACGAAGTCAGGTTTAGCCTGTTTAACCAGTCAATTTACAAGGTTTCATTGACGACGTGCCTTTTTTTGTCACTGTCTTTCTTAGTTCTAGCATCCTTCTTAGTGAGAGGTCGCAGTCATACATAAGTTCTAGTAAATCAGCTGAGAGCCAGTCAGGTTTACCCTTTTTTGCTTTAAACGTTTTGACAGGTATCATATCATCAAGTATGGCAACAGTGTTTTTGTACCTGTAGTCCCACATCAAATCAACATTCTGCAGATGGTACATCTGATCCCTCTCAACATTTTGTCATTCGGCTAGAAAAAGATCTTCATCAAAGTTAATGTAGGGCCTACCAAAGAAGTTACTTTTGAGCATCTTGTAATGGACCTTTTTAATATCAAAGTAGACAGGCATGTGGTCACTAATATTCCAGTTAAGGATTCTGTGTTGGTTAATGTGTTCACAATTGGAAGCAATCAAATCTAGTACAGCAGAATTGTAAAGGGGGTGTGTACTCACATCCATATGTTGTTTCAGATTAAATTTTGAAAACAAATTTCTTAACTCCTTGAATTTAAGTGAAACAGATTTATTAACATCAATGTTAAGGTCACTACCCAAGATAATATAAGAGTCAAGAAGATTTTCTATACAGTTTTTTGAAAAGGTAACAAATATTTCCAGATTTCAAGCAGGGGGCCTATAATTATGCCGATATAATATAGTAGGGGTGTACAGTTTATAAGCATCAGTTTATAAGTATATTAACTACAGTAAGCTCTATGTCTTCGCAACATACATCAAATAGTTCTCCCACTAGCGGTTTGACATCTCTATCAGCCCTGTAATATACTATTAGTCCTCGACCTTGTTTCACTGGGCCTTGAGGATTTACAATACTGCTGTCCTGCCTATGAAATTTATAACCATCTATGTGTACAAGTTGGTCTGCTAAAGAATCTTTAAGCCATGAGTCATTGATCAATTGAATGTCAAGATCTTCATTTAACACTTACAAACAGACTGAGTCAAAGTTGTTCCAGAGGCTTCTGGCATTCCAGAAGGCTAACTTAAGTCTTTTGGTATGCATAAGTAAGTGTGATATGAATGAACAGGGGTGATATGAGGTGAAAAAATTTGGGGTGAATCCCTAAACTCCATTTAAATGGTAAGGGATTTAAAAGACTGCAATATGACATTTACCCCCAAAAAATTAACTAGTATCGGGCTAACAAAACCATACATTCTAAATGACCTACTCGAAAAAATAGGGATTTACATCTTTAAAGTAAATGGATGTGACTAGTCTTCCTTGATTTGAATTAACAAGAGGGGAAATTGAACACTGTTGTTTACTTTAGGTTTATATTAGAGTATGGGGTAACTAGTTAGTTATTTCATAATATCCGGTCTTTGTTCCATGGTTCGTCTTATATGCTAGCCAGGCTCTGGACATTCAGATCAAAAACATGAACAACGCTTTGCTGAGAGTCAGTCTATTGTGGAATATCAGAAGCCTCACAAATGCCAGTGTGGTTATAAGAAAGGTAAGTTCCTCATATATCTCCATATATATCTCACAGACTGCCGTGGTTCCGATATTAGTCATCGGGTGTCTCCAGATGCTAACACTATCCAAACCCCCAAATCCCCAAGATTCATATTGATCATATTGGGGCAGTTATGAATGACTGATTTTAAATTCACAAGTTAGAGACAAATTAATCAAATTGGCCGCAACAAACAGCCTCTCTACTTGATAACAATTTATCCAAGCTAGGATTAAGCACCTTTTAGCCAGAAGTCCTGTCTGCTTTTGGTGCTAGGTCAAGACAGCCTGACACTGGGTACTTTAAGCTTCACAACAATCATGATATATAAGAGGTGTGGCTAGGAACTACTTAGCAAAAGCACAGTTTTGGGTAGTATACTTTTACAGTCCATTTAAATTTAGTAGAACATATTCATGTTCACACATCTACCATGGTTTACAAAAATATATACAGATAATAATAAGCCTCTTGCCCTCACAGCAACAACTGGCAATCATAAACCTATTTTAAAGGTTAGTCTGTGTTTCACTCCAGCATGTGCGTTCTGTAGCCACACTATCCATTGCCAGTCTATGTTGTCTCATGACTTGGCCATCTCTATTAGTAGTAGTTGATGACTCTGACGGATCCCTCACCACTTTGATAATATAGTTAGTAACAAATCATCTAGGAGAGTTGCTAGGCAACCTTAGTAATAGATTAATCTATCTCTACCAAACGATGTCACGTCACTTGCCCACTTGTGGTTTAATTTAAATTTTGTAATGTGTTTGCGCAATAAAGCTGTGTTTTGTATTGATCTGCCCAAACCTGCCTCTTATGTCTCATTGCAAAGCTGCCATTACAGATTTTCCCATACTTAATAATTTTAAAGATCTTTTCATTTCAGACAGCAGAGGTAATATGTATCCCAAAAGGACAACCACAATTCAGGTTTAGATGTGATTTCTCAAGACCAACTGATGAAGAGTTTCAATTGCATGGATACATTTTTCAAAGCTTTGGACTGAAACAAAATGAGACATCAAAACATTTTATAGATCCAAATACAAACAAAGCTGTTCATCAATGTATCAATAACCAGTCATGGTCATCTACTTCAACTGGAATACAATATAGAAAGAAACAAAGCAAAGTCAGACAGGGCGCAAATCATTTTGTTAATCTTACTACAAAGATACCATGTAATTATTCAATTTCACTTTTAGGCTATCAAAGATTTTTTGAAAATACATTAACAGTTTTCAGCATGATGGAACAACCATCACAATTTCTTAAATTGCATTCATCGCACTTTTGGTCAAAGCACAAGTTTTGCAGAAAGGGTGGGGCTACATTTGAAATAAAGATCAGAGGTCCAAATATGATTAGTTTCTGTCACACAACGGATTTCTCCAATGGATCATATGTTGTTAGATGCCCAGAGCATAAGGATGGATCCTATTTAGAAGTTGTATTGACAGGTCTAAACTATCAGGCTTATGTTGGATTCTATGATACAAAATATATGCTATTTAGGGTACGTATGGAAGCAATCAAATTGACAAATTATCCTAAACATATGAGCAGGGGAACAGAATGTACTTCACCAAAAGCTAAGGAACAAAAACTTCTTAGTTATCTCTGTTGGGGTATCTGGTACCGTTCAACTTCCCCGCAGTCCATGCTCACTTTAGCTGGGCAGCATTGGAACTTATTTCACCCAAATTTTCAATTTAGCAGAATAGATGATACAACTTTGAAAGCTTGTCTTGCTGCATTTAGAAATATAATATTCATTGGTGATTCCAATATGAGGTTCAACTTTTATTATCTGCTTTTCAAGCTTCAGATATTAAATCCCAATCTTAGAGTAAAGTTGACCCAGTATTACTCAATCAAACAATTTCATTTTTACTGGGCACCCCTTGCATTGGATGTAACTAGAACTCTCTCTTTGCTTCGTTCTTCAAAACTGAGATATTCCTATCAAGATAAAGTCAAACCAGACCTTATCTTAGTCAACTGTGGACAATGGGAACTTAGAAATCTTGTTCAATATGTTTTAGAAATAGAATGTTTATTCAAAGAACTTGAAATGCTGCTGCATATGAGAGAGATACCGATGAAAATAATTTGGATTGGAATAACTCCAATTTCAGGCCGTCCGACCTTGGCATTAAATAGCTGGATTCATAAGCGATTATCCATCATAGGTGTTGATATATTTGATGTTACACCAATAATTTATCCATTTAATGAGCACACAGTTTGTGGATACCACTATATATGTGTCATCCCAAATCAACAGAAAGTGCTTGGTAGAATTGGAATGGTCACACATGATCTATTGGTTAACTATATTTGTAGTTTTTAATCAGTGATAGACGAGAGAAGAGAGCATCACCATTCTACTTTTCTCAAAAGGGACATATTTCAAGGTTATAATGTTAGCACAGCTTGATAATGTGGTTGATGCTTGTGTATATCTATCTAGGGTTTGAGTGTCTACCATGCTCTACAATATCAGGGCTTATTAGCAGGTTTGATGAATATAGAACAATTCCCATGCTTCATTTACCCCAGCAAAATGTGTTCTTGTGATATGTTACTACTTGAATTATGACTATTAAAACACATTTTGAGCATAAAAAGGGTATCCACATAACTCACCTAAATGTTAGGAGTTTAAACAGCAACTTTGATTTAGTTAAATCATTCCTAAGTAATAATAGAATTCACGGTTTTGCCTTATCTGAAACTTGGTTACATTCTGGTTTGCATAGTAATTTATTTGAAATACATAATTACACATTTTTAAGATTTGATAGAAATACTATTGGTTCTAAGAAAGGTGGAGGTTTAGCTTTTTATGTTTACAACCAAATTACAGATATTGTTTTGAATGATTTTGAATTGGAACATTTAAATCAATCAAACTCTGACATCGAATTACAATATGTAATTTTAATTCCTACTAATATGAAGAAGATGATATTCTGTAATACTTACAGGCCCCCTTCAGGAAATATTAATCAAGCATTACACACAATTGCAAGTAACCTTACATACATTAAAGAACACTATCCAAATTATGAAATATATCAAATAGGTGATTTTAATATAAACTTTAAAATAAAAAATCAAGATACAAAAGCAGTTTTAGATATTTTTGCCGATGTTGGATGCAAACCATACATCAATAAACCAACTAGAGTTACACCTACTTCAGCTACCATAATTGACCAAATTTTTACTGACTCCTGTGCACAATTGACAGCAGATTTGATTGATCTGAATATAAGCGACCACTCATTGGTATACATAACTAAGTTTCATAGCAAGAAGTTTAAGATAAAACTCTCTTTTGAAGGAAGCTCTTATAAAAATTATGATATTCAGTTATTACGAGACTTATGGGACATTATCTACAATAGGATTTTAGATATTACGAACAAATTATGTCCTATAAAACTCTTTAATTTGAAACATAAAAAGGATCCCTGGATCACAAATGAAATTATGCAACTTTTGATATATAAAGATCTGCACTGAGGTACAGTGCAAGAAAAACTAGAATAAATATATAATAGAATATTGTAAACTCGTTTGTATTGGCAAGAATATTATAGTGGAACTTGTAACGCTGATTCGTGTGCTAAACGCCAGGCGGCGACATTGTTTAGTGGCATAGTTAGAGTATAATTATGGAGAATGGCAAAGTCCCCAGGCGTAGGGACTGCAGCCGGGCTGAGGCACGTCCTGCAGGTACGCACAGGTATGACAAATGACGATAGAGACCTGTAAGGGTACGTTATGGATTGAAACATCTAGCTAAAAGATATTAAGGACAGCAGGCCTCGCCGTCAACATTAGTTTATATGATAGCTAGAAATAGAATTAGTTTATGTGAGTAAGAGTGGGCAGTATGAGAGATAAGTAAGACTTCGTTAAGTAATAGTGTAAATGAGTATAGCGACAAGCCTTTTGGCTGTCGCTATATAAGCGGTATGAGACTTGAGATAGACGAGCAGACCAAGATAGAGTTCGAACAGAACACATGGAGCAATAGTCTTACATACGGATCACACGGGTAGTGTTAAGATGGTAGTAACCACAACGAACAGGTGATAGTAAGGATTGGGACAGCTTAGGCTTAGCCTTACGGACTGCGTGCTGGAAGTGACGGAGATCCTACCAATGGTCTTCGTTACCGGTAGACGAGAGGTGACTCTCTCAACAGTGTAAGAGCGTATATACCTTGCGAAAGGGGAAGCTTGACCAAAGCTATACCTGGTTGGATTGTTACTGATGTGTTTGAATTGTGAAATGAAAGGAAAGAACTGTATGGATGGAGAACTGTATACTTGTACCTTCGGAATATCATCATGAATGTAATAAACTGACCTCTTGCCAAGTGCGTGTTCTTTGTATAGGATTGAGCCCCTTTACTTAGAATCTCTACCACTAAGAACTGAATCATGATCCAGGATAACATCAATCTGGAGAGAGCTAGCTACTTCAACGAATAATCACTAAGAACTCCCCATTATCTTAATATAACACCTTTATTAACATCTTCAAGTAAGCGAAATATCCACGATAAGCGATATAATATCACGCAGTCGAGTAATGAATAAACGAATCAGTACAGGATATGAACAAGTACGAACTTTAATAGGGATACTCCTCAATAAATAGTCTAACATCAAAATATAACCACTCAGCTCAATTGGTGGAGAACCCGGGTACAAAACCAGAGGAATCATGGGTGAAAAGAAACTAACATCTAGAGAGAACAGATCATGGGATAGCTAAATAATCGATATTGTTAAGGCAGGAAGGTAACAGATAGAAAGCACACTAGAACTGACATAGAATAGTGTAGGGGCACAAAGCTTTAGAAAGAATTAATAAGTTTGGCTAGATAAAAGAGAGAAAGAATTGTGATGCTAAAGATGCAGAAAGTTTCATCAAATTAATGATGTCAAAACACTAAAAGCACCATCACAAATGAGCGGGAAGACTCTATTGCTTGATTTGCCTTATTGCGTTGCAGGGTTAAGGATGTCAGAACCGTCTCGGGACGTCCTGGGGTAAGACTTCACGCGAGGAACCACCCCTATTTGCTTTTGGTCATCAGTTCTCCGGAAATGGAGACTGGTGGAAGAGTGTAGGTCGATCCATGGGCAGAGACTATGGATGGACTGATATACCTTCGAAGAAATTTTGAGTCGCTCAGCCAGGAGAGGGGACTTTACCAAGTTTCCCGAGTATAGCCTAGAGAGAGAGAACACAGAACTACCTCAAACAATGGAAAGCTGATTTCAGAACCACCGACAACTACGTTGCAGGTGTCTCTGATCTTAAGCGCCGTCGACTGCACTGAGGTACAGTGCAAGAAAAACTAGAATAAATATATAATAGAATATTGTAAACTCGTTTGTATTGGCAAGAATATTATAGTGGAACTTGTAACGCTGATTCGTGTGCTAAACGCCAGGCGGCAACATAGTTTAGTGGCATAGTTAGAGTATATGGAGAATGGCAAAGTCCCCAGGCGTAGGGACTGCAGCCGGGCTGAGGCACGTCCTGCAGGTACGCACAGGTATGACAAATGACGATAGAGACCTGTAAGGGTACGTTATGGATTGAAACATCTAGCTAAAAGATATTAAGGACAGCAGGCCTCGCCGTCAACATTAGTTTATATGATAGCTAGAAATAGAATTAGTTTATGTGAGTAAGAGTGGGCAGTATGAGAGATAAGTAAGACTTCGTTAAGTAATTGTGTAAATGAGTATAGCGACAAGCCTTTTGGCTGTCGCTATATAATTATAAGCGGTATGAGACTTGAGATAGACAAGCAGACCAAGATAGAGTTCGAACAGAACACATGGAGCAATAGTCTTACATACGGATCACACGGGTAGTGTTAAGATGGTAGTAACCACAACGAACAGGTGATAGTAAGGATTGGGACAGCTTAGGCTTAGCCTTACGGACTGCGTGCTGGAAGTGACGGAGATCCTACCAATGGTCTTCGTTACCGGTAGACGAGAGGTGACTCTCTCAACAGTGTAAGAGCGTATATACCTTGCGAAAGGGGAAGCTTGACCAAAGCTATACCTGGTTGGATTGTTACTGATGTGTTTGAATTGTGAAATGAAAGGAAAGAACTGTATGGATGGAGAACTGTATACTTGCACCTTTGGAATATCATCATGAATGTAATAAACTGACCTCTTGCCAAGTGCGTGTTCTTTGTATAGGATTGAGCCCCTTTACTTAGAATCTCTACCACTAAGAACTGAATCATGATCCAGGATAACATCAATCTGGAGAGAGCTAGCTACTTCAACGAATAATCACTAAGAACTCCCCATTATCTTAGTATAACACCTTTATTAACATCTTCAAGTAAGCGAAATATCCACGATAAGCGATATAATATCACGCAGTCGAGTAATGAATAAACGAATCAGTACAGGATATGAACAAGTACGAACTTTAATAGGGATACTCCTCAATAAATAGTCTAACATCAAAATATAACCACTCAGCTCAGATCAACTTTTATACAAAGCTAAACACTCTCAACTTCCTGAAGACTGGGAACAAGCAAGAGTTGAGAAAAATAGAGCAAAAAATATGATCAAACAAGCCAAGAGTCAATATATAAAACAGGAATTAAATAACAGTGATCATGATTCCAAAAAATTTTGGCGCACAATTAATTAAATTTTCCCATCTGATAAATATAAGGATGATATAATGCACTTAACTAACCAAACTACTGATAGTCCAATACTGAGTGAACAAGTATCGGATTATGTAAACTCTTTTTTTGCGACAATTGGTTCGAAGCTTTCTAAAAATTATCAATCTCATTCCCAACCTTATGGTCCATATCCTGAACCCCTATTTGACTTTGTTAAGATAAATAGACATTTTTTGCTCAAAGAATTTGAAAAAATTAACATTTCAAAATCCTCCAATCTCAACCGTCCGAACCAAAATATTAAAAGAGTTTTATAATCTTAGTAGACCAGATGACATATATGTATAATATGTGCATTGTCAAGTCAATTTTTCCTGAATGTTGGAAGGTAGCTATGGTCACACCACTGGTGATCGTACCACGGTAAACAAACTTCGTCCCATATCAATTGTTCCATTACCTGGTAAAATACTGGAAAAAATACTTCACAATCAGTTATATGAATTTCTTGAATCAAGAAATTTATTTTTTAAACACCAAGGTGGCTTTCGTAAAAATCAATCGACAATTCAGACAATAGCTAAACTAACAGATAATATTTATTTAGCAATGGATAAAAAAGAAATAACCCAATGTGTTTTTATAGATTTTAAGAAAGCCTTCTATACTATTAATCATGAAATTCTGATTTCCAAATTACCATATTTTATGATAAATGAATTTCCAATAGATATGTTGAGAAATTATTTGGAAAATAGATCCCAAAAAACAACAGTAAATCAGATAACCTCCTCTAGCCATCAACTAACACATGGCGTACCCCAAGGCTCTGTCCTAGGACCTCTGCTCTTCCTTTTTTATATTAATGACATTTACCTCAGTATTCAAAATTGCGATGTATTTTTATTTGCTGATGATACTGTATTGTGTAAATCATCTGATCAAATTGAAAGTAGTGCAGAACTAATTCAAAAGGACCTAGACTCAGTTATTCAATGGTGTTCAACTAATCATATAACAATTAATATTCATAAAACTAAAAATATGTACTTTGGCTCGAAAAATATTTTAAAGAAATTTAAGGGTAATCTTCCCTTTGTCTCAATAGATAGTGAGAAAATCCCAAACACTAATTCATACAGATATCTAGGAATATTGTTAGACCAAAATCCAACTTTTAACTCTCATATAGATCAGTTGATAAAAACCCTGAATTTTAAACTCATTACCTTCAACAAAATTTGAAAGTATCTAACAACCAAAGCTAGATACACTATATACAAGTCATTTGTACTACCCCATATTGATTATGGAGATGTTGTATATCAGGCTGCATCTAAAGGGAAGAAACTTATTTTACAAAACAAACAAACAAAATTCCTCTACTATATAGAGGAGCTGTCCTATGGAATGATCTACCTGCTATTGAACGAAATATTCCTGAATTGGATACTTTTTCCTATGTTCAAAAACAAAAATCTTTGACTAAATAGATCTTATCTAAATGAGAAGATAGAATTTGTTATCTCTGGGGTAAAACTTTATTTCTATTCTTCTGGTACCATAAAGAAACATTATCACTGATTTAAATAATATGTATAATTCCTAACATCTCATCATCTCAAATTAACATCATATCCTCATCGATATATAAACATACATAGCTTATGCTGTCACATTCATTGATCATCATATGCATTCACCATGATGAATCCTGTATGTCTCTTTAATTGGATTTGGTAAAGCTGGATCAATCTTGAAAACCGGTCTACTATATCTTGACCGAAGCATACCCAGGGTAAAAACTATGGAAATAAAAAAAAAAAAAAAAAAAAATGCCAACGTCACTTGAAAATACCTATTAGAATCTGAGTTGTGTGCTTCTGAACATGATGTGGTTGGAAAACATGGATTCATAAAACATACTTGATAACTGGTATGGACAAAGCAGTGGTACAATCAGTTAGGCATCAAGTAGAATATGATTAGCATTATTGAGGATACACATAGAATACATTTTTCTGTTATTAGAATAAAGATTGCTCGAAAATGTAGTCAATTTTGAACTAATCATACAATTTTGCTCATTTTCTCTCTACTGAGGATGTATATATATATATATATATATAATGCACAAAGGTAGTTGGTAAAACACCTTGTGCATATAATCTATTGTATAGGAATAGAACAAAGAAATGTCACCAGTTCTATAGAGGGAATATCATAAAGTATTCAAAACTATGTGAATTGCTATATCATATAATGTAAATATAGCATGGGCTGCTGGTAGGTGTAAATATCCCTGTGTTTTAATAGCAGACAGGATGCATCTCCCAGCGAGTACCAATGCTCAGGTAAAATCAATAATTCAGACTGATATATAAAGGGCAAAACCTATAGTTATAGCAGAGAACACTACTTGATACTGTTTGGACAACACGAGTCTTAAGGATTCAAGGGGTTTGAATAGCTATATTATGTAGACAGGACATCTGGTGACTGTTGATGTACTTCTGTGTTGCGAATTGGATGTGAGATCAGGCGGACTCTCAGGAGAAAGCTTACTCTCCATTGATTGGAATTGTGAACCTAGGAATCTTAAATCTTCATCGCATCGGCCACTGTACGCATTCATGTGATCCACGAATAAAACCTGACTTTCAGCCAAGCGTTGTTCGCATTGTGGATCTGAACACCTATCTCGTGAACTTGTCTGCCACTTGACTAGCATTTACAGAAGAAGAGATAAAGACAATTTTGTTGAACATTACAAGAACAGTTCCCCTATTATTAATTAACCTCATAACAACAACTAGCGTTCAATAACACACACAGGAAAATGTTAGACTTGTGTCTTTGCTGAAATCTGCTGCGCTTGGCCACAATTTGCTAGACGGGCACAGTTTGTGTCATCATTAATGCGCCAAAATGATTAAATGGTCATAGTATGACTAACGCACCGTGCGGTCATAACCCTACTTTGTCCCCCTGCACCAGATTGCGCAAACCTATCGATGCCACCAATTGCAAAGTCCCAGTAATGCTAATAAAGCACAGTGCTCCTGGCGCTGTCATATAGTGGCCAGTTCTTCTCGGTTGCGATAAATAAAGAGACAGAGTCCATGTCTTCTTGATGTTATGTATTTAAACAGTCATACAACCTGGCCCTCTCCAGCACCAGGCCCCAACCATCAGCTGCTCACTGCAGAGCAGATCGCTTTATATAGGGCCCCTGGTGCATAGATCCCACCAACCGGTATGCAGACTATGACAGAAACTAATGTTTTAACTACGCAGAGCCTATGGGGCTCTTAATGGTAAAAACTACTACTATGTTACAGCGCTCAACCCATGCAAAGTTGAAGCACAGCTTAACTATGTTTCATGGGTATCCAATCAGCTTTGGTTATGTCTGCGTTGGTTAGCGCCAGTTAGACTGACGCCTATCTATTGACCCTCAGTGGTTGCAAAGTGTCTGCATAGGAGCACTGTGCCTCCCCTATGGCTTTCAATGGTATGCGGCCTACACCTCCTGCCCTATGAACATGCATTAGTTCCTCTTACGCTCATAGATTGACGCTCAGTCCAAGCAAGGGAGTGTTTAATGATACTGTGTTCCTCTGCCCTCTTAGGGTAGAAGCGTTGTTGGAAATAACAGGCGGCCCCAGCTGTGGGGGCGCCACCGGACGTGTCATTCAACATTTTCAATCACCCTCACCCTATATACTCACGCATGCCCGCCCGATTGTCCCTTCCCAGTGCATGGTGCACTCTTCTACCGTCTAACAGCTTTCTTATGCATGGATTCTCTTGATGCCTGACCCACCCCCCCCAACACTTCATGGCCCAGGTTTTACTCAAATGAAAAATGTTCTCAGTGGGGTGTCGCCTGAATTTGGAACGTCTATGGCACTTTAGAGTGTAACGGCCTTGGTACCAGAATTATATATTAGTAATTAAGTGTCCATCACCCATCCAAATCAAGAAAGGGAACTGGGCTTATAGCGTAATGTTTAAAATCAGGGTAACCTCGACTAGTAATGTCGGTATCAAGAGTGCTGAAAACAAGAAAATATTGTAGCCATTGTCCCTTTGGGTCATAGATTGATAGCGTCATGGTTAAAGATACTGGATATTGGACTAAAGCAGGTAAGTACACGGGAATAAGTGAGCCTTGTGTCTTTTTCGAGATCTGCTGCGCAACAGCACATTATGTAAGTCAAGCACAGTTAGTGCAATCAGTCTGTGCGTCTCTGGTATAGTATATTCACAATCTGCTTGTGATAACAGGTGCATAGCACAGCGCAGTAAAACTTTGTACAGCCTGCATGCTCACGCTGTCAACTCCCCTTTGATATTTTGCTGGCGTCGGGCATCAGGACTTGCGCGACAAGGACCCTGACCCCCAGCCTGCGGGAAAGCCGTCTTGTGCACAAGTTTTCCCGCGTACTATCCCCCTCTGAGCAAAAGGTATATGACGGCCAATGACCACAGCCATACCAGTCACAGTCACCGGCACAGGAGAGGCACAATAGAGTTGCGCGCATGTGTAAAAGGATAATCACGGTGTTACTGTGCTGCAATTGTGCTAGGCAGTGCATCAATATAACCGTGCAAAGTTCACGTTAAGTCCCCTATGTCTGCCATGCGTCAATGTGCGTCCATACCATTAAACTGTATACATCAACCGTGTAAATCAAATACTCCCACAAAATACAACCCATACAGGGCCATACAGCAAGTCGTACTAGGCCTAGGCATCCCTACATCAGACACAGTTTAGTTTGAATAGTTTCTTTAGACTTGTCTTTAGACTAGCCTAAGTCGAGGCCCAGACACATACAGTTGAATATGGGTCAGTTGGTGCATGTGTTATGGGCTTAAAACTAAAATGTTGGTAATTCTAATTCTAATTCCCCATGTCAACCATGCATCCATGTGCGTCCAGACCATTAAACCCATTGACGAAGATAAGAGGGTAACCTCATAGTCTTCATCACCGACACTGATGCCGGCCTGGGCATAACTCTATTGTTCGCTCACAATTTGGTTTTTAACGCAAAACAGGCACAAAACAGGCGTCACTTGGTCCGATAAAGCTTTTGTCCCGCTCTATATTATGTTATTTTAGTTCCCATAAAGCCCTGATAAAGGTCTATTGTATATATCAGTACCATCAGTCGTAGGATGATTTATTACATGAAAGATATAATCGATCTTAAAGTTATGGACGTAACCTACAGGTCAACCCCCCATTATATGTCATAAATATTTATCCGGATTTTTAATCCTAATGGTCATAGGCTATATTTTTTAGGCATTGTAAATTCCCCGTGAGTTTACATTTTTCTTCTCAGGGCATGGGCCAGGGGATACTTTATCATGTATAAATATAAACATTCAAACCACCTAGGGAGTTTCATCAAATTATCACTCACCAAAACTATAATTCACGTGTTTGCCACAGACATCCCACTTCTGTACAAAACAACAAATTTGCTGAAGTTCTTCTTGCAAACGTACATAGTTTATTCAAAAATCTTGTCAGGCATAAATAAATAATGTTATGTAAACTCAAACTATATCACACTTTTGGTATAGTAAAAACATATATATATATAATTAAATACAGCCGTCATCGGTTTGCACAGTATAAAGCAGCTGCAACCATCATCATTTTTGGCGCCTAAGGAACAGTTGTCACCTTCAGGCACACGCAGGCCTATGGAGTCGCTGTTCTGGAAAGAAAAAGTAAAACAGTTCGTTATACATTCCAGAGTCCAGACTCAAACAACAATCATTAACTGAAATTAGCCCGGCCGATATAATCAGATATATAACTAATAACATATAATATTACACGTACAGTCCTTACGCATCTCCTTATGTAGGGAACTCACTTTTAGCCACCCTAGTCCGTTTAAGGGGTGCAATTAACTAATACTCCTCTAACAATGACTGCAATGGGTCAACAGGTCTTAGTTGTTTCGATCATGCATATGGGTTCTACCACAGAGTCGACAGTGTTTTAGTTAAAATTGCCTAACCTTAAACATACACTCACCTATTCTGTTGCACACCTTGCTCACCAGCATCGATGCAGGCTCATATTCGGCACACGCCGGGTGAAACACAATGTTGCAGTAGCTGCACACCAGGTATATTCTGCAAAATAAATCAGTTCATCATGGCCTTTTACGAATGTTTTTTTCCCTTTTGTTCAATACCGGCCATCAGTGTGAAATATATTGACTATATATAGATGAGGGATGACATGCGCTTTATATTATTTTGGACCTTACTATCATGAGACAAATTATAAGACCCCTTGGGATTTTAATACAAACCTATACTTCGTGTCGAAGAAGACACTTCGCGGAGCAAATACACGGAATTCCCTGTTGTAGGTGTCCATGTCGTCATCATGAGCATTTTTCAGGTACTCCCAGTCTCTCTAATTAAATAAATTACAAGTTTGTTCATAACCTTTCGGCATATATCGCAGTCCGTATATATACTGCCTCGGCGTCTCTTTTATTGTATTCAAGTTAAAAGTAGAGTTTTAGTAAATAATGTAGGCTTAACAGTTGTACAGGTACCACTATATATCTCTTTTTGTAAATGAACACCATAAGATTATGCAACTCAAATCCATTGAAATAGTAACAGGTTGATTGCCAGCCATTCAATAGTTGGGGGGTTATCCCTATAATTACCTTTGAGGGTTCTTCTCCGCAAAGGAAGCACTCCCAGTCCGCATTACTGTGCACGCTGCTGTCCCCTGGGCTGCTGCCAAAGAGGTCCGAGCTGTAATCAAAAATTGAAAGTCAACATCAAGTTGTGCTTCAAGTACTTAACAATGGATGCATGTGCTCATGAATGGCTAGAAGAGGAAACAAGTTCTTGATGTTTGTGTTTTCTTTTCCATTTGGTGTATGCTATAAAAGCTGCGCAGCTTGTGAAAGGCGACGGTAAGGTGTAGGTCACACCTACACATTCACAAGCAGAGTGTAAAAGTGGAGGTGTCAGTCAGTAACTGTGCCTGTGTTTCCATGCAAAATGTTCAATTTATTATCTGGTTGGTTGAAGACCCCTTGTTTCTGTCCTTTCCAATTGGCCGAATGGGCCAGTACTACTGGAAATGTTTAGTCGGTATGGCTACAGATCCCATTTATCCACCTTAATTAATCATACGGTCATATGAACTTTAACGCCTAAAAACACTTGGGTCAATTGCTCCATACTGTCGTGAGCGTATAATAAGCAATAACAAAAACAATCACCTCGTGAAGCTTTCAGTGTCCGATGGTCTCAGCTCAGGGGACGGGGCTTCGTCATAGGTAGGAGCAGCTTTGTCCATCTTGAGCCGCCGCCTCGACTTTAACGGGGCCGTTGGTGTTTCAGGCGTCCTCGGCCGCTTCGGCATCTTGGGGTCCGGGCTGGAACAATATCAATCGTATTTTCATAAAGCTCATGGTAAAAAGGCATATCACAATTACTCCGCCTAATCCGTTACAACTATACTCCTCTATTAACACGCCCATGGTATGGCATGGGTATAAAGAAGCACTCGGTTAAGATGTGTTGTACATGCATATGTAGATCGTGGTGGGGCGGGGTGTAAACAGAGATCAGCTGTTCCGACCAGCTGTGACCTATATACTGATGTTTACAAACACGGTGAACTGCCTAGAAGTGCATGGACTCGCTTTATAACTGTTAATTATTGGACACCATAGGATATTGACTTGAATTACTCACCTGGCACTCAAAGTAGAAGTAGAAGCTCTGTTGCTGTTTTCCATTCTGTTTTGTGTGGTCGTTGGAAAGACGGAAAGTGGAATGTAGTGCTACTTCTTCTGCTCGGTCAGGCACGTTAGTCACAGATTATTTAGGTCACGCGTGGGCCGAGTCTTATACCCTGCACGCGCCTACCTACCTGGGGTATACCGGAAGACGCCACCTGGAAAAGTAGTATCTGGTGCCATTGGCAACGGTCGCAGCCAATGGTTCTTTACATTTCCAAGGCGTATCCATGCATTGCGATAGGAGAAAGATTAATGCGCCTATCCGAGATTCACCATACTCTAATCCAATTCACATGTTCCACATAGCCCACTTGCGGATTCAGAATTTTGGAAAAAAAAAAGGGGGGGGGGTTACGTTATTGGAAAAATAATTCATTAATTGCTTTTAGGCCGAATTTTACTTTAACCCCCCCCCCCCCCCCTGGATCCCCCACTTGAGCCCCACATCCAGCCGGGTCCATATTATTTCCGTGGTTTTATTTGTTAACGCAGGGTTATGGGAGCTGTCTGAGTATTAAGTCAAGTAAAGATAATTCATTAAAAAGTTATGTCGATAAATATGTGGCCAATGCTGATGTCATTCCGTTCAGTGATATGGTCTATCTCAATGTAATGGAAGTAATGGCCAAAAAGGGATGGCATGGGTCCCTTGTCTCTAGCCGTGGGAATGACCAGACATATGTCTTTCCCCTGCCCTCTAACCGCCGTGTATCACATGCCTATATATTATTTCTATAGCTTCTCCACAAAAATGCACGAGTAAGAATAAGGAATCCAATTGTCCTTGCCGTTCGGGCATACGTGACATAATTTTTTTTTTTGCAGAGCATCTCTTATTTGTTGGAGGGCTAGAAGAAGGGGGAGGGGAATAACATAAAAAAGAATAAGACTGGGAGGTACGTCATTATTTATTGGAGACGGAGGAACTTTTTATTTTTCTTTATTAAGTAGGCACTCTATTGAGTACCTTGCATTGTCGATTGATTATCGGACCTGCACTGTTTTTTTAGGCTGGGAGAGGAGTGAAGGTCTGAGAGGGGTATGCGGTCACCAGGTTGTGATGCACCCTAACCTGACCAGCCATAGAAGTTTCGGTCAGCCCCATCACTACAGCGGCAATATAGAGGCAACCGAGACTTCCGTGGCCTATCTCTGTGTCGAATAATTTCTCGACTGTATACGAGTTCCTTTCATGATCATTTATAATTTTATCTGGGTAGGTCAGTGTCACCCTTATAATCGGCGAAACAATATCCTGGTGCAGGAAATCAGTTAAATCGTAATTTTCTATTTTGAACTGGTCCTGCTTACACCGAGAGTCGAAATCCCGATCAGGGATTTCGCTGATGGCATGCTTTTGAATAACATGCCGAACAACATTTCTTGGTATGTGTATGTAAAGTTTGGCCGAAATTGAGTTGACAAATTCAGCCTCACTGACGAATTGGTTGAGTTCTATCGTTCGGTCTGAATGACAACCAATTTTGTCGAGGAGGCGGCATTTCCCAAAAAGAATGTTTGGGTGCATGTACCCATCCTGACACACCTCATGATCTCTACAGATCCTTCTCACCTGGTATTCACGGTTACCCTCATTATAGAGTTGAACCGTGCGGGTCCGATAATCCCTCGGCCCGGCTACCCTGGGGGCAACCGGGATGCCATACTGCTTTGGCTTGGAAGGGCTAGGGCCGGCGAATGCCATGTCATTCAGTTGTTGCGACAGAATTGGCAATGAACCTCCTGAGGAGTTGCTCCCAATTTAAGTTTAATAAACACGAAACTCGTGGTGCAATCGAAACCATTTGTATTGTGCATTGGTCCAACGTCATGCCAAAAAGTTGCATAAAACTATAGCCATTAATTTTGTTAAATAATCGTATCACTGGATTCAACATCTAAGAGATAGTAAATCCACAGGAAATGCCTTATCTTGGGAAAGAACAGTTTCCACAGCTCGAATTTCACCTTATCTGATTGTATGATAATACAAAATTAGCCCATTATTTTGCGTCAGTGTTAAAGGCCAGGCGGGACTTAATGATGGGCTGCCACCTAAATAGTTAAGGCGCGCACCATGTCACAGCGTTTCCTTAAGTGTCAAAGTGTCAACGTAGCCTGACGCTACACAGCGCACAAGTCCAGGTCGCACTCCCACGCCGTTTACCATGGTCGCACAGGCGATGGTCATATGGGCTTGGTCTAAACACACTTTGTAGCAGAAGGAGCGTAGCACAAAAAACGCCCCGTAAGCGTCTACGATGCCATACTTTAGAACTCAGTAAGAAGCGTTAATGCTGCCCATGTAGGAACGCGACCCACCGTCTGGATAAGAATTCCGATCGTTAAGAGTGGTTTCACTCCCCAGCGCGGCTACTGCTTTCAGAAGTGAAAATTGATGAAGAAAAGTTGGGGTTATAATAAACTTCAATCAGGACATGGTTGGCTGGACAGAAAGCAAATTATAAGTCCTTTCCTGTTGTCTTTCACAAAAGTATTTTGAATGTATTTGTAAAAAAGAAAAAGGACAGAAATAACTAGATACGTTTTGGTGTATGTCAAAATTGAAACAATGTTACATGCCCTTCCATGTTTTTCAAATAGGTTAAGAAATGCAGATCCATTATAGGCTTACAAGTTTTGGCTGGCATAACGCTAACAAGTGTGCTTAACCCTGGTAATATATAGGCAAAATAGTGTCTAAATGTAAAGTTTTGGTGTGAAATGCCTTTTTTATTATTATTAATATTATTATGATTATTGTTGTTCTTATTGGTATTGTTGACCCGCTCATGCCGACGTCCGGTTATCCTTTGTGTGTATTTTTTTTTTCCTTTTTTTTTTTTTGAATCTTTTACTGTATCTTTCATTACTTCTTTAGAACAAAAGTGTTGTTATCTTATGTAATATACTTGTATTAATCCATCTCTGTTGTTTCTTTTTCGAGTGGCATTCAAACACAAACAAGGGTGATTAAAGTGCGAGTTGTTTTTTATTCACGTCAGCTTAAGATGCTCAGTCACATGCTGTGTTTTACAGGTGGCAGCATTGTTTTTCTACATGCTAGCGTGTCAACATGCTCATTGACATTAAGTGTTTTACAGGTGACAGCTTTGTTTTCCATGCTAGCTCGCTTGTACAAAAGTATAAGTAGAATGCAGGAAGTATACAGTGTTGCATTTTCTCAAGTGTCAAAAGGGTGTACTGAAAACTGTGAACTCTGCAACAACTCGCCGTGCCATAGATGGCAAGGCTAGCATTCCCCTCCAACGCGAACCTGCAGCTGATTTGGCACCACTGTTTACATATAAATAAGGGAAGTGACTTTTTCATTTCATACTCATTCACGCAGACTGACCATGGAGTCTTATATGTGGATAGTGTTCTCAATATTAGTTACATGCAACCTTGCATTGCCCGATGCAAAAATGCTCCTGAATTACGGTGTAACATTTAAGCCCATAAAATCTGTGTTCATTCGGAACAGCTACGTCATTGTGCCTGTGGATGTTACCTTGCCAACATTACTCAAGCCCATCATTGTTTCTGACGTCAACTCATGTCGCCAACATTTGCAGAGCAAAAACACACGGCGACCTGACCTATGTAGGGAGTTCATTACCGATTTCCAGAATATCGTGGCCTTGCAGAAAAAAGCCAATGACAAGATCACGGATACCCTGTTACACATTGGATTAATTTTGGATGTAAATTCACATGTAACCAGTCGGACCAGACGCTCGTCGGACGGTCTTTTACCAGTCGTGGGTGAGGTCTCTGAATTCATGTTTGGCACAGCAACAGTCGGTGAACTAAAGGGAGTGAAATCCCTTGTAAACAGTGTCGCACTGGCAGATGAGACTAATGTCCATCAAATTCTATACCTAGGAAATGCCCTGAAAGCCGTGGTAAATATCACACAAAATAAGTTGCAAATGCAGTCGGTATTGGAAAATACCGAATTCCTCCTTAATTTATCTAGGCAGTTAGATATTTACAAACGCCGCAAACATGTAGCCGACATGTTAAGACAGGACACTCTACGAATGGAAATGGAAAATGAAGCTCTATATTCTCAACTAACTAGGCTAACTTCTGACATTCGTGCTCTTGGAAAGAAGATCATAAAGCCAAGTTTCATAAATTTAGAAGAGATGAAAAGAGTTTTACAAGCAGCTGCTACCATCGTGCCTCACCAACGCCTAAGGGAACTTGGGATACGCCTGCCTACAGTGAGTGAAATGTATGATGAGATATCATTGTTGACTGAACCCCGATTAACGGAAAACGGTACAATTATACAACTGAGTTTAAAAGTCCCACTGATCGTTGACGGAGAAAGTTTTTATTTGTATCAGGTGAACAAGTTCCGACTCCCCTTCCATGGTCATTACACACAACTTTTTCATATACCTGAATATTTGATAATATCGGAGTCTCAGAAATATATGGCTACACCGGACACATCACAAGTCGCAGCATGTACAGGCTCTAGGTGTTACATGGATATTTTGACACGTGACTTGCAAAATGATACGTGTCTCACTGCGTTATTTAATGTTAATCGAACTGCTGTCAAGTCTCTGTGTGACTTTCGCTTAGTAACGGGACATAGCAGTGGGTCGATTCATGTGATTGACAGTATACATTTCCTACTAGCCAACATTAAAACTGTCAAAGTCACATGTAATTCTTCGACCGTACAACAAAAGGGATGTTCATCTTGTGTACGCACTTTTCCCTGTGGCTGCTTGATCACAGCAGATACATGGTATGTGAGGACACCTGCCGATGGCTGTGTTCACGAAAATCATGGACCCATAATTCTGTATCCAGTCAACATGGCCAGTCTGCAACACCTGAATATGACACTAACAAACATTTTAGATCCGGCTCGACTGTACTCTGAACCTATACCGATCTCTTCCCTGAATGAAGAAATACAGACTCGTCAGAAAATTTTACTTGCCAAGGAACATTCCAATTACATCAGCCTTGGGAAGTATGTAAAGGCAATAATGCAACATCAGAAAGAATTCAACCGAGAACATCTGGACCATTTACAAGTGGACTTCGGTCACAATATATACGCTTATTGGGCAAATCGATTATTGACCTTTGTGGTTTCACCTTTATCATTGTTGTTGATTATAATCTTATGTGCACGTGCTAAAAAACACAACCGTGAGCATTTTGGTTCTCATTCCTCCATATGAATACCTGACAGCAACCTTTTAATAACCAATATTAAAACTTGAGCAGGCCCTTTGAAGCACGTATTTTTTGACATTTATATATTACCGATTTCTAACTTGTTAAATCAAAGTAAATTTTGTGCATTTGTTGGGAAACAGTAAAGGTCCTATTTAAGGAAATTGAAACATAAGTTGCACCTACATGGAAGATCAATCTACTATTGAATGTGGTTTAAGTACAACAACAACAACAAAAATCTTTTTCCAGTAATGTAAATTCTGACAACATTCCCTCACACAGAAAACAGTCCCTATTGCAGTCAATTAAAGAAATCACATGTTCCATCTAAAGAAAAGTAAAAAAATAATAATAATAATAATGCCAAACTATTCTACAGAGGACAGAATTGCTTGCTGTTTAAAAACGGTCTACCATTTTCTGGTACCAAAGAGAAAATAAACATACTGTGAAAGATTCAGTTTTAGTGTTTTTATTTTTTGTTTTTCACTCAATTATTTTTAAACACTTTGTAATACATGTCTGCAAAGGGAAAAGAAAATTAATCAAGGTTTAATTTAATATACATACATATATCGCAATGGCCTAGATACATTACTTTGTGTAAACATAAAAGAAAATCCTAAAGAGGTGACTCTGCGGTACCTAAAAAAATTTATGCGAACTATTACATGTTGAGGCTGCACTAAACCCAAGTGTTACTTTTGTACACAATCACCGCTGGACACAGCTGTCTACAGGTGCTGTCGTTTGTTGACTTGAGGCAGATGGTCATCATGCAGTCTCGGCGTCGGAGGAACGTGTTGAGTTGTAGTCGTTCTTTGCGGGGGATGTTGACCTTGGTCGGGAGATCCAATGTCAATGGTAGTTCGGGGCCCCAAAGTACCAGCGGACCGGACCACGACATACGGAGACTGGAGGCGATGACAGATGGTCGCGATGCACTCATCTTGGGACAATCGGCTGAGAGGATGAAGTTGGCTTCGCAGTGGACGGGGCTGAGAGGCAGCATCAAGGTCTCGTCCTGGTTGTAGACGACCAGGACACACCGTACCCTCACTTCTGGGCGCCGTCTGGCGAGGTTCACCCGTCTGCACAACGATAAACTGAAATCCAAACAAAATAATGTCTCATTATTTTCAATGTTATACAGTGAAGTTAATTTGAGTAGGCCTTGAGGTGACGTTAACCAGGAACAAGTTATCCAGTACAATTATAATTTTAACTCCTTGAAACCACCTACAGATAATGTTGTACATAGAATTTCTGTTGAATAGGCCTTTTGGTGACGTTAAGTAGGAATAGGTTTAATAAAAAGTTCGCTTTATTTTTAATCCTTGCAACAAAATACAGAGAATCAGATAATTTTATGTGGCATGGATATATAGGTGGAAATAGGTGGAAATAGGTGGAAAACGTGATTAATCTTAAAATGCTCTACAATGTCCGTTAAATAATTGACTTGGAAAATTTTTTCAGGTGAGAATGTGGACAATTCTGAAATCTGATTAATATCTGAAAATGTACGTCTCTGTTATGGAACTAAGTCTGACATATTCGTTTATAGGGAAACCATTACAAACATTAATGATTTTGATTCAGTTTGAAATTATATAAAGCAGAGAAACCAGTGCGTCTCAAGAGCATGATCACATTAAAAACAGTTCTAATCGAATTGTTAAGTGTGAATGTTATTTAAGTATATCCTCACCATAGATTCAACAGATGGAGGGCAGCAAGGAAGATGACCGCTGTAACAACCAGGCCGCTTCCCATTGACTTGGATGAGGCAGGGATGTCAGCTCTGGGAATCGGCCTTGACGATTCGTTGAGGAATCTGTCGATGTCAATAAGTAGGTCCATGTTTCTTGAAGTCCTGGACAAGTAAATAGTTGTCTGTTTTGTGTGTGAGTGTGGGTGGCTGCAAGGAGCACATGTCGAGATGGGAGAGGCACTGCAGTATTTATGGTCAGGGTCAAGCCCAGCCAGCACAGGTTACGTGGTGTCTGGGCAGGGCCAGCTGCCCGAGCACAAACTACCTCATGAGCGGCAGGGCTTCTCTAAGTCTTGAGCGGCATGGGTTACACTCAGTGGCGATAGATCTTCAAAGACTCCAAGCAGTCCCTTTGGACCCCTGTCGGCTGAACCCTTTGCCCAGCCCACAGGTCATGTGTAGTTGGGGTAGGATCGCGTCTGGTTCACTCTTAGTGGCGTCAGATCTTCAAAGGCTTCAAGCCGCCGTTTCACACCCGTGTCGGCAAGTTCACTGTTGCGCCAAAGGCGACACCTAATCTGTGTACAGGGCTTCATGGAGAAGACTAAGTATCAGTCCTGCCCTTGTGCGACACCCGGCCCCCTGGACGCAGCAGTCAGCCCAGCCCAAGCTACCTCAGGAGCGAAGGGGCTTCTCTACATCTTGGGCGACGTGTGGCGCACTGTTAGGGGGCGACAGATCTTCAAAGGCTTCAAGCCGCCGTTTCACACCCGTGGCGGCAAGTCCACTTTGTTGCGCTACCGGCGACACCTAATCTGTGTACAGGGCTTCATGGAGATGACTAAGTATCAGTCCAGCCTTTGCGCGACACCCGGCCCCCTGGGCGTACCAGTCGGCCCAGCCAGAGCTACCTTAGGAGCCGAAAGGACTTCTTTCCAACTGGGCGGCTGGCTACTTAAACCCCGAGCCTCGACGTAGTTAGTCACTTCTCTTCTTTCTCCCAACTTGCCACATCATCAACTACCATGGACAATTCTCAGACCAGCATCCTAGACATGGACACCGGCCACACCTTCACCTCCGAGTCGGGTTCTTCTGGCTCATCCTCCATGACGTCGACTCCGGCCAGCCGCCCACGTGTCTTTCCGCGTACAAGTCTTTTTGACTCGCCAGCCACCCCTGTACGTGAGACTTCTTATTGCCTCAGGTTGGAGGATTCGGACGTCGGCGACGACCAACAGAGCGGGCTGCTGCAGACCCTCATCCAGGAGATGACAGTGCTGCGTGACCAAGGGACGAAGCAGCAACAAGAGGTGGCCAGCCTCCGCCTGAAGCAGGCAGAGCTCGAGGGGCAGTTGGCTCAGCAGCGGCAAGCACAGCCGGCGGCAAAGGCAGCCTATCGGAAAGCAAATCCAGAAATAAGTGTAAGTTTAAAAATTATTTTTGACTTTGCAAGAGTAATGTACTCGACAAATAAATAATTAAGTTATTTCCTGAGTAAGCATGCTCATTTTTGTTCCTAGGATTTTTTTTAAAAAACATCAACCTTTCTCTGATATTTCTTTGGATATTGAAAATGTGTACGGGTTTCTGGAAGATGCTCTTAAGGCAAGCTTGTACTTTCTTTTGTCACAGGCGATGGTACGTGAAGCGTACAAACAGCTGATCAGGGTGGAAGAGATACGTCCATACAAGGCCGAGCTAGGGTAAGATGACCAGACATATGAAATTTGAAATATTCTTTTTCGTTTCAAAGTTGTCGCTCACTTGTTCAGAACATCGCTGACTAATTGAGAATAAAAATGTGTCTGTGATAGGAGGCACTTAGTGCTACATTTGTAAATCACAGTTTCGTTTCCTGAATCTAGTAAATATATGTTGCAACTGTTCTTAGATGATTCATGTATCTTGACTGTGAGAACGGAAATCTGCAAACTGTTTGATTATTTTTTTGTTTTGCTGAAATGAATGCCTTCTTCTACTCACAGTGACAAGTTCGCGGATGCCCAGAACAGAGTCATCACGGCCCAGCTCCTTGAGAACGTCCGGGCGTTGTCCCCTCGCCTGGATGTTTCTGACATAGAAGGTAATTCAGTTAAACAGTAGTGGAAAATAATACACTTGTACTTTTAAGTCTTTATAGTGGTTTGTTACTGTAGCAAATATCCTTATACCCTGTCGACCTCTAACACACTAGTTCTACATTGGCGGGTTGGGACTACACCTTTGACTGGGGCAGTACCCTATTTAGGGTTTTCAGTTTTGTTGGCTGGGACAATTTGTTTTTCGGTCTATCTAGAGGTCGTACTTGATATCCCTAATTAACTACTTTTCATGAACATTAAATTACATTGTGGTCTGTCATGAAAATGGTTTTCATAAATGCTAAAACCGTTGCCTTTGTATTTCATGCAGTCTCCTGCAGGGCCTATTGGAAAACCATACAGGCCAGAGCGCGTGTGGCCAGGCTAGGCACCCAGGAGAAGGTTAAGGGCCAGACAATCGGACGCTACTATCGGTCACAGGTAACAAGTTGTTTAATTTCTGTTCTGAATTTATGCTCTTATTTTTCATCCTGGGTGAACCATGTAGATCTTTCTGTATAACATTCGCCATAAAGCAATTGTTTTATCTTACACATTGCTTAGAATCGTCTGCTGGATACTTACATGGTTTTTGTTTTTCCTTTGTTCAGAAGATCAAGCGGCGAGTGGCTGGTCTGGCCCTGATGGACTGGTCCGAAGAGAAGAAGGAGCGGGTACGCGCGGTCCTCACGGCGGACTTCACATCTGACGACGAGCGTGGGGAGAACGACGACGAGCCCGCCTTCCGACTGGGACGTCGACTTCCGTGGGAGAGCGTGGAGCTACGGGAAATTAAAATGTGCCAAATTGGGAATATTTTGCAGGTTAATCCCCTATTTCCAAGTTGTGCATGATGAGTGCAAATAATTATGGAAGGAAACGGTAGCAAATTTGGCTCGTACCATATCATGGCAGAGCTGGAAATCAACATGCCGTCAGCCAATGGGGCATCAAACAAAATAACAACACCCGCCTCATTTTGATATATCTCATCCCCTTGGCAGGAAACATACATATTATATCATTTCGCCTTCTTCTATCTGGAGGCTCATTTAAGTCGGTTCGCAATATTGAGTGTGTCGGCACCTAAGATTTCCAACTCTGAATGATACTAGCGCTTTTTTTTTTCCTAGTCGACCGTCTGAGTGAGTGTAAAACACACTACTAAACAGGGTTCGAAATTACAGTCTGCCCATCGGCCAATGGCCGGAAATTTCAGAGGAGGGCCAAACATTTTTGAAGAAAAGTAAGGTATTTTCTGCCCTGGTGGCCAAAAGATTTCAGCAATATTCTATCCTTTTCTTAGGCAGATGAAAAAGGCTTAATAGGGGCTCCCTATAGGTAAAGTCAGGGCCGACAAAAAGTCAAGCAGAGCCAACCATTTTTTTAACAGTTGGCCTTGATGGCCGAGGGCAAAAAAGTTAAGTTCGAACACTGCTATTCTTTTTTTTTCTTTCTTTTTTTTTTCTTCATTTTTTTTGTTCGTTTCATGTTGTCATTTTTTTTTCGTTTTCTTTTTCTATTACAATGATGAAAGTGTTCAGTGAACATATATGAAAGTGTTCAGTGAAAAATATTCCTGAAATAGGATGGGCTAGTAGCAATCTCTATTTGGAAATAGGTGGGTTAGGATTAATAACTAAGGAGGATTTAAATTCAAAATTTCAAAAGTGATTTAATGAAAAATATTCAAAGAATTGTTTGTTCGAAGGCGTGTTTTTTTTGACACGTCACTCCTTTTTAAATTTACTGAAATCAGTATATTTACTGAGGACTTTCATCACCATTTTTAGTACTTCCCTTAAAAAAAAAGTTCAAGAACAAAAAAAACAAAAATAAAATATATACCCACCCTTAGCGCGATCCCAAGGGCTCCCTGAAGCAGGGTTTTCCCCAGGACAAAATTAGAGCCGGCCATTTGTGATCCAACGATCGAAACGCCGATCATGATTCCATTTTTTTAAGAGTACTTGCAATACTTCAATATTTTTAACCCACCTTTGGCCACCTACAGACGGTCGATCCCAGACACTACTTAAAGCTGGTCAAGAGAGCCGGCTCTAAGTGCCTAAGGAAAACCCTTGCCGGGCAGACACCTTTTTTCAATTTCTATTCAAATCAGGCCTCAAAGCACATCGGACACAAGAGAAAAGTCTGTTGAAAAATTATCTTTTTGGATCAATGAATAGGATGTAAAATATTCCAACAGTAAAGGGTCAGACAGGTATTCTCATTCTGATTTAGGCAGTATTATATAGTTTGTGTAGGCGGTACAGTTTCTGTCTCCCACCTTGGAAAAGAATGGAATTTAGCGCTCTTGTGAACACAAGCCTAAAGGTTTCAACAACTTGATTGTATTCCATGTTTTGAGGCCTGTAGAAACCACCAAGAGGGTTCCCCATAATGTAATATAAACCCAAATGAATACGATTGCTTCAGATGACTAGAATAAATGGTTAACCCAAATTTACAACTATCTCTGAGACATCGATTAATTTACGATTGTCATGACTCAGGGCTAGACGAATCTGTTGTCTGTGCGTCAAGTAAACTGAACGCACATCTCTTTCAATCTGTGTATAAACAATCAGTCAGGCACGGGCGCATGTGGGTGTGTGTGTGTGGGGGGGGGGGGGGGGGGGGGGCTAGAAACCCCACCCTAACCCAGACAAACACGCGCACATCCAGTTCGAAAGCAATTCCTCTAACATGAAAGCACTTCCATGTTGAGAAATAGACAGCACAAGTCATTTCAATGTATTATGTGATTTGTCGAGCCCTGAGACGGTTAACTAAAAGTTACTAGTGCCGCTAAGAAGTACGATGAGACACATAAATGCTGTAAAAGATAATTTCAGATTTATTTAAAATTGATTTACATATATATATATACAATTACACGCTAATTACAAAAATATACATTAGACAATATCACATATCACAATCACTGTATATTACTTATTAGGCCAAGGAAAAAAAATAGTAGCATTCCGGTAACCCGACCTACCCTTTTTTTTGCCCCGACCCTAATGTTTTGAAAGACTTTTTAGTTAAAATATTTTAAATTTTGTCAAATATCATAAAAATTTTGATTATTTTCAAGAAAAAGCCATTAAAAATAATTTCCAAAATAAAAAAAAATCCAAAATTTTCCAAAATAAAAAAAAATCCCGACCTACCTACCCTACTTTTTACCGGAACGCAACTTTTTATTTTCCTTGGCCTTAAATAAACGAAGTAAAACAAACCTAACGAAAACTAAAAACTAAACTAAACTAAAAAAAACTGAACTAAATTAAAAAAAAAAAAAAACTAAACTAAACACCCAACGCATCCCCCCTCCCTGTACCGGGCAGGAGGGACACGCCGCCGGCGTGGCCGGCCGTCGTTCCCTGGCGGTGGGGGCGGTGGGGGCAGTGGGGGCCGCGGGCCTGGCTGCGGAGGCCTGGCTGGGGGTGGCGGGCCGGCGGCTGGCGGTTGGGGTGGAGGTGGGTGGGGTGGAGGTGGGTGGGGGAAGGCAAAGCCTTGAAAGGCCACCTCCACCCGCACTGTCACTACAACTCTGCATGTCAAATGAAAGCACATGGATGTTAAGAAATGATGATTTGTCCAAATGTCGGAAATGGATCTTTCAATTTCAGAATCCTTTAACTGAATGACTTCAATCTCTCCCAAAATTGTGGGCCGGGTGGCCTTGAATCAGTCTTTATAAGTGAACATAACATATAATATGTAGATATTTATAGAAATTCCAAAGCTGAGAGCCCTCCTAATACAGTGATATGAAATCAAAGACAACTGTTGACGTCGATGAAGATGTGATTTTTTTCTTTCTTTTTTTTCTGTACCTAATCACTAGCCCCCCATCCCATGGGCACATCGGACCAGTGTGAGTGTATCTGGCTTTTATCATGTATTTTTCTGCTATTTCCTCCTCCCATGGGCCCGTCAGACGAGAGTGAGTGTATCTGGCTTTAATGATGTTGTATTTCTGCTATTTCCTCCTCCCATGGGCCCGCCAGACCAGTGTGAATGTCTCTGGCTTTTATCATGTATGTTTTTGCTATCTCCTCCTACCATGGGCCCTGAAGATCAGTGTGAATGTCTCTGGCTTTTATCTTGTATTTTCCAGCTATCTTCTCCAGCTTACGTTGATATCTGTTCACGGTTTGAATGAAGTATAGATTTACTAGTACCGGATACTACTAAAAACACAGTCTGTTAGGTGACTGGCTTCAGCTTACGTTGATACCTGTAATGTGGGAATGCTCTACACAGAGATGCCACTTCCAACTGATGAATACATAGGAAAATGAGGAAATACTATTCCTATTGAATTTTCTAAAAATAACTAGGAGAGAACTTTTGTTCAGGGAAAGGGAACTGAGATAGGATCTGTATTTGAATAGATTGAAACTGACACAGAATACTCTAAAATGGATATTAAAGTAATGTCGGGAAAATCAGTTGTGCAATCCATAATCACCAAAATGTAGGAAATCCTACAAAAGTAGGTAAAATGGCATCTCTGTCTACAGACACAGTATGGTAGGTTATCTTCTTCAGCGTATGTTGACACCTGTAATCTGGGAATGCAGTTGGACCATGGTCAGTTGAGCATGCATATTAATAACGTTCACATTTGTGTTTGAGGATGACAATCAGCCCGATTGTTTTGGGTTAATAAAGCATGCAGGCATGCAGAATACTATCATGCAGAAAATGACATGCCAGGGTGGAAATTGACGCCTGTAATTATTATTCCTATTATTTCCCTATTTTAATATGTTTTTGCACTGATCCTAAACTTATTGATCCTTTGGTAAGGTATGATGCTTAGACTGTGAAATATGACTACTATTATACAGTTTATGGATCAGATTAAAGCCCCATCGAGCTCTATCTTGGAGTTTACATTCTTGCCGCTCTGATTTTTTCAGAGAGTCAGGGACCAGAAATTCTGGTAATATATGGGCCCTAGGCATGCGATATTACTATCAGGGAGTAAATACTGTTAGTAATTTTGCTCCTTTTTGCGTTGGACACTTTCTTTGTCACTGGAAATCACGTCCCAAAATTATTTTGTCACCCAGCACATTTTTCTCAGCACATACCCTATGTTCTGTCTTATGAATGACCAATGGCCTTCCTTGATATCTTGTCTTCAATATATGATATGTTTTGATTGGTATTTTCCTCAGAATATTAAGGATATCGATTCAAGATCTTGCCTAGCCTCAGTATGCTGAATGGCTCCAACCTGTCCACCATTACAGTCTGCTGGTACCCTGTTTCACTTTGAGTTTTAGTGTAATTTCGAGCAGGCTGAATAGAAGTGTGTGGAGTTAAGCATAAATTCTCTCAGACCCTATATAGTGTTGGAGTTAACCATAAAATCTCTCAGACCCAATATAGGGTCTGGACCTCTTGTAGGTACTACCACAACACGGGAAAATATTCTGACCACTTTTCGCGCAGTATTTTGTGACCTACCCAGGGCTTGACAAATCGGGTGTCCGGACGCCCAGGACAACCAGAAAAAGGTGCCGGACAACCAGATTCAAGGTGCTGGTTGCCCGACGGGCAACCAAGATCCTTTCCCTATAAATGTATTGCCAGAGATACCACTTAGGAGAGATGAAAAATTCAGTCAAGAAGGAAGGACTCCGGATTTTCTTTTTGTAACTAAAACAGTGATGCTATTTGCAAGAAAAAGAAATATATTCAAAACAAGTGTCAAATGAAAAGCTGATGGCTACTGTGAACGTATATATATATATATATACTGATAATGTATACATATTAGGCAAAAATGAAAATCGTTACGTTTAGGTTTCCTGACCAATTCTAGACCTAGTTCTATTTTTTTGTCCCGGCCCTAGAGTCTTCTTTTTTTACTGAGGCTATACATTATCAAAGTATGCATTATACATGTTACAAATCCTTACAGTAGCAATACACAGCCCCTGAAAAATATGGGGACAAACTATAAAATTCCTAATTTTACCCTGACTATAATTTATCTAATTCTAAGAGTATACAGGGAAAAAGCAATAGTACCATTAGAAAGAGGAGATTTTTCTGAGAGGGGAACAAGTTTTTGTTTTCAAAATAAGTCGCCGTTAGATAATTGTCCTGACATTATCATTTAAAAGACAACGTGATATTTTCACTAATTAGGACTTACCAAATGTGGGCCACTTTTTTCAAAATATTTATGTCTTGTGTTAAATCAATTATTTCATAAAAAAAAATCACGTTTTTAAGCAAATCTTGGATCTGAGGAAATATGGCAAATAAAGATCCACGCTAGAAATGATCTTTCTAATGATATATAAATACATAGGAATACAATAAGGGAGATATCCGCGGATTTTTCAGCCTAAAGTTGACAGTACAGATGGAAAAATGAGTAAAAATAAGCGTATTAGGGGGTCCATACCTTTGCTACCATTTTAATATAAACTTTCTACCAAAAAAATTCAAATTTTATGATGACATTTTTGTGCAATATTTTAGGTTTGCCAGTAACGATTTTAAATCTGTTTGAAATTATAAAAAGCACTAATACTGGCGGATCTTACAGGCATTGAATGATAAGTCACTGAAATCTTAAATTATATTTTTTGTGGGGTATTGCTACTTACAGAAGATTAATCAAGGAAGACCATACTTTCAAACATTGCCTGAGTCTATCATTACATTTGAAAAAATAATTATCAAAAAAGCAAACCCACCGACCATATTTTTTTATGGAAGCATTTTAGAAAAAAAAGTTGCATTAGATTCTCGTTGGCTATATACATAGCTTGAAAGGTAAATCCCGGGCTACCACTAAGTACCACCAGGCAACCATACAAGGGACCATGGTTGCCCACCGGACAACCAGGTGGAAAAACGATTTGTCAAGCCCTGCCTACCCATGCAAAACCTGTGAAATATATACCTTCTTATATCCTTTATATTGCCTCTGCTCCTGCTCTGAATATTTTACTGGCTGATAATATTTAAAAGCTGAGATCTCCGACATTGATGTCCTTCGGGCAGGTGAGTGTCAAGCCCCAACTCAAGTACAGGCATGCCAGTCACAGAATGTCATTTCCGCGGAAAATCACTAAATTTATTATAAACGCATTTAAAACTATCTTTTATGGAGGAATTTTAATTCCTGGAATACACTTAGTATGCTATTAGAAGGACCCCAACAAATGTTCCCTAACTAAATACAGCAAAAAGAATCACTAAAAAAATAGTCACATTTTTCCATTTTTGTCACCAAATCTGTCAGGGAGCCCCCACCCCCCTATATACAAAAATATTTTCTCCTCGAATTTGGACATATCTCAAAAATGACCCAAAATGATTGAAAAACCGCGGAAATCCGCGGATCCGCGGAAGTCTGGCATGCCTGAAGTATTACCTGCCCCTGGGAAGGCGGGCAATGCTTAATGTTGAGCCCTGATGCTGCAGAAATAAGACTGTTTGAAGGGATGGGGCACGATATTTAAAGAATAAAGAAACAACTGTCAAAAAAGCTGAAATTCGATATTCTAATGGAACCCCCTTCTATCTTTGGAGTGAACATTATTGCTGCTCTGTTTTTATTTCTGAGAGTCAGGGACAATAAAATAATTAAATCAGAATCGAAATAGCACGAGGCCCCTAAATAATGGGTAAGGCCCCTAGATTCCAAGTCCAGTAAATGACTCGGTCTGCTGGCTGTCATGTAACCACCATGAAATACCCTCAGCGATAATACCTCCGCTTCTCTGCTATAATCACCTCTGTAACTATAGCCGGATAACTGACAGCTTTGGGTCAAAGCCTCTCGCCGGGCACAAGTGTAAAATGCTAAGCACAGATCGAAGATTCCAACTTATATAAGACGCGATGACAGAGTTAGCTGACAAAGCTTGGGCGACGCCATCTTGGATTTTACCGGCGAACGAAAAACAAACACATTACGTTCGCCGATAGCAAATAATTACGATGAAAGAACTCGCCCAACCCGGTATACACACATCCCTAGCGCTAAATACAATCCTAATAACCTATTTTGGACCGAAATACCAAGGATATACAGCTAATTCGAGTCCAAAACAACCCCTTAAAACAGAAAAGAATGCTTACCGGGCGGCCATCTTTTGCTTTCTGAGTTACCCGGATGTGACGCTGAAGGCAGAGACACCTATCGAACGGACGAAGCATTAACTTCACACGCGCCACGTAGACCGTGGCGCCGCTTGGCGATTGCATCGGGATTGGCCTGCGCTGTTCATTCCCCCTTTGGTCGTTTGGGAAAACATGCCGCCTAGGGCAAGGTGAAATTGTAAAATTAACACTGGACATACTGCTGAGGCATGGTAAGACGTTAACTACTTGGACTGTAGGATCACATTGTGTCCTTCATGGCCCTTAGCAGGAGCGCAGAATATTGGACCAATTATATCTAATCATACAATCAGATAAGGTTAAATTCAAGCTGTGTTCATGCCTGTTGACTCACCCCAAACCAGACCAAAACAAACTTGGAAAATCCCTCAGCTCATCCGAATATATGGAACCTCCGACCGACTGGAGCATTAACAAATTTAAAATGCTAAAAAAAATAAATTACAAAAAAAAATGTCGACATGGCCTTGCACTCTCCATGACATAGACCATCACCTAGGACCAAATTCGAATGAACGCACGGCCCGCCGGTTCTGACCATGGGTCATTTCCGTGGACATCCACCACCACCACCCCATGAAATAAGATGGGTAATACAAATAAATACCTTTTCCCCCCAAGGAACACCAAGCTAGCCAAATTTTCCATAATGTTGGAGGTAGGTATACTGTTAACACAACGCAATATGTGACATCCTCTGCGAAAAGCAGTCTTATGGCCTGGAATATTAAATTAAGATGGTGTCTCGGGGAATCTAATACTGAAAAAATTAGGTAAATATTCTTATTAGAAAAAAAGTTATGTCAATTTGAAGACACAAAGGTGGGATCCACTAAATATGCTAAAATAGACCAGTCTTTGGTATTTATAAAGATATAACTTATATATCATCTATGCCAAAAATTGAAATCCCAAATATGATTTCAGGAAATATACTGCCATTTTCTTTCTATTAAGATATTCAGAATCTGTTTTTTGCTGAATATGGCCAAGCAGTCCCTTGATTCAGAATTTCAAATTTTGAAAACTTAGTTTTGCTCCATGGTTACCATGGAAACCAACATTTGCATAGCTGTATTATCGGGGGTTTTAGACATTCTATTAACATTCCAGTTACCATGGCAACAAAATGCAAAAAATCCAAATTTTTTCACCTGAAATGAAAACTATGAAAAATTTCATTTATAGCATGGATATAGCTTATTTTTATGATTTTTATGATTTCTAAGCTAAATAAAGGCTCTAGAGCCATGAATAGGCATTTCCATAAGGCTGGAAATCCCAGAAACTGTTACAATTATGTACAGAAATGGACGGTCTCTTAATATTGTTGTACTACAAATAGAATAACCTCAACACAATCAAGTCGCTTGTAGACACGGTTTGCTACAATCATACTAACTGGTCCTATGACCAAAAGCATTTACACACATCTTTAAAAGAATATCGCGGTACAACCTGTACAATAGCTACACACATGCTTAGTGTGGTTCCATACTTTTTACAACCACCCAAAAGGCTATATCTTTACAAAAATCCTAATACAGTAAAATACCCTGTAACGCATTATATAGGGACGGTGGTACAACCTTGAGCTACCTAAGCAATATTAATTTATGGTAACACACAGCATGTCATAAATACTACATGTACACTAACACAATGGTCACTCATAGTCCATTTCCCCCGTTACCAGAAACCCATCGGCGTCAATGCCTTGGAAAAAGTACAGAGGGAGACCACTTGGGGAAGTCCTTTTCTCCAGCTTTTAGAGCTGCCGGCGCCTGCCCAGTCCGCAGCGCTTCGCCCGTCAGAGTGCTGCTTTAGCCTTTCCTTGACATCGTCATTTCTGATGTCCTGCAGTTTCATCCCCCTGGGTGTCCCGGTCATCCTCGAGCTCATTTTCTTGGGATTGGAGGGGGTCAGAAAAGGTGACATGTTTCTGGACACTGGCCGCTGTCCCACATCCCTAAGAAGTGCGCCGGCTGGTTGACGGGCAAGATTGTTGTTCTGTCTCCCCCCGCCAGCCATGGTCATTGGCCTCGAAGATTAGGGCTCCTTCCTACAATGCAAACAACCATGCAAATTAGCTGATTTGACAGACTATACATTTCATATTGGTTCGGTATTGGTTACATGTTAGTTTAGTCAACTTTTGTAGTTGTGAAACCATTGCATTTATACGCCCAATCACCGTCCAGACTTTAAAATTACTAATGACATACAAAATCGACGGGTCTGGTGATCAGTCTGGTTATAGTTTAATAAATACTTTTATGTATGGGACAAGCTAAGGTTGCCCTTTTTAATTTGTCCATCCATTACATTGCTCACCTGTTCTATATACTCGTAGGATGAGGTAGTCGAGAGTCCACTAAGGGAGGGACCAAGGAACCCCAAGCGCGCCGCTACGTCGACATGATGCGCTGTAACTGGCTTAGCCAACACTCCCAACTTCTCATTGGCCTTGTACCGGACGTAAAAGTCCCTCAACGTGTCCAGGTGTCTCCTGACTTCGTCGGCTAAAAATTTAAAAGAAAAACACTAATTAAATATTCATGGCATGTTACATTTCAGTGTCGGATCCAGAGAGCCCATGCCTTTCCACCATTTATAAAGTCTTGATCCGCCAGTGGGTTTCACACGTGCACAATTGGTTATAATTTTTGTTACAATGTTCGAATCATATTATTTAGTTGTTTCATCTGCATGCGCTTGCCCAAAACTCACGGCAACAGAACCGTATGTTTACTTTAAGACTATGACTCGAGTACGAGTATGAGTACGAGTGATATCGATAGTGATATAGCCTAATTTTGGAGTTTACTTACCCGGCGCCCCAACTTCCTCTCCTATCTTTATGTACGCTTCCCAGTTCTTGTGTGGAGTTGTTGTTCCATATGTGCTCCCCTCGTAAAAGCTAGAGTGCATTCCGAACCAGTCGATGAGCAGGTCCTCCTGGTACATTGTCCAAGTGTAAGAGCAACCGGATAACGAGGACTTCTTGCACGCCATATGAGTGTATCAAGTTAGGTGGTCACATGTCCCATCCAGCCTCCTGGAAACCTCCACTGCAGAGAGTTCCAAGTATGATGTCAGCCCCCACACTCCCCCCTCTCCCACCACCCACCACCCACGCTGCCCAGTGGTCAGCTTTATTACGCAACTGTTACAGAGCCGAACCCGAGGAGACGTGCCTGGGCTTGACCCACGCTTGACTCACACCCCGGTCCAGGACCCCGGTCCAGGACCCCGGTCCAGGACCCCGGTCCAGGACCCCGGTCCAGGACCCCGGTCCAGGACCCCGGTCCAGGACCCCGGTCCAGGACCCCGGTCCGTCCACTCAGATATAAGCGTAGGACATATCAGCGTTCTTCAGAATAGAAAATACCCACTTACCACTGACTTTTGATGTCAAAAAAGGACCCTCTGTTGCAAAACGCTGATTTTTTGTAGCTATAATTTACCCTTTATTGTTCAGATTACAAACTGTCAAGGAACAAACAACCCTTTTTCCCATATCACTGACATTTAGGTGGGAAAATTACCCTTTTTTTCCATACACAAGGACATGCGAATTCTGTAAAAATAGAGCATTTCTTCGAGTTTTTTAGAACAATGATGTGTATCCTTTTGTAATGAGACTGGCGGGATTGGGACCAAAATAGTTGACATAAAAATGCATGGAAAACCATAAAAAAACATAAATATGTTGGGGCATGTACTTTATTTGTAAATACTGTCGTCCAACCAACGCCTGTATCCAACCCACACTTAATCGACTACCAAAAAGAGAACATTTCGAACGATTCAGAAGTTAATTTTACATAGAAAATTAATTCCCTATTTGGCAGCACCCACGGATGAAGGTTGTTCCAAATAGTCGACATCAATTGATGTGTCATGCCTTGGACAGCTTCTAATAGAACAGGTCTTATTTTCATGTTTAAAGTACGGAATTTAGTTTGACGGTTCGGGGGGGGGGGGGGGGGGGTGGGGGGGGGGGAAAAGAAGCGCTTCACTTTGTGCACTCAGGGTGTGTGGGTGCGTTAGTAAGGGAGGTTGTCGGAGCGGTTCGTTTTGAGTTTGGTCAGTTCTATGTGTTGAGCATCTCATGCCAGTTCCACTCCAAGTCCACATTCGCAGACGTATCCTACCATCACCCGCACTCTTTGCTGTTTCTGCCGCTCAAAGGCCGACACAGGGGAGCGTGAACAGTCGGGGTATGAGAGGGTATTCGGCTGTGCAGGAGTGCGAGGGGCTTCTTAGTCAGCATTCTGGGGTTAAACGACTTCCCTGGTCGCTTGCCCCAGACCTTTATAAGGCACTGATAAAATAGACATTGCCATTATATCCTGGTCGTGTGACTGCAGAACACATCGCCTGTGCTCCTGTTTTCCTCCGTTCAAGATATTTACCATGGCCGTCCGGATACACAGCTGCATGACGGTCAATTTAGGCAATCCCCCTGCCTGTGTAGTTTGCAATTTTATTGTGCAACCCCGCCACCAAGCATTGATGGGTCAACAGCTACAGTGCACCTTGTGGCGCCATCCCCACTGTCAGTCTCTCGCCTCCTTGTATACAGACTCTGTTGAGGTTGGCTGCGACTTTGACTGTCAATGCCCAATGTGCACTCCGCCACTACTCCCGCCCCCACGCTCAACCTCCACGTCCTCCAAGAGATCCATGGCCCGGTGGGAGAGCATGCCCAGCTGCACGAGTTGCGACTTCTCTGACATTATCTGTGAAGCCGGAGATCTAATGTGCGATGACGTTTTTCTGGACGTCTTGCCAGACAAGGAATTCCTGACAAGTTCCAGGCGGGAGAGCATGCCAAGCTGCACGACTTGCGACTTCTCTGACATTATCAGTGATGCCGGAGATCTTATGAGCGATGACGTTTTCCAGGACGTCATGGCAGACAAGGAATTCCTGGCAAGTTTCTCGGTGGGTGATTGGACTGCGGCCTCCACCATGGCCAAGAGCGACAATCCTTCCGTTTCCTGATCACCTAGGCTTCCCTTCTACAATAATAGCAATTACTTTAATTTATGTAAACTTACCATTGTTTCTTCGGTTTGTGTGAAAGTGCGAGTGCGAGCCCGACACCTGTACATATATTTATCTGTCCCAGTTAATTCTCATAAAGTTTGAGCCCGGCATCTGTTTAAATATTTATATGTCTACATCATTTGTAATAAACTTTGAGTTTCCACCAAGTGTTTGTTTGCGTGTCTGTTCCAAGTACTCATGCATCATACTGTTCCTTAATTTTAAAGCAATTTCATTTATATTCCTTTATTCTACCGAAAATTCAATTATTTAACTTTATTCCCCTAGGGTAACCCTAGCCTAGACCTAACCCTAGCCTCATATAATGTCCAAACTCACTAAAGAGTTTCTAAATTTTCCATTTTTTTGGTCTTTTGTGACCGCTGAAAAAAACTATTTCTTAACAGAACGGTATGCCCTCAGTGCGTATGGGCGGACTCCAAGCCCAGCAAACCAAGTGGCTCAGTTGCTCCCGGCTGATTCGTTCACTGACACTCCCTACAGTACAGCCTATTTCGTGCATGCTTCCCGGTAATATTGTGGGGTCGTTTATAGCACTTATATCAGTTTACAAGTATTGATTATCGCGCATTTCGCGCGCCACTATAAATGAGGCAATATGATGTGTGAGTGAAATTTAACAGTATTATAGGACAAATCGAAATACCTGTCTACCAAATGGGCAAAATTAGGAAAGCGCAGTAACTATAATCATTGCTTGGTGCGCGAAAATCCAGCTGCTTGAAAACATTTTACATACACAGTAGTTAAAGGCCTGCACTGAAAATAAATGATTTCATACCGTTACCTTGGCAATGGGGACGTGGTGGATTTTGGTGGTGGATTTGGGGGCGGGGGGGGCATTTAGAAAACCACCTAACAAGCAATTCCTTAAGCGTGAACGCTAACGCGAACGCTGTTGCTCACGGTTTTGTACGCGCTGTACCTTATAGTCTCGCCCCTGAGAAAACCATTGCCGTCTGGGGTCAGGAAAAAAAACTATAAAAAGCCCCGTGGTTTCTAACCTGATTCAGACTAACCCAGGTATGGCTACAGTACCATCACTCATGCTGACTATTCTGCTTAGCCTAGGCTCTGCCCATTCCACTGGAAAAAACATCTTTCGAACCAACTATGGGGTAGTCTTTGAGACCAAACCATATGTCTACATTGGCAACGACTACTTCACCTCTTAGGTCGATATTATTCTACATCAGCCTCCCCTTCCCCAGTCAGCACCTCCCTTCCACTGCAATCGGGACTCCACCTTACGAATCGGTTTGGGAAACCAGTGCCAAAAAATGCAAGCAATCGCGGAAAAGATATCAAAGCATTGGCATTTAATAGTCGATAAGTTCGAACGCGGACTAAAAGTAGTGAAAGAAATTGTTGAAGCGCACGTTCGCACAACCAATCTTTCGCGAAAGTCCAGGAAGGCGTGGGCATTCATACCAGAAATTGGCACGGCCGCCAAGGCTCTATTTGGTACTGCCACGCTCGATGACTTAACTCCACAGAAGGTATTCAACCAACAATTGGCTCATGCAGACCAAATGACTGCCAACGAAATCATATTCCTTGATGAGAAAATTACTGCAGTACTGCAGGTAGTAGACTCTAGCCTGGAACTGCAACTTCGCGCCACTATGGAAAACAACGATTACATTTACAATATTTCCAAAGGACTCCAATCTTACATGACCGCCCAGTATCAACTGGACTACTCCATTGACACTCTTGTACAGGATAATCGCAACCTACAGGAAAATAAGCTGAGTCCTTCAATGATAACTGAGACCGAAATGAACAAGATACGCGAGCTTTTTCTGTCCAAAACAAATAATTCAAAGGTTCATATCCCTAATACTGTCGACATGTATAAGAGTGTAACTGTTCATAGGGCGCCGACCCTACATGGTAATGTGCTCAAAATATTTTTAAAGGTTCCTATTATGTCTTTTGACAAGATATTTAAGGTTCTTAAGGTTAACTCATTTCCTTTGGCTTTCCATGGGCATTTTACTCGACTTGCACACTCCCCGGCTTATTTACTAATTTCTCCAACACATTACACATCGTCTTCAAACCCCAAACTAGACGAGTGCAATTTGCAGTTTTGCCAATATGACTTTGTACTTAGAAGCATATCACCGATGTCATGCCTAATGGCAATATACCTACGTCATCACGCTTCAGTGAAACAACTTTGTGATTTTAAACTATTTATTCAACCGAGTTTCAGAAGGTCTAATATTGAAGTGTTTTCAACAGGGACATACATGTTGTCGCACATAGACAAAGTCAATATAACCTGTCCAAACGGGACGACAACGCACCCCGGATGTGAGTCATGCGTTCGTGCGTTTCAATGTGGCTGCTCTGTGAAAGCAGACGACTGGAGCATTCCAAGATCTAATGTTAACTGTCTTCCTGGAACTCAAGGTCCTCTACGTACCGTGTATCTGGTGAACTTGGCCAGTCTCCAGCACCTGAATGTGTCACTCAGCAAACTGGTTAGTCCAGACCATTTTTATGCAAAACCGTTTCCAATCCTACCCCTCAGCATGGAGATGAGACATCGCCAGGAAAACCTGTTTGCGCAGGCGAAGCAGAATTTTGTTTCCCTCAAAACGTACATGGAAGAGATGAAAATGAACACCGAAGAGTTCAAAAAACATCAGGCGGAGCTGGACCGTTCAAATCCTTCTATTGATTCTGCTGGGGTGCATAGCATGGTGGACAGAATACACTTTGGACTAACCTTTGTTTTAACACCAATAATGTTTGTGCTGTTGTTAATTTTACATGTAAGACAACGGCGGATAGGACGTGCATGCACCGTGAAGGCTGTTTCTGTATAAATAACACACTGATTAAGTAATTTGTTCTGCATTATCTGAAAGTGTATGCGTGTTGTAACATTGGGTATATTGTGGGGCACTTTGAATATATTTTGGGACATTCTAAATGGTGAGTTAATGGCATACTTCATCTACTGTTATGTTTTGATTGTATCGTTTCATTAGGAATGTGTCTAGTTACAGAGCGCTGGGTTATCAGATACTGTTTTGATGTTTGGCTGGGAAAGTGGGACACAGCGGGATTGTTGTGACCACTGAGTATAACTTTGTCCCATACAGCATTATGTATTCTGAGGGGGGTTAAGTATTAAATATATCCTGCAAAATTAGAAATACTTCATATTATAATATAATTATATTTCATAATATCATTATATAGCTAGTGGTTATAACTGTATTTACTTATAACTGGCTATTATGATGCTTTATGTACTTAATTAGTATGTTGGTTCACCAACCCCCATTCTATATATAATATGGGACTACATGCAGTGAACGTCACATTAAGGTTAGACCTAAGCTTATGTTACCGTTAGTATAAGCATATAAAATATCACTCTTGGTATTCTGACAAGTACGTAGACCCTCAATTTGTTATGAGAATATATCAAATTGGTCTCACATCATCGTTTTATTATTGTTGTAATTGATGGAAAGTGTATTGTCTAGAGGGCTGTAATTCCTAGACAATTATTCCACAAATGACAATTATTGACAATTGTTTGGGTGAGCAGGGAACCTGCTCTCACGCTATTCTGTATTTAAGATCATGATTAAAGTTGCTCTGGGCTTTTCACCTCTGATCGTCTAACTGTCTCAGTCGTTAACTCTGTTTGAAATAGGCTGCTCAAAATTATCAAAGTAATGATCCAGTGCTGGAGATACCTCTGGTGCGGGACAGTGTGCAAAGATTCCGCATTTAAGTTTGAATAAACGCATACATTTCTAACCAGGAACGATATGGGTCAAATTTTCTACAGATGTACAATTGGGTTTTGGGGGTCCAAAAAAAAAAGAAAATCACAATTCTGGAAATTGGTATTTTATTCATGTAGTACATGTAGTTCTCTTCATTTTGAACCCAATTATACTCACTTTGGGTTATCGGTTCAGTTTTTAGAGATAATCAAACATCACCTGTCAAATTTTGCGAACGTCCGTAATGGAAATAATTTTCAATATACTGAACCACAAATTTTCAGTATTTAAACACCTCTTATCCATTCCAAATTGTGTGTGTTTCCTTGCAAGATATAATTGATTGATTATACAAAGTATCAGGCATAAAGGCCTAATACTTTTGGCACAACATTGCTTTGAAGATTGGTTACTCTTCTGTCAATTGCACAAAATTCTTGTCATTCTGATTATACTTTCATATCTTTTCTCTCATCTCGTTAGACTTGCTTAGTTTTCCTTGAAACTTACTGAACATATACTTTAACATCTCTTCTTTCCAAGACAAATCACTTTGGCAGTCTCTTCTGCACTATTTTCCCCTAAATCATCCACTTTGTAAGTCTTATTTATATTACGGACCTTCGCATAAATCTTACGGACGTTCGTTGAGGGGTAGGCTTCAGTAGAATTGGTCTTGAGACTCCAGATGCCTTCCTATTGTCTTCATAATGCTCCCACAAGTCCCCAACATGTTGGACTACAGTGTTAGCAAGGTAAAATGATAGACCACCTGCATTTAGGGTGAGCTTTGGCACTTTGAAAATGAAAAAAAAAAAAAAATTCACTGTTTTCAAACTTTGACAGAAAATCAGTCAAAATTATACAACTTCCCAGCCCTCAAAATGTCTTTTCCCAATAGCCTGACATGTTTTTTATAGGATCCAGCAGTAATCTTGACAATTCTGGCTTTTCGGACGCCATGTGGCACGTCCTTGTGAGAACATCAAAAATATTTCGCATAAATATTACGGATGTTTGTCGAGGGGTAGGCTTCACTAGAATTCCTCTGGAGACGCCAGATACCTTACAATTGTCTTCATATTACTCACACAAGTCCCTGAGAGCTTCGACTACAGTGTTAGCAAGGTAAAATAATAGACCACACCAATTTAGGGTTGTTTGAGTACCGCTGAAAAATAAATATTACGGATGTTCATATAAATATTACGGATGTTTGTGGACATGTGTTGGTGGTTATATATCTATGTTTGGGCCACATCCTATCAAGTCAATAAGTGTACATGAAGAAAACATGTTGTAGACAGCATTGTCATAGTTAATCGGCCTTGCAATTTAGAAGAAAAGGGCACATACTTCATTCATAGGAATTGCTGCTGAAGACATCTTCTATTTGTTGTAGGACAGCTGGGGGTAGAACAAAGTATATCTTTCGGCACCCACTGCCAGTTGGTGTTGGTTCCGGGGTCACCATTAGAATGTCCTTTGTTGCGACTGGGAGGATGTCAGCTTGTTGCGGCCACCGGAATTTGGGGGGATTCATCTCGGTTGGCACCATGAAGGTAAGGACGTACTCGTCTGGTTCCTCCCCTAGGCGCAGTACCTTTCCCAGGTACCAGGTGCTGTCATAGACACACGCAACATAGTCTCCCACCGTGTACTTTGGCTCTCCCCTGACTGCTTCCTCAGTTGCGACCAATGCCTCCTGCTCCTTCTCCTCCTCCTTCTCCTGCTCCTGCTCCTGCTCCTGCTCCTGCTCCTGCTCCTGCTCCTGCTCCTGCTCCTGCTCCTGCTCCTGCTCCTCCTCCTCACCATCAGCATCAGGAAACAATACCCGGACCTGCCAGCCTTGACACTGCCTTGTGGAGGTGTTGTTGCGCCAACAGCAGTCAAGGTAGCAGGACAGATTCCTAACTGCCAGTTTGTTTTTTTTTTTGAATTGATTTTTATTGGGTTCTCAGGTTCAGCTTCGCTGATCTTCCACCCGCTCCCACTTTACTTTACATAACTGACCTTGTGGGGCGGGCGCATATATTATTACTCACATTTCTAGTTCAGCCATAAAAATGGCAATAATGAGATGAGATAATGAGATGAGATGAAACAACGTAGATCAACTATATTACAAAACCTTGACATACGGGTTAATGACAGTATTCTTCAGGGTATTTTTAAACTTTGATTTCTGATTGCACAAAGATATTTCAGCTGGTAGGTTATTCCATTCTATAATGGCTCTATACAGAGGATTTCGTGCCATCTTATAGTGTGCAGATTTGGGTACTTTATAGAGCAACCCATCACGTCGTCGAGTTGCTATTTGCCTATTATCAATCAGATCAGGGAGTGACCTGAGGGTAAAGGCATACTGCAATAAATGTAGTCGACGTCTGTGTATTAACCTAAATAATTTACACTTCCTGTGCAAGACATCAGTTTGGTCTCTTTGGTCAAATCTTTTGTGGTGCTGGTTATATATGATCAGCAAACCTTGATTTTGGAGTTTTTGTAGTCCTTTATTCAGATAGGCGACTCCCTGATCATATACAAAATCAGCATATTCTAACAATGGTAGTATTGTCGCTACATATATGGTTTTGGCTGCATGTTCAGTTAAGAACTGTCGTATCTGCTTGAAGCCATTTAACCGTAACTGTACGTTTTTCCCAACCGTTTTATATTGTTCTTTGAAAGACAGTTGGTCATCTATTATTATTCCTAGATACTTATAAGAGGTAACATTTTCCATGTAGATATCCCTAATTTTGAAATATGGAGCGTTCGGTCTCATTTTGTCCACCACGGTAGTACGCATCCATTGAGATTTCTTCACATTTATGGTTAATAAATTATCATTACACCACTCAACTATTTTGTTTAATTCTGCTTGTAAGAAAATATTGTTTTTGTGATAAATTACTGTGTCATCTGCATATAACTGAATTCCACAACTGACCAATGATGGGATTTCATTAATATAGATAGAAAAGAGAGTCGGCCCCAGAATACTACCCTGGGGTACTCCATAAGTAACCGAAAGTAGTTCTGATGTGCAATTATTGACTTTGACTCTTTGCTTCCGGTTTGACAAATAGCTTTCAAACCAATGTACAGTTCCTGGGTCAAGTCCCATCTGATTTAATTTATCAAGTAGTTTTGGGTGTGAAACGGTATCAAATGCTTTCTTTAGATCTAGGTATATTATAAAGCAATCATTCTTGGAATTGAAATTGTTATATACATCGTTTAATAGTGAACATGCAGCCGAAACTGTGGAACAATTTTTCCGAAATCCATGCTGATGCGGCGACAACACCCCATTATGCTCTAAGAAAGCCTGTAACCTATTGCAAATGATCTTCTCCAACATCTTACCTGGTGTTGGTGTTAGCGCAACAGGTCTCAGGTCTGATGCTGAGTTTGGCTTATTTATTTTTGGCAGCGGCACAATCGTACTCACTTTCCATTTGGCTGGAAAAACCCTAGTTTTCAACGAGGCGTTAAATATATCCAAAAGCTTGTCAGGTAAGCATAAAAATGCATCTTTCAGAACCATAGATTTGATGTTATCAATAGCACACGATTTCCCTATGTCAATCGATTTAATGATAGGAGTTAGCTCCTGTATGGTTATCAAATCTGAAATCAGAGAACCAATCACTAAATTATTTTGTCCACCCACATTCCCATTAATGGGGGTACAATTCCCAGCTAACTTCTTCCCAATGTTCGCAAAAAAATCATTAATATGATTCCCAGTGTCAGAGCCTTCTACCATTAAACCTGTTTCATCATCTACCAATGGTCCAATGTTAGCCAGTCTATCATTAGGTAACAACTCATTTATTTTTTCCCAAAATTTCTTAGGATTAGATTTGTACCTACCAAATCATTTTTAATTGTTTCCCTCTTGCTCAGTTTTATCCCCATATTCACTTCATTTCTGAGAGTTCTTGCTAACTCCCAGTCAACTTGCATTTGCGATAGTCTGGCCTTACGATATGCACGGTCACGTCTTCTCATCAAGGTCAGCAGGGCATTTGTTAACCATCTTGGTTTCGTGTTTGGTACTGTTAATACTTTAATCGGGCACATAGTGTCCAGGCTTTGTGTCAAATTATTGAGAAAAATATCCCATTTTTCATCCGGGTTTTGTGTCCCATCAAAGTCCTGCCATTTTTGATTCAATAGTGAATTACAGAAGTTATTTTTATTATATCCCAGGTACGATCGTCCCACAACCTGTATCTTATGCACCTTATGTCTAATTTTCTTCGCACAGAAGTAAACAGGTAGGTGATCACTCATGTTAACATTCATCGTACCAGCCGTAACCAGTAGCGAAGAATCCACAAAAATTAAATCAAGTAGGGTCCTACTGGTTGGCGTAACACGGGTATATTCTGTAATACATTGTGTCAAGTTAAATTATTTTACCAGCTCCTTGAGTTTTGTTCTATTTGGATTGTTTCTCTCTTTCTTATAGTCTATGTTCATATCTCCCAACACAGCTATCGTATTACGTTCACAGTCTATTTGGGTTAGCAACTCCTTAATTGTCCTTAAAAACTCTAGCACATTTCCACTCGGTGGTCGATAGACAAACAGCAGGAAGATTGGTTTATTCATCCCAATTTTAACCTTAATATAAAGGTATTCTATATCAGGATTTACCATACCCAACTCCTCCAGTATTAAATCATAATTGATTCCTTCTTTAATGTACATACAGAGCCCACCTCCCCTTTTGTTTTGTGTGCCACTTCTATCAAGTCTTACTAAATTAAATCCTTTAATGCAAATAGCTGAATCTGGTATAGCTTCGGTCAACCAAGTTTCAGATAAAAGAATCACATCAAAGTCTTCAAAATAATTGATAACCTCATCAATCTTATGGTACAAACTTCTCACGTTACAATGCACAAATTTGCTCCCCTTCAGGTTCAACGCCTCATCCTTTCCCGCCATTTAGAGTGCCGTTTGCCAGCCGACTCCTGCCATTAGAACACTGTCCCTCCATATGCATGTTAGTGTAAGTGATATGAGAAAAAGATGAAACATGTGGTGAATTGAAAGTTGTTATGGGAATGGTGCGGTTAAAGGTGAGGAAGTGAAAAAAGATGACAGAGGGGTCCTATATATCTTCAAAAGTTTGGTTTTTTGTTATAACCTATCTCTTCTCCCCATGCTCATCGAACAGGTGGAGCTGAAGATATATAGAGGCTCTCTTCATTCAATAGACAAGATATTACATATATTGATTTCAAATAATGTCCAGTTCACTTTTTCGCTGAGTCCCAAAGTCTATCAGAGTCATCTGCCTGGCTCATGGAAATTGTTCTCTATACCCAGGAGTTATCCTGCTCATCGAACTAGAATATTCCTGAGGTATATTCAGAAGTATTAGTTTCCTCAGAAAAATTAGAAAGTAATGTTATGTTATGCTCTGCTCGTCGGACTAGAACATAAATCAGGAGAGGTAAGCTCATCAAACCAACTCTCCTGTGATCGTCTGTATCCCATCAACACTGTTGTAGAGATCTTAGATGAAAGGTGTATTCTGCTCATCGAACGAGAACACAACGCCGACCAGTTAATCTTTAAGCTTCCTCATAGAAGAGAGAACAATTGTGCTACGTTCTGCTCATCGAACTAGAACATTAATTAGGAGAATTAAGCTCATCGAACCAACTCTCCCATATGATCGTCTGTATCCCAAAAGTGTGTTCTGCTCATCGAACGAGAACACAATGACGAACGGTTAGTCCTTAAGCTTTGTTAGACACAGGCAGATTTCTTCCACAACATAGTCTTTCAACTTTCCTGAGAAGTGACATCCGTCCGGGAGAAATTTGCCATATTTATGTGACCATTTACCCCTGCCTTTACAACAATGCACCTTCTTTGCAAACCATGGTATCGGGGAATCCTCTCGGTTGCTGCTGATAAGTGCTTGGTTAACTTTAGTAACCACACGATTTAACTTCTGCTGGGTTTTTTGAGGGGTTTGGATTTTATTATACACTTCCAAGTCTATTCCAACCGTAGGCGCTACAATGACTCTAGTCCTAGGATGATCCACTGCAAATCTATTCATACATTTTCCTACTTCTTTCCTAACCCTTCTGGCCGTTTTCTTAGCTCTCCTATCTCTCAGAGTTGCAATTCCTTCTCCGTTGAGTTCCGTGATGTCACAAATCCCCCCGGCAATCACCACCACAGGAAAAAATTCGGTTTGTAGCCTTACATGGGCCCGTTTGAAAAGCCTCCTCAGTCTCGCTCCTTTACTGACCTGTACAATAACTATTCCCGGTGCCCTCTTATCAAACCGCTCCTGTAACCCAGCGCCCCTGGAGTCAGTCATTATTAATACTGTCATTGTTCGCTAATATTTACAATATATACACTTATATACAATGATCAACAATCCGTATCACTTAGCTGACAGCAGGATCGGCACCTGCTACGGCTGCCTCGTGTGTTGTCGGGTGCTCTAGCGTGGCCGGTTGCTGAAGTTTCTTAGCCCCGTCGTGGTCGACTTGATGTATGAGTGATGAGTGATGACCAAGGCTGCACAGGAACAACAGCATGAACAGACATTGTGCCCGGGACACTTTGGGCGGCCACAAGCGAGAGGATGTCCTCCCGTGCCTTCAAGATATCGTCCTGGGGCACATTGATGTATAGTACCTCACCAGCACGGTTACCTTGTGCAGCAAAGTCGGTAGCATCCCGGATAAGGATGTTCCGTTTTACAGCATAGTCTGCCTGCCTCTTTGCTGCAGCACCAACTCCATCACATGGCCCTTTGCTGTGGCCGGCCTCAAAGTACAGCCAGGTTGCATTGAGGCCGAAGAGCAGCTGATGTTTGCACAGCACCGAAAACATGCTGATGTTCCTGTACTGCGAGGATGGTGAATCAGACGCGTAGTGAACTGTGGTTACATTGGGCATGTCTTTCCTCACTAGGTCTGTGAGGACTCGAAGGAAGGAGAGGATGGCACCGCTATCATGCTTCCTGTCATCGGTGACAATAGCGACAGACCGTGTTTTCGTAATCCCGCCTTCCTTGTAGTGGAAAGAGACGGGATGTACCGTTACTGGCTCCTTTGAGTAGTACACACTTTGCGGCTCATCTGGGTATGTTATCATCCAGTTTTCTGCAAAGTCCACCTGGATGGTGCACTCAGCCTCACTCATGTCATTCCTGAGGAGTCAAATGGCCCGGTGCTGAGCGTGTGCCCTCTCAATATGATCTTTCATGTCCAGGAACTCGTCGACGATGACCGCAATGAAATCGGCTTTTGTGGAAGAGATGTCCACCAGCCGAAGTTTTTTGGTTGTTCTCTGGTTTTCCGGGGGACCATACGGTACATCTACCCTCTTCCAGGTCTCGAACAAGATGAGGTCAGGCAGGTCAGCCTCACAAAGCTTCTGGGCCAATCTTTGAGCGGTATAGTCCCGGACAAGGACTTCCGGAACACTGGGCACACCCATGGTACGGAGGACCTTCAACTTCAAAGCATAGTTCTGGTGCTTTGAACAGAGGCACACACTTGTTTGGTGGTACCTCAGTTTACCCAGAAGAGTGATGGAATTCTCTGCCTGTGTGAGGAATGCGATGACTAGCTGCTTACAATCCATCGACCTCATAGCCTTTTTTGGACGGCCTGGAATTCCGGTAGACTAAGGCACGTCGATCCACCCCAACATCTTTTGCGAGCTGACTGGTTGCTCGCAGTTCCTTCAGTTTCGTCGGTGACGTCACACTCTTGAGCAACTTCAGACGCTTGTTTGTCGGGAGCCGCTTAAGGCTGGAAGTCAGGACGTCGTACAATTCCAGCTTCTTCTTGGACGTTTCGTCTGTCGGTGTACGCAGAACCGAAGTTGTGACTACGGGTGGAGGCTGAGCCTCTGCAACACCCACAGCCACCACTCGCACCTCCTCTTCGTGCTCCTCCGGAGGCCGTACATCTGGGACATGGACAGGGGCCTCCCCGACCCCCACAGCGAACTCGGCCAGAGGCTGCACATCAGGGACATGGACAGGGGCCTCCCCAACCCTCACTGCGACCTCGGCCAGAGGCTGCACATCAGGGACATCGACAGGGGCCTCCCCAACCCTCACTGCGACCTCGGCCAGAGGCTGCACATCAGGGACATCGACAGGGGCCTCCCCAACCCCCACTGCAACATCGGGTAACACTAAGGGGGCCCCCTGTACTTGGTTCGATCATTGGGCCCTTTCCAACTGCGCCCTGAGCTCGGCAATCTCAGCATTGTGTGCCTCCCTCTCCTTACGCAGCAGGTAGTACAGGTGGGATTTTCGGGAAGTTCTGCCAGGTTTTGGGCCACTCCTATTAATGAAATGGTAAGTGTATGGATATGTGAATGTGTATGGAATTGTAAATGTGTACAAACATAAAACAAGACTAGAACTAACATGAAACATCAACTTAAACCTTTTCAAGTCCTTCTTTATTGAAAATCAGTAAAGTACCATACTAGTGAGATCAAAATAAAATATTAAAATTGATTAGGTAAGTGTGACAGGTAAATATATTGTAGAAATCATACAATACAACAACTGTGACACTCTATTATTATGTACAGGAACTAAAATGTGTCACTTATATTATTCAATCACAATAAGACTAGAATCATGTACATGAAATTAAATAAAACACAATATATTGAGTTATCATTCAATCTAGAATATCTACGCAAAATCATGCATACATACACAGTCCTTTCTCACTGCATCTTCTTAGCGGAGCGGTGTACCAAGGTCCTGTAAAGGAAAGGTGATTGCATCCAATATTATCAAATCATGCATCATTATTTGCAAGGTACATGTTAAAGGTTCGTTATTAGGTTTCCAGGTAAACATGCGACATGTAAGGTTCATGAAATTCATAAATTATGTTATAGGAAGGGAACAGGCTGCCATACAAGAGATATTTCATTTGCATTCAATAATTGTGACATAATTATGTTGTACCTACAGGAAATTCATGCCATCACAAATAGATATGCCATTCCTACTATTCAACTAGTACATTTAAAAATCTTACTCGATGTCATCGAGCATCTGGTCCTTCTTGGTCTTGGAAGGACTGGGCCCTGTCTCCGTGCTGGTGCCTGACGGTGTCGGAGTCGGTGGGGAGGAGTGCCGCTTCCTCGTCCGTCGAGCACAGGATGGAACCGGCTCAGCAGGCTCACCCTTCCTTCGGCGGGGGCGGGACGTCTGTGCAGAGAAGATAGTTAACACATTTAAATAATGAATATTTAAATAATGAACAATCATAACAGTAATCAGCTTAAATACACTCTTAATGAGTGAACAATATGAACAGTAATTACTTGAATGCACTAGCATTGTATTTTAAACTTTGCGTTTCCTCAATATTCCTTTCCATGATTGTTGCAAATAATTAGATTGTACAAAAAACTTACTCGGGTGCCAATCTTTGAGATGGCCAGCTGCCTGCACAGGTCCGTCTCCCCATCACTTTCGTCAGAGGATGAAATGGGGATGGGCTCGTGCCGGGAAGAGCGCGTGCCACAGCCACGGCTGCTCACGGCACTGCTGCTGCTCGGGGCATGGCTACTGCTGCTGCTCGGCCCGTAGCTACGGGCGCTGACAGCACTGCTGGTGCTGCTGCTGGAGCTGAACAGCTTCACCTGGGATGTGATGTGGATAATATTAGATTGGTGATAGGCAAGGATAAGGATAGTGATGCACTGTAGTAGTGCAATAATATTAGTTATATTGTAATAAGTGTGTGTAAAGGTTTTCTAGGTAATATGTGGAATGGTTAGATAGAATTAATGGGAAAGTTGTTTGTGCCGAGACTGGGGTATCAGAATACCCATTAACCGCCTGGATGCCATTAGTCTCCCGCTCGTGTGGTAACCTGAGCTGCGTGTATCTGGGCCGAGCCGCTGTGCCTTCCGATCTAGACTGCCTGTTCTCTGGATCGATTCACATACAACTATAGATGGCTTCCATTCGTCAGGCCTGCAGCCCTGAACACACATAGTGAAACACTCACGTAAAGATGGCTGCAGGTGTACAGACACCCATTGGAAAACGAGCGCCTGTCAGGGTGCAAGTTGGTTGGGCTGTCTGGAAATGACGAATGGAGTTGTTTGCGCAAAATTGCAGGATATAAAGGATGCTCACACGTCCGCCGGCCAGAGAGACAGAATGAGGCGCTAGTGAACGGTATGTCGCCCTGACATTCAGGGTGACAGTTGGGTGGCTGTGGCAGATGGGTGTGAGGGATTTGGATCTCCTCGTCTCGGGGCAGACACTGGACACTTTTAGGGACATTTGGCTAGATAGGGATTTTAACATAGTAATCTGGACCTAGTTTGGATAGTGGAAATCCCTGGGATGGAATCTCAAACCGTAAGTAGAACTGATGTGTGGAGCATACACAGAGCATGGGTCCTAACACCTTTCTATCGGTGGGGACTCGTGTAATGTGTATGCAAAGCACTCAGTATTTTAACATCTGTGTAACCGCCGATCAGAGCAGAGGCAGACTAATGTGCTCGCCCCGCCACGGAGCCTCATGGCGAAGTGGTGGTCTCACACTATGCTGCTCAAGAGTGAGAGTTGCTGCATGTATGTTTCCATCGGATCTAATGTATTAAAAACAATAGCTTACCCTCAGCCAAGCGAAGTCTGTGTTTTGGTTTGAGCGCGCCAATTCATGGACTTTCTCTACCACTTTAACATCATATTAAAGCAAAATTAAGTTCCCCATATTAACATATATATATTAACCATAAGTTCCCCATTCATTAACCTCTATTAAGTAATAACACCTATAAACACCACTATCACACGACACTCAAACACACATAATAATAATAACACACTAGCGTTCAGTGAAGTGGTTTCTATACACTGTTCTATGTATCAAATTATAATCAATATCTATAGGTTTAAAAATACAGTAAATGAGAAGTGGTACATGCAGCCTGTCTAAACCCACTGGCCCTTTTTATGTACTGCTGCTTGGCCATGGGATGATGAATTCTTGAACAGTAATTCATGTGCATACTTTGGTTCAATGCTTTTATTGAATTAGAAAGTAATTTTACCGGTAGACGGAGCCTCTGGGGCGGTGGTGTGGCAGCCGGGGGTGCTGGGGGTGTCACGGTACCAGGAGCCTCAGGTTGAGCCTCAGGCTGAGCTGCAGCCTCCTGGTCAAGCTGAGCGTCAGGCTGAGCGTCAGGCTGAGCGTCAGGCTGAGCGTCAGGCTGAGCGTCAGGCTGAGCGTCAGGCTGAGCGTCAGGCTGAGCGTCAGGCTGAGCGTCAGGCTGAGCGTCCGGTTGAGCTGCAGCCTCCTGGTCGCTATCCTCCGACTGGGCGCCCTCCGTGTCGGCACCTTTGTTGGTCCGGTAGGTGGCACCACGGTCATGCTGAAGCCTCCGCCTGCGTTCCTTCTCGTCGTTGTCAATGAGGTTCCACACCTTCTTGCGGCTGTCCCGCTTACGCTCGGCCTCGTCAGCATTGAACTTTGCCTCGCCCTTCCTCTCCTTCTGCCGCTCCCTGAAGTCGGCCTGGGCCTGGGCGTTGGACTTCTTCTGGTCCGGGGGGAGCTTCTTGCGACCCATGCTGCAATTGAAAGTAAATAAAATGTCAGGTGGGTGTGTTCGAGGACAATTTCAAGCTTGAAATATGAAAAAGGAACGTCCGTAATATTTATAAAAAGAATTTTTTATTTCAAAACGATTATTGGAGATGATGACTGTACTAAATGGGCATCTTCAGGTGAAATATTGATGCATAATTTCATTTGCAAGGTTGATTTCTCGACGAAAATATGAAAAACGAACGTCCGTAATATTTATAAATTCGGCTGTTCTAGGACAAATATGAAAGTAGAAACCCTTTAAACTGCTCAGACTAGGTGAGATTATGTTTGTTAACAATAATTAGGATTGAAAACCTTGATTCAACTTGTACAGGCGAGTGGAGGCCTCATTGTCAATGTCGAACGAACGTCCGTAATATTTATTTTTCAGAACTCCTTAAGTGGTGCCACCTTTAAAATACTAACTCCAGGTTAACTATAACACTTTCCCTTTACTTATTGGAGCTTAAGGAAGGTTCTAGGCGACTAAAATGTAGATTGCATGTTCTTTTTTAGGAGCTGAGACCCCATCACATTGAAATAATGATGAAATATTTTGTATACTATAGTGTAAGGAAAGGTTATGGCACACGAGCACCCCCTTGTGAGTAATATTGGAACTAATACTAAAGGTCCATTGAGAGTTTTTCTTATGGCACACTTGCGCCACCTGGGGTTTTTCTGAGCGCCCTGTGATGTCATCACACAACAAAGATGGCGGCTGTGTGAGAAAGGGCTTTGTCACTGAGGGCTTCTTGAAACCAACAAATAAGGACAAAAAGGGCATCAAAGAGGTGTGTAGACAAATGTGTGCGAGAGATATTTATTCAATGCATATGTATGTATAGTTGCCTAGTCCTATCAGAGTGTACATAAGCTCTGGTAATTGTGTAAAGTTGACTGTAGGTCTGACCTTGTGTAAGCAGTAGTATTACTATAGTGCAGTGTATGTCACTGTATAGGTTTATATAGGGCTATATAGGGCCTGAATAGTATATCATAGGACACTCAGTATATCACTGTGTCTATTCTATGCAAGGTATTATCAGTATGTGTTACGTATATAAATCCATTTATACAAGTGACTGTAGACTCGATAGTATAAGTCAATAAGTAGTCAAGGCGAGGTTGGCAACAACTGAGCTTACGCCCCTTTATTAACATAACTAAATAACTATAATAATAATAATAATAATAATAAAAAAATTCATCTTGGAGAGTGTCCTCTCACCACCACTGTCAAATGTCTCTCAGGGAGTCACGTGACCCTGAAACTAGGTCAGGTCTTGACCTGTAAGCAGTGCGATATACATATTTATATATGCATAATTAATTCCTAATTATGCCACAAATAAATCCATTTATACAAGTGACTGTAGACTCGATAGTATAAGTCAATAAGTAGTCAAGGCGAGGTTGGCAACAACTGAGCTTACGCCCAAGGTCCAAGTATGATTAATACAACGAGCTGGCGAGTTGGAAGTCAATGTTTATGCGGTGATTCAGAGGGGCAGCGAGGTAAGCCAGAACCGCCAGAGATGCCCAATCACCCGCGGATTTGATTTGCTCCAATGGAATGCCAATAGCACTCATGTGAGTTGCACAACCTCGTCTCAAAGAATGAAAGGCCACGTCCTTCGATAAGCCTGACTGGCGGATCCACCGTTTCAGTACGGACAGTGCCTGAGGATAGGTTAGGGGCGCTAACCCTTTCCTGCTGGGGACATAGAACAAATAGTCTGAGTCACGGATCCCCGGAGTTTCCTTGAAATGTGCCAACAGTAGATCATACGCACATAATAAAGACCCTTTTGCCTTCACAATGGGGATTTGCACCGATCTCTCTTTATATTGGATCGTTTTGCTTGATCTAATGTTTGCTGTAAGACCCCAAGGGTGTACTACAATGTCAGATCTCCTTAGACAATGATGATTTAGACCACTAGGCAGAATGTTGGACTTCCGAAGTAATGAATGGAAGGCCAGCACCACGCAGGCCCAAACCGCTCTTTGGATTGGATCGGAGAAGTCCACATGTTTATGAATGTGGTACAGGTCTGAAGGGAGTAGAGGATCTTTCCTTTTAACACAGTAACCAAGTTCCCGCTTGATTCCCTGGAGTGTGAAAATCACAGCAAAACTCGACCTGAACTCATGAGGTAGACCATACAGTTTGTGGAGAAGTATCAGACCACTCAGATAATTGTTAATGGTTGAATACTGAAGTGATCTGGCTAAGAACACCAGATATCGACACACTTGCAGGCTATCAGCTGGTAGCGGCTGTAGGTCAAATAATTGACAGAAGGAAAAATAACGTTTCCATTGAGATTGTTTTGATTTGTAAGTTGAGTCGGCCATAGCATGAGATTGAAAGTGGGTGACTGATTCATCCAACGCTGCTAGGTCTGAAAAAGGGGCATATTGCAGATAAACGGAATTCGTTGATTACTGTACTCCAGAACAGATAACGAAGTATTTCAGACACGAGAGTGTTTTTGTTATAGCCCTTATTCACAGTTTCAGCGAGATGCTTGGTTTTGCTTAATAAGATTACATGTGAACCATGCCAGGTCGGGCCATAGATAATAACAGCTGCAAGAATACACAACATATTTAGAACATAAGAATCATAACGTGTACATGGGGCTAAGGCACATTGTAGTTTGTCGTGTGGCTGGTGCCCAGACAAGAGGGACGTCACAAAGTCGGGCACATTCTCAGATTCAGTAGATTTTGACATACTGAAAGAGCCGAAGATTACATTGATCCCCTGGCATGCGTAGAAAGAATCCTCTGATATAGTAGTCGTTAGGGGATAGTCAAATAATGGACGATTCTGTAGGAGACTAGATTTCCCATTGAAATGATTCATACAGATCAACCACCAGTCTAAATCTGAAGAGACATCTGGGGGAACTCGCAGACGTCTAGCACCCGTAGAAAATTTTCTCAATAGTTGGTAGATGGATCTGCAGAATGTACGCCCACCATAAATAACCTTGGAGGCATGTGAAAGGATACCCGCCAACCTTCGTAACTGTTTGAGCGTGCATCTTTTGCGCATAGAGAAGAAATTAATCTCAGCTCTCAAGCGGATCATTTTTTCCTCCGGTAGGATTGCTTCCCACTTAACACTGTCCAGGTCTATACCCAGAAATCGACAGCACTGGGTTGGGGCTATGATCTTCTTGTAGGCTATGTAAAAACCGAGACAACGAAGTAGTGACATAAGCGTCTTCATAGATAGATCACAACGCTCTCTGGAGTCCTCTACCAAAAAGAAATCATCCAAGTAGTTGATGCAGTTAAACCCTCGATTATATTCATGTTACGACTAACAGCATCAGTGAGTCTATTGAAGATAAATGGGGCCGAGCGTTGGCCAAAGGAAATGAAGCAATCGATAAGGTTAACCGATCCTTGACCAAAGTTCCAGGATAAACCACAAAATTTTCTATCGTCAGGGTGAATGGCGACACTTCTATAAGCACTTTGAAGGTCCACACACGCCATCCAACATCCAGGCGTCATAAGCGACATAGCATCATCACAAGTTTGATACTTAAATGTAGAAAAAGTCTCCGTCATGAAGGAGTTCACTGACTTGTCAAGCGGACGCTTGCAGTCAGTAATCTGACGTATTGCGCCATTAGGTTTTGGAATCACACCCAGAGAGTGAGTGCATGTCGGCTGTACATCTGATATCAAAAGCTTGCCATTCTCCAATTCCTCATTGAGAAGATCCTGAAGTTTTGTACGATTTGTACCACAAGTAGCAGAACGATAATTAGCATTGCAGTAGGGAGGAATGTCAGCATGCTTGTCAATTACGTAAAAGCCGTTAATCACACCATCCAGGATAAAGTGGCTGTCCGGATCCCAGTCACCACCGATGTATAGCTCCTGTATCCAGGCCCCCGGACGAAGTTGAGAAGACACGCCCCCTAAATTGTGGGGGACGTCTGACGTAACGGAAGAATAGCTGGAAGCCGTTTGAAGAAGTTGGGGGAAGGACTGGGAACTAAGAACGGAAGTATTGGGTTTCACGTAGTTAGCATCTGTAATAGGTACAGACACTCACTTAGATTTGGCCTTTTCCTCCTTGATATGAGAAGTAGTAGAAGGCGTCTTGGTCTCGCACTGTTTTGCCTTATGAGATTCCTGACAGTTGGAGCACACATGTCGCCTCTTGCAGTTGTTCTGGTCGCAGTATCTGAAGTTATACAACCAGCAAATATCCTGAGGGAAATCAGAATAATCCTGACGAGGGAAAGAAGTGCGAGGAGACGATCTGTAACTCAGCTGTCGGAAGGCTAGAGTCCCATCTACCCCCAGATGAAGACAGCAAGCCTCATCATCGCCAAAAGGCCAGTCAGGCAAAATCCCCTTCAAGACCTTCGATGTAACATGTTGATCATAACGTATCAGGGCCTGTGTAGAATAAGCACCACTCATTGCTGCTTTCCAAGATATGAAACGTAGATGATTGAGATATCCCGACACCGGAAGACCCTCTTGCACCAGAGCATCAGCCACACACAAACAACCGTACACAAACTCCCGGTATGTAGACTTCTCAACAGGTTTACTTGACTCCAAGTAAAACTCCGGTCTAAACCTACTTTGCTGTTGTTGTTGTTGACGATGCCCACGGTTGTCGGAGGATGTAAGACCCGGTTTCCCCACGGAAGAACCGCCTGGATCCATGACAAAGCCGACTCCCGACGCGCGGCCCATGCCCACGGGCACGGGCCGTGGTTTGTTGTCACTGAACAGCTGATTGGGGTCAGGAACTGGGACAGGGCAAGCGGCGCCGGCCTGTATATTGACAACAGGTCGGGCTGCCAGCTCCTCCAGCTCCCGTAGTCGGCCTTCCAGTACTGAAATCCTACTTTGCTCCTCCTTGTGCTTAATGAACTCCGTGAGATATTCAATTCTCGTTTCCAGGTCCTTTATATAAGCAGAACCACTGAGAGGGGTGGTCGGACTTGGTAAACCGCCAGCACGCTTCGGCGGGTCCGACGGGTCGACAGTGTGGGAGCCTCCCGACGCCGGTGACAATGGCGGGTCTGACTCAGGCTTACCCGGCGGGTCCGGCGTTGATGGCTCGTGGAAACTCGCTCCCAGGTGAAGGTGTTGGCACTTGAATGGACCCCAAGGTCCCTTGTGACGTCCCCCACAGCCTGAGCAGTTTTTCTTTTTCTTGCCACCCATATTGTGGGTTTATGGCGACTTTTTTTTTTCCCAGGCTAAGAAGCGTGTCCTCTCACCACCACTGTCAAATGTCTCTCAGGGAGTCACGTGACCCTGAAACTAGGTCAGGTCTTGACCTGTAAGCAGTGCGATATACATATTTATATATGCATAATTAATTCCTAATTATGCCACAAAATATAACTGGTAGTTTATGTAATTTATATAATCTTTGTGGTCAAACATATAATTATGAGTCCTAAAGTAGTATTACAGTATTTAGCTTATATGCTTTATGGTTATACTATTTATATATAACTATACTATACAGGACCATTATAATTAAAGTTAATGGTAAAGCTAGTTTATAGAATATTTTTGGTAAATCCCATAACTAAATTATGTTGTATTTTGGTATTATTTTGTAGTTTCACGGATAGCTTGAGGATAACTTGATGATAATTTGAGGATAAGTCGAAGATATCTCGGTGCCTATTTGAAGACGGCTGAAAGACCATATTAAAGACAGTTTTGTGCCAATATGAATAAATAAAATATTTTCAAGTTTATTCGTCGCGACCTTTGATCATTTGATTTCACACAAGCCAATCGAAAGAAGCCAGAATTATAATAAACTTTACATATACACAAACTTCAAAGTGATGGAAACCTATCTAAATCAAAGGAGATTGCATTCTAACTTCACCCTACAATATATGAATGTGTACTAAATACTTTACAAGTGATTACAGCAAAATTAGAAGCAATTTGATATGTATATTGACTTACATTTGTTCCGAAATATATATATTACGGACGTTCGAATAAATCTTACGGAAGTTCGTTCGCAGTATAAACACTACAACACGCGTGGGATTGAAAAAGGAACACACTCTGTCGGTTTCAAACCATTGGTAATCATGTTTTACAGCCTCAAATGTCGAATCACTTACATCTGTGTAATCCTGGTGACATAATCTACAAGCTTACATGGTCTGAAACAGGTGACACTTACTTGTTTGCACGATTTTCGGTGAAGTTTGGCTAAAATTCTTGTGTGACTTGTTGAAAAGTTCTCAATACCAGGAGGCAAAATCAGACAATATTATATTGAAAACTTTTCAAGAGCTTCTAAACTATGTGTACAATAAAAATAAATCAATTCTGCCGGGATAAACCTGGCCTTTAGCAATTAATGTGAAACGAATGTCCGTAATTTTTATTTGTATAATCTTGTTTAATTCTCTCCCAAGCAAAGACAAGTTGCGATGGTAACAAGGTTTTTACACATATTGAACAACAATATGGACCTTAACTATACATAGTATTATTAATATGGCGGGGATTATTTTTCAAGGCTATTTAGTGATCTTAAATTTTGATTACGAACGTTCGTCGGAGTGAAAAATAATGTCCAGAGGACTGTGGTGATTCAGATAAGATCCATATGATGATAAAAGGTCTTTCAACAATTCCATTTACTATATCTTAATTAAACTAATAGCTTTTGGTGATGTTTTTCTGGCCTTATTTAACATGAAAAGATATTTACACATGTCATATATATAGCAAAATTTGTGATTTTCATACATTTTTAGAGTATAATGATGAATAGCGCCACCAATATAGGCTGAACATACACAAAAGTATATATTTTCTAAAAGCCTCATGTGTTCCCTCTTAAATGAGACCAAGAAGAAGAGAATATGTCTACTGGTTGGCACTCTGTACCATTTTGAACCTAAAATGGCCTGAAAATGCCAATTGTACATCTGTAGAAAATTTGACCCTTATGTAAACAATGTTTGGCCACACTGTGCAGTTGATCGGGGTCAATGCAAAGAACGTCTTATGGTTTAGGACTAATTTCCTTGAAGTTGGGAATTGGAATTAATAACTGAGCAAAATAACACGCACAACTGGCGAACTATACATTTTTTGTGTCAATGTTGCAATAAAACGCGAATTCAGGACCTCGTTCAAAACAATTCAAGTTGTGTTTATTTTCAAACCAGTTTATTCAGATAATGGACTTTGTTTCCAATAAAAAAAACTTCAGCAAATGGAAACAGTGGGTTACAGATCTGTGTCTGAGTCCAGTGTAGGCAGGCGTATTTGTACCCCTTGACTGCCGGGCAACCCCACCTGTATGACTGGGGAAGGGGGCTTCATCCAGTCACGGAGCACAACTGGCTTTAGGGCTCTAGTCACTGTCTCTTTGGTGGCTTCTCCAGAAGAAGTTCAAGCCATCACACTCAGTGGACAGGGATAGGGGCACGGGGTTTCCATCAAAAAGGGGGTGGCGGTGCCCGATGATTGGGGTGGTTTCCCCTTAACGACTCCAAGGTCGCACCTTCCCTCGGTTATTTTGGCGTCAAAGAGCACATCGCGCGCCTTCAAAGTAACGCAGTATTCCTGTGTATTGTCTTCCCTGGGTCGCGCACTAGCCCGTTCTTTAAAGTGTTTTCTTCACCAGCCCTTTCATTTATACAGTCCCTGTAGGCGCGCCCCATCTCCCCACCGATGGGGCTTCCCTAAGTCGAATGCGTGGTGATTTCCTTTTGTCTCTAAGGCACGTGCCCACCAAGGTTGGCCGGTCGCCCGTGGGTACAAATACCCAGTAAGAACTGGCATAATGTCACTCTCGGCACTACCAGCAAAGAGAACATAACCAACCAGATCTAGCAACATGTCGCAGCAAGACCTTTTCGATTCCCCCCCGGACCTTAGTACTACTGTATACCAGGGGATGGGCACCGGGCAGATGCAGCTGCATGACCTTGACCAGTCGTTCCTTAACTTGACCCCGCCCCCACCAAACCTGACCAGCACCCATGCCCAGTACTTCCAGGGCCCTGTAAATGGCAAGCACGTCCATGGCCAGCTTCAACGTTCACCTGGAATACTCGGCTGCGTCAGAGACTGGGATTGATGTGTCATACGAGCAGGCCGCTTTCAGCAGCAGCCAGCCGACCGAGGAATCTACGGGCAGCGGACAGCCGACCAGGACCTGCAGCAGCCGGCTGATGTCCTCTGAAATGGACGCGGCAGGTATCCAAGAATTGCTCGAACACGCCACTAAGGAAGCCGAAGAGAGGACCAAGGCGGTGATGCAGGAGCAGATAGACAGGACTGTGGCTGATGCTGTGGCTGCTGCCGTGGCAGCAGCGCTGGCCAAAGGCCCCGCTCGAGCACCAAAATGTACCGCCCCTGACGATTAAGAAAGTCAGCGTGAGTATATATATTCCTCTTGCTCGTCAAGGACCTAGTGCTATTAGCTTCACAAAAAGTTAGGCTATACTTACCATATATATACCCAATAACGGTGAAATGTTGGAAACCTTTTCTACGGTTGTTGTTCATGCTTCCATTCACGCTTAATAATCACATGCACCAGCATTGTCATGGTCCACCCGAATGAAAAAATAATCTCAATTTCCTCTCTTTACTTATTCCAGCGTGTGGTCCGCGACAACTACAATGCGCAGGTTTCAGCACATGATAACTTGAAGTTCGACATGTCAGAAGGGTGGGTTTTGGTTTCTGTGGTGGTTTAATAGTATATCCATCATCTGTCTAGTCACATGGTTTAAATAAGTTTTCCGTCTATTTGGCAATTAATTTACATAGTGTTTTTTTTGCAATCAGTAAGTTTTTAAAATCAACAAGTCAAGAGACCCAAGATGCTGAATTATGTTGCCTTTAATATTTTCACTTTTAAATTAATGCAACTAATTGAAATGACCATCCACGATCATTCCCTTATCACCATTTATATTGATTTTCGATTTGGCTTGTTCCAAGGAATTTCACAATTTCACCCTTTTCAGTGCGAAGTTTACCGACCCCCACAACCAGGCAGTGGCTCAAAGTGTGCTCTCTGACGTCCAGTTGGGCTATCCTGAGTACAGCCGGGAAGACATACTGAGTAAGTATTGTAGCATATAATAACTCTAAGTTTCATTAATATTATTATTGTATGCTTTACATCTAAGTAATTACATGCAGATGATTCACTCTCAAATATACCAGGCCGTTGAACCTTTCCTTCAATCTAATCGAACTTAATTTAACTATTTTTCAGACTCGTGCAGGGCACACTACACGACACACTACACCAGGGCCCGCCAAGAGCGTACGTAATGGACTTCTTCCTTCTTAGGAAGAAGAGGTCACTTATGCGACATCATCGGGGCGAGGTTGGGTTTGTTTAACACTGTGATTGAAGTGTCTCACGTAGATCTATTTAATGATTTAACCAATACATATATAAATACATGTAGAACAGTAGTACATGTCCCTCTGGTGGATGTAAAGTGTGGACCCTTAAAGGGTCCGATATTAAGTAAATTCGCCTGGTATTTTGGACAATCTTTGTGAATTACAATCAATTAATATATATATATAATACAGGTCCACTTATCCTTTTCAGAAAGTTCGTCGACGAGTGGCCACCCTGGATTTAACAGACTGTGACGCGGAAAAACGCGAACGGGTCAAGAAGGTCTTGACGGTGGATTACACCAGCGGGCAGGACCGTGACCCCACCGACGGCACAAAGACCCACATCATAGTGCCGTTAGTGTGGGAGAGCCCCGAGCTGACGGAGGTCAAGGCCGAGCTGGACAAACTCAAACGCACGATGGCCCTGAAACGGTCGCTCGGGGGCCAGCTGCCGACTAACCGGTCTGAGAACCCAGACCCCGAACAGCCAAACCCGCCAGCCGGTGCGCCCAAGTGGACAGTGTGCCAGCCTCCCCAGACTAACGTAACAGTAAATCCTCAAAAATACGACCATATAGTCCCTTCTGCAAACAAAGGTCAGCAGTCACGCTCCAGTGGAGGCTGCAGCTGGAAACAAAACTCGGTCGGAGTAGTGCAGCCCTAGGTTGGTAGAGGGTTATTACATAATGCCTCTCCTGACCCCTCCATCCGCACGAATGTAACTTTTAATTTGGAAAATATCTATAAGTACTCGTCATAAAATCGCAATTATGGGCTACACGCATTAAAAAGATACATTCCTCCCCATCCGATTCTTGTTATAAAAATTCAGTGCTATAATGGTGCGATTGTCCTACATATGCTCTTATGATAACGTTACCATCTAAACTGCGGGGTCACCGTTGATCTGGGGAGGCTAGCACACCGTCCACTTGGGTGCACCGGCTGGCGGGTTTGGCTGTTCGGGGTCTGGGTTCTCAGACCGGTTAGTCGGCAGCCGGCCCCCGAGCGACCGTTTCAGGGCCATCGTGCGTTCGAGTTTGTCCAGCTCGGCCTTGACCTCCGTCAGCTCGGGCTCTCCCACACTAACGGATCGCAAAGAAAAGTAAAGTGAACCAATGGAAACTCAGTTCTTCATTTTCGATGGGTGACGGACAATTACTAATATATAACTCTGGTACCAAGGTTGTTGTGAGAACTGGCATACATATATAATGTTAAAAAACATGCATGTCCGTCGGCGAACCAACTGGGGGCGGCGTTCCATTCCCGACAAACACTACTACCGGGTACCTTAAGCGCGCAGCGCTACAAGTACAGTATCATTAAACACACCCTATGCTTGGAAAGAGCGACTACCTATGAGCATAAGAGGCACTGATCCATGATCAGAGGGCAGGAGGTATAGACTGCTTATCATTTAAAGTCATATAAGAGGCACAGTGCTTGTATGCTAACACTTTGCACTCACTAAGCATGAGTAAAGGCGCATCAGTCTAACTTGCGCTAACCACTGCGCACAGTATGGAAAGTTACATAAAGCCCATAAAACATAGCTTAGCTGTGCTTCAACTTTGCATGTGTTGAGGGTAGGGAGCACTGTGCTATATTGGTGTTAATGGGACTCTGCATTTGGGGTGTGAATTAGGTTTATGCAATACGGGACAGGGGGACAAAGTAGGGTTATGACCACACGGTGTGTTAGTCATACTATGACTGTTTAATCATTTTGGCGCAGGAAGACTGACACGGACTGTGCCCAACTTACATAATGTGGTGTTGCGCAGCAAATCTCGAAAAAGACACAAGGCTCACTTATTCCCGTGGTAGGGTGCTTCATACAAAATGGTTTATTTAGTGATTTGGTACATAACCTAATCATAACGATCTCAGTTACAATAAAACACGGTAGACGGGGACAACAAAAGAACTAGGCTGTGGTTATATCACATAATGTATGCACTGCAGCGGAATGTTATAATCTCACAGCCACGGCAAATTTTTGACCTCATACACTAATAGACTTGGCCCTGTTTGAATTACTTTGCTATATACCGTGTCAATCAGTGTAAGGGATGTGTTCACACTCTTGCAGTGTCAATAGTATGGAGGTTGCATAACAGTCCCCCCCCCCCGACCTTGCCTGTAACCCTGGAGCTGCCACTAAACTTTCGCCTCCTTAAGTTGACCCAATGACCTAGATAATATAGTATTATATGTGTGTATATATGTATGTATGTGTGTATGTATGTATGTATGTTGTATGTATGTATGTATGTATGTATGTATGTATACATGTATGTATACATGTATGTATGTATACATGATAACATGTGGATGAAAAGAATCATTTAGGAAGTTTTATATCCCTCTTTAGAGACGGGGGAGGGTTCAGGGGGGCCGGGAAGAGGTCAGGGGAATAGCCCTGGTCTCCCTGTGCATTGCTCTGTGGTGCTGACGGGATTAGGGGGAGTAGAGGGCCGGGAAGAGGTCAGGGGGATGGCCCTGGTCTCCCCGTGCGTTGCTCTGTGATGCTGACGGGGTTAGGGGGAGTAGGGGGCCGGGAAGAGGTCATGGGAATGGCCCCGGTCTCCCTGTGCGTTGCTCTGTGATGCTGACAGGGTTAGGGGGAGTAGGGGGCCGGGAAGAGGTCAAGGGGATGGCCCTGGTCTCCCCGTGCGTTGCTCTGTGGGACTGACGGGATTAGGATGGGTAGGGGGCCGGGAAGAGGTCAGGGGGATGGCCCTGGTCTCCCTGTGTGTTGCTCTGTGGTGCTGACGGGATTAGGGGGAGTAGAGGGCCGGGAAGAGGTCAGGGGGACGGCCCTGGTCTCCCCGTGCGTTGCTCTGTAATGCTGACAGGGTTAGGGGGAGTAGGGGGCCGGGAAGAGGACAGGGGGATGGCCCTGGTCTCCCCGCGCCTTACTCTGTTACTAAAGCAAATTCCTGATGACTTGTGGAAGAAAAGAAGCTTTTGATAGGGTTTTCATGCCGATTTGAGCACTTTGAAAAAAAGCCAAATTTAAAACATTTATGACTCCCAGAAGGAGTCAACTATGGGTCAAATGTGACTCTTAGGTTGTAGCCCCGAGTGAGAAGGACAATTCTATACATGCCAGAAAATTCTGTGATGATTACAACATTATCTAGAAATTTAGAAAGATTTTTCACCTTATTTTTATACTGAAAGACTCAACCAATGAATTTTGCTAAAATCTTTCATAAATGATAATTAGGCCCATCTTATGCCAAAAATGTCCCCTAATTGATGGAAATCCTTTTACATATTTCCCAGCCTTTACTCCATGTCCCTGACCATCCCTCTATGAATAGCCACCTCTAGCCTCCTGATATTCTCAGGTTGCAAAGAGCTGATGGCTTGTGGAAGAAAAGAACCTTTTGATAGGGTTTTCATGCCGATTTGAGCACTTTGAAAAATTTCCAAATTTGAAACATTTTTGACTCCCAGTATGAGTCAACTATGAGTCAAAACTGACTCTGAGCTTGTACCTCCGACTAAGAATGACCATTATAAACTAGTCAGGAAACTGTGAGACTAATAAAACATTTTCTAGAAATTTAGACAGATTTTTACCTTAATTCTTACAGTGAAAACCCCAACCAATGGATTTTCCTAAAAACTTGCATAAATGATATCTAGGCCTATCTCATGCCAAAAATATTGTCGGATATATGGGCAGCAAATTTTCTCGGGGACAACTCATGGGTTAAGGATGGGTGCAGGTGGCCAGCCTAATACATCATAGTGGGATTGGATGTGTCCTTCTGGTAGGCCTGAGCCTCAAATCAAGATAAAAACAATACAGGAGGGGGGACGGTTGGTAACCAACCACCACTATAAAGTAATGGGCCAGGTACCTGCACCTATCCTTGGTCCCTGAGGTGGGCCCCTGATAATTCAATGCCTGTAAATTCAACAACATTTTTGGCATAAGATAGGCCTAATTATTATTCCTGGAAGGTTTTAGCAAAATCTACTGGTTGAGTTTTTCTGTGTGAAAAAAACAGGAAAAATCGTTGTGATTTTCCAGATAATGTTGTAATCGTCACAGAATTTCCTGACATGTATAGAATGGACCCTATCACTTGGGGCTACAATCTCAAAGTCAGTTTTCACCCATAGTTCACTTTTTATGGGAGCCATGAACATTTCAAATTTGATTTTTTTTTAAATTGCTCAAATTGGCCTAAAAACCCTACCAAATGATTCTTTTCCTCCACAAGTCATCTGCTCCTTTCATCCTAAGATTATCAAGGAGCTAGGGCCGGGAAATGAGTAAAGTGACTTCAGCCTGGCCTCTGAGGGCTTGGTCCCTGAGGTGCCCCCTGATAATTTGATGCCCATGAATTCAACAACATTTTTGGCATAAGATAGGCCTAATTATTATTCCTGGAAGGTTTTAGCAAAATCTACTGGTTGAGTTTTTCTGTGTGAAAAAAACAGTAAAAAATCGTTGTGATTTTCCAGATAATGTTGTAATCGTCACAGAATTTCCTGACATGTATAGAATGGACCCTATCACTTGGGGCTACAATCTCAAAGTCAGTTTTCACCCATAGTTCACTTTTTATGGGAGCCATGAACATTTCAAATTTGAATTTTTTTTAAATTGCTCAAATTGGCCTAAAAACCCTACCAAATGATTCATTTCCTCCACAAGTCATCTGCTCCTTTCATCCTAAGATTATCAAGGAGCTAGGGCCGGGAAATGAGTAAAGTGACTTCAGCCTGGCCTCTGAGGGCTTGGTCCCTGAGGTGCCTCCTGATAATTTGATGCCCATGAATTCAACAACATTTTTGGTATTAGAAAGGCCTAATTATTATTCCTGGAAGGTTTTAGCAAAATCTACTGGTTGAGTTTTCCTGTGTGAAAAAAACAGTAAAAATCGTTGTGATTTTCTAGATAATGTTGTAATCGTCACAGAATTTCCTGACATGTATAGAATGGATCCTCTCACTTGGGGCTACCACCTCAAAGTCAGTTTTCACCCATAGTTCACTTTTTATGGGAGCAATAAATATTTAGAATTTGGACATTTTTCAAAGTGCTCAAATCAGCCTTAAAACCCTTCTAAATGATTCTTTTCTTCTAAATGATTCTTTTCTTCCACACTATTTTTAGATCCTATAGGCATTGCAAAATAACTGAAACTTAAAATTATATTTTTTGTGTGGTATTGCCACTGACAGGGTTAGGGGGAGTAGGGGGCCGGGAAGAGGTCAGGGGGATAGCCCTGCAGGTCTCCCCGTGGGTTGCTCTGCAGTCTAGGCCTTTACCAACACCTCTGGTCAGACATAGAAAGGGCTTGGAAATAACTAAAATGAGACAACCAAACATAGTGCTAATTATAGATGTCCCCAGCTGGGCGGGGGTGGGAGGGTGGGGAGGCTGTTATGTAACCTCCATACTATTGACACTGCAAGAGTGTGAACACATCCCTTACACTGATTGACACGGTATATAGCAAAGTAATTCAACCAGGGCCAAGTTTTTTAGTGTATGAGATCAAAATCTTCCCGTGAGCGCTCACCTCCCTTCTACAAAAGCTGTAGTGATCTATACATTTTTACAATTTGGCATTTAACCTTTTCAGTAGTCGTCAAAAACATATACAGTAAGTGAGTGCAATGCTCTCTGAATTTAGTGCATCATATACATATATATATATATACTTGGGTCAGAGTTTGGAAAATTTGAAGGTTCACGGGAAAATTTTGATCTCATACACTAAGTAGACTTGGCCCTGTTTGAATCAATTTGCTATATGCCGTGTCAATAAGTGTATGACTTACTCCACCATTAACCCTGAAACAGCACAGTATCATTATACCACTCATAGCACTGGACGTGTTAGGTATATTTCTGCCAATATTTTTGCTCCTACCTCAAAGTTTCCCTACCCCTTCTGGCGTGTAGATAAGTGTAAGTCAGGGCATGTTAACTATATTGTGTCACAAGAGTGTTTTTCCCTCTAATCTAGTAGAAGAACTATACATCATTTGATACCCAATGTGCAAATGCCATTGACCTCGCATTTGGGTCTAAATAGTCGATGCTCTATAAGCGCGTTGGCAAATTATTCATTGGAAGTGTATCTTTTCACCTCGTAATTTCGGGAATTTATCCCTACTCCTTTCGGACAGACACATAGGACACTAATTTCCGCACTAACATACTGGAGGTTTACAGACTGTGCCAGGCAATTCGTCTTAATCCCTTACCATTAATTTGGAGGAAAGGGACTCACTTCGTCACCTTGTGATCTCTAAATATAGACCCCATCTCTAGTTTGTGTATGTTGACTTACTCCTGGTCATTACTGAGGTTAATAACTTTTGTAATAGCAATTGAATCTTAACTGTTTACTACTATCTAATATGCATATGATCGTTAAATGGTGTCTTTTTGTCTCATCGATATCACATCTAAGTACCACCCCTCATGTTTCACGGAATTGTAGTATTGTACTGGATTTCTGATCTGTATTGTACTTGATTTCTGATCTGTTATTTATCCAGTTGAAACACAAATTGTTCAAAACAAAGAAAAGAATGTTTATAACAATCAAAGGTGCTACCCCTATAATCTCTGACGATTTCTTAAAAAGTATATCATTTTCCATGACTAATGATTGGCATGGTGCTCCATGTATATTTCTAAATTTAGTGGAAAGATATATATTTTTAACTGATATTTTATTTTCAATACTCTGTACAATCGGCCATAGACTGCCAGGTATACACAAAACATAATATGTAGTTTAGCATGAAGCTTTGATTTAAGGTAAATTATAACTTAACATGTTCCCGAGGTTAACAAGTGTTACTATATAAGAATAAAATAAAAGGACATTTGACACAAACTGTAGTTGTCATTCTATGTGTAGTATTTTATTGCTGAATCGATTCCTAATCTTTATCAAGTTAATCTTTATCCTCGGCGCACCACTCGCACAACACCTTGGAGCACATGATGCTGGCAGGCTCGCCCCCCTCGCAGTCGGCGTAGTAGCACCGGCCGCAGTAATTGCAGACCAAGTACATTCTGAAAATTTCAGAATGTACTTGATATTTAATATTGAGTAGGCATGTTTAAAATACACATTTTTCCAAATTTTGTGCACGAACTAATCGGACCACCAACAGTTCCAATCTTTAGTAAATGTAGCAAATTGGGCGTTTACTTTTAACGTTAACATTATAATTCTATGCCCTGGTTACATTTGCCCGGTAGTATCATCGAAAATCATTGCCGCCATGTTTATTATGACAAAAATAAAACGGCGTACCTGTACTTGCCATCCAAGAATATGGCCTGTGGTTGTGTGGCGTGTTCGTCTTTCGCAAACGTTTCCATCGCCATCCACCTTTGGTCGCTCAAGTACTCCTCCTGCTCCTGAAAAAATTGTGTGGTTAATGTTAAATGTAGCAGACGTCAAGTTTGACATTACTAAATGCCAGTGTGTGCCTGGTAAAATTGGCAAATTTCAGAACAATGGTACTGGTGAAATCGTCCCACTCATCATTTTTATTTTTTTTACACATATTTCCCTTCCTATGCCTACATGTTTTTTCTCCTCAGCTTCACCGTGTTAATCCAAATGTACCAACCTGGGTCGGTGCCTCCGAACAGTAGACGCACGTCCACTCTGACGGGCCGTCCAGGAGCTGCTGTTGGTCGTGCGTCCTGGAAAAAAAAAATCAAAAATGATGACACCGTGAATCATTTCAACATAGGTGGCCGAAATTACCAAATCTTCAGCATGTCAATTTGTCTCACCAAAACTCTGTTTCATTTTATAGTGCCAGTGTGATCAATTTGCAATTTTTAAATTTTAAACCTACTTTGGGGTGAACAGGGGCGTCCACTCGGTCCATTTGGGTTCCGTCCAGTTCGTTTCGTCCTCTTCAATATTGTCGTCCTCACGCGGTGTCCATGTCTGGGTCCCCTCTTTCTCCTCCGACAGCACTTGGGCGCTGGAATGAGCCAAAAATCAACCTTTTAATGTTTTGAATTGGTTATCTACGTGTTTGTGTAGAAAACGAAAAAAATGGAAAATATGTATCCAACAGCTGTTATCCACACCCTGATAGATTTGTTGACAAACACTCTATGGATGCATAATCCCCGCCCCCAAGTTATTCTCCCGCAAAACCTGAAAAAACACTACTTCACTCTAGGCAAGTTATCTTATCAAAATTTAGGCAAGTTATCTTATTCACCTACCGGGTTTTCTGCTCAGTTGCCATTGTTCAAAATGTAGCGCTTGGGTTTAATGTCAGTAATCTGCTGCGTACGTCTTTTATGGACCTGATGCTGGCGCAGGACTATGTGTGTGCACGTGGTGGGCACAGCCTTATAAAGCTGGTGCCCCCTCCCCCTGTCCGCTACCTCTATAAGGGGCAGGTAATGAGGGGGCGATCTAGCTAGGTCAGCCGAGCAGTCTGAGCGACCGGTGTCAGGTTGTAAAGTCATATAGTCCTTTTCCATATCAAATGGACATAATTTCTTAAGGTTGACTCCCAATGGATGGTGGTACAATGTAATCATTAATCGGGTTTTAATATACATTATCATAAATTAACATTCAAGTTCAAATATAAACTGACTGTGTGAATATACATTGCAATACTATTTTTGTAATAATGTTAAGATCTGGGTTAAATGTTATAACCAGGGGCAGGCTCCAGTGTGGGTGCAAAGTTCTGGAAACCTTACAGCTGTGCATGTGATGAGAGTGTTACGTCACTGGGTGATTAGCAGGATTAACTCTCCAGATATAGATACAGTCCATGGTTGAATGTGAAAAGGACCACCTGTGCAGACATGCTTGGCCCCTGGTGTACTAAGCAATAAACAAGCCAGATCAGTCTGGACTGAACCTTCAAGCTGAACACAAGCATTCCTGCCTTGACTTTGGTTATTTCTTAAGATGTAGGCTAAAACACCTATATTTTACAGTGTCGACACACGGCTTGACTATCTAGTTCTGCAAAGAACTAGGCATGCATTCTTCTCTAGATTAGTCAGAAGCGGTCTATAAGGACTATATGGCGACCACACAGTGTAGAGAGGCAAGGTACGACCACCTGGCCCTCCCCTGGCCTCCATGGAGGTCTGGTTGCATCCACTGAGGCCTGGCAGCATTAGGAACTGCTCTGCGGCGGTCCTGGGAGATCTGCGGCGGTCCTGGGAGATCTGCGGCGGTCCTGGGAGATCTGCGGCGGTCCTGGGAGATCTGCGGCGGTCCTGGGAGATCTGCGGCGGTCCTGGGAGATCTGCGGCGGTCCTGGGAGATCTGCGGCGGTCCTGGGAGATCTGCGGCGGTCCTGGGAGATCTGCGGCGGTCCTGGGAGATCTGCGGCGGTCCTGGGAGATCTGCGGCGGCCTGGAGAGACGTCCAGCAGCCTCGGGAAGATGGGGGCAGCCCTGTGAGGACGGGGACGGCTTGGCAATTCCCCTGCCTCCACACCACAGCCCTGCGGAATGACTGTGGCAGTGGCACCCTATTCAAGCTGACGGTGCCCTGCACGAACTGACACGAACTACACAAACTGAGACACCCCCTCCCCAGCATGAACTGATGGCGCCCTGTAAGGTTGGTGAAAATGTTCTTGGATTGGCAGCGGCCCTACCAAGTCAGTGGCCACCCTGGAGGACAAGTTTGGGCACGCCACACAACCCATAGAGGTGACCTTCAACATTGCAATTTCTAAAAACGTACAGTAGGGTGGTAATGTTGTGTAATTTAAAATGTGGTAATGTAATGTAATGTATTTTATTGTCTTCATGCTCGTGTGCAGTGGTTATTGACGTACACATTATATGTCTATAAGTATATGTATACTGAATTATAGGGCGGACAAGGTATGCTGATGGTAGTTGCCTCTCCCATTTACGGCTTGGTGGTATGTAAAATGTGTTAATATAGTCTGGGAGAATAACAATATAATGCACTCAGGCCGTCTTTGTGATATGTAATTTTGTTTTGGTATGATCAGGAAAAGAAGTGTACGTTATGGCAACTACCCTACCTGTTTTCATGACCCATTCTCATCATAGAATGGAGACAAATATATAATTTGAGCTATAGGAAAGATGAGGTACGCTGATAAGGCTACTTTTCCCATTAATGGTATCTGAAAATATGTACTTTTAATTTATCGGGTAGATAAGGTATGTTAATAGAAACTGCCTCCCCCAGTTTATGGCTATATCGTATATATAGAACGTTTCCTTTATGTTTAAAGTTTAGAATTTTATTTACGATGCCTATTCATAAAATTATTTCAATCATCACTCCTTTATAAGCCAGATTTATGAACTGGGCTATAGGGTATAAAGGTACGTTGGTTAAGCTGCTTTAGCTATAAATGGTCAGGTGAAATAAGTTTCCAAATTTAAGAATACCAGACTTGGAGGAGCGACTTTCAGCCTCCACTATGGTATATTACCTAACATGATATTATATTGGTATAATAGTTTTGGGAAAATAGGGTGTACGTTGTGAAAACTGCTCTACCCTGTCATATTGGTAAAACCTGTACTTCTCCATTAGAGGTAGTATATGAAATGCCTCCATAATTATTAAGTTACAAGTTGTGGCTGGATAATATGGTTAACCTTTCCTCCAGTCTTGGCTGGGTAATATATATGGTTAACCTTTCCTTCAGTCTTGAATTTTTGTTAATGCACTGATAAGGCCTATTTGCAATCTTTACTAGTTTTGAGGTCGTATTTAGGGCAGGCCCCACAACCCATAGAGATAACTTTGGAAATTACCCCAGCATAAACGTCTGGTAATGGTGATCAATTTTAGTTCCTATATAATTATGTGCCCTGTTAAATTTTCTTGTATGTTATATAATACTCTTGTTCATTATATCATCTTGTTTATTCCTTAGAGTGGAGGGAATACATATTATAACTTGCTTTGGTGGTTGCTAGGGAGAATAGGTGTACATTGTTACAACTGCCCTACCCTGTTAAGGATAGACAACACCACTTGGTGGCCAATTCGCGGGACTCTCTTTAAATAGGCTTGTATTTTGTAATATTTATAGCATGAATAAGAGTGTTATATCATTAGATACCCTTTTAATAGCCTATTTACTCATATAATTCATATTTTGATGTGTAAACATATACCTATATGGGCATGCTGGAAATACAAAAAATGCATTTTTAACTTTTATTTTTTGAACATCAATATCTCGCTTAATATTTAATGGAAAGGCATGACATTTTCACATTATATAGAGAACATTCATTTGGAGGGAAGGGTGTCTCAGATTTTTTATTAAGGTCTTAGTTTTTGTTTTATAGATTCTAGAAAATAATGTTGAAAAAAAAACCAAAAAGTTTCCCGTTTTTTGACATAAAATGAAAACTAGGACCTAAATAAAAAATTTGAGACACGCTTCCCTGCATACAAATGTTATAAATAAGCTCCAAAAATTTTGTGACTATCCATTGGGTGGTAGCAGAGAAATCCATGTTCAAAAAATAAAAGTGAGAAAATAGGGTTTTCACCTCTATTTTTATTAGTTTCAACATGACAGCAATTTATTTTGTATCAAAAGATGGAGAATAATATATCCTACCATTTGATATACACTACATAACTGTACCCTTATTAGGTACAGCGCAATATGAATTACTGTAATAGGGACCCTGAGAGGTGTTGTCTATCCTTAACTAGCCAAATCCTTCTAAAAAACAGACAGCAGGATGCATGCATCTTAATTAGTTTTCTACATGCACATAATATGATGTTCTTATGTATCTGATTATGTCTCACAGGTTTTGCATGGGTTCGATAGTCGGAAAAAATTGATGTATGTTTTCATAGTCTTCTTGTACGTTATATAAGGCTCCTGTGCATTTTATTGTAATATCATGTTGGTATGATATTCTGAAAAAAGAAAAAAAGGTGAACAATGAGATTTCTGCCCTACTCCATTCTGGTTATTATCAAATTGTTATTAGGATATGCATTGGGCATATTACGATGGTTGATGTGTGTATAATATCATAGTCAGTTATTAAGATAGAAAGGTACGCTGATGAAAGTGCTGCTATAATTGAGTGGTATTTGCAGAGTTTTTGTCGGAATTTAAATACAAGAAATGCACGATATGTACCCTTTGTATTAGTATGATGTTCTTGCCCTTTATTTCCAAGACCAGAGGAGGAACTTTGAAGGTTACTGTAGGAATTCCCTGTTTATTAATGGGTGGTAGTTGTTGAACTCCCCATAGTTGTGAAGGTCAGTGTAGGGATTCCCTTCTGTTTTAATGAGTGGCAGTTGTTAAACTCCCCATAGTTTTGAGGGTAAGTGTAGGGATTCCCTTCTGTTTATTAATGGGTGGTAGTTGTTGAACTCCCCATAGTTTTGAAGGTTACCGTAGGGATTCCCTTCTGTTCATTAATGGGTGGTAGTTGTTGAACTCCCCATAGTTTTGAAGGCTAGTGTAGGGATTCCCTTCCGTTTATTAACGGGTCGTAGTTGTTGAACTCCCCATGGTTTTGAAGGTTAGTGTAGGGATTCCCTTCTGTTCATTAATGGGTGGTAGTTGTTGAACTCCCCATAGTTTTGAAGGTTAGTGTAGGGATTCCCTTCCGTTTATTAACGGGTCGTAGTTGTTGAACTCCCCATGGTTTTGAAGGTTAGTGTAGGGATTCCCTTCTGTTCATTAATGGGTGGTAGTTGTTGAACTCCCCATGGTTTTGAAGGTTAGTGTAGGGATTCCCTTCCGTTTATTAACGGGTCGTAGTTGTTGAACTCCCCATGGTTTTGAAGGTTAGTGTAGGGATTCCCTTCTGTTCATTAATGGGTGGTAGTTGTTGAACTCCCCATAGTTTTGAAGGTTAGTGTAGGGATTCCCTTCTTTTTACTAATGAGTGGCAGTTGTTGAACTCCCCATAGTTGTGAAGGTCCGTGTAGGGATTCCCTTCTGTTTTTTGTTTGTTTTTTTAAATTTTTTATTCCAAAGCTAGTCTTTCAGAGAAATTTTCTCTGCTCTTCCAAGATGGCCGATCTTGGTACAACATGGCCAAACAAACAATTATAATAAAAAAATACAACAATGATAGAGGCTATATACATGATTAAGTTCCAAGCATGGTTGAACCCAATTACAAAAGTGAATGGCTCATTTCAATAAACTAGTTTAATACAGAAAGGATTGGCTTGACTAGTTTTCGACCAGATGTAAGCCGTTTTCAAAAGCTTAAGCAGAACATTGTTATACATCAATTTCAATACATTTCAATACACTTTAACTTGACTAGTTTTCAGTCAAGAGTTATTAATGGGTCATAGTTGTTGAACTCCCCATAGTTTTGAGGGTAAGTGCAGGGATTCCCTTCTGTTCATTAATGGATGGTAGTTGTTGAACTTCCTATAGTTTTGAAGGTTAGTGTAGGGATTCCCTTCTGTTTATTAATATGTGGTAGTTGTTGAACTCCCCATAGTTTTGAAGGTTAGTGTAGGGATTCCCTTCTGTTGATTAATGGGTGGTAGTTGTTGAACTCCCCATAGTTTTGAAGGTCAGCGTAGGGATTCCCTTCTGTCATTAAAGGGATGAAAGTTGGGGATTTGATTAATTTTAGCGTGTATTTTTTTTGTTTTAGTTGGTGATCTGATTTCCCTATACTTCATATTTTCCCTTATCTGCATTGGTTCAGTGTGTATATTTAATTAGTGATTTGCAGTACATTTTATCACTATTGGAAACAATATGGAGAACCTACCAAAGGTGCAATTGCCATGCATGCAGCCTAGGGCTACCTGCACTATGCCCCAATCGGTTCCCCGATACCCTTTCCCCCAGCCGTTCCCTCAGTATTTCCCACAGGCTGCCTGCACAATGCCCAATCTGTTCCACAATATCCTGTCCCTCAGCAATTCCCTCAGAATTTCCCACAAGTCCCATTTCCTAACCAGACCTTCGACTTGGAGCCTCTATTGGAACAGCAGGCTCAGTATTCAGGAATTAAAAACGACAGTTTTGAAAATGGAGTGGAACATGATGAAGATCACTCAGAACAAGATGAAGAGAGGGACTAGAGATTTGATAGATGTTATGTGTGCAAAGAGGAAGGTCATTTTCCTGTGAAATGCCCTGTTAGAGCTCTGGATCGGATAGCTGATATTCTTTCAATATTGGAAAACTGGAAATTGAGCAGGCTTGAAAGACAGGCGGGGCATGTGAAGCAGACTCCTCACACAGCAATGCCCCAATGGGTTCCACAATATCTTTTCCCTCAGCAGTTACCGCAGTATTTCCTGCAATTCCCATGGCCTAACCAACTCAAATTTTTTCCACAATACCCTTTCCCTCAACAGTTCCCTCAGTATTTCCCACAATTCCCCTTTCCCAACCAGATGTTTGACCTGAATCCTCTATTGGAGCAGCAGATTCAGGATCCCTGCATTGAGAATGACAGTTTCATTGAACAGCAGGTTCAGTATTCAGATGGTGAAAATGGCAGTTTTGAAAATGGAATAGAAAATGATGATGATCACTCAGAGCAGGATGAAGAGAGGGACTGGAGATTAGATAGATGTTACATATGCTTAGAGGAAGGTCATTTTCCTGTGAATTGTCCTGTTAGAGCCGCTGATACTCGTACAATGATGGCACCCTATCTGGCTCAGATAACTGCTGATGTGGATCAGATGAACTCTCAATTAAATTGGATATCAAGCAGGCTGGAAGGACAGGCAGGGTATTTGAGGCAGACTCATCAACCAGCAATAGAAGGATATTTGCCTACAGCTGGGGATACTACATATGGACCCCCGGTAATGCCTGAGAATGCAGCAGGTCATACTGAGATACCTGTCCCACGGGATCGCCGGGTCTGTGTCCATTTAAAGTTAGGGGACAGGAAGCTTCACACACTGGTGGGTACAGGAGCCAGTAGATCCCTTATCCGAGTGGATATCTGTAAGGAACTATGTAGGAAACTTCACCGGTCTCCTCTGCTCTTTACTGGTGAGGTTTTGAGATCACTGAGTGGGCACGAGTTAGAGACCTATGGTTGGTCTTCCATTACAGTGTCAGGGAAGTCTGTCAGTGTCCATGTTGTTAATGAGCTCTTTCATGATCTCCTTCTGGGTGGAGATGGCTTAGATATATTGGGTGCAGTCTTCAATTATCAACAACATTTAGTTTCTTTTCAAGGTGAGAGGTACAAGTATGAGGATGCAAATGATAGAGATCATTTGCTTGCCTCTGCAAAGTCTGAAGCAGAGAGGTGACAAGAGAGCTTTCCTGATGTTTTTACAACCTCAGGACCTCTGAGGTCAACCCAAAGTGTTTCAATGGTAATTGACACTGGTAATGCCATGCCAATCAACCAGAGACCCTACCGTCTACCGTTGAGGAAAAGAGAGGTAGTTGATCAGGAAATAGATAAGATGCTTGAAGAGGGTATAATTGAACCTAGCATGTCCTCCTTGGCCAGTCCGACAACATTGGTTCCAAAGAAGGACGGGTCAATTCGCTTCTGCGTTGCCTACAGAAAACTGAACTCTGTCACAAAGATGCTCACACATTGCCAAATATTCAGGACATCTTCGACACCTTTACCGGTGCTACAGTCTTTTCAACACTGGATTTGAAGTCAGGTTACTGGCAAGTACCAATGCATCCAGATAGCATTGAGAAGACTGCCTTTGTCTGCCATCGAGGACTGTTTCAATTCCGGAGGATGCCATTTGGGTTGACCAATTCTCCTGCGGTGTTCCAAAGGATGATGAACCATATCCTTGCTGACTACATTGGCAAATCAGTGATGGTGTACCTTGATGATATTGTCGTATTTTCTCCAACTAAGGAAGAGCATGACCTGCATTTAGCTCAGGTTTTTGAGGCGCTTGAAGCCAACCAACTCACAATCAAGCCATCCAAATGCAATTTCAGACAAGAAGAGGTAAAGCTACTTGGATTCATTGTCTCTGGAGAAGGAATAAGATCTGACCCTGATAAAGTCAGTGCCATCAGGAACATGGCACCTCCAGAAGATGCCCGTGGGGTCCATGCCTTTTTAGGCATTACAGGGTATTACAGACAGTGTATTCCAGGTTATGCTCACATTGCTCATCCCCTCGTTCATCTGACGAAAAAGTATGCACCATTCCGGTGGGGGGAGGCTGAGCACCATGCCTGGGAGAGTTTGAGAGACTTGCTAGTCTCAGATCAGATAATGGCCTATCCACAACTTGACCAGCCCTACAAGCTTTACACAGACGCTTGTGACTATGCTGTAGGGGCCATACTTTGTCAAGAGGATGAAAATGGTGTGGAGAGACCTGTACAGTACATCTCAAAACAACTCTCCGGCTCTGAGCTCAACTGGGCTACCATAGAGAAGGAGGCATTTGCCGTAGTTCATGCCCTCAATAAATTGAGGCCCTATCTTTTTGGTGCCAAGTTTACTATATACACTGACCATAAGCCACTCAAGTCATTGTTCCTATCAGAGGTGAAGAACACAAAGATTCAGCGGTGGGCTGTCCTGTTGGCTGATTATGGTGCTCCCATCGAATATCGACAAGGACCAAATAATATCAGGGCAGACATGTTGTCTCGTATCAAACCTCATGGAGACATAGAGTGTAATAGTGACATGATTTGTGCAGTAGAGGAAGAGGAAGATATCCCATGGGAGTTCGATCAACTTGAAAAAGAACAGATAGGAAGAGAACAGAGATCGATGCAGGAATTCCACTCAGGGATGGAGGATGAGGAAGGGTACGCCATCAATAACGGGCTGCTATATACTCTTATTCCACCCCTAGGTAAACCTGAATACCCTCGATTAGTTCTACCTCAGTCTGCTAGGTATAGGGTCATTAGAAGGGCCCATACTGAAGTTGGTCACCAAGGGATGAGAAAGACGATGGACCGTCTTCAGGAGGCTTACAAATGGCCAGGGATGAGGAGAGACGTGTACAAGACCATTTCCAAATGTGCACGCTGTCCAGTTCACCGCACACAAAAAGAAAGAGTAGCTCCAACTGCTATGCCTATTGCGCAGTATCCCTCCCAAGTTGTCGGAATGGATATGTGCGGCCCTTTCCCTGAGTCTCGGCATGGTAATAAATACATTCTCAACGTAATTGACCACTGTACAGGTTGGGCAGATGTAAAGCCATTGCCAAACAAAACAGCCGAAAATGTTGTGCAGTTCCTAGAGTCTGAGTATATTCCTAGATATGGTCCCCCAGAAGTGATCATAACCGATCAAGGCCTTGAGTTCAAAAACAGAACTGTGGAAGGGTATCTCAAATCTTTGGGCACAGATGTTCGACATTCATCGCCCTTCCATCCCCAGACTAATGGGAAAATTGAATGTTTCCATAGGACATTCAAAGGTATCCTACGGAAATTTATCATCTAGGACCAACTCTTTGGGCCCATAGGATAAGTACATCCACCGTCACAGGCTACACACCCTTCTTTCTCACATATGGACGGAAACCTCGTGCACCATTCAGCAGGATATTTCCAGCACTTGATGGTGCTGAAGAGAACATCCTAGGAACGCGACTGCTTGAGTTGTCAGAGGCATTTAGAGAGGCAGCTGTCCGGACAGAGGATAGTAGAAAATATAACTACCAAAGGTTGCAGGACCGGGCTAAAGCTGGAGACCTCAAGGTTGGTGACTCTGTGGTAATTTTGGCCAATGAGAGCTCTCCATTGGATCCAAAGTGGGACCATGGGTACACAGTTGTTGGAATAAGAGGCTCAGTTGTGACAGCCGTCGGGTCTGGCAACAGGAAAAGAGTTGTAAACCGAGAGAAAGTTAGACTGGTAGATAGTGATGCAGACTGGAACACTCTAAGAGTATGCCAAACAAGGGCATATAGGGGAAAGCAGTGTCGCTTGCAGGGAGCTAGAAATCCTGTTGGTCCAGTCACAGCACCAGAAGTTGCCATTGACCAGGTGAATGAATACCGACATCCAAAGGGCCATGTAGAACAAGACAATAGGATACCGGTTGGCCTTGAACCTGACTCTCAAGAAATGCATATGCCTGATGACCTGACTAGTAATTTGGATTTTCAGGATGGACAAGACCCTCCTGATGTTATGCAAGAACGTGGGCTTGCAACAGAGCAACCACTTCCTGCAACTGGTCCACTAACATCTGGGACTGGCCAATCCATACAAATGAGAACAGGTGTGACCACTAGGGCACAAGCACGCCGAGTCCAGGCTGCTCATAAACGCTTAGCCAACGCTGTTCCAACTGAAACTGGGCACCAAGGACCCAGTGTCCAACAGGAGCCTGTTAAAGCAGAGATGCAAGACATGCAGCGGCCTGAAGCTGAGAAGCCTTTGGCACAAAATCCATCTGTGCAGAATAAGCGTCAAAGGCGCTATGTCCCGTTTGGCCCTACCAAACGTCTTGCCGCTCCAGATCCTGAAATAATTCAGGAGGAGAAACGAAGATGCGTAGAATTTGTAATTGCCTTCTTGTCAACTATCTGATCTGGATCCTATTAAGATTGACAGTAAAGTACACCTTTTGGCCTGTCCAAAAATACTCCTCTTGCCTATTTCAATTAACATTTGCATTTGGTTTCTTTTGCAAGTTAATCAACCATTTCTTAATGATGGTTGAGATACAATTATTGGTCTTTCATTACTCTGCACTCGGAAGCTGTAGGCGAATGTTTTGCTTAGGGACTTGAATCACCCCTTTGGTACCCTTCAATTATGTTGCATACATACTAATCCTTTTACCTTGACAATGCTACTCGAAGGGAACTGTCATGATCATAATCAACCATTAATTGTTTCCTATTTATCATAATCTGTTTCAAAGATAGAAGCTTCAAACTAGTATTTAGAATCAATACTATTAATTTTAGGTCACCTACCCTGCAATTTTTCCTGGTAATTGATGCTGTTAAATTAGAACTGTAGTCATTGTAACATAAATGTCATATCCATAAGCATTTGGTATGTTCAGAATGTTCTGTGTTATTCTATTGTTCATCTTACTGTGTGTATAATGGTTAGGCATAAGTTGGAAGGGTGATCAAGTTTTGCCCAGTAAGCTTATAGAAAGGGGCTTAACCAACAACAGTATAGTAGTTACTATCTGATACAGATCTGTTGTGATTTTATTGCAACTTAGGTATTCATTGTGTTAGACCTGGAGTTGAAAGACAATATAAATGTTGTACTTGTTGAGTATCTCCTAAGGCTGGTACATTTTCATGTATATGGATAATTGATTGGTAGAGTTTTATCTTGATGTAGTTGATTGTTTTGACTATTATGACTTTTTTTTTCTAAGCTTGCAAGGTGATTATTTTAAGTGCATCCCACTTGCAAGCTAGAAGTGGGGAGGCTATGTAAAGTCATATAGTCCTTTTCCATATCAAATGGACATATAATTTCTTAAGGTTGACTCCCAATGGATTGTGGTACAATGTAATCATTAATCGGGTTTTAATATACATTATCATAAATTAACATTCAAGTTCAAATATAAACTGACTGTGTGAATATACATTGCAATACTATTTTTGTAATAATGTTAAGATCTGGGTTAAATGTTATAACCAGGGGCAGGCTCCAGTGTGGGTGCAAAGTTCTGGAAACCTTACAACTGTGCATGTGCTGAGAGTGTTAAGCACTGGGTGATTAGCAGGATTAACTCTCCAGATATAGATACAGTCCATGGTTGAATGTGAAAAGGACCACCTGTGCAGACATGCTTGGCCCCTGGTGTACTAAGCAATAAACAAGCCAGATCAGTCTGGACTGAACCTTCAAGCTGAATACAAGCATTCCTGCCTTGACTTTGGTTATTTCTTAAGATGTAGGCTAAAACACCTATATTTTACAAGGTGTTACATAAAGTGTCGCTCGTGCAGCCCGGGCAGGAGGTGTCCTGACACCTGACTCAAGAAACCACCCTCAAATGCACACAGCCTCACACCCCCAACCTGTGAAATAACTTCAGAAAACGTACCTCAAAGTCGCACATCCTGTGACCGTAACCTTGTGAAGTAAATTCCTACCTTCTTTTTTAATGTACTCACATTCTAAGGTTTAGGGCATAATATAATTATTCCTCCTATGAATACACTACTTCAAGGCCAATTTTTATTAAAAAACTTTTGCTTTTGTTGGCAAAAGCGTCTAAATCGCATAATCCTAACAATGAATACAACACCGAACAGTGTCCGAAATTAAGCTGCCGCGCCCTGTGCCCGGCGTGCACATTTCCACGAACAGGTGCGCGATTTTTAAGTTGTGCACCGTTTTTATATATGTGCACACTTTTCATGGATTTTTTTATTCCTATATATCATGGGGTGCATAGACAACATTTCGGGTGCACAACCTCAGTAATTATCCATACGTTTTCAGCTTAATTTCGGACACTGCGAGTTCGAGATCTATAGGTGCTCTAGATCTACAAGAAGTCGTGGCACCGAATGGGACAGACGATCATATTTTCTTCTTCAACCACATATCCAAAATGTCCACTTATCCGCATGACAGGCAGGAATGATGCCCATGAAGGGTGCTCGAACTTTGCCTTGTGCCACATTGTATAAGGACTAATGTTTCTGGATGCGACGGTGCTGTGTTGGTACCACTTCACAGCTGCAAACAGATGTTGCCTCTTCTTCCCGGTTGTCCTACATTCTATGCAATGTTTCATGTAGTGTGTGGCGATGCACGGGTGCTCCTCGGGGTCATTTTCTTTGTCTTCGTACCAATTGGCCATTAGTCTAGACAACTTTTTACCACTGCTGGACATTTTGCTGGAATAAGTCACGGGGCCATATTTTACGACTTTAGACTGCAGGTAATATGAAGGCATAAATGACTTCTCTACGATCTCCTGTTCTGCGGGGTACATCTTTTGGTATGTTTTCATGAGCAGCTCAAGATCGGCAGAGTCGAGCCACTCCTTTTGTTCTCCAAATGTCTCGAAGCCGTCGGGGATACTCCACAGGTTCTCGCACTCTGCCAAATCTCGCTCATTGGGGACATCGAGTGTTTCCGGGACCGTTGTTGCTTTCTTCTCTCCTTCTCCCAGCTGGCAGTGTTTGCCAAATTTCCCCTCATGTTTGGCCGGCATTTCGGCACGCGCCTGACTGACACGACTCATCTGGTGAAACCTCTCAAACAATTGTTTCTCTATCTGGCGATTGTTAGTCGGCACATCCCCCAAGTAACCATTATACCGCTCAAAACTGAACAGCCAAGGACTGGGAGCTGGACCGTACTCCAGGAGACAGTCCCTTAAATGGAGATGTAGATGCATGTTTGGGGTAATGAATCGCGACCCGAACTGGACCTGTGTGCGCCTGCAAAAGTACAATAGTTTCTTGTGTACCAGTTCTATCTCGTGGCATGTAATACAAGGCTTGCACAGAAGTCAAGTGGCCTCTACGAAACGCTGCCAGGTTTGAAGCTGATCTCCGGCAAAAGGCCCTGGAGGCAGAATCCAGACGAGACTGTCACCCAATTCTTCCACTCCTTTGCCGTCCACGTCCCAGCATTCGATTTGATGTTAGTTACCACGCAGTCATCCGGTAGTCCCTCTTTAAACTCATTCAGATGAGCATCAATAATCAACACCTGATTAGGGCTTAGTACAACCCCCAACGTCAACCCTTCCTCATCTGTTGACCCTTCCTCATTCGGATCCGGAGTTTTCTTCTTCTTCTTCGATTTCTTCTTCTTCTTTGACCACTCTGGGTTGGTCCACCTCTTCCACATTCGCTTGGCGGTCCCTGAATTCCAAAAAATAAAAGCACATATGTGAAATCGGTATTGAAACCCCAATGAACCTAATAGTCCAAAGGCAAATGCAAGTTTCCATTTCAAACACATTATCGGTGCTAAACATTACTTAACGTTAGGTCTTACTTCAACACTTACCCAACAGTACATTATGCATCACATCGATCGAGAGGAACCTGAAAAGATGAATGTAAAGCGTCTAAGTAACAACATATAATAATTATAGTTACTGCTAATGGAAACATTTTTATTAATGTTTATTCAAATGTCAAATTCAAATTTTTATTAATTTGGTATAATTCTGTGCCTTTAAGTTTGTTCGGCCTGGAGATTATACTTACTTGATGGGATTGAAGTAGGGCAATTCCATGAGGACACAGGAACGAGCTCCATACTGTTTCTCAAGTGCACTTCTCTCTCTTGGGGTGGATGCAGCTCTAATCTCCCTCACTCTCTCCTTGTGTTGGTCCAGAGTACGAGGAGTCCAATTCGCCAAGTTGAATCCTCCACGGTTTGAATTCTTGAATTCCCTCAGACATTTTGAACAACCCATGATAGCATTAGGTAGCAGGAAACAGCAGGTCTTCCTTCCTGCAGGGAGGTCTGCAGCAACGTTCAAAAGTGCCAACTTAACGGTCTTGCCCCTTGGGTAATCGTTGGTTATAAGCCCTTTCCCCCTATTCCAGAATTCCTTGAGTTCGACGACTAGGGGCTGCAGAAAACTGGTAAGGTCAGCAGGTTCTTTAGTGAAGTTTGGAATTATACTGAATAGTATGACGTTCTCAAGTCTGTACCGCTCATTTCTGGGTAGGTTAAGAACCATTAGGTAAATGCCCCCTACTGACATCGAACATTTCCGAGAGAATGGTTGAAACCAATCGATATTCATCTGAAGAGCCAAGTTGTTTTCATTATTAAGAAAACCATCGTTCTCCCTGTTAAAATCTTGCCATACCGAATCGTCATAGATGTCAGCAAACACTCCGTTGGGCATCCTCCTGCCCTTCCACTCTCTACATTTCAGCTCAAAACCTCGACGTTTCATCATAACCTGCAAACTCTTCTCGAGCGACTGGTAACAGAATGTCTTAATTGGAAGGAAGGTAATTTCCCCACTAATCCTGGCCTCATAAAACAATTTCCAGTTGCAATGTCTTAAATCATAACCCATGGTCCCACACCTACTGGGTTGCTGATTACCATGAACATCCGTGTAAAAGCCTCGCACTTTCGTGCTGGACATCGCATAACACTTTGCTCAGCATACACTCGTAGAGTAATTAGTCAACGTTAGGTCTGTACCCAACCATTTGTACATCATCAGCATCGTTTTAGGGAATACTGCCTCGGCGGCTTGTGAAACCTGGTCATTACCTGCTACCGTCAATAATTCACAAATGAAGCACATGACTTTAGCCATTTGCGTATCACTGGTGAAGGTGTGGATCTGCCACTGCAAAAAAAAGAACAGAACCCATGAAAATAGGCTTTGGATATTCTTATTAGTGGCACCAAGAACTACCCTTGACAATGGGCTAGGAAGACCGTTCCCGTCACCGAAAACCACTTTTAAATGACGAATGGCCATGTTGCGAATCCTGTCTGCCTCTGGATCAAGGTTATCATTTTCCTCAGATTCTTGGGAATTATCCATCAGACGGTAATAGTAATCGATATCATCACCTGACTCTTGATCGGCTTCCATGGGTACTGCCTCTTCAACAGGCTGATTGTCTGCTTCTGCCGGATTCCCAACTTCAGCCTGCAGCTGATTAGCAGGTGCAGCTTCGACCCGAATACCAGCTTCAACCTGGATACCACCTTCAGCCTGAATACCCGCTTCAGCCTGGTTACCTGCCCCAGCCTGAATACCCGCTTCAGCCTGGTTACCTGCCTCAGCCTGAATACCCGCTTCAGCCTGGTTACCTGCCTCAGCCTGAATACCCGCTTTAGCCTGGTTACCTGCCTTAGCCTGAATACCCACTTCAGCCTGGTTACCTGCCTCAGCCTGAATACCCGCTTCAGCCTGGTTACCTGCCTCAGCCTGAATACCTGCTTCGGCCTCAAGACCCACTTCTACCTGATTGCCAGCGTGTTGAGGTAAACCAAAGTCTGGTGGTTCTGCAAGACACATGTACAAGAATAAATTAAATGTACAGTAGGGTTGCAGAGTACTAACGATGTCCCACCCAATGTTTTTTCTCTGAATGAAAAATTATGATAGAAAGATGGAGGGAGGTATATCCCGGGCATGACCCTTTATCTGTTGTACATATATGGTACAGACCGACGCCTATGGCACCACCAGCTGAAAGCCGCGAATTGCCGCCACATGCCACAGCCCCGACCCAGGGGAAGCTGCACCCCTAACCTCAGCTACACGCGTGAAAGCCGAGAACAGCTGCCACAGTATTACGAGGAGATTACTATAGCCGCCAGCCTGGCCGTCAGGTCGACTGGTGAGGGCATGTCACCTGCCATTAAAACCTAGGGTCTAACCATTTTAAGGGCGGGTGAAGTTTCTTCAGCTTCTGAAACGCATTGTCAGCCTTCAGGTCTACTGGTGAGGGGATTTCACCTGCCTTGAAAACCGAGGGTATAACCTTCCCGCTACTACTCAGGGCCAGCTGATTTCGATATAGTGCATTTGGTATACGGATACGTCAATATCATGAGTGTCACCCCTGGTGAGAATCTTCTTAATTACTTTGGTTATACAAGTCCATGGGCGACTGTCCAACTTCTTCATAGTCGATTCTGTTTGTTTAAATTGCATGGTAATTTGAAAGGAATGTGTTTGTTTAAAGTTGAGATGACAACCTTTATTGTTCTTTTTTTTTTCTTTTTCAATAATAGCTGCCGCGTACTTGGCCCTTGTATCTTGCGTGGAATTTGGTCGAGCTGCAAGTGGTGGATACAGGCATAGGGTCGTTCACAATAAGCCTGGAGTAACCCGGACCCGGTTGGTCAACCTCACTGCTCCAATGACCGGTCACCCTCCACCAAAACACGATGCCATGACCGGCCTCACCTTTCATGACAACCTTCAAGACGTGTTGGACCATACGGTAACTGACACTGGATCTGAAGCCAACCCAGGAGACGAAAACATTGAAGAATTCCCAACTGTGGTACTTCTCTCTTCTTACACTCTTCTTGTTATCCTCGCAATAGCATATTGTTTGGTTGCTCCGGAATTACTGGCATGTTCACAGACGCTCGTTTTCATGTATACTTGCTTGTCTCAGGCAATCACAGTGTATGGCTTAAAATTGGCACGTTCCCTGGACATTTTGGCGATTTTATCTTTCAAACATATATGTAAAAAAATAATAATTGTTTTCCAAGTTTCATTGTTAGAACTGTAAGTCCCACCCCTTATACTATAGACAATACTCTTTCTCCTCGGCTTTGCACTTTTCCCCACCAAAAATGACCTGAATATTATTTGAAAAGTGCAGAATTTCGGCATGCCTGAATCTAACAACGTTAACATTGATATTGAGAACAAAAGATGAAGTTTCGAACCAAAATTTATTTACCTGGGCGACGTGGTGATGGAGGATCCACTTTTTGTTGTTCTCCTTGATATTCCCCTTCAGCAGGTTGCTGGCCCTGCTTTGGCGTGTCTTGAAGTAGGTGTTTGCAGCGGCTAGAAAAAGAGGAAGGTTAGGAAGTATGCTTAAAACTCGAGCCACTAAGTCGACAAAGGCAATAAAGCAGGCAATACAGGTTAAAAATGCAAAGTGAGGTCACCATACTATTCATGAATTACAACCATCATTACACCGGTATTATATTTTTCGTCCAGATAATCGAACTAAAGTTGTTTTTTTCAGATGACTGGTAGGATAACGTAATATATCAAAGAAACAATTTCCAATGTAATTGGAGCCTAATTATACACCAAAAAAAGATTTCAAGCATCTCAAGCATCTTAAATTTTGTGTTAATTCATGGATCAAAACTTTGGAATCATGGACATAAGATGCGTGAAATGTCTTTGGTCGTCACCGCTGTACAGCTGCAGGTTAGTTAACAAGGAAACTTGCTACTGATCGGACTTACCTAACACCTCTGGTCTGGGGGTATCTGGGCCCATGCACACGTTGTTAACAATAGCATCGATGATGGCAACGTTGTCTGGATGTTTGATCCCCACCCTGAATGTTGGAATATATTTATATTGTTAATTCATCGGCATTACGTCAAGTGCTCTACGACTCTTTTAAGATCAGAACGGCAAAGGTTATATTCAGCTTTTGGTGTTTAGGAACCATTACCCATTGCTTACTTAAAAACAATATTATTGTCTGTACTATTCATGTTGTTATGACGTAATCAACGTACCCCAGGTTAAGGTTGAAGCCCCAATCTGTCTCACTACTCCTGGCCTTGTACGCAGAACGAACGAGTGCCTAGAAACAATATAACAAGCCAAGAATTAATGTGGCACTTCTAACTAAATTTCAGTGTATGAAATCTTAACATAAACTGGCGCGGTAAAAGAGAACATCAGGGCTATACTAGGAATGAGATCATTTCTAAACAAACCGAGAACTCTATTAATCGGTAACGTTTTAGAAGCGACATTATTAGTTAAGCTGTAAAAAGAAACTTCGGAACTTACACATATTTCTTGGCGTGGGTGCAGTTTGGGTGGTTTGCCAGGCTTGGCTTGGTTGACCAGCAGCTCCACTTGGGCTTTTGCTGCTTCCTCCTTCGCTTTACGGCACTTCTTCTCCAGGTGTTCCATCCTGGCAAGCAAATCTGCCATGGCCGGTTGAGACGTCGGGGGCCCGGGCATGGACGACGTTTGGGACGTGGAGGGCCCGGGGGTGGACGACGTTTGGGACGTGGACGACGTTGACGACGTTTGAGACATCAAGGGCCATGGACACGTTTGAGACGTGGAGGGCCCGGGGGTGGACAACGTTTGGGACGTGGACGACGTTAACGACGTTTCAGACCTCAAGGGCCATGGACATGTTTGAGACGTGGAGGGCCCAGGCGTGGCCGATGTTTGGGACGTGGACGACGTTGACGACGTTTGAGACATCAAGGGCCATGGACACGTTTGAGACGTGGAGGGCCCGGGCGTGGACGACGTTTGGGACGTGGACGACGTTGACGACGTTTCAGACCTCAAGGGCCATGGACACGTTTGAGACGTGGAGGGCCCGGGCGTGGACTCAGTTGGGACGTGGACGATGTTGACGACGTTTGAGACGTGGGATGCAGTACAGCCTTGGGAACCACCAAGGCTAAGGTCGAGGTCGTTGAGGGTGGATCCTTCTTGGAACAGGGAAAGATCCTGAGACAGATCCTGAGACAGATCACCATCATTCGTCTCCTCTGGCTGAGACAATTCCATCACCAGGGAACCTGCACCTACTGATGATTCAAGATCTGTTATTTGCGCGCCACCCAATTTTGGGCTGCTGGTGATCACCCTGCATGAGCTCATACTCGGGTTGGACAGGACAGAGTCACGATAATCAGTAGATGTGTTCATCGTGGCAGCAAGTTTTCAAATAATCTAAAGCCATATGCCACGCCGTATTTATACATCCCCGGCTGGCCCCCCTGTAGACACATGATCTGGCGAAAGTGATCTGTTATTGATGAGGCAAGACTTTTACCATAAGTTACGTCATAGACGTGACAGGGTATACACGGGGTATCAGCGACACCATGACCGCCGCTCCTTTTGAGGCCTGTTACGTGTCAAGAAGTGTTAAGACTACCCCGCAGGCCGCGGGCCGCGGTACTCCTGTGAGGGACCTGACACAGAAGCTAGTTGACATGCGCTGCCTCAGATGGCCAACAGCTGGACGCGGTCATCATAGACGCGTGTCCCCGTGTCAAACGCGACAGAAGTCATTTCAGAGGAACCCCCTGTCGATCGGCTCTTTGAAGAAAATAGCGGCCTATTAGCTGTGCTACGCGCTACCCAGTGTAAGAACCCGTGAAGCCCCCGACTAGAAGAAGTCTTTTTAGTTATACCTTACATATCGTTTAAGTTAATTGTAGGGTGGATAACTTTTCGCTAAAGACTAGATGAAGCCCTTACAGTACCTGGGGGGTTGTGAGGTCGATGGGGGGGGGGTATAAGTATGTGCCTGTACTAGACACTAGTTCAGAACAGCCAGATGATGGCCATGGACATAGAGCGACTGTTAAACGCAAGTCTGCGTCTGCGTACTGTTCGGGAGGGACCGCCAGTGGCGAGACCTAGTCACCTCCCACCCGCCGACCAATCCAACCGTCAGTGGCTGCTTCTGTTGTTAGTGATATACCTGGGGTGGAAATTTATTGGTATCTGCTCGAAATTGGCAGCAGGCTGCCGCTCGTTGGCGCAGGGTCAATGTCGGAGGGCTACAGTGCAGTGCTGTCTGCACGGGAAGATTTTGATCTCATACATTAGACAGACTCGGCCGTGTCTGAATCCACTTGCTCTAAACCGTGTCAAGGAGTGTAAGTCTTACTCCACCATTATCCCTGACACAGCAAAGTATCATTATACCACCAATAGCAGTGGGCGTGTTAGGTAATATTTTTGCGCCCACCTCAAAGTTTCCCTTCCCTTCTGGCGTGTATATAAGTGTAAATCAGGGGGTGTTAACTATATTGTGTCACAATAGTCCCGTCCGCTCATAGTTCTCTTAACACGCCCAACCTTCTCGGCGTGTTAACGTACCTACCCTCCATTCAGGCACCAATATAATTGCCAGCAGTGGCGTACCCAGTCCCCCCCCCCCCCTCAGGGCGGGAGTGGGGGGGGGGGGGGGAGGGGTTCCCATGTTCGGTGGACCCCCCTCAGATTTCTCAAATTTTATGCAATTAAACTACCAATAAAGGGAATTATCCAAATTAGGGGTCTCTGGAACCCCTCAGATTTAGCAAAGTTTCTATGCCTATAGGGGGAATGTGGGTTGTATTTGATGGCCGCGCTTTACCAGTGTTCTACTCTCACTGTACTTAGAAGTTAGTTAGACATTAAAAGACTGTGTTTCACACTGATCTAGTATATTTGTAAATTTAGATGAAACATATATTAAGACTCACATTATCTGTTCAATACTCTGTACAATCGGCCGTAGACTGCCAAGTACACACAAAAACATAGTTTTGCGTGAAGCTGTTATTTAAGGTAAATTCTAACCTATAGCTATCATGCTCCCGAGGTTAACTAGTGTTACTATATAAAAATAAAAATAAAAGGACATTTGACACAAAGTGTAGTTAAAATCTAGTGTACTATTTTATTGCTGATTCGATTATATATATTAATCTTTATCCTCGGCGCACCACTCGCACAACACCTCGGCGCACATGATGCTGGCAGGCTCGCCCCCCTCACAGTCGGCGTGGTAGCACCGGCCGCAGTAGTTGCAGACCAAGTACATTCTGAAATATTACGGAGGCATGTTTAAATACACATTTGTTTAAATTGTGTGCACAAACTAATCGGACCATCATCAATTACAATTTTTAGTAACCGTACGAAATTCGGCGTTCACTCCAAAGTCAACATTAAGATTCTATGCCCTCGTTATTTTTTGCCTAGTAGCATCATCGAAAATCATTGCTGCTATATAATATTATTTGTTATAAAAAAAACGGCGTACCTGTAGTTGCCATCCAAGAATATGGCCTGCGGTTGTGTGGCGTGTTGGTCTTCGGCAAACGTTTCCATCGCCTTCCACCGTTGGTCCGTTAAGTACTCCTCCTGCTCCTGAAAAAAATTATGTGGTTATAGTTAAATGTGCAAAAGTCAATTTTGCACTTACTACATACCAGCGTGTCCCTCGTAATATTGGCAAATTTCAGAACAATTGTACTCGTGAAATCGCCCCACTCATCATTTTGTTTTGTTTATACATATTTCCCTTCATACGCTTACATGTTTTATTTCCCACTTAGCTTCATCGTGTAAATACAAATGTACCAACCTGGGTCGGATCCTCCGAACAGTAGACGCACGTCCACTCTGATGGGCCGTCCGGGAGCTGCTGTTGGTCGTGAGTCCTGGAAAAAAATTCAAAAATCATCACACCGTCCATCATTTCAACATAGGTGGTCGAAACTACCAAATCATCGGCATCTCAATTTTTCTCATCCAATCTCTGTTTCATGTTATTGTGCCAGTCTGATAAATTTGCAACTTTTAAATTGTCAAAAAAAAGAGCCTGTTGTTTCAGCATGTTACATGAATTCGAGTGACCACAACCATGTCCGATCGCGAGTCCGTCGTCGGGTTTTAGACAGTGTGCATTATTTGGCATGAAGATAGTCATCCTACCAGATAGTAAGTTAATAATTTTCTTTCCATGCTTCTCTTCCATCCCTGTCCATCAACAGTGTTGAACAATTTAAACCTACTTAGGGGTGAACAGGGGCGCCCACTCGGTCCATTGGGGTTCCGTCCAGATCGTTTCCTCCTCTTCAATATTTTTCTCCTCACGCGGCGTCCATGCCTGGGATTCCTCTTCCTCCTCCGACAGCACATGGTTGCTTGAATGAGCCAAAAAAACAACCTTTAAGTGTCTGGAATTGGTTATCTACGTGTATGGGGAGAAAACGAAAAAAATTGGAAAATATGTACCAAACGTAACAGCTATTATCCACACCCTTATACATTTGTTAACAAACACTCTATATATGGAAGTGTAACCCTTAAGTCATTTTCCCGCAAAGCCTGAAAAAACACTACTTCTCTATATAGGCATGTTATCTTATCAAATTATAGGCAAGTTATCTCATTCACCTACCGGGTTTTCTGCGCGGTCGCCATTGTTCACAATGTGGCGCTTGTGTTAATATCAGCAAACTTCTGCGTACGTCTTTTATGGTCGTGAGGCTGGCGCGGGACTGTGTGTGTGCACGTGGTGGGCACCTCCTTATAAAGCTGGTGCCAACGCCCCCCCCCCCCCCCCCCACCCCCCCCCCCCACCCCCCGGGGGCAGGGTAATGAGGGGCGATCTAGGTTAGCCGAGCAGCCTGAGCGACCGGTGTCAGGTGTTACATAAGGTGTCGCTCGCGCAGCCCAGCCCTGGCAGGAGGTGCACGTCCTGACACCTGACTCAAGAAACCACCCGTAAATGCACACAGCCCCACACCCCCAGCCTGTGAAGTAACTTCAGAAAACGTACCTCAAAGTCGCACATCCTGGCACCGTAACCTTGTGAAGTAATTTCCTACCTTTTATTTTCAATTTGAAAGTAGTCACATTATAAGGTTTCGGGCGTAATATAATTATTCCTGCCATGAATACACTACTTAAAGACGAATTTTTAATAAACAAATGTTGCTTTTGTTGGCAAAAGCGTCTAAAACACATAATCCTAACAATGCATATAAAACACCGGACAGTGTCCGAAATTAAGCCGCTGCGCCCTATAGGCCGGGCCTATAGGCCTGCAACCGGGGTGCACACTCACACTCGTGAGTCTGCACACTCACACTCGTGATTCTGCACACGCACGGCCAGGTGCGCTATTTTTAAGTTTTGCACTTTTTTTTTATACATGTGCACACTTCTCATGGAATTTTTTCATTCCCATATATCGGGGGGTGCATATCCAAAATTTGTGGTGCACAATCTCATTAATTCTGCATACGTTTTCAGCTTAATTTCGGACACCACGTGCACGAGTTCGATATATCTATAGGTCCTGTAGATCTACAAGAAGTCGTGGCGCCGAAGGGGACATACGATCATATTTTCTTTTTCAACCACATATCCAAAATGTCCACTTATCCGCATAACAGGCAGGAAAGATGCCCATGAAGGTTGCTCGAACTTTTCCTTGTGCCACATTGTATAAGGACTTATGTATCTGGATGTGACGGTGCTGTGTTGGTACCACTTCACAGCTGCAAACAGATGTTGCCTCTTCTTCCCAGTTGCTTTACATTGTACGTAATGTTTCACGTAGTGGGTGGCGATGCACGGTCGCTCCCGGGGGTCATTCTGTCCGTCTTCGTACCAATTGGCCATTAGTCTAGACAACTTTTTACCACTGCTGGAATTTGTGCTGGAATAAGTCATGGGGCCATATTTTACGACTTTAGACTTCACGTAAAATGAAGGCAGAAATGACTTCTCTAGGATCTCCTGTTCTGTGGGGTACATCTTTTTGTATGTTTCTTTGAGCAGCTCAAGATCGTCCGAGTCGATCCACGCCTTTTCTTCTCTAAATGTCTCGAAGCCGTCGGGGAGACTCCATAGGCTCTCGCACTGCGCCAAATCTCGCTCATTGGGTACATCGAGTGTTTCCAGGACCGTTCTTGCTTTCTTCTCTCCTTCTCCCAGCCGGCAGTGTTTGCCAAATTTCCCCTCGTGTTCGGACGGCATTTCGGCGCGCGCCTGACTGACACGACTCATCCGGTGAAACCTCTCAAACAATTGTTTCTCTATCTGGTGATTGTTAGTCGGCACATTCCCCAAGTAACCATTATACCGCTCAAAACTGAACAGCCAAGTACTGGGAGCTGGACCATACTCCCGGAGACACTCCTTTAAATGGAGATGTAGATGCATGTTTGGGGTAATGAAATCAGAACCGAACTGGAGCTCTGTGCTCTTGCAAAAGTGCAATAGTTTCCTGTGTGCCTGTTCTATCTCGTGGTATGTAATACAAGGCTTGCACAGAAGTCGAGTGGCTTCTACGAAACGCTGCCAGCTATGAAGCATATTATCCGGCAAAAGGCCCTGGAGGCAGTATCCAGACGAGACTGTAACCCAATTCTTCCACTCCTTTGCCGTCCACATCCCAGCGTTCGATTTGATGTTAGTTACCAAGCAGTCATCCGGTAGTCCCTCTTTAAACTGATTCAGACGAGCATCAATAGTCAACACCTGATTAGCGCTTAGTACAACGTCATCTGTTGAATTCTTCTTCTTCTTTGACAACTCTTTGTCGGTCCACCTCTTCCACATTCGCTTGGCAGTCCCTGAATCCCAATAATAAAAGCACATATGTGAAATCGGTATTGAAACCCCAATGAACTTAATAGTCCAAATTAAAGGCAAATGCAAGTTCCATTTCAAACACATTATCAGTGCTAAACATTAATTAACGTTAGGTCAAGCTTCAACACTTACCCAACAGTACATTATGCATCACATCGATCGAGAGGAACCTGAAAAAATGAATGTCAAGCGTCTAAGTAAAAACATATAATATAGTTACTGCTAATGGAAACATTTTTATTAATGAATGTCAAGCGTCTAAGTAAAAACATATAATATAGTTACTGCTAATGGAAACATTTGTATTAATGTTTATTCAAATGTCAAATTAAAATTTTTAATATTTTGGTATAATTCTGTGTAAGTTTGGCCTCTAAATTGGTTCGGCCTGGAGATTGAACTTACTTGATGGGATTGAAGTAGGGCAATTCGAGGAGGACACAGGAACGAGCTCCATACTGTTTCTCAAGTTTACTTTTCTCTCTCGGGGTGGATGCAGCTGTAATCTCACCCACTCTCTCCTTGTGTTGGTCCAGAGTACGAGGAGTCCAATTCGCCATGTTGAATCCTGCACGGTTTGAATTCTTGAATTCCTTCAGACATTTTGAACAACCCATGATAGCATTAGGTAGCAGGAAACCGCAGGTCTTCCTCCCTGCAGGCAGGTCGGCAGCAACGTTCAAAAGCGCCAACTTAACGGTCTTGCCATTTGGGCAATCGTTGGTTATAAGCCTTTTTCCCTGATGCCAGAATTCCTTGAGTTCGTTGACTAGGGGCCTCAGAAAACTGGTAAGGTCGGCAGGTTCTTTACTTAAGTTTGGAATGATACCGTATAGTATGACGTTCTCAAGTCTGTACCGCTCATTTCTGGGTAGGTTAAGTATTGTTAGGTAAATGCCCCCTACTGACATCGAAGCTTTCCGAGAGAATGGTTGAAACCAATCGATATTCATCTGAAGAGCCAAGTTGTTTTCATTATCAAGAAAGCCCTCGTTGTTCGCGTTAAAGTCTTTCCATACCGAACCGTCGTAGATATCAGCAAACACTCCGTTGGGTATCCTCCTGCCCTTCCACTCTCTACATTTCAGCTCAAAACCTGGACGTTTCATCATAACCTGCAAACTCTTCTCGAGCGACTGGTAACAGAATGTCCTGACTGGAAGGAAGGTAATTTCCCCACTAATCTTGGCCTCAGAAAACAATTTCCTGTTGCAACGTTTTAAATCATCACCGACGGTTGTGCACCTAATGGGTTGCTGAATACCATTACGATCCGTGTAAAAGCCTCGACCTCGCACACGCTCAGTGGTGGACAACACAGAATGCGACAACGTATAACAGGCCGGGCAGCATACACTCATAGAGTAATTAGTCATCGTTAGGTCTGTACCCAACCATTTGTACATCATCCGCATCGTTTTGGGGAATACTGCCTCTGCTGCTTGTGAAACCCGGTCATTACCTGCTACTGTCAATAATTCACAAATGAAGCACATAACTTTAGCCATTTGCGTATCACTGGTGAAGGTGTGGATCTGCCACTGCAAAAGAAAGAACAGAACCCATGAAAATAGGCTTTGGATATTCTTATTAGGGGTACCACTAACAAGCCTTGCCAATGGGCTAGGACGACCCGTCCCGTCACCGAAAACCACTTTTAAGTGACGGATGGCCCTGTTGCGAATCTTGACTGCCTCTGGATGAAGCTTATCATTTTCATCCGATTCTTGGAAATCTTCCATTGTACCGTAATAGTTTTCCATATCATCACCTGACTCCTCATCGGCTTCCATGGGTACCGCCTCTTCAACAGGCTGATTGCGACCCACCGGCTGACTGTCTGCTTCTCCCGGATTCCCGACTTCAGCCTGCCGCTGATTAGCAGCTGCAGCTTCCGCCCGAATACCAGCTCCAACCTGGATACCACCTTCAGCCCGAATACCCGCTTCAACCTGCATACCACCTTCAGCCTCAATACCCGCTTCAGCCTGGTTACCTGCCTCTGCCTGAAAACCTGCTTCAGCCTGGTTACCTGCCTCAGCCTGAAAACCTGCTTCAGCCTGGTTACCTGCCTCAGCCTGAAAACCTGCTTCAGCCTGGTTACCTGCCTCAGCTTGAAAACCTGCTTCAGCCTGGTTAACTGCCTCAGCCTGAAAACCTGCTTCAGCCTGGTTACCTGCCTCAGCCTGAAAACCTGCTTCAGCCTGGTTACCTGCCTCAGCCTGAAAACCTGCTTCAGCCTGGTTAACTGCCTCAGCCTGAAAACCTGCTTCAGCCTGGTTACCTGCCTCAGCCTGAATATCTGCAGCTTCGGCCTCAAGACCCACTTCTGCCTGATTGCCAGCGTGTTGAGGTAAACCAAATGGGGTTGGTTCTGCAAGACACATGTATAAGAATAAATTAAATGTACAGTAGGGTTTCAGAGTACAGACTATCCCACCCAATGTTGTTTCTCTGACTCAAAAGCTATGATAGAAAGATGCATGGAGGAATACATATATATAACGTCCATTGTTTAAGTCATTCATTATTTGAACAATTGTTTAATTGTCAAGAAAAGATTTAGGCTGCCGATAATTTTCCAAACACTAACTGATCATTAAGAGTATAGTAGGTATTTGAAAATAATATCTATGCGCGCAAGCTAGCTAGGAAGGTTTTGAAGGATATCGATTTCAGGTACTCACCATGCTCCATACGATGCTTTCTGTTATATGTACTTTTTGAAACTGGACGTTTACATGTGTCGCACCATCGGTTTCGGCTAGTGTCCATATTTCTTCTGGTTTCTGCCTGGTCACTGGTCAGACCCTTGAAACACCATGAGCTCGAGGCCATGGCGAACTTGAGTTAGACAGCAGCACTTCAGGGCGATGAACCTTCCCCATTTGCGACCGTGACCCAAGTATTTATATATGGTACAGACCGACGCCTAGAGTCCCACCAGCTGAAAGCCGCGAATTGCCGCGACATGCCACAGCCCCGACCCAGGGGTAGCTGCACTCGAGCTCCTAACCTCAGACACCCGTGTGAAATTAAAGCCGAGAACAGCTGCCACAGTATTACCAGGAGATTACTGTCGCCTCCAGCCTGGCCGTCACGGTAGCGCGTTGTCGTGATTTGTCGGGCGCGTGAAGTTTCTTCAGCTTCCGAAACGCATCGTCCGCCGTCTGGACTGGTGAGGGCATGACACCTGCCATTAAAAACTAGGGTCTACCCATTAAAGGGCGGTGAAGTTTCCTCAGCTTCCGAAACGCATCGGCCGCCGTCAGGTCGACTGGTGATAGGATTTCATCTGCCTTGAAAACCGAGCTCGAAGGTCAAACCTTAAGCTTTCTGCTACTACTTAGGGCCAGCTTATTTCGTTATATAGTGCGTTTGGTGTACGGCTACGTGAATATCATGAGTGTCAAAATCCTGAGTGCCACCCTTGGTGAGAATCTTCTTAATTACTTTTGTTCTACAAGTGATACGAGTCGATGGCCGACTTTCCAAATTATTCAAAATAGGTAAAACATATGCATTCATTCTGGGGGTCGCCCTTCCTAATTAATTAATATGGCCAGTTTTCTGAATTCTAGGGTGTGGCCATATGGCAGTTATATTTTATTCTGTCTGTTTGAATAGCCTGGCCATGGTAATTTGGAAGGAAGGTGTTTGTTTAAAGTTGAGATGACAACCTTCATGTTCTCTTCTTTCTTTTTTTTCACTATATAGCTGCCGCGTACTTGGTTCTTGTATCATGCGTGGAATTTGTTCGAGCTGCCAGTGGCGGATACTGGCCTAGGGTCGTTCACAATAAGCCTGGAGTAACCCGTACCCGGTTGGTCAACCTCACTGCTCCAATTACCGGTCACCCTCCACCAAAACACGATGCGATGACCGGACTCACCTTTCATGACACCCTGCAAGCCTTGTTGGACCAGGACCATACCGTAACTGACACTGGATCTGAAGCCAACCCAGGAGACGGAAACATTAAAGAATTCCCAACTGTGGTACTTCTCTCTTCGTACACTCTTCTTGTTATCCTCGCCGTAGCCATAATTATTAGCATATTCTTTGTTTGCTCCGGAATTAATCGCATCTTCGCAGACGCTCGTTTTCGTGTATACTTGCTTGTCTCGGGCAATCACAGTGTATGGCTTAAAATAGGCACGTTCCCTGGACATTTTGGAGATTATATCTTTCAAACAGACGATCCTATCACACTGACTAAAGCCGAAAATATATGCCTAGGCGCACGATACACATTTAACTGTGTCATCCAAATGACCGACTGCTATACCGGCACATCGACACGACTGCCCACACATTTAAAGGTTAATAAACTGAAGGACATCATGTTGACAAGATTGATGACTAAGGACATTATACGCTACCAGTTGGTTACCATGGGTATAGGCATAGGAGAGCCTGTTCTTTTGGGGAAATACCGGCCCGGTGAGCTTGCAATTAGTACTAATACTTCAGTCGACTTAAGCCGTGTTGACCTTGATTAAGTCTTGTGTGAAAAATGTTGTATTTTTGTGTGTTTACTACCAATATGCTGCCGAACGTGCGTGCAATCGATAAAAGTGTTATGGTCATTAATTGAATTTGTAGCTAAATAAAATTTCGGTTTTGGAAAGAGCAGTATGACGCTGACAAGAGCGCTTTTACTCTGGCTCGGGCTAGGGTCAACCCCTTATGTAATCTGTGAGACAGGCCCCTAAGTTAGGGGCCTGAGGCTAAACTAGGTCTGCAACCTAAACTAGTAGTGGAATTAAATGTGGTTAACGCCACAATCTGGCTATCGGGCTCCAACCGAAATTATGGCTATAGCTAATTAAGCTATCGTCCCTTAATAAATCTCGACACCTAAATCGACTTGTTCGTTTTTTAAATTATTAATTTTGCAATGACACAGAAGCTCCAAGTTACCAATACATAACTCCAGGAGAACTCCCACTTTAAAGGGTTACAATATGCATGAGGTTTTTTTATTCTCTCACAGAAAGAATATAGGTCACCGTGTCATACAAATCCTAGGAAGTATTTCGGGTTCATCAGGAGACTACATGGTCACGTGTAAATTGTTATAGGTCCTACTGGCAGCGATGTATTTGATCATAATAAAATTTCTGAAAAATTACTTTTGCAACTTACTGCATGAAATCTAACTAAAAAGGATCCACTAGAAAAGAAGTAACAGTTCTTAAAACCGGCTTCATGTCAACATTATTTTTTCATGACTGCGAAATAAGTACGAAGAGATGATTCATGTCGCATCATTTTAAAAATCTTATATCGAGCTTATGTTTGTTTAAAATACACTTTTTTTGAGTGATTTATGCTATTATTGATAACAGGCCTAGGTGTCATTCCATTGCTCTTCTAATGGTAGAGACAATGTACCATAACACTCTTCAAAAAAGTGTTGTATTGTAATCGATTTCAAGTTCGTGGTCTATCTTCAAGAAATAGCACATTCGGGTTTTCAACAAAATGACACGTCATTATAGTTAAATGCGTTTCCTATCGTAAATAAAAAGTATTCATAAATTTAAGATTCACTTATTAGAAGGACCTCGATAACGCGTACGGTTTTAGACTAATATAACTATAAGGCGAGTCTTAGGCAACCAACATATCTATATAAATACTTCCCTGCTTATCGAGCATGCCACAATCAAAACAAGAAGCGCAAAGTTCTTTGATAAAAGTTTATAAAACGACTATACAATTGAAGAAAGTACAAAGACCTAACATACAGCGTGACACAGACCATACAATTAAACGTAGTGTAAAGAAAACATAAAGATGATAAACATAAACATCACATAACATAGAGCATTAAACAGACCCGAAATAAGTTAAATTGGCTGTGCATCGGCGATACCCGACCGATACGCGGGCTTCACCGCCCAGTCTGGGGTGTTGGGAGGAGGCTGTTGGCGTTTTGGATTATCATCGGGGACATTTTTCCACTTCTTTTCCAATCTAACGCCCCGCTGACGGCCGCTAATTTCTTTAAACTCAATTTCGTCCAGGTGGGCTTTGTAGCCACTCAGCTCGTCGCTCTCCCACACGAGCGGTTTGATGAGGCGGTGGTATCGCTCGGTGGTCTTCCCATTTTTGTTGACCGGAAAATAAAGTCCGCGCTCCTCGTCGCTCGTGTAGTCGGGGGTGAGGAGGCGCCTCACGGAACTCTTACGAGTTTCGTCCCATGTTTTGACGAATCTTTCCACCCCCACTATCCGTCTTTGGAGCTTCTGCAAAGTTAAAAAGACACTTTTTATTTTAATACAGTTACGACATACTTGGTCAAAAACATCAAATAAACACAAACAAGTTTTTCAATATTTCAGTTGCCTTAATTTAAAAGCTGGTCACTGCAGTTAATTTCAAAAGCGTTGCTCTATCCTTGGTCTCTATAACATACAGGCACTTTTTATTAATTGTGTCATATCCATTATAATTGTATGTCAAGATTATTGTCCAAGGAAGCAAGTAAGGTTACAGTGCTCTATATAAATTCATAATGTAAAAAAATTATAATTGTTTTCCAAGTTTCAGTGTTACAACCATAAGGCACATCCGGAGAGGGGGGGGGGGCACTCACTCTTTGAAGGTAGATACTTTTTTTGAATACGTATAGATCAACTCTGACAGCCCCCCCTTTTCATGCCTCCAAAAAGGCATTTGTTGACCAATTTAGTGGCCATTATTTGATTTTGGTACTAAAAAGTTGATTAAGAAGCATTATGAAGTGACGTGGTTGAATGACATAAAATAAACTGTTGATATAATATAATGGACAATACATTATTGAAAGCTCCCCATGATCATTTCACAGCCCCCTGTTATAAGCCAAATTGGCGATTCACAGCTACAGCCCCCGGTATAGTTCCGACCGCAGTTCGTACATATACCCTTTTTGGAACCGAGTGGGTCCCCGGGAAGTCACACACCCTATACCATAGACATTACTCTTTCTCCTCGGCTTTGCACTTTTCCTGAAAAAAAAAATTTAACGGAATATGTTTGAAAAGTGTAAAATTTCGGCCTGCCTGAATCGAACTACGTCAACAATGTTGAGAACAATAGAGGAAGTCTGTAACAAAAATGTATTTACCTCGTTGACGTGGTGACGGATGATAGACTTTTCATTGTTGTCCTTGATTTGGTCGTTCCGGATTTTGCTGGCCCTGCTTTGGAGGGTCTTGAAGTAGGTGTTGGCAGCAGCTAGAAAAAGAGGAAGGACATGAAGTATGCTTAAAACTGGAGCCATTAAGTAGACAAAGGCAATATAAAGGCAATAAAGCAAGGGAATACATGTTAAAAATGCAAAGTGAGGTCAACATATTATTCAGGAATTAAAACCATCATTACACCGGTATTATATTTCTTTGTCCAGATAATCGAACTTAAGTTTTTTTCAGATGACTGGGAGTATAACTTAATTTATAAAAGTAACAATTTCCAATGTAAGTGGAGCCTATTTAGACACTAAAAACAGATTTCCAGCATTTCAAGCATGTTAAATTTTGTGTTAATTGAAGGACCAAAACTTTGGAATCATGGACACTAGATGCATGAAATGTACAGCTGCAGGTTAGTTAACAAAGAAACTTGCTACCTATGGGACTTACCTAACACCTCTTCTCTGGGGGTATCTGGCCCCAGGCACACGTTGTCAACAACGGCCTTGATGATCACAACGTTATCTGGGTGTTTGATCCCCGCCCTGAATGTTGGAATATATTTATATTGTTCAATTCATCGGCATCACATCAAGTGCTCTATGACTCTATTAACATGAGAAAAAACGGCAAAACATATATTCAGCTGCAGCTTCTGGTGTTCAGGAACACATTACCCATTGCTTACTTAAAAACAATATTATTTTCTGTACTATTCATGTTGTTATGACGTAATCAACTTACCCACGGTTCAGGTTGAATCCCCAATCAGGCTCACCTCTCTTGGCCTTGTAGGCAGAACGAACGAGTGCCTACAAACAATTATAATAAGCCAATAATTAATAGTGGACTTCTAACTATATGTCAGTGTACGAAATCATTACGGATTTTCGTTGTTTTCCGGGATGTTCCCTGGCGGCGCGGCAAAAGAGAAGAACATCAGGGCTATACTAGGAATGAGATCATTTCTAAACAAACCGAGAACTATATTAAATGGTAACGTTTTCAAGGTGAGATTAGTAGTTAATTATAAGCTGTAAAAACAAACTTTAGAACTTACACATATTTCATTGCGTGGGCGCAGTTTGGGTCGTTTGTCAGCTGGCTTCGCTTGGTTCACGAGCACCTCCACCTGGGCCTTTGCCGCAGCCGCTTCAGCCTCCGCCCTTCGGCACTTCTTCTCCAGCTCCTCCATCCTGGCCAGCAAATCGGCCATGGACGGTTCAGCTGTAGACGTGGAGGGGCCGGACGAGGACGAGTTTTCGGGCGTGAACAAGTTCTCTGCAGGGGCAACTATGGCCCATGGGCAGGGTGTTAACTCGATGAATTACCCCTGATAAGGGCCGGGAGTCCTTCAGATGACACCCAGCGTGAGAGCTGTGTCTCTCTTCAGACGGTTTGGTGTGACTTATGTGATTACCAAGACTGTGCCCCTGCCCGTGTCAGATGTCACAGGGGATACACATCAGATGGGGTGCTTGCGGGTAATTTTGGGTGTTAATGGATTAAGGCCGGGCAGTTAACTTATTTCTAAAAGGACTGTGTCACGCTGTGTGGATTGCTTTTAGACACAAATACGAATCCTGTATCAGTGTATGCAAAGCCTAACACAACACTTGACCGCCCACAAAAATGAAACCATTTTGTCTTGATAAGAAGTTACTTTAAAATAAACAATTAACGTCGGCCTATTGGGAAGGAACAAAATACGGGTACTTACGAAAAGTCGACAGAAATATTGGTGACATACCGTGTACAGCTGATAATAACGAAAACCAACTTTGGTGATAATAAATTTCTTTGTTTATTTGCCTCCATCTTGTCTTCTGAGTTCGACTGGCTCTCAGGAAGCCGATCTGTAAAATTTCAGCCCAATGATTAGAATGACATTTCCTGTTGGGAGACGGCGACGGACCGGTGAATCGAACTCACCCAGTGGGCCCCGAGAGGCCCCTACAGTTAAATATAATTGTGCCCGTCTCAATAGTTTTTGTGGCAGACAACCGAAAAACAAATTAGCGGGGACGGCACTTGGAATTTTGAGGTGGTTTTTAATTTCACGAGTTTGCAGGGACACAACCATGACCCTTTATACCACGATTACATAAAGACACACTAGTGCTGCACTTAAATGCCAGAGGGGGCCCATGATGGACGCTTTGAAACTTTGCCGCCGTTCGGACTGGACCTGATTTATTATGAAATGTTATCCACAATGTGTTAACCAAGGGAACAGGGGAGCCAGGGATTCCTGCAGAATAACCAAAATGCTTGTTGTCATGTTACTTAAAAAGTACATCGAACTTCTTAACTAATTGTCATATTTGACTGAGACAATTATTCAAATGAAGTGTGATGCTCAGTGTCTCCTGTTTATTCAGATGCTAAGATAGGGAAACAAGCAATGTGTCCAAAATTTGATGTCATAGGGCTAGTCGGAACAATTCATAATTGGCCTAGTCTGTTACACCCCCGTTGTTGTTTATTTCTCTGATCAGAGATGCCAATGTAAAAGGTGTGAATCTGAAAGATTCACCTACAGGCTGCAGAGGGACATAGGGATTTATGGGGTCCCTATCGAGTTTAGGTATTTTCTGGGCAAGGTTATTTCCAATGTTTGCAAAAAAGGTATTTATAATATTAGGAATGTCAGCCGGATCAATCTCATTACCATTATCATCTTTAAAAGTAGTAGCTGAGGAGTGGGCGGGTACGACCAGGGTCTTTTTGATTTATCTCTAGTTCTTCTTTCTTCTGTCCCTCATTAGTTCAATTAGTTCATCCGGCAAGTGTGACACGTCTATCTGCGAGTCCGAAAGGTTCAGCTTGTCCACCTGAGCCTGCAGCTCCATGGCCCTCTCGTCGGCAAAAACCCTGATGATCGTCATTGTCAGAATTGATCTGAACGAAAAACGTAAGGCATGAAGGGGACTCGAAACGGGGTCCGACCGAGTTAGCTGGTAGCCAAAGATGCACCGGGTTGAATAATACGATGACGTCGGAAACCAGCGAAAGCCGTCTCGGCCGTATAGAGGTCGTTCCGGTTCGCAGGACCAAATATGTCGAAACTACGTTGCGGAAACCGATGTAAATTGAAGTTGATTAACTTGCCTTTATGCCGAAAGAGACAGATAAGTGACAATTGAGGGTGATTAGAATTAACAACTTGTTGCATTGCGTGGTTTCCAATTTGGAAAACCCACTAAAACACAGCCACCAAAACTACAAAGTGTTTCTTTTTCGTATAAACACCGTTCTCGTTGCCCCGATTAGAAGCACTGCATATATATGGCGCAGACTGTTTAGGTGATTGGGTCTGGTTGTGCAACCTACGATGAAATGCAAATGAACTGTGCCGCACAGATGAGTTCGCCAGACCTGGGTGGTAAGAGCTAATCGAACTTGATGCACTCGATTATCCCCTACCACTCTAAATTTTCCATTTTTTCTGAAGGTTTATTGGTAATAAAGTTGTTAAAATGAGCGGGAGGGGGGTAGGGGGGTAGGGGGGTAGGGGGGCGGGCCTTGCCCCCCACCCCCCCACCCCCTCCCCTGTTAAATCATGTTTCATGGGGGGCCCCTCCCCCCTGTACATTCATGTTTGTGCCCCCCCCCCTAGGAATTTCTGGATCCGCCACAGTCAGACAGGCCACCCTGTTAAATGCTTTCCATGGATTTTAAACTGATGGGGAAAGTGTGCATGGTAAAAGCCTTTTTTTTCTACACTCCCCTTCGAGCCCTAGGCCTCCCATGTTAGATTTTTGCAATCAGTGTACAGAAACAAGGGTCCCCGATGGATCCAGGGGGTGGCAAAAGGGGCATTTTCCCCCCCCCCCCCCCTATTTGATCTATTTTTTTGGTATTTATTTCGCCCATGTCAGGCTAATATCGCGCATTTATCATGTCTTATATTGTGCATGTGTCATAGAATGAGAGTTAAATAAGGGTAAAAAATAAAAATCTATCAAAATAATAGTTTTATGTGGAGTCAAGGTTATTGCATATTATCATTTTCATTGAAGACCATGTGCGCTTTGTTTGATGGGATGGAAAACCATTATTGATATGATATGTCATAAGATTTCGCCAAAATATTGCTTTCATTTCATGATAATTTCTAAAACAGGCTTGTATCACGCACCCAGCATAATAGAAAATAAAATTTGTTGATTATTAATTAATCATAGAGGTTATAAAGTTAAATCACGCTTTAGTCTAGCTGTTATGACGCATTTCATCAATTATTATCAATTATTTGTGATTTTATATATCTTTTCTATATGTAAGGGCTATTAATAGAAAATGTGCTAATGATATACCAATGTGCGCGATACAACCCTGTTTTACCCTAGTTGCGTGTACACTATACTCCTTCTGCGCTTCAGCCTCGTCTTTTCTTATTAGGTTAGCAACCTAAGTAGTATGCCGTGACATTGCATCAGCCCTTGTACTTGTTGTTTAAAAGGCCCCCTCCAGAGGTTCTTATCGGCGAGCCGCGACACTGGGCTATACTTTGTGCTAGGACGGTGTTAATACTACTGTTACTGAAGGAAGGCTTGTAACATGAACGCACATCAATAAATTGGTGCAGTAAAACTTACGCCCGTTTACAAAGTTTAGGATAGTCATTTTAACCGGGCATGGTGTATAATGATACTGTGCTGTTTCAGGGTTAATGGTGGAGTAAGACATACACTTATTGACACGGTTTATAGCAAATTGATTCAAACAGGGCCAAGTCTACTTAGTGTATGAGATCAAAATCTTCCCGTGGTTCTCTTTGAATGGTCTAATTAAAACCAAAAGTAGTTACTGCACATGTAACTCCAATATTAAAAATTGTTGAAAACGAAAGGATCTTACATCCTCCAAACAGCAACTGTGAAGTGGGGGTAGTTCACTTTCCAACACACCACTCTGCCTAGTACTAGTATGGCTCACCTGATTGGTCTGAGGGGGCTCATCAATATTCATGAGTGGGGCTCTGAGTTCTGTGAGGGATCCGAAGGGATATTCTGGACGCGAGGTAGTATTTTCTTTAAATGGGGGTATGTAAGGGTTTGTTGCGGGCTGGCATGGGTGGTGCATTTTATAGGCCGAGTAGTAATAAAAGGAGGTGGCAGGGGCCACACTATCCTTTATTTATTTTGAAAAATGTGTACAGGTGGCAAGCGCCACACCGTTCTATAGGATTCGGCGTACTGGATCAGCAAAAGGTTCAGCGGCGGCAGGGGCCACTCTGCATGAACGTGACTGATGGGAATGATTTTATCCATGGTGGGTTGAGGCTTGGGGGTCAACTCAGATCTCTAGTTTTGGTTATTGACGAGTGGTCATGTGGGAATATTTTCACCGGGTGTAAATCTTAAGGTGTAAGTCCTACACGGTACTTATGACACCGAAAGAAAGTTGTTGTGCTGCCCCCTTACTGTCCTACACGGTCCATATAAGGGCTAGGGTACCTCTCAATGGGCTGACCGACAGGCGGGTGAAAAGGTTTGGGGTGTAAGGACCAATGCATCGACCCAAAATCCGTCTTACACAGTCCGGACCCTTATGTTGGGGGCGATGTCAGGTGGCTGTCACGGTTTCGGTAAAAACCTCATCAGGCCGTATATGTTTGGATTTCACGGTATCCACACAGGATCTTTTTAGGTATAAGAGTGACTGGCAAAAATGGCTTGAGTAGGCCGAAGAATCCATGTCCAAATTCCTAAAGGTCCAGTGGGTTGTACTAGGCAGTGCGTCGTTTCTATTCTCTTAGTGGTTTAGTGTGCATCGACTAAGATGACCCATTAGTGATTGGCTGACGGGTTAGGTCAAGAGTGATACATATGGTAATAATAGACCGATACGGTCGAGCAACAGGGTCTAGTAGCCGCTGTTGATGGAGTTTAGGCCCATCGGTATCTGACTGCGTAGGCGATGGATCCAGTCAAACTCGGCATTAAGCTTATGAGTAAGGGCCATCGGCTTGTCGGGGGTGATCTTACAGAATTGTAGGACCCAGATCTCTAGGTCATCTAGACGTTTGTGACCCATTGAGTTGAAATGTCTAGAGACTTTTGTTTTTGGTTTGTCCCACATATTGCTTGCCACATTTCTTACAACCTATGGTATAGATCAGGTTGTTGCTAGTGCAATCTACCTTCTGTCTAGTGTAGAAGCTTTTGTCCGTCATGTGTGATCGGATGTTGCCCGATTAGTTGATTCTTGGGCAGTATCTACATGTTTTAGTAGTGCATCCCTTGCGGCGAGTGGGGTTGGTGACTATGTCTTCTTCGGTGGTGTTCTGGAGTTTTGCCCTTACCAAGATTTCTTTGAGACTTTTGGGTTTTCTATGCCCAATTTTGAAATTCTTGGAGTGCAGATGGTGAGTGGAGGCCGATCTGTCAAGAAGGTCCCATGTTTTTGCTATCTGATCGCCTAGTTTTTTATTGGAGGGGTTATACGTGGTTGTCAGGAAGAAAGGAAGGTCTTCCTTGTTTTGGGTGGATTTAGGAGGGTGTTGTAGTAGAGTCATTCTATCTGCTTGTTCTGCTTGTTCGGAAGACTCTTTGAGTAGTTGAATGGGGTAGTCCTTCTGTACTAGTAAGGCAGCGTTTTTGGCACAGTTTGTGTGGAAATCTTAAGTGTCACTGCAAATTATCCAGAGAAATTGGCCATAGGGGAGGCCTTTTTTACAGTGGTACGGGTGGGCTGAATGGAACGGTAGGTAATTGTTCCGATTGGTGGGTTTGCAGAAGAGGTTAGTTGTCAACGGACACTCCACCAGTGTTACTGTCGTGTCCAGGAAATTTACGTGCCTGTTGGACTGCTCGGCCATGAATTTGATGGAACCGTGTACCTCGTTGAGGTATGAGATGAATTTTTCCAGCTCTATTTTGCCATGTTGCCAGATGCAGAAAATGTTGTCAATATAGTGCAGCCAGATTTTCGGCTGGAGGGGATAGCTATACACAAACTTGTCTTCAAAGTCACTCATAAAAATGTTGGCATAGGATGGGGCAACGTTTGTTTCCATCGCGGTGCCTCCTATTTGGAGGTAGTTCTTATTATTGAACTGGAAGTTGTTCATGATTAGTACCTGAGTTAGGAGTTCCAAAAGAGAGAGAATGCTTGGTTGTATGCCTAGGGGTCGATGGAGGCATAGTGCACGATAGGCAGCATTGCAACCCTCTTCATTCGGGATGTTGGTATACAGTGAACTGACATCTAGAGTGAGAAGGATCTCCGTGCCATTGATATTGTGTTCAACTGTATTTTATTGAGGAAATCAGTGGTGTCATGGAGATACGACTTACCTTGTTGTACAATGGGGGCTAAGAAATAGTCTACAAAGGCTGAGATTCTTTCGGTGGGGCTCTCATTGGCTGAGACTATGGGGCGACCTGGGACTGGTGTTGTGCCTTTATGGATTTTGGGCAGTAGATATAGCTGGGCTGTACGTGGTTCGTCGGTGTATAGAAAGTTTTTTACTTTCTGCGTTATCTCACACCATAACGGCATCAGTTCTAATTGATGGGCTACTCTCTGGTTATCTGAGGCGGTCAAGTCCTTGGGGGTCTCTCTATAGAATTTCTGATCGTTAAGTTGTCTCTCTCCTTCCTTGATGTAGTCATGTTTGTTTTGGATTACTACAGCACCCCCTTTATCTGCTATATTATCATTAGCTGAGAGCTTTTTAATGGCTTTTCTCTGATTTATGGGAAGGTTGAATTTATTTGGGGCTGTAAATTCAGCTGATAAGATACCTAGTTCGTTCATATTGATTATGTTTTCTAGGTTGGTGGGGTCTGTTTGGGGATTCCATTTGAGTTGGATTTGAGTTTAACATTCGAGGGGTCAGAGAAAGGGCCTATACTGGTATCTTGGTCCGTGTTATGGGGCATGGTTACTTTGTTGAACCAACAATTAATTCTAAGGGAATGATGAAATTTGTCTAGATCTCGTCTTACTACTCCAAGTTGAGGTTTCCCCAGAGTAGGGCAGAATTTGAGACCATTGTTGAGAAGTATTACTTCTTCTTCATCTAGGGTGTGATCAGACAGGTTAATCACATTGTCCAATTTTGGCATTGTATCCAAAGCTGTTTTGGTGAGATCGAGGAAGGTCTGGACGCCCGTTTTGGCAGTGGGTGGGGTAGGGGGAGGTGGTGAATCATCAATCTCATATTCTGTCTCTTCCGGGGGTCTCTCAGAAGTGAAAAAATCAGAGATACAGCTTTGTGATAGGACACTGAACGGATTTTTATTCAGAAAGGATGGTTGTCGTGGTTGTTTATTGTTAGTGTCATTGGGGATGTTCAGTAAGACTGATACTGTCCCTGTTGGTACTGGCGGTCCTCAGGGTACACCCCCCATTGGTTGTTGTTGTAGTTTGTCCCTCTGCCTCTCGGTTGGCGGCTTGCGCGCCCTCCAGTCGGTCGTCGAGCAGGTCTGCACACTCGGGGCCGGGGTAGAAAATCCTGGCTTTTTTCCTCGGTGCCCTGGTGCCAAGGTGTGGCACTGACTGTGTTGTCCACCCATTGTTGGTTGGCGTAGGCCAGGTTAGGGGCAGGCTTGAGGTCCAAGATACGGGGTGACTGTCAGCGGCGGGTAGTCGTTACCCATCAAAAGCATTGGCTGTGTTGTCAAGGTGTGGCACTGGCTGTGTTGTCCACCCATTGTTGGTTGGCGTAGGCCAGGTTAGGGGCCGTGTGGGATGTTGTACGGGGACACTGTCCAGCTCGGCCTGGGCGAATACCGTGTGGGGCGGCTTGGCAGGCTTGAGGTCCAAGATACGGGGTGACCGTCAGTGGCGGGTAGTCGTTACCCATCAAAAGCGGTGGCTGTGTTGTCAAGGTGTGGCACTGGCTGTGTGTGGTACTGGCTGTGGCTGTGTTGTCCACCCATTGTTGGTTGGCGTAGGCCGGGTTAGGGGCCGTGTGGGATGTTGTATGGGGACGCTGTCCAGCTTGGCCTGGGCGAATACCTTGTGGGGTGGCTTGGCAGGCTTGAGGTCCAAGATACGGGGTGACCATCAGCGGCGGGTAGTTGTTACACATCAGAGGCGGTGGCTGTTGCTGTGGTTGAGGCTGGTAGCTATACGATGTGGTCCTAGCGGGTGGGTGGTTTTGGGTCGCCTGGGGTGGTTTGCTGCGGGTTTTAGGCTTTTGTTGTGCCATTCTGGGCTGGAAAACCCTCTGTATCGTCTGGGCGTCCGGAAGGGGTTGGGGTGTGGGTGGAGGTTCATGGGCGGTGTTGGGGGCTCGCTGGCGTTTTGGCAGCTTAACAAGCTCCCTGAGGAGCAGAATCTCCTCAAACAGACAACCATATAGACCCTTCTCCAAACAATGGTCAGCAGTCACGCTCCAGTGGAGGCTTCGGCTAGAATCTAATCCAAAATTTTAATATTTATAAATATCTTAAAAGTACAAGACATATAATCACAGTCATGGCCTGCATGTCATTAAAAAGATTAAGTTCTTCCCTATCAGATTATTCTTACAGAATTCTGGTAATGGTGGGGGGGGGGGAGGGGGGCTTATTTTAAGGTAAGTCAGTAGTTTGTATTTACTTTTATACGGCTGAAGTTAAACTCTACCCAAACTTGTGGTTTCTAGGTTTGGCCTTGGGTTGGAGATTTTCGATTGCCCTGGTAACGATGGACATGCAGAGTAGTACATTAATTGTAGTAATTTATAAAGTTAGGAGAGGGTTTAAGACAAAAACAGAACTCAAATTGTATAATATTATGGTACATAATAACTTGTGTATCCCGCAGGCTCTGTGAGCCGGGCCCTGGTGGCCATCATTATAATATTAGTCTGTCGTCTAAAGTGTAATCTCTACCCAAACACTTGCAATATAAATATGGTCTAACCAATAAACTATACAACACTTTTGAAAAATTCTTACTTCTACATAAATATTGTTAAACGCTCCAACAAGTTAAATAAAGCCGGTTTGGAACTTGTAGATGGCCCCAGAAATTATGCAAACGCCTTAATTCTTGCAGACACTTTTGAAAAAAAACTCACTTCTATATAAATAGTGTTAAACACTCTTAAACATTAAAGAAAGCTGGGTTGGAACTTGTGGATGGTCCCGGAAACGATTGACAAGCCTTATTTCTCGTGGATTAAGTACATTCCCCATAGCATTTCTTCAACTAAACGCCCATATCGGAGCTCCGGTAATAAAGTGTCCATAATGGTGCCGACTGTTTTAATCGATTGCTCTGCATGCACAGTTGCTTCGTTGTCCGGGATGGTCTTTACCCTTGCAGGCTCTGTGGGCGGGGCACTGGTGGGTGGCAAGGATCTAATCACCTCATGGTGAAGTGGCATGGGCAGACGTACCAGTGGTGACGGTTGCAGATGAAGGGCCATGAGTGGGTGTGTGGCGGCCAAATCAGAGGGGCCTTGTGACTGTGTGTGAGGTGCACAGGTGGGCGCACTGTCCATCCTGGTTTCTTGGGCCATGAGCGGAGGTGTAGTGTGTGCATCTGAGGTGCTCATTGGCTCTGTGGGCGCTGTGGCACAGGAAGGTGTTCCGTACCTCATAGATAGATTCTGAAGGGCCCTGGGCACAGGTGTAGTGGAGGCATAATGTTATCCAAGTATATACAAACTGAATTTACTTACTGTATGGGCACCCCCTGCTGCCCTGTCGCCCCTACAAAAATGTTGTGCCCGGCGGGCACTACGTAAGTAACAGCTAGTTTGGAACAATACTTTTAAAATAGGAATGTACTTAAACGGCGTTGGATGTTGACATTAATACAAAAAAGTAAATAATTTAACCCCTTCCACCCCATAAGGCCATATATATTTGTGAATGCTAGTGGTTTATTATGAGTGTTACTTTATGATATGGGAAAGCTACAGTTAATCGTTACTCAGACTGCTTAATATATAGTTTCTGTTGGTGTCGCTAGTCAAGTGATAGACTGCATCCGTGAAATGGGCGTTCATATCCACAACACGAATCCCGCTTGACTGAGAGGAAGTTTATTGGTGTTTATTCCAAAGGCATACAGTGGCTGGTGCATTATAGCCAAAGCATCCGGCCCTAGTTCAGTACTGCCCATGGCTAGCTTGTCTAGTGCAGCCGTACAATGGTAAATTCCTATCCTAGTCACCCAATGTCTGTGTACATGGCTAAAACCAAACCCCGAATCCTATAGATTCGTATCGATCCAAACAGGTAGTGTTATCTAGCTTCGCCTGCCGGCTCAGCCCATTATATACTATCCCAATTATTGATTTTACCCAGGCAGCACTGCTTACTGGGAGGTGCCTTCCGTCTGCAGTAGTTATACAGGTATATCGTCTACCAGCAGAATCTGCCATTCTCAAATTTATGTAATTTTGAATATTCTTTAAAATTCCTTTTATGATTTTCTCTCTCATCTGGTGACTTATCTTTCATCTTTATTCAAAACATATCTCATAAAAGAACTTTCACTAATATTTCATATGCACAATGACTTTTGTGCATTTGGTCACCACATGGCTGTTACCCATAAATTGGAACCTAATGTTATGGTTATTTTCTAATTGCAAAATGAGTATTTAACCTACAGCCAAAAGGTAAATAGAAAAATATTCCTGACGCTCCAAGGAATCTTCATCTTTTTATACTATCTTTTATATATTTTTATATTGTTTTTTTAGAACACATATTTAAGTACACGACATCATGCCCAATTCAGGGCAAATATAGCAAAACCTCAAAATCACCCTCTCAATAGAGTCCTTTCCAGACCTCACGCAGCCGTCACGGTCCAGTGAAAGCTGGACAAACAAAGCCACGTAGTGGGAGGAGCGTGACACCTGATTGGTGGGAGGGCATTACATAATACTGATAAGGCCTCTGGGGACCCTTTCCATTGGCTAGAATTTAATCAAACTTTTAATAACGAAAAATGTTTACAAAAATACAAGGCATAGGTCCACAATCATGGTTCATGTATCAATTCTGCACTATGCGACCATCTTTATGGCATTTTTCTACCATGTATGTATACAAAATTGCACGTGGTTAAAAGTCACTAATTTACATTACCTCAAAAGGGAAAATAACCCCAAGCTTGTCTGGCCTGCACCTCTAAGGCCAAGTTCCACACTAGGTGGCGTGGTCTGGAATCTCACTTATTGCAATGATTAAGGAATTATTTGGAAAAAAACTTATTTCTTATGTTAGTTTGTGTGAAAACTTGACTAATATGAAAATTTACAGAGAATTCAATGGCATTTACAGAAATAACCAAATATTCTGGAATGAGGAATTATGGGAAATTTGCAATGGAATGTTTTTTCCATGATATTCTACATTTAAGAAAGTTTGTTATGTTACCATGGTTACAGACAAAAGAATATTAAAAGTCAATCGGACATTTGTCATGGATAATGTAGAAAATATCTTTGTTCACCTAATACTTCAAACAGATAGAGAAATAACCATCTGAATCAAAAGTTATTACATTTCTATCATTTTCTATAATTAGATATGCCATCTTTTCCTTACTTAATATGGTAAAGTTCAAGTTTCCATAAATTGGACAGTAATATGATAGTCAAGACTGGGGTGTTTCTATTATACAAGAGGTAGGGCACTTCACACAGCCATATATATCTTAACTTCTAAAGGGAACATTTTAAAAAGGTTTGCAGCATTTGAAAGCTTACTTTCTCTTGTCTATAGATAATTTCTACCTAATATTCTCAGGAATAGAGGGTTGAAGGGGTTAAGGAAAGGGAAAGGTGGCATGTCACTAAGCATAAGGTTGCCATGGGTCCACCTCAACGTCCACACTAACGCTAAATCACCAGAGGCAGCCTCCTCACCCACTACAGGCACCTCGGCCCCCCTGCCCCCTGTATAGATCCTGGTACACAATCGCGCCCTAATGGGCCGGCCGGCTGACCCCCTGTTGACGGCGCCACTTCTTTTCCCAAGGCAGGTTTCGAACCCACACGGGAAAAACGCATCGGATCTGTAGTCTAGCGTCTTACCACTGGGCTACAGGTCCGATGCTGAATTTGATAGATTTTCAGATGTGCTTGTTCCTCTGCCTACAGCCCTACCGTGCTTCCCGAGAGCGGGTGTTGAGGAGGCTGGCTAGGTCGAACAGCCGGCGTCTGGGGCGGGCCGTCCACAAGAGGGGACATGGATTGGAGTTAAACCGGTTGGCGTCGCTTTTGCCCGAGCACCCAGCTGCGACCGTCCGCCATCCAATCAATCAAAAATATTCGCCTTTCTATCGATAAAATTTCGCATTTGGTCGGGTTCTGAGGCAGGATTATTGATCCTAGTGGTGGACTGTATCCTACCACATGCTAAGGTGCACTAAGATGAGGGTAAACAGGCCTAAAAATGGTTGAATTGTGTTATTGAGATGGAGAGGTTTCATACACCTGCGCTTGCGCCATTTCTCTTCTCTTCTGATCGAGTCATCTGACAGTGCCTGAGCTACCGCCCTTCCAAGGAGCGTGCAGGCATTGGTGAGGCTCTCCCAGCTAGGTCGAACAGCCGGCGTCTGGGGTGGGCGTCGGCATGAGGGGACGCGGAGTTAAACCGGTTGGCGTCTGTTTTGCAAGACCCCATGCCGTCCAAGCGAACAAAATTATTCGCCTTTCTTCTGATAAAATTGTGCATTTGGTTGGGTTCTGAGGCGGGATTATTTATCCTAGTGGTGGACTGTATCCTACCCCATCCTAAGGTGCACAAAGATGGGGGAAAACAGGCCTAAAAATTGTTGAAATGTGTTATTGAAATGGAGAGGTTTCATACTCACATCTGTGCTTCCGCCATTTTGGTCATCTTCTGATTTTGTGACCTGACAGTCCCTGAGGTCCCTGTCCCGCTCAAAGCCCACACTCACACAGGGTCTCCAGCATCCTGGCAAACCAAGATCTCAACGCTCCCTCATTATTGTAGAGTGGTAGCTGCAACAGGGCTAGTTGCTAACAATTACACTAACCCGACAGGATTTTCACGAGTGTCCGGTACTAGTTGGGTAAAAAGATGAGAGGGCATATGGGACAGTACCTGCCCCATGGCAAGCTTTACCTGCCCCAGGAAGGGGGGTAATGTCTTTTCAGTCTTTGGTGGCACCGGTGCATGATTTTTTATTTTTTAATGGAAGCTCTTTGTGACTACTACTTACCTGTGGCCTTCCATGGACCAGGAGCACACGGGTCTAGGTTTCCCCCACGGGGCACTGAATGTCCTGCACTGATCGTTGTTCCTGGAAAAAAATACAATAGTAACTGTTAATGTGGTCTTGGGTGGACATATAACCATGGGCTCGGTGGCCCTAGGCCCTTAGAAGCAGGTCGGGCTCATAGATTTTCTGCCATAGGGGCCCGTCTGGCCCCTAGAAAATTATGGAAACAATTACAGATATCTATATATTTTACTATAAAACATAGTGCTTTTAAAGACAATCTGACTAGGCTATATTTATGTCAGGGCCCCTATATTTTGGTACGCGGCCCTAGATTGGGATACCTGGGGGTCAGTCTGGACCCCAGATTCTTAGACTCATGTATATGTCCACCATTGGTTAGATTAAACTAGAGACAAGCACCCGGAGTGGTCGAGGGTTTGGCTGTTAGGGATTTCTCGTGATACCAATTAGAAAAAATTACCCACACTACATTTTTCTTTTATGATTCACAGGACTGACCAACCTATTTTCTTAGGAGTGGATAACGAAATATAATTGACTGTATGTAAGCAGGCCAGACTGGGGGTGACAAATATCAAAATCTCGAGAGAGTGTACTCACTGCTGTGTCGCCATTTTGGTTTAGTACCGAAAACGGCCACAACGGGCAGCCTGGTAGACCGGATAAGTTCCTGTTAGGTGTTCCTGCCCTAGTAAAAACATTGTCTTTTTGTTAAAAACAAATCCAAGGGCCAACTTAATTACATTCTAAACATCAATTACAAAGAGATCTGGAAACTAAATGGACTGTGGTGTTGTAGGGGCAACGCACTGTGCTAATGATTTAGATTTACTGGAAGAAGAAGAGAGAAAAAAAGAATTGTCGCCCGCGTACCTGAATTTGATGACGTAGACGTGGCGCGTTCAACGGCCATCAAAATGGATCTTGTTCTTTTGGTGTTCGGACACCGGCCCACCGTTCTGTTCTTCCCTTCTCTTCTGTCCTATTCCTTCAGTCTGTTCTTTTCTTTCCTTCCTTTTCTTCAGCTGTTATTTTTCTGCTCACATAATCGAGCTGCTCTAATTATAACCAAATAATGAAGGCTTTCCCTGTGATGATGCTTGATGCATCCTTCAGACTTTGTTACTTACCTTGTAAGTTACCTATTTACCTCTGTAACTTTCAGTCATGTTCAGTGCAGCCCATTCATTACATTTTTATATATGCTGCAATACAATTATAGAGGTATTAATCATAATATATCTTGGTAACTGTTATGCATACCTACATATTCATTCTATTCATAATCATACAATGGCATTTCCATTAAACGGTTGTTTAATGAATACTAACATACAACACCAAGGCTCCCAGAGCCATGCGATTAACCTTTCTAATTATACTCCTTCCATGCCATTTTTCAAATTCATTAGCAAATCTCCTAGTCTCTGACACTGTGTAGGTTGTTTCTTTATTAAGGGGTTTGCTGCTTTATTATTTGATTCTTATTCATGTATAGGCTGACTACGCTCATTTTGCTTTTGAGACCCGGGCTCCTGCTGTAACCCAACGTGCCTAATCTGTGTGTTGTCTTTCTGGCTAACACAGTGGCTCACTCCGATGTACACTAATACACTTGACCACTCTGAGTTTACCTCCCCTGAGGCTTCCTGGATGTGGGGGCACTCTTACATAACCTTGATCGGGGCTTCCCCTGAGCGGGCTTTCCCTGAGCAGGCCTCCTCTGAGGCCATCCTGTTTACCTGTTACTCATTACCGACTCCTGTCTGTGCGCTTTCTCTGCTGGGGGTGGGGTGGGGGGTAACCCGGCCTTCATCGGCCACTGGCCTCAGCAGGCCTCCATATTCCACTTATTTCAGGCTTTTATCTGTGCTATCACCAGCACCACTAAGGCATAATCAATGCTAACATTAGCATGATCATAAGGAACAATTCACTCAATTAATTATCATTCATTTACCACTTACATACAGTTCCTTTATTTTCCATGATTAGGGGCTCTCTACCTATATAACATTCATTCATACTTATATTGATGACTGTCAGTAATGCGCATTTAGCTGACAAAAACCAATATCATATTTTCATTCTGCCCCCCTTTGGTTTCCACCCATGATTTACATATACATCATGAGTGATTTGGCCAATGTACCAAAGGACCTTCAACAAGGTATTTTCTCAATTCCCCCGGGTCAATTCACAGCCTACTTTCTGGGCTTCCTCTGCCTGCCTGTTCCACTTTCAATTAATCACATCTCCCCAATTTTACCCTCCAGTTATCAATACTACCTAAATCAATTTTCACTGCACAGCCACAGGTTCTAAGTACCTTGCCTCAGTACGTATATAGCTCACTTGAGCCTGTCCCTTTCTGCTTTTGTTTATGCTATTACTTCTGACTGCCTGCACACCGCATCCCCTGGTTACTCCACTCATGTTATCGGTCTGCAATTCCCCCAGATGTGTTATGGCACAGGGGTTGTGTTTAGCTCTTGCCTGGTGTTACCTCACACAGCGTGTTCCTCCAGCATTAACTTTTGGCCGATGTGAGTCTATCTGTGTGTGTTTGCCTGGGTCCCGTAGTCATAATCACCGTGTACCAAACCCTATTTCTGAACACCCTGGATCCCTATTACGTGGGTCCAGCTTTTGCCATAGGGGCCCATCTGTGCCCACTCTAAACATGAACCCTGATTGCTACCGTTATCTCCCCTCACCGTTACTTGATGGTGATCTGCCAATGTGGCTGTTTATACACTGCCCTAACGTATTACCCATTCCCTTACCTTCTGGGAATATAGCCTACACCTAGGCCTAGCTTTCTGTTGCCTCAAACTAGATTTCTTTTTCCAATTTCCAATGCATTTATGTATGGTGTGGTAATGATTCCTATCTTGTCATTGGTCTAAAGTGGCAATACCACACCCAAATACATTATGATTTTTGCAATCTGTTAATGCCTTTGGATCCAAATTCTTCAGAGCTATTTATTATCCTACACAGAATCCACCTTGGTTATCTCAGTCCTACGACATTGAGACAAATGTAATGGAAGGTAGTACTATTTGAAGCAATTTTCCCTCAAATCAAAAACAGGGAATTGGCTCCCCTATTTAGTTTCTTTTCCTGGTTTCTATCATACCATGTCAGTTCCAAGCTTATAAGTGACCCAACCAACAAAGAGTGTTATAATAACGTCACTATAACATGAAGGAACGTTACAAGAAAGTCACAAAAACGTTATATTGCGGCATCACACGCCATTCTCAAAAGACGCTTCTGTGAGCGATCAAAATAACGTAACAAGAGCCAAACCATAGAAAGTTATGTTGCGACGTCAAAATGCTAGTCTCCAAAGACGCTTCCGGGAGCGATCAAAACAACGTAACAAGAGCCAAACCATAGAAAGTTATGTTGTGATGTCACAACGTTAGTCTCCAAAAATGCTTCTGGGAGCGATCAAAATAACGTAACAAGAGCCAAACCGTAGAAGGTTATGTTGCGACGTCACAATGCCAGTCTCCAAAGATGCTTCTTGGAGCCATCAAAATGACGTAAAAATAACCAAACCATCAAATGTTATATTGCAAAGTTGCAACACTAGGTTCCAAAGACGCTTTTGGGAGCCATAAAAGTAACGTAATAAGAACCAAAGCATAACCAACCAGAACACTACAATAACGCCACTATAAAGTCACATTCCTCCCTGGGTATACATTAAATTTGATCAATTTTGTGAATACAAATGCATCACCATATGTATATTGGTGACGAGACACATACCTAACAGATATAGGGAATAACTTGTCAAAATGAAGATTAATGTTCCCAGCTTAAGGTTGTTATCTCATTTTCTCCCGGGCCTTAAATTTGGGATATCCCTCCATTTTAGTGATTGAAATTAACCTTCAGGGGGTTCGCCCAACAGGGCTGACAAGCCCAATATTTATGTTCAAATCTCAAAATTTGTCGGCCATCAGGGCCAACTTTAAAGCCACCTTTTTGTCAATGAAGACTTCTTTATTTGCCATGTTGTAACTTCCTGCCTGGTGCGCCAAATTCGCGATGCAACCAACAATGTTGCAATGTTATTTTCCAAACAGAAAACGCGTTGACAAGCGTCACATTGTCAGGGTAACGTTGTTGGACATAGGCCTGACAAGGGAGGATGAAACTGCCCCCAAAACATACTTTATCCTCTTCCTCTGTCGTCTTATTCTCTTCAACCTCTGCATGTCAATAGACATGGGTGAAATTTTGTTGGGGGTTTATTATTGTTTTTATATGTATATTCTTTATGGGGTCTTCTCCATTTTTATCAGGCCTTATGGCCTCTGCCTCTCCCTCTTTCCTAAAGTTGGATCCTTCCACTGGATCCCATTTTTACATAATTTCTGTAAGATATGGTTTAATGGCATTTATATATGTGTACCCACCATTGTTTGAATAACCGGCATATTTCTCAAATTGAAGATTCTTACCGGTATAGTTTTCTAGTCAACCTTAACCAATGCCAATTTTAATGGATCTATATCCCTGACCCCAAGGTGAGGGGGGTGACCCAAATCTCCCTACCTGATTATTCCCTGTCCTTTCATCCATTGGAACTGCTGGGTCTATTAGGGTTTGGGACTTACCTTGTATTGTTATTTCTTCTTTTAGCCTTACCGGTAAGACCTTTGTTTGACACTCTTCAGCTGGAAATTCAAGACATATTGAGAATTTCTTTAGGAATGACCTTCCCAATATAACTTCACTTGATAGACCCTCAAGGATATGAAAAACTACATCATGAAATTCATCATCTAATTTGATGGGTAATTTGGCCCATCCCTGTGCTTTCACCCTTGACCCGTCTGCCATTATACAAACTACATTTGATTGACCCATCCTTGCTCCAATTGATATTAGATCTATGTCTGACAGGACAGTCGCCGATATGCAGCAGTCGTCAGCCCCACTGTCAACCAATGCTTTGTATTGTTTCCCTTGAATGTTGACCGCGATGCACGCCCGGTCATCCAGAACATGTCGCTGTGAAGCCCCTTTTTGAGACTTCATCACAATTTTATTGACCCCTGTGGCACGCTGTCTGTCGACATACTGCCTGGCAACCTGTTCCAAGGCCTCCCTGGTCTTGGGGGAAAGGTTCACTTCCTGATCCTTTATTAGTTCTTGGATCTCATCAGGGTGCACAATATGGTTACCACTGGGCATACAGGCCACATGCCTTGCACACCGTGCTTTATGAGTTTTGTCACACACCCGCTCAATGTCATGTCTCGCCCGCTGCGTGACACACTCCCTTAAATGTTCACAGGTTGCGACACAATATATTTTCCCATGTTCTCGATATGCTGATTCTACACATTGTTGGATTTTATATTGTAATGAGTTCACACACATATTATCCTTAATGTGACATGAACAGCTGGGTACAACTACTCCATCAATTAATGTCGCTCGGCAAATGCAGAAGTTTGGGCAATGTTTACAGTCAAATATAATCTCCCGTGCTAAATGTCTTTGACCTTGAGGTGGTCCTTCAGGTTTATTGCAATGCTGATCATAAAGTTCACATGTCAATTCATGTACCCAATCAATACTAGATGCCTTACAGTTTTTTGCTTGTCCACAGATATCCTTTTGTCCATCTTCCAATGACTGTAAACTCTTTCTAACTGGTTTCCCTGGATCTGAGAGGTCTCTGGACGTTCCTTGACCCCCCACCTGCATCCTTTCTGGTTTAAAACTGGTAACTTGTTCAGAATTACCTTCACTGTCTGCAGACTGCTTAATTGTACAAATTGAAATTGGTTTACCTGCAACTTCTTCCTCTGCTATATTCTGACTTGAGGTGTTACCCCCCTGCTCAACTTGTCCATTTTCTGCTACTAACCTCCTAGAAGGCTCAGATACTTGGGGATTGTCTATTTTATGATGGGGGTTACACACCTTGAGGTATAATTCCTGTATCACTGTCGCATATCTTTCCACTCTAAAAAGGTCATTTATGGTTGGGGCCCTATGCCTCGCATTATAGGGGTTGGGCCCCCAACCTAGTTTCCCTGGTCGGTATCAGGTTCTAGTAGTATCTGGGCCATCCGAATACGCTCCTCCTTGGTGAGACTGCTGGCTTGCGTCCCCCCATTTCCGCTGCGTGGTTGCTGTCCTGCGTTGGCGAAATGCTCACGCCATTCACGTTGGGGATCACGGAGTGGGGCGTAGGTCGGCCCCCTTGGTGGCTGAGTTGGATATGGGTACGGCTCTGGGTACCCATATGAATAGCCTGCTGCTGTCGGATAGTGGCCCGGCGGCCCATATGGCATTGTGCGGTAGGCTTGCGGAGGTTCCTCCCCATTTCGTTGACAATTTCTGCTGTTGTTCCAATTATCATCGTAATGATCTCCATTATACATGTTTTCTCCATGGTAAGATCTGCCCCAATTGTGGCCCCTACCACCTCCATTTCCATTGGAGTTTTGATGACGTCCGCGGTTATTGCCCCTTGACTGTGTGGGCCTAAGAGGACAGCCCACCCTGTAATGATCTCCCCCACAGGTCCAACACTGTATGGGTTGATGTGCTGGTGGGCCCTGCGTGGTCTGGCATCTTGGCTCGTGCTGATACCAAGTTTCTTCAACTGCTGGTCGTTGACCTCCTGCCCAGGCCGGCATATTTAACTTCTTATCGTGCCAAGCGTCAAAGATATCGGCTGAGGCCCCTTTTGGGTTGGGGTTGATCGCCAACACCGACACCATCTTCTCAATGACCTTTTCCGTCCCAAGGTCAACCTTGTCAGCCACAGTGTCTACTTGGCTTCCGACTAGCTTAAGGCAGTTCTCTAAAGCTTCCAGACGCTTTGCATTTTGGCTGGATTTTCTAACAGTTTCGTAGGCCACCTGCGCCTCTCTCGTTAGTGTGGCCAGATCGTCATACTCTTCGATTGTTAGCTGCTCACGAATACCGGAGATGAGGCCATCTTTATAGGCCTGGAGGACCTCGTCCACTTCATTTTTCCCGATTTGGCTGCACGTCTCCAGCACCCTTCTACTGAACTGCCGACAGTCCTCGCCTTCCTTCTGGTTGAGGTTTCTCAGGGTCGTTCTGATCTTCTCCGCCCCTGGTCCAGCGACCTCAATAATGGCCGTCTTTATCGCACCCCACGCTTCCATTGCTCTGACGTAGTTGTACAGTGCTGGCGGTAGATGGAATTTCAATTGTTGGATCAGATTGGCATTATCGTCACCGACCCCGTACACATTCGTGATGTAGTCGATGTACTGGGTAAGCCAGGGGATAACTTTCATGTCGTCTGTTGGAAAGGTTCCCGGCTGTAGATTTTTGAAAACCCTTTTGGCCGCGTCGACATGCCTCATCTGCTCGCGTGCTGCTTGTTCCGCCATTTTGTTGAGATCAAGGAATAACTCTGGGATACTTAACTGATCAGACTGCGTGGAACTGATTGAATTATTGTCCTGTTGGTCAGCTGGCTGGTCCCAAAATATTTGTTCAAAATCTTCGGGAAGGTCAGAATGCGGGGCTTCTTGTAAGGCGTAATTTTCGTCTTGATTCGGATTTCGGTCTCTGCGTTCTGCGTTTTCGGCATGAAATATCGGTATGTCGGTTATCGGTCTCGGTCGATTATTCGATGCGCATGGCGATTCACGTGTCGGCTTGGGGACATCCCCAGGTAGGAGATCAATTGGCTAATTTTGTGTTTGTTTCTCGCTGACCACTAAACATGGTAATGGGGCCGACTCTTTCTTTGTTCCCTTTTATTTTATTTTTAAGCTTTTGGTATAACAACAATTTCTCCCTCTTTTCTGTGGCAGTGGAGCGCCTGGTGTCCATGGATACACCACAGCATTCTACTAATCTTATTTACCTTATGTGTGTTCATTGTATCTTTATTATTCCTGGCTAACCTTTCTTTCTAATTCATGAAATATACCACAGATATACCCGGGTTCTCCACCAATGTAAGGACACAGGTGTGTTAAACCCTCTTTTCAGGGCCACCCTGCTCCTACTTATATTATGCATATGGGAAGCTATACTCGCTTGGCTATGTGTTACTTGGTTATTACATTGATTTGGCTGAGGGTCATTGCGACAGACCCTCTTATTTTGCCTTAATGAAATGAACATAAGAGTTAAAACAATTTAAACAGGTTTATTACTGAGAGGTTGGGAAGGCAAGTAGAAGACCTTTATCTGTGGTATATGTTACATGAATGGTCACACACAATGATCTCCATAGATTCATATCATCAATTCACTCCATTACTGTATCTCTTATTAATTCCACTCAGAACTTATCATACTAATAACAATGAACACTGTGGCCTCTCCAACCCACCAGGCCCTCTCACATGCCTACACCTGGTATTCATAATTATACCAATTTTGAGACCTAATATTGCCTAAATGTATAAAAGGGAAAAGAGAGCCCCATCACCAATGGTGTGGGTCTCCTTACCTACCTCATAAAGGGAAAGCCTAGTGAAAGCCTAGCATTGATGACCAACCAATCATGCCTGATACACAGCCTGAAGACACAGAGCTTGATCCTATAGACTGGCTGCACACAGCACTACCAGCCCTGACCAACACCATTCCCGGAGTCCCCGCTCCCTGCCGTCTCAGTCTGAGCCCCAGCAGTTAGTGGTTTCCCCGCACTGAGCCCCGTGCCTCCCGGCTGACCAGTCACCAAGGCCAAGCCCATTAGCCCCCTGTTTCTAATTACATTATTATGGCAGTGAGGGTTACTCCCCTGCCTGGGTGTGGCTACTCCACCTCTTTCCTGTTTCCTATAAGGCCAAACCAATGAATTTATGTTGCATGTGAGTAGACCTGATATGCCAGGCATGTCCCCCTGACATGCCTCTCCAACATATATAGAAAAAATTAAGAATGTCTCAACAGTGTCCACCAGAACTAAGGCGTGTCCATGATTTCTGGGGCCATCTACAAGTTCCAACCCACGGGTGAAAACCTGGCCAACGTTGACACTTTCAAAATCTGTACAACTGTGGTTGTCAGCAAAACTAAAAAAAAAAAAAGGAAATCGGGGCCTCCTGATAGGCATGTTTTGATTGTGTAATTAAAGGGCGTTGATGTGAGTCATTAGGATGGGCTTGGCTACAGGATTTGGAAAGTAAAACTCAGTGTAGTGTTGTATTGCGATTTCAGCCGAAATTGTTTAAAAGGAGTCGACTATGGATGGTTCAAAGCTGTTTACTGGACGGATTTTCTTATCTGGTTAGTCAGGGAATATTGAAGTAAATCAGGGAAATGTCAGGGAATTTCAACTTTTGTATTAAGAGGCAAATCTGTAAGGCATGCCCATATAGTTTCTGCGGCCCTCTGAAAGTTCCAACCCATCTTTATTTACAAGGTTTAAAGTTATTCCAATATAGAATTAATTGAGAATTTTTCCACAGTGTATACAAGAACTAATAAGGTGTGTCCATCATGTCCGAGACATTCTACATGTACAATTTCCAACTCGGCTTTATTTAAGTTGTTGGTGCGTATAATATAAGAATATTTATATGGAAGTAAGATGTATGAAAAGGGTTGTATGGTTTATCAGTTAGACCAATGTTATATTGCAATTACTGTTTGGGTATACATAGAGATTCAACTTTAGGCGACAGACTAATATTGTAATAATGGCCACCGTTGCCCGGCTCACAAAGCCTGCAGAAAACATTATGAACAAGCTATTTAGTAGCATATAATTTTACAATTTTGAGTACTAAAGTTTCTTGAACCAAAGTAAATACAAACAACTAGCTACTCTTATAAGAATGCCCCACTGTGCCCAGCCCACAGAGCCTGGTATTGAAAGAACCATCCCCGACCACAAAGCGTCTGCAGAGGCCTTATCAGCGTTATGTAATAACCCTCCAACAATGAGCCTGCTCCAACAAGTTTTTTCGTCCAGCCTCCACTGGAGCGTGACTGCTGACCTTAATTTGTTTGGAGAAGAGTCTATATGGTCTTCTGTTTGAGGAGATTCTGCGGGGCATGTACCTGATCCACAAGGACTAAGGGCCAGCAATATTTTTTTTTTTTTTTTATTTTTTTTTTTTATTCAGCATTACCCTGAAAGGGGTCAAGCTTTCACCTGTTCTCCCCCCACCTTCAGCGTTAACATACATACAACCAATTCTTAATGCACATAATCATTTCTTAATTAACATTGATTTACCAAGGACAGGACTATACAACAACAATACATGGGACTATACATTGACAATACTGTGATGTTGGTTATAATTTCGAGGAATTACAAAAATGGATTTCATCATATTTTATAAAAAAAGTTAAGGGGTTGAAAAAACAATAAAAACTGTATTGGAAGGATAATATTGTCAAATTCCGTCACATTTGTAGCAGTATACATACATACAATTTGTTCATAGTGTATAGTTCATTTCTCAATTAACAATGATTTACCAAGGACAGGACTATACAACAACGATACTTGGGACTATACATTGACAATACAGTGGTGTTGCTTATAATTTCGAGGGATTACAATAATGGATTTCAGCAGGTTTTATAATAAAGTTAAGGGGTAGAAAAAAACAGTATTTACAGGACAAGATTGTCAAGTTCCAACATATTTTTAACAGTATTTTTGAACTCGTCGAGTGAGACTATTAATCTACAATTTACAGGTATGGTATTCCATAGATTACATCCATAGTAAAATGGTCGCTTTTTAAATATTTCAGTGGATGGCTTTGGCAGTGTAACCAGGGGCCCCTGATGTATTCTAGTATATCTTATGGGTCTTTGCAGTGGGATGTTATTCTTATCAATGTTCTTTTTAATACAAACAAGTAGCTGGTAAGCTCGTTTCTTTTTAAGTGCTAATACCTTGGTCTGCCTTAGCAAGTCATCTGTATGTATTTCCCTTGGGTTATGTATATCAAGACTACATCGTAATACATTATTCTGTATCACATCCAGTTCGTCCAGGTCTACAATATTACAGGCTGTTAAAAACATATTTCCATAGTCTATTATGGGTATGATCATAGCCTTGGCTATTCGTACAGCAGCATCTTTCGTCAGCAGATGTCGCAACAAGCAAAATAGTTTCAATTTGTAAGAGGCATGTTTTTTAATTTGATTGATATATGGCTTAAAAGAAAGGTATGGGTCCATTACAACTCCCAAGTATGTATATGTACGAGTTACCTCAAGCTTGTCAGGGCCCATGTAAATACTACGGCCAAAGTCCTTCCGCTTATTGTATGGAAAATACATATATTTCGTTTTACTAGCATTTATTGACAGCTTGTTTTGTCCACACCATTTATATAAATTTGTTAAATCTGCTTGAAGATCTATTAGATCTTCGGGTATTTCAAAGCCATATACACGCTTAATAGATTTATACATGACCAAATCATCAGCGTACAGGAAGACCTTTGAACTGAGTATATCATGGGTTATATCATTTATATAGATTAGAAATAATAAAGGTCCAATGATACTTCCTTGTGGTACGCCATAGGTTATATGCTTTTGGGAAGATCGAAAATTATTTAGAAGAGTGCTTTGTGTTCTGTCTGATAAATATTGTCTAATCCAAGAAATTGTTGAGTTATCACAATTAATTTTTGTAAGTTTATTTAACAAAATTATATGATCTACCGTGTCAAAGGCCTTCCTGAAATCAACAAATATTGCTACAGAGTCAACATTTCCATTGTTATTTTTGTCTAAGTCTGCAATAAAATTGAAAATAATGTCAATAGTGGAGTGTTTTGGCCTAAAACCATTTTGAAAAGGTGATAATAAATGAAACTCCTCAACATATTTCATCAACTGTCTGTGAGCAAATCTCTCAACTAATTTTCCAATTATGGGTAATAATGCGATGGGTCTGTAATCACCCGGGCTATTGGGATTTGGTATTTTAGGAATAGGGATAATTGTGGCTGATTTCCATATGGTGGGGAATTGATTTGTCATAAGCGACACATTTACCATATGCAATACATGAAAATTCAAGGTCTGAAAGACTATTTTCCATATCCTTGAGGAAATATATTTAAATCCAGAGGATTTGTATATTTCAATTTTTGCAAGCTCTTTATCCAGTTCATCAATGTCTATGGGATAAAATCTGAATGGATTATGGTCGAAAAACTGGTTTATATAAGGTAAGTTTACTTCATCTTTAAACTTTTGTGCCAAAGTAGGTCCAATATGTACAAAATAATTGTTAATGAATTCAGGAATTTGATCAGGACTCAGCAATTTACCTTCAGACTCAATATTGTATTGACAACATTGTCTATGTTTGTCATCTGGGATTACCGATCGTATATTGTGCCAGAATTTCTTAGAGTCATGTTTATTGTTATTTAATTGCTCTTTGATATATTCAGATTTGGCTTTTTTAACAAGTGAATTTGTTAAATTACGTAGATTCCTTGCAAGTTTTTTATCCTCTAAATTTTTGGTTCGAGCAGCTCTTTTAATTGCTGAGTCCCTGTCTTTAATGAATTCAATCAACTCATCAGTCATCCATGCTGGTTTGTCTCTATTGAATTTAAAAGTCCTAATTGGGCACATGTCATCTATTATGGTCTTAACCTTTTGATAAAAAGTGTCCCATATAATCTCAAGGTTTTGGTTTGTATAGATAAAGTCCCAATTTGTATTTAACAATTCAGTCACGAAAATGTCATGATCAAAATTTCTATAAGACCTCCCTTGGAACTCTACCTTTGTAATAATTTGTTTCCATTTCTTCCTTATCAAGTATATTGGGAGATGGTCACTGATATTAATGTGATATGTACCAGTATCTAGAACATATTTAGAGTTAGTTACTAATAAATCTATTAAAGAGTCATTTACTGATAACCTTGTAAAATCTGTTATAATTTGTTCCAACAGGTTTTTCTTAAAAAGCTATGTAATAATTTAGTTGGCTTGGCATTGGGGCGAGCAAAATTGATATTAAAATCTCCTCCTATTATTAATTCTTCTTCTGATCCCTTAGGGAGGGTAAGTATCGTATCATTTGAAATTTTAAAAAATTCATTCGGAGTTCCATCGGGAGGTCTATATAGGTTTACAATATATATAGGTGCGTTTAAGAATATTGAAAATCATTTAAGAGTTTTTCAAAAGTGTTCTATAGTTTATTAGTTGGGCATTGTTTATTTTGCATGAATCTGAAGAGATTTATTTTTATCTTTCTTACGCAATTATTATGAATATTCCTCGGTTGCCACCAAATAGAATACCTTACTTACGTCTACTATGTATATGCGTTGGGGGGCCGAATGAAGTGCATTGATTTTATTATTTTCAAAATAAACTTCAGGGTTCCCTCTTGTCTTCCAGATAATAGTAAATTGCAAGAATTCATACATTTCTAATTTGAACTCATCAATCTATATCCATTATTGGATGTCAATTCAATCAGTGAAACAGATTGAAATATTCCCTATTTAACATTTGAAGAGTTGATTCGAACATGGATATATAAATTCAGCAGACTGTACAGTAAACGATTAGGTGTTCCATAATTCAGTTCCAACCAAATAAATTTCTAAATGTTGTAATTGTCAGTATATTGACGTATTTTCCTTCAAGTGTGCATGCAATAAATTACAAATTAAATTAAACTGAATTAAGACCTGGTTGACCCAAATTGCAAAAAGGGTTTTTATTTTCTGCTAAATAAATCATGTCAAGAAAAATTTTGAGTTTGGTTTTCTGTCGACTGAAAGTTTTTTTCTTATTGTCTAAAATTTGGGTATCCTATCTCAGTATGGCCGTTTTCATTCTGTGTTGTTATTCAGATATAGATAATTTGTGACCTGACCATATATAAAACCTTCCAAATCTGGATCCGCGACTACTTAGCATGAGAATATTCTATTCATAATCTAACGCTCTGGATTAAAGACACAACGCAGGATTGGGCTGAATTATATATATTACCATGAAAACACACCCCTAAGGGTACAGTCAATGAAATACAATAATACAACAACCTAGGAACATACATAGAAGTAATAAGAATGCGTAGTAAGTATGATAAGTACAGTAAGTTTTTGAGGCTTCGTAATGTCATCGTCGGTGGGGCGCGCGTTCCTTGTGACGTCACTGGTTACATAACACGTGACCCCGTTTCCGGGATGGTTGCTATGCAACACCCTACGCTTAGAGATTATACCGTAATAACGCGGTTATTCTGCCTATAATCTAACGCTCCGGATTAAAGACACAACACAGGATTGGGCTGAATTATATATATTACCATGAAAACACACCCAAACCGCCCAACCTGCCTAGTGAATTAGGCTGTCCGAGAATAATTTATCTGCCATTAGAGATTGATTTTCTGATGGGTCAATATAGCCAAATACAGCATTTGATTTCCATGACCCTCTGGATTTGATTTGGGATATATCGTAGCCAATCAACGACATGTACGTGGCTGCACCTCTCCTAAGGCTATGTGGCGTATAACAGCTCTCCAGTTCAGCTTCTACAGCTAAACTCCTTAGTTTATCACTAAACCATGCTGGATCCATGTTGACTTATTGATGACCAACTTTAATTTTGAACAGTCTGTCCGAAGGCCTCAGTCTAAGGACTCTAATTATTTCTCTCAACCAGTAAACAGGGCATAACATTGATAGCTTATTCTCTAGGATGACAACATTGTATAAACTTTCCCCAAACTGGTCAGTTTTAGATGAATTAACAGTAAGTTTTAACCCATTGTCAATAAACTCCACATCCTTAACTCTAACAGCATGAACTCCACAAATATTCGAACATCTTAGTAGCGTTCTGAACGCTAAGGTGGTTGAACCCCAAAATACCAGATCATTAATTTTTAACAAATTCAATTTGTAGTAGATTTTTCTTAAGTCGTTGGGGAACAGGGGATTTGCACGGCCACGGCCCACCCTTGACATAAGTTTTGCACCTTGGATCGACATTTTAATCATGTGGTTCCCGTAGTCTATACCTTTCCTGCCATTCTCTTTCAAGAAATTAGATACCCCCGACAGGTAATTTATAATAGAATTATAAACCATAAACATTGACAAGAATGCTATGTACAATACGATCCACTCAGCAGTCACATTTAACGGGTCCAATTTATGATTCTCACAAAAGTTTATGAATTTCTTTTCCTGGCAGGATCTTGCTTTCTTCGTGTTGCTTGCATAGGCATTGTCTCTCAATTCTTTTGATCTCTTGTGAAGCTCTTTGGCTGATGGATCTACAATTAAATAATATTAGAACAGCACATTTTATTACTGATTATGGTTTCGCGTGCTTCTTCAAACTTTGCAAATTCATTTAAGCGGGACAGTGAATCAGCTAATATATTTTCACGCGACTTGATATACGATGCGTAAATATCTAGATTGTATACATAGCAGAGCCAAAAAATCTCTCTTAACCATGACATGCACCTGTGGTTATTACTTCTCCCAGTATTAATCATATACATAACTTGGCTATTGTCAGTTATAATTTCAATTGTAGAATTTTTGTTTTCGCAACCCCACCTTTGAAGACCAATTAGCACGGGCCATAACTCATATACATTAATATTTGGGTTAATAATTTCAAAAGTGGGTTTCATTGCCAAATGATTATGCACTTTTAGGGCTATGTTAGGCTCGTCCCTCCAGGTTCCGTGACACCAGTCCTTAACACACCATGCCCCGAAACCGAAGAAAGATGAATCTGATGTAATTGATACTGATTTTTCCCTTGGGATTATTCTAGCTGAGCCATTGAATGTTTTACAGAATTTTTTCCACCAGTTAAAATCATTTTTGATATTGTAGTCTAATTTAACTACACATTTGCGGTGACATTCTGAACATAAATCATAGACGCGACCACCTTTTACTACAGTTGAGCAATGAGCCATTAAACCTGCAATCTTTTGTAAGTCTTTTTTCGATGCATGCCCCCTCCTCTCTAAAATCTCGATTGAGCTGAGTAATTTCTCAATTTTACAAATTGGCAAGGATAGCCTCATTTTTGTAGAATCTATCATTATTCCCAAAAAATTTATTTTCTGAGAGGGGGCCTCCACCTTCGGCCATGAGATATGGAATCCCAGATATCTCAGTATTGATATTAGCTCTAACTGACTACTTTTACAACCATCATACGATACATCAGAAATTGCGAAATCATCTAAGTAGTTTGTGATATTTACAACACCTCTAGATTTACAAATATCCACAATTAGTTCTGATATTTGGTTGAAAATGAATGGGGCACATTTCAGACCAAAGCTTAAACGGTGTTCGACATAGTATTTGCTGCCTTCCCCATCTTTAAAATCCCATTCAAAGCCTTGAAAGGTATAGTTACTTGGGTGGATAGGGACTGATCTAAAGGCACTGGCAATATCAGTCACAGACATATAGTCATTTTCCTTTAGATTTTGTGTAAAGTGATCTACAGATTTATACGTAAATTTTTTACAAGTTGTGGTCATATAATTATTTACACTTTTCCCCTCAGGTAAGCTAAAATCTGTTATTGGACGAATATCGCCGTTAGGTTTGTCCACCGCACCTAAGGAGTGTATACAATTTGGTTTTACATTTGATTCAGAAATTCTCCCCTCCTTTAAGTCAGATTTCAAGATCTTCGACATTTTACAGTATGCCTTTTCCTGCAGGATCGACCTATAGTTTTTACATTCATATTCTTCAATTATTTCTTCATCGACTATTTTAAAACCATCGCACACCCCATTCCAGATGTTATTTGCTACATCTGGTGGCAAGGTACAGTTGTCTGAAAATATGAAAGCTGCAAATCTACATGGTTTTAGCTGTGTCACATTTTTTCCTATAATATGCTTGCAGTCACATTTGCCTTCAACACATGCTTCTTTTACATTGATAATTTTCCCCCCTTCACTACGTGCTGTGAAACAATTCGCACCATTCGGCTCCACATTTATATTAGGAATTTCCCTTGAAAATCCCCATAACGGAGGTGACAATGTTTCTGGTACTACATCGTTGATGTCTAACTCTGGGTTATACATTGAACAATCTAAATAGATATTTTTCAAGTGCATATTTGTAAGATCATGTAACCCTTCCTGTACATATTCTAATGAATTCCCTGGCTTAACATATGTTGGCTTATTAGCCTCTACAAAGACATTTGCATCAACATCTTTTGGGGGAATATTATCTGTCTCTCCTTATTTGCTAGAGGCACTGTTGTTCTGAGATGAGCCTGATGGCTTGTTCCTCTTGCACCCGAACATACCATGTCCAGTGTCGTTACAGAGTCTGCATGCATGGCGGTAGTGGCAATTTGTTTCACCACACCCATAGGGGCCGTTGAATTTATAGCAGATTTTTTCACCTTTTGGCTTGTTGTTCTTGCTACTCTTTCGTGAGGTACAGGCAGCATCGTAGCTTAGGTGCTTGATTACCAACGACGAATCTATTTCACTAAATTTGTCAATCCACTTCTCAGCTGCCGCTGTACGGACTGCCTTGTCGTAAGCCAGGATGTTGTCGGTCTTGTAGAAACGTGTCTCAGCTTTATCTGCCAGGACGATTAAGTGGGCGATGAATCCGTCCACGTCGGCACCCGAGTTGAATAAGTCGCGGAGATTTTGAAGGCTCACAGACATTAACTTCTCGATCGATTTGACGCTCTCACCTTTTGTCATATAGCGGTGGTGGGAGAACTCCAATTGCTTCAGTTTCTGTGATTTCGACTTGGGTCTGCTGTTCTTCTTGCACTTTTTGACGTTACGGCGCTTGCTTTTCCTGGCGCTGCGACGTGACCTCGATTTATCGTCCTCAGATGAACTCTCAAATGACCCGTCACTTGTTGACGTTGACATATGGGAGGATGACGTTACCGTTTCAGTCTCCGACTCCGACACCTCCTCAACTTTTGGGTTCGGCTTCAGTTTCTTGTAACGTTGGTTTTCTTCCGTAATCCGGCGATTCTCTTCAGCTAGTTCCCTATTCGCCTCCTCGATTAACGACACGCAATGACTCAGGCTTAGCTTGCAATGGCTTCTCGGGGGATGATTAGGTCGGTCGAGTCTTTCGGCGATAAATCATCGTTACCTCCATGAGCTCCTTCGCAGGAATCGTCCAGGGGTGCTTTGTGTGATACCCCACACTTCTTGCATTTTTTAGCTTTCCCCGACATCTTAGAGTAGTCCAATTCCCAGGTAAATTCCGATTCTCAGGCAGCTCGAGGCTTCGTAATGTCGTCGCTGGTGGGGCGCGCGTTCCTTGTGACGTCACTGGTTACGTAACACGTGACCCCGTTTCCGGGATGGTTGCTATGCAACACCCTACGCTTAGAGATTATACCTTAATAACGCGGTTATTCTGCCTATAAATGTACTATAAAAGGGATCTCTCCCAATATTAGGGGTGTAGACCCTTACATTCGTGAGGGTGACATGGCCATTTCTTAAATTCGACATGGCGACATGGGCATTCCTTGAATTCGAAAGTGGACATGGCAACTTAGTGCCAATTGACATGGACATGGCCTAAATTTGACAGAGGACAATGTTGTGAACCTTAAGCCCTTTGCCATTCATGAAAGACCTTACCTGTACTATGAACAATGAAACTTTAAAAATTTGTATCTATGAGTACATTAGTTATTTTCCTTCAAGAAACCTAAACCAGTTAGGTGTGAAAGACAGACCCGGGTGACGCAAATTAAATGAGTAGCTGTCTGTACAAAATCCTGTATGCCCACCCTATTTAATTTCCAAGACGTTAGCTGGCGCATCTCTCGGTCAAACCTGACCACACCAGGTGGCGCAGGGGTGAAACGTTCGTGTTTCATATAGGAAAGAAGGCTTTTTATCCAACTAAACATATATGTTTTGCTCAATTTTTATGTAAACATAGTTTGGGTTTCTCTTCCAGTGGCCATTTCCTCGTATGTATTATAATGAGGTGAAAAGGAACTTGAAAGTACGAGAAACAGGTCAGGGCGCAGTTATAGACACCTCTTCCATCGGAAAACCTTTTAGTCACATGCAGGAGGGCAAGCATCTGAATTAACTCACTCTAGGGGGTGACGGCAGAGACAATCTGCAGGTCCCCGCTACACACCACAGATGGCTATAGTCCATTGGCGATGAATACCGACAGCTAATTTTTGCAAGGGTGCTTAAGCGCCCTACTTTGAAAACAAAAAGTAACTTGTGTAGACGAGCACCAGCTCTAATCCTAGAAATACGGTACAGTGAACTCAACCATTTACAGTGTTCTATAATAACGTGTTAAACTCAAAAAATGGGTGGGTGCTGTTCAGGCAATTCAGTACCTCTGCTAAGAGCTGGGCCAGATCGGACTGGGGAGCGTATTTAATTCATACAGCTTATCGTTAGGGGTCGCGCCATACCGTCGATGACGTGTGATGGAGAACTCTCAGTAATTGAGACGGCTGTCATCAGGGGGCACCCTGGTAAATCGTTTCCTTTTTTGAGGCTTAGTAACAATTATTTAGCAATTAGGGAATATCTGCAATGCCTTTCTTATCATTTAATTACGTGGTTATGGTGAGATGGGATTGAGGCAATGCCCAACTTAAATATAATCGGTTTAAAAGGACTTGGGATAGTGAGAGAAGGTTGGAACATGGGCCTAAACACCTCTTCTAACATCACCTCATTTTCAACACTCCGGAAGAGGACCGGCTGAACTGAAAATGCTATCCATGTGATGTGTAGCAAGGCCCTTCGAGCTTGTCGTGGGATGAGCCCGGCCCAACAGCCATCTGTGCAATCTTGTAGTGAGCCTTGGTAGTCTGTACTGGAGCCGTCTATGAGATGTGTAGTGGAGACTGAGAAGGGCAGGCCTGACTTTGAAATGAAAATTATTCTTGAATTTAGAAGGTCTGGACAATTAATTTCCGGCTCCTCGGTGATCTATTGGAAGCTAATTTGTTTATTGCAGGGTTCTCGACGTAATCCATTGTACCTATTTACCAAGTATTAAGTATTATTAAGTATTACAAAAAAGCTGATTCCAAGAGTCCGCCATGAGTAAGTTGTTATATAGACGATGGCTGCTTGTGCCATGCACCGGGAGGGGATGATCATGTGGGCGGCCATTGTCCCACAGCGCCGTGTCTGACTGTGGAACATAATAGGTAAACCCAGGGGTTGGGGATCCTCCAGCGGTGACCCAGAGAAAGTGGTCTATTATAGTTGGCCTTCTCGGGTCACCCTGCAGGTCCCCACTCCCTGTGCTGTAATAGACGACAGCGACTTATCGTTGTGTTGTTATCTGCTCAGGGCCGGGAGTCGATCTGATCTCCGTGAAGCGTTTATTATAACAAAAGGGACGTTCAGGGAGGGGCCGGGGCATGCGTGATATCAAGCATGATAATACATGGATCACTGATGTACCGCACGTGCATTAAAAAGGAGTGAGGCTGTACATGTTATGGTACAGCAAAAGATAACATTGGCGCTACCCAGCGTCAGGCTCAGGTTGTTGACAATAACATTGGGTGCACTACCGTAGATTGTCTGTTACCATAAACTCCCCGAATATACACCACTGTGTTACATCCCTCCCCTTAATTCACATATTTCTTACTTTGATTTTAACATATGTGGATTACTAGAGAAACGATAGTCCCTTGATGTTCAGCATGCTGGTCCGCTGCATCAGATTATGTCGCTCACATTTGAGACCCCATTAGGTCCTTGATAAAAGTAATAGTCCGTTATATACTTGATAGCGTCAAGACTAATACTAGAACATGCATTATGCTATAACCACAGTTTGTTTCATCTGCGAGATATCTTCAAAACGTCCATTCATGAGGACTTCATGGACCCTACGCGTGGACTGTCCGTGAGAACAGGATGACCCTTCATGCGACGTCTGTCTGTGAAGACAGGAGGAACCCTCAGGCGTCGACTGTCCGTGAAGACAGGAGGAACCCTCAGGCGTCGACTGTCCGTGAAGACAGGAGGAACCCTCAGGCGTCGACTGTCCGTGAAGACAGGAGGAACCCTCAGGCGTCGACTGTCTGCGAAGACAGGGGGAACCCTCAGGCGTCGACTGTCTGCGAAGACAGGGGGAACCCTCAGGCGTCGACTGTCTGTGAAGATAGGAGGAACCCCCAGGCGTCGACTGTCTGTGAAGACAGGAGGAACCCTCTAGCGTCGACTGTCCGCAAGGACAGGAGGAACCCTCTAGCGTCGACTGTCCGCAAGGACAGGAGGAACCCTCTAGCGTCGACTGTCCGCAAGGACAGGAGGAACCCTCAAGCGTCGACTGTCCGCAAGGACAGGGAGGAACCCTCAAGCGTCGACCGTCTGTGAAGACGGGGTGAACCCTGGAGCCCCGGGAATGATGATTGGGGCCAGCGGGGCATAGAGTGACTGACTCCCCTTGTTCGTCACCTCACTGGGTCTCACCTTGGTGTCCATTGGACACGTCTCGGCAGCAGGCGGCATTCCGCTGGCGTGCGGCTCAGCAGGCGCACTCCCTCGAGATGGCCTCCCTACACAGTGCAATTGCCGGTGGACCAAGTAACCTATCCCAAGTACTAATACTAAGATAATAAGTCCCGAACTTCCTGCAGCTAGTGGATTACCCCAACTAGAGTCATTCCCATAATCTACCTGATTTAATGATTTCTTTAGAGTGTCGATGTCAATGTGAGACATGGTATTCAAATGTTTTGGAATTTTGATCTGTTTTTGTTGAATGTGCAACAGTGGATGGACGGCTGAAACATTGATACCCCGAATTTTAAGAACGGGAGCCCACATGTTTTTAGTTTTGTAAGAAAGGGAATCACTACCTCCGGTATAGAACTGCATCTGCTCGCTGGTTGCTACACAATTTGGCTCGATTTTGATCACCTGGACAGGGAAGTTAGTGACGGTGTCCCCTCTGCGATTCCTACAAATTATTCTGAAATCCTGGGAGGTTCTAGATACAATAGCCCACCTGCCTTCTCCGATATATTCACCGATGGGTAAGGATACCTGTGCCGACATAACTATTGGACAGAGAGATTCACTATCGCGGTCTAGGAAAAGTCTCAAGGCACAACTCTGTGACTGAGCTACCGGTATTCCTGGATTATGGAACTTACAATAAAATACACCCTTGGTGTGGCAAAGTTGAAAAGTAGAGGACTCTACATGAATATAATGGGTACGCTCTACGTTAATGGCAAATTCCTCCCACGGGAAGAATTTGATCTCATACATTAGACAATCTCGGGCCTGGTTGAATAGCTTTGCTATATACCGCCTCAATAAGTGTAAGTTTTCCCCCACCATTAACACCGAAAGTGCACAGTATTATAATCTGACTTATTGCACACGCAGTTTTTATTGTACTATTGCTACTATTTTACTCCTACTTTCTAAGTTTCCCTACGCCTTCTGGGGTGTCAAGAAGTGTTGATCAGAGTGTGTTAACTATATTGTTCCACCAAAGTCCGTGTAGCTCATAATACTTTTAAGACCCTCAACTTTGGCGGCGTCTTAATGTGTCTACACTCCATGTAAGCACCAATTTAATGGGCGCGTCTTTCCGCAGTTCTCCTGACTCTGGCCATATGCATGTGTGGTGCGACCTGAAAGATTGGTTTCCCCTAAATCTAGTAGAACAAAGGTTGGTTTGTGTGTAATCTCTGCACTTATGCAAATGGCGCTTGGTAGCACTCAGCCAAGCGAGTAGCTCATCCATCTATCAACAGCCGAGCAAGGATGACCTCGAGCTCTTGGAATCTTACTCCGACTAAGGGCAAGCGCAGCCTAAGGCTTAAGCTCCGTGTAAGTTACATTTAAATCACACCACTTCAATAGTTCATTCTCTTTTGCTAAAGATATTTAAAAGATAATTTGTAATAGCCTGTTTTTGTTACCGCCTACCCACCGCATCCCGTAGCGTTGGGTGGGTTTTGTAGTGTTTTTCAGTTTCATTTAATTTACAGTTGTCACGCACTCACGCACTCTATTTATATCCGATCTATATTCAGCCAACCACAAGTCCCAAAGTAGTTGATCGCGAACCAGTGGTCATCTTGGACGATGACGGTCAAAAGGGGGAAGAAAAGAAAGCCGTGGACTGCAACCAGGAAACAAGTCCCAGCCAGGCAACCACATGTCCCAAAGTTCAGTTCTCTGATCAGGAACCAATGGTCATCGAACCGATGGTCATCTCGGATGATAATCGTCCAATTGCCACCCATGTTCAGCCCCCCGCGGGAGCGGGAGCTCAATATGAAAAGAAAGCCGAATGCAACCCGGAAACCAGTCCAAGGTGAGTCTGCCTTTACCCTAAATCAGTTAAACTTTGAGCCAAATGTCCCATATGTATATATCTGTTTACGGCTGTATAACATTCGTTATAAATGCAAAAATTAATAAACATTGATTAATTAATTTATTAACGTTTCTTAATGTAAAAATTCTAATCCCTGAATGTGCTCCTCAATTCTTACAATTAAGTAGGCACCTCCCCCCCCCCCTTCGTTTTTTTAAAAATCTCTGGATGCTTCTCCTTGTTTTACCCCTTCGCTTCGTCTTTTTTACCTTCAGTTGCAACCTTGGCAATCCGTTGACGTCCCCAACCACCAATTGCAAGCGGCCGTATAAGACGTGCAATTTGACGGAGGACGAGGCAGAGAGTACCATTCTTGAGATTGGAGCCTTAGCAGAAAGACTTGTCCCCGGGGAGGGCAATTTTTTCGCTACAAATTTTCGGCGTTATTTTTTATTCAAGCAACAATTCAAATCTGTTAATAATTCCTAATCTTGTAAATCATATCGAACGACCAAACAATTATTATATCATATTCCTTTTATTTTATCGAGCGCATCTAACTCATATTCTGTAATAAAAAAAGTTATTTACCCAAAACAAATTCGTATATGTTGTTCCGTCACCATAATTTCGTGTCGTATCGTGTACACGTACGCCCTCCAGTTTTAGTGGCTTCGTGCAGAAACCTATTATTCTATCTTAATCCTTTTTCTTATTCAAGGGTCTCTTTTCTGTAGTAAAAATGTCATTTAAAAATGTCATTCAAGGGTCCCAATGGTTCAAAACGGTGCCATGTGGGCCCTCTTTGCACCATAGGGAATCGGTTGTAAACATTAGCTTTTCTCTAAATATATTCATTTCCTACATATGAAACTCACAACATATAGAAAGAAGCATGTCATAACATGCATGGTCATATCAAAATTTCATAAATATGTTTATTTTAGACACAATCGGCTTGGGTTTTTTGCCCTGGTCTATTGTCGGCACTCAGGGCACCGGGTGCCGGGAGTGACCACTCCAGTGGTGGGGGACTGGGGGCTAATTTGAATCACCCGACGCGTGTCCGGCCCCCGATAACGCGGCACTTTTTTTTTTTTTTTTTTTTTTTTTATTAACAATTTTATTTAACTGGTCAACTCTCGGACAACCGGTTTTCATTGTTGCACCAGTGAATATACAAACAGTTTTGTATAATATCAATCACAAATGTAACTCTTAATTACTAATACAATTAAATTTGTTCGTTGTTAACAACTTTAGTTAGTTGTTTTCGGGTAATAAAATGGTAGTTTAATAGACTAAATATAAGTTGGAGTTGCTGTTCATTTAAACTCGTAACTAATTAGACATATGTTCGACAATTTTCATTAAATGATTCTAAGGTTGGATTTCATTTACATATTTTTGATGCATTTATACAAGTTATATAATTATAAATTTTTGTATACAATTTTTTGATTCAAAGTGTAATTAAAAATTTACTCTTGAAATGAGTTAATCATCAATGTTTTTTGAACTCTTTTAAATTCAATCTTTGTTTGTATATTTCTAACATATGGTTTTTGTGCATTCCAGTCTAGTGAACCAGAATAAAAAATATTTCGCTTGAATGTTTCACATAGTGGTTTTTTGACATTAAATAATTGACCATCATTTGATCTGGTATCTCTAACATTTTCTTTGATAATAAGTGGATTTTTCGTTTTGTAGCTAAACATAAAATTTAATAAGTGATTCAATCTTCTATTATACAGACTCGAGATATTACATTTTTTATATAGTTCAATATCATCACATTTACCTTGAGTTTTCTGACAAATTCTTAGACCTCTCAAATGTAGTCTTTATAACTTATCCAATTCTTGAGCTTTGCAGTACATATAAATAAAATCACAGTAATCAAAATATGGAACAATCATTGATTTATAGATTTGTGTCGCTGCTTCAAGATTGATTTGATGTCTTATTTTCCCAAATATCAACAGTTTAAAAGAGATATTTGTTATAATATTTTTTAAGTGAGTTTTGTAAGATAATTTTTGATCCAAAGTAACACCTAGGTATTTGAATGAACTCACTTGTTTAACAGCGATGTTGTTTATAATTAGTTCTGTATTAGATGCTTTTTTAATCATCTGTGAAGTTCCAAAAATCATTGATTTTGTTTTTTTAACATTTACTGTTAAAGCATTTTCTGAACACCATTTAGAGAATACATCTAGATTTTCCTGTAGTTTTGAAGTAACATTAACTAACATCTTATCTGAACAATAAAATACCGTATCATCAGCGTAGAGTTGGAAATTAATATCTTTGACAATATATTGTATATCATTAATGTACAATAAGAAAAACAACGGTCCCAAAATTGAACCTTGAGGTACTCCACAAGTAATGTCATTTTTTGTTGATAGACAATTATTACATAAAGTACATTGTTTTCTATTATTTAGGTAATTTTTTAACCAACTTAATATTTGTCCATTGATACCGACTTTTTCCATTTTATATAATAAAATATTGTGATTAACAGTGTCAAATGCTTTGCTAAAATCAATAAATGTTGCCACAGTTACCTCCTTATTATTTATAGCATTATAAATATCATTTGTTAATTCTGAAATTGCTCCACCAGTTGAATATTCTTTTCTAAATCCATTTTGTTGATTACTTAGAATACCATTTTCTTCCAAATGTAACATAATATAATCATGGATTATTTTTTCTAATAGTTTACCTGGTACTGGTAATAAAGAGACTGGTCTATAATTTGTAACCTCTTCTTTTTTACCATTTTTGAATAAAGGAATGATTGCAGCAGTTTTCCACAAATCAGGGAAAATGCCTTTTTTTAATGACTGGTTAAAAAGATATGTTAATTGACTAGATAATACCAAGAGAGCATCTTTCAAACATCTAGAAGATATTTTGTTTATACCAGAAGATTTTGTAATATCAATTTCTTTTATTAATTTTTTAACTTTTTCCCTATCAATATCAAACATTTGTATATGTTCCATTATTTTAGGACCATAATATTTTGGATTAATGTTGAACTTTTGAGCTAATTTTGGACCGATATTTGTAAAAAAATCATTAATGTAGTTTGCTGTTAAATTATTATCAATGTCTTCTTTGTTTTCATTAATAAGATTTATATTTTCAGATTTCTTGCGATTTTTTGGGATGATTTTGTATATATTTCTCCAAAATCTTTTTGGATCATTTTTTGAGGCCCAATATTCATCTTCAAAATAATTTCTTTTAGCGGAATCAATTAGATTACCTACATTATTTTTCATTCTGTTAGCTTCTAATTTATCTTCTGGGTTATTACTTTTTTTTGCTCCCTTTAGTATATAATCCTTGTCAATTATCATCTCCATTAGTTCCTTATTCATCCATGGCTCTTTATACTCATTAATTTTGAAGTTTTTTCAGGACATAAATCATCAAGAATTGATATGATGTTTTTATACATAAACTCCCAACAACTGTTAGGATCCTCTAATCCAAAAAATGGTACCCAATCCACACATCTTAATTTTTCTTGAAATAATTCACAAGAATAATTCTTATAGGATCTCCCAGTGAATGATATTTTATCATATTTGATATATTTCTTTTTCCTTGTTAAATATATGGCTTGGTGATCACTATAATTCAAATTTAAAACACCATGTTTGTTTACATAATTTGAATTGCTAAAAATTAAATCTATGCAAGTATTTGTGGTGCTATACCTAGTAGTGTCTTTTATATATTGTTGAAAACCAAAACTGTTCATGAAGTTAATTAAGTCTTTACTATCCTTGTTACTTCTTGAAACATCAATATTAAAATCCCCCAGGATGAAAATATCATTTTTATCGGCCAAATTAATTTCATTTAAACAGTCTTGAATTGTATTAAAAAATGATTTTACATTCCCTGACGGTGGTCTATATACATTTGCAATGTAGATTGGTCTCATATTTTTGGTCTTTATTTTTATCCATTGTAATTCAATATTTCCATTTGAATAATTCAAAGCATTTATATCCTTTTCACAGAAACTTAGGTTATTTTTGATATAAATACACAGGCCACCACCATTTTTAGGTTGATTATTTTTTGACAATCCCCAAGATCTATCTTGCCTTATTATTTTATAACCTTCTATATCAACGATGTTATCATGTATGTTTGGTTTTAGCCACGTTTCAGAAATACAAATAATGTCAGAGTTTGATTTTTTCATTTGCTCTCTAAACATATTAAATTTATTTTTGGTGAACAAGCTACGAATATTTAAATGCATCATATGAAATCCTTTTTCATTAAATATTGCATGTTTATCCATTTTCAAATATTAGATACACAAAGTCCCCCTTAGAAATTAAATGTTTTCTTTGAACAGCATACTCCTTATACGATCTAATAATAATTTTCATTGTTTTTTTATATGGAGCTCGACATCTTTGGTCCTCCATAAATTTTGTTCGATGGTTTTGGTAGGCTAAGAATTACCCAGCAAACAAAATCACGTTGTGACAACGTTGTGACAACGTTGCACTTTCGTTGTGACAACGTTGCAATTTTCCGTTGCTACTACGTAAAAATGTAGACTCCCAGGTACGTTGTGACAACGTTGTAGCTACATTGTACTGACACCTTCTCACAACCAAAATACAACGTTGCGAATTTGTCGTTGTGACAACGTAATAATTGTATGTTGTCACAACGTAAAAATGTAGACTCCCAGGTACGTTGTTGCAACGTCATTTACAACGTTGCAACAGCAACCCTTATACAACTTTTATTCAGTGAAAAAATGGAACAGTACTAGTGTTTTCCATATCATTTTATTTTGATGCTGCATCCAGTGTATAATGCTGCTTCATCTAATGTACTGGCACATCTGAAAATAAAAAAGCAGATCAATAGAAAGGAAGTAAAACTTTTAGACTAAATAATTCAACCAAATTTTTATATTACCATATTGGTAAATATGAAAATATTTCTGACTTAAATAGATAATCCTGGTGTTTCCATCCCCCATACTCTACCATATCCCGGCCCTACCTGCCCCTAAATCCCGGCCCTACCTCCCTTCCTTCCCGGCCCTACCTGCCCTTCCTTCCCGGCCCTACCTGCCCCTACTACCCCTAAAAAAATAGTTTATAAACAACTTCACGTGAATGACATGTTCTTACAGAAGTTAGGTATAGGGTGAAAATGTATTTATATAATCAATACATTACAGACATATATGAGATGATGAGCAATGCATGTATGAATGATTTGGATACAAGTGCCAATTATCAAAATCCATTAAGGTCTTGACCATAAATATGCTTACTATAAGTTAGCAAATATCTGTTTCATCTACCTCTTAAACTTCCCGGCCCTACCTGTCCCTACTTCCCGGCCCTACCTACCATTATGAAAATGACAAAGTCAAGAAAACACAAATGTTACCCTAACAGACTTACCTCTGACTTATGTGCCTGCCCAGGTCCTGTATTCACCTGTGAAAGTGAGGTGTCCACTGGCATGTAGGACTGGTTGTAGTTGCACCTATTGCCCACCTGGCCATGGTTGTCATGGGTACAGGCTAGCTATGTAGGTCAGCTTGCTCACTCTGCACACCTGTAGTCAGCATTTGATCCACAACGTTGCTACAACGTTGTAGCAACGTTGTAAAATTACGTTGTGATTACAACGTGTTAACAACGTACTATTAAGTGGTTGTATTCACGTTGCATCACAACGTTGAACAAAAACGTTGCAGCAACGTTGTAGGGATGTTGTTTCACAACATTACCAAACTACAACGAATGGCCAACGTTGTATTTACGTTGTGTGTTTGCTGGGTAAGCATTGAAATTTTTAAAGAAAGTTTTTTTGTTTTGTTTTTTTCCTTTTATCCTTCTTCTTTTAACAGTTCATGGAGTCTGTTTTAATCAGCCTTCTTGAATAAAAATCATATTAGAAGTATTTTTTTATGTAGATTCAAGTAATACTTGCTTCATTGTCCGTAGTCTTGGTTCTTGGTTCTTGAGTTTGTTTTATATAAATCTCAGTCGTCCAAATAGGTTTTTGAGCAAAATTGACACTGTCACAGATGCTCAGAATAACCCTTTTGGAGGTCGAGAATATGAATTCTTAATATTTCAAATTTTTTTTAATATGAACCTTTGAATTTGATCCTTGAGCAGAATTGACACTGTCACGACTGCCTTAAGATCAATTCAAAATACAATTTAATTTAGATTTTTTGATTATTGCTCAATAGTTTGATGAAATAAGAATTATTAACTTCTTTTGTCGATCACTTTTGATGAGTTATTCAGTATTTTTCTGCCGTCTTGATCATGTCGTTCGCCCATTTCTCCTTCAGTTCTTTTGTGATGTGTATCCCATCTTCTGTGAATTACTTAAAAAAGGTTATCTTCTTTTCCTTGAACGTACAATGTACAGTTTTTGCGAAGTTGGGTGCATATTTATCCAGCATTTTGTTTTTGTTGTAGACATCTTCGTTGAATAAATAGATCGCATCATCCAGAATTTTCTGCTCTTCTTCGGCATCTTTTTTGAGAACTTTTGATAAATTTGCACTGACAAGTGGGCAGAAAATAACATTCACACCTGGGATTTCTTCATTGAATCTGTTTTCAGCTGACTCCATAGTATCGATTAGATGTTTTGCAAGAGTTACTGAGTCCTTCCAGTTAAAATAAATCTTCTTAGTGCGTGGGTCCTTCTCAGTGACATTGTTTATTCCAGCGGTGATCAAAATGACATTGAACCTTGAGTGTTTTCCATAGTAAATCACCTCGTGGGCAATATCCTCTATTGTAAATCCAGGAAAAAACCATGATTGTACTTCTTTACCGTTTTTTGGTGGTTCCTTCTCGTCTAATATTCTTTCTATTCCACGGCCTCGACTGTCGAAGAAGAAGATAAGTTTTCGTCGGTGAAGGGACGCCATCTTTGTTGTCGCTATGGAATCAAACTAGGTCAACTGTTGACGTTATGGAGTGCCGAATCTGTACAGACAATTTGATCTTGACGGTTTATTACATAGTGTAAATAATGAATAATGTTCGATTATTTATCCTTAGATGAAATCAATTTACTTTCGATAGGGATTTTCTAACATCCATTAGGATGTTTCCTAAGATGTTCTTTCCGGGTATATCTTTGAGATCTACGTTGTTTCTTTTTGCGATCGGAATGCCACAGCCCCAAAATTTGTCTGTAGTTCCCTCCAACAGCACTTGATTTTTTGTTGCGATAAGTTTATCTTTCAACTCTTTGTTTTGTGAGAACTTAGCATTGACAATATCCTTCATCACCTTTTCCCTTTTTTTCAACCAGTCATCAGTGTTCTTGATTTTTTTGCTCATCCGTTTTGTCATATACGGGTCAGATGTTTTCTTCATTTCTTGGACGTCACGAAGAGATCCAATTTTTTCTGCTCTAGTAGTTTGGTAGGCCTGTTCCACCGATTCAAATTCCTTTCCATTGTAGTTGAACTTCGACTGAGACATATTTGAAAGGTAACTATATTTGCCTTGAAAGATAGTTGCTTGATTTCCGCAGATTTCAATTGTTTTAGCTCTCTCCAAGTTAATTTCTCGTGGAATCTTGTCAATCTCATCAAGGCCAAACACTTCTTTGTCGACCATCAGTTTCGTTCCCTTAATCATGGACGATTTTCCGATTGATTTTGCGTAACCATTGATGGCTCTTAAATCTCTCATTTTTTCATTTTGGTCGTGTGTAAGATCATCATTAACAAAAATACCATTCCAGTCATTTTTGCCTTTTAGATTTTTCAGATTTTTGAAAATCAAACCCTTAGTGGCTGAGTCGTAAAACTGTATAATGATCGGCCTAGGCCAAGCATCAGAGTTTGTTTGTTGTTTGTGTCCTTTCCTGTACATTGTTTGTACTACTTCATTTACTTTGATGTCTAGATCCAGATCTTGAAAGAAATGGTTGAGAACATCTTCCAGTGAATCATTCCATTTTTCATTAATTCCTTCAATACAGATGTTGTTTCTTTTTGATTCTCTTTCTTTCATTTCAAAGCGCCAATCGTAGTCGTCAATTTTTTCACCAAGATTTTTAACGGTTTTTTCCAGCCTTGAGTTTTTCTTTTTTAGATCATCAATCTCATCTTTCATTTCATCAACTTTCTGAACAAACTCGATTAGTTTATCCTTAATTTCATCGTTGTCAAATTTAGATGAGTTAAAACCATCTTCTATTTTTGATTCATTAGAATCAGCCTTTTTAGAAAGCTCATCAATTTTGCAAATAAGAGTTTTCAACAGAGCCTGGGTTTCGGTGTCCTCCGAAACGTTCGAATTTGAACCGCTCACTTTTGACTTACTTGAACTCTTTTCTTTCTTCGTCTCTGGCATCTTCAATTCTTATTAATTCCGATAGAAAATGTCCTCAATTGATCCATGTATGTTCATGAATATAATGGTTATATTCTTTCTTGATAAATAAACCCGGTTATCAGATATCCCTGCTTAATTTCTTCAGCCTTAACGGTCAGCGACGTTGCGTCATCGTTGCGTCAATCTAAATGCTTCTGTGGTGTAAGACTCCAGTAGGCTCACGTCACACAGGACGCCGCGCCTGGCGGGTGGTTCCACACTGGGGGGTGGTTCTCATTACAGGCCCGTCCTCTGACCCCCCTGCCGGGCCTTCTGACCGGCCGGGCCTGGGGGGGGGCCCCCGACATCAGACTGGAGGGGTGTAAACAATCGACATACTTCACTTATCAACCCTTTTTTTCATAATTTCAAGGGTATGAGGGTTATCTATATGTTATCCCCAATATTTAGGTAGCTCCGTTTATAAATGCAATACTTGATAAGGAAATGATTGAGTCTGACAGCTGGTTCTTCTATAGCCTATAGAGGAACCACATCCTGTTTTTCAATAATTGCATTTTGGACAAATTTTTTTTGCCAAAGTCAGAGATTAGGCTATAAAATGTCACTAAAAAAGTGAAAATGGAGATTAGAAAATTAATATACCTGCTCCAAACGATTGTCATAGGTTTTTATATATATCTTCAATACACCATTGCAATATGCTATTTATAGTCAGATTAACCAAAAAAGCTTTTAAAAATACTGTGAAACAATAACATACATGCAAAAAAAAGGCTCTGTGGCAATTGGGATGCATAAATTTGTGCATTTTATATGAAGAGCTGCGTATTATCTTACATATTTAAAGTCTACTTTTTCTTATACAGAATTTTCCAAGGAACACGTTGGTCACTCATAGTCCATTTCCCCCGTTACCAGAAATCCATCGGCGTCAATGCCTTGGAAAAATCCACGTGCACACAACTGGGGGATTTCGAAGTCGTTTTCTTCAGCTATTAGAGCTACCAAGTTTGAGTAATTGAGAGCAACACATGGTATACAAGTTTTGGCATTTTATTACTTAAGAGACATGGTTATATGCGAGTAGGAGCGAGCAAAAGTGAGTAGATGCGAGTAAATATGAGTCCTAAGTCTAAGTGTTCACTATGAGGCGGTATTGGCCGTCCTGGCCGTGGTGCCGTCTCTGTCCCGATTTATGGGGCCAAGGGCCGCCGCGAGGTGGGCTGGGACAGAGGTAAGGCGCTCAGGTGGTACATAGGCTGAGAGGCCAGAGCGCCCCGCCCACGACGTTCCGTGATGGCACAGCTCCTCCAGGGTGCTCCCGGCCTGTGCGGCGACACACGCAGCCCCCCGGCGGAGGGAGTGCATGGTCACACGAGCAGCATGGGGGCTGCCCACACGTGTTAGGGCCTCCCTCATCACTGCCACTAGTGGGGGAGCTGTGAGGGGGCGTGGTCCCGGCAGTAGGAAGGCCGGGGCTGTTGGTGGAGCAGGGACCTGGTCGCAGGCGAGCTTCCATGTTGAGACTGGGCAGTATGGGGAGTGAGGTACGGCATAGACGATGAGGGCAGTAGCCTGGGAGCGGGCTCAATTTGCAATTAAGCCCAATTACCTTCAGTAGATCCCGAGATATTGAAAAGTTAAAATGACACTAAAATTGAGGCTGAAATCTCGGCAGGTGACAGAATACAGGGCCCAAACTGTCCAGATCCTTTACCCGGTGCTGTCGTAGTACCTACACACAGCATGTCATGAATACTACATGTACACGTTGGTCACTCTGACTCATAGTCAATTTCCCCCGTTATCAGATATCCATCGGCGTCAATGCCTTGGAAAAATCCACGTGCACACGCCTGGGGGATTTCGCAGTCCTTTTCTTCAGCTATTACAGCTGCCGGCGCCTGCCCAGTCCGCAGCGCTTCAACCGTCAGGTTGTCAAAGTGCCGCTTAAGCCTCTCCTTGACGTCGTGATTACCAATGTCCTGAAGTTTCATAAGGAGAAAGCGCGCCCACTGGGTGTCCCGGTCATCCTCCACCTCCTCTTCTTCGGACTGGAGGGGGTCAGAAAAGGTGTCACATCCCGAAGAAGTGCGCCGGCTGGTTGACGGGCAAGCCCCCCGGCAGCAATGGTCGTTGGTGGGGGCTAGTTGCCCGAGCATGGCCTCTAGCCGGTTGAAACGGTCGTGCAGTGATGTGAACTGAGCTGTTGTTGATTCCCTCACTGAGTCAATCGAGGCAGCGTTGATTGCCACTGTGCTCCTCTTCCTCTTCCTCTTAGGGATTTGAGCAGAGAGGCCGTTATGCGGTTCAGTTTCCCCTTGGTTTGGGGTTGAAGGTGCGTTTGTAGACATGTTGATGAGTCGGGAGCTAGTTCATGTGTCGTAGGCGGTGGTCAGTGGCTAACTAATTAGCCCTCATCCCCCAGCCCCCCCTGGGTTAGCTAGGGTCATCCTCCCACAACGGGGCCCGTCCCTCCCGCTCCTGGGGGGGTGGGGGGCACTGACTCTTTGAAGGTTGTCCCCACTGCCAAACTTACCGCTCCTGAATTAGGTCCCCCTAATTTTGGGGACCACAGGGGGGTCAGTAGCCGGCCCTGTTAATGAGACCCGGCCCTGGAGTATGGAACCACCCGCCACGCGCGGCCTCTGTGTGACGTCAGTCTACTCGACTCTATGCCTTCAGGGCTTCGGCTTTGGCTGAGTCATCCCCGAGGTCTGTTTTTGTTTTATTGTATACAATAACCCTGGAAAATATCCTATTAACCCATGAAGAGGGGATTAAAGCGGGGGAAAAAATTTTGGATTATGTTCTTGCAGGGAAATAACGCTGACCATATGCATTAGCCCAAATTTGCTAGCGGGGAAGGACACTGATGAATTCGAACGTATAGGCGCTACGAAGTTGGTATAGAATAAATTAAAATAATTATCCTTGAGCTATTCATCCTGTTTGTGATTAGCTACCAACTCACTGTATATCTCTATGATCATGAGTTACATCGATCGCAACCCTGCTCCACCCACCAGGGCACATTTTTTCACGTAACCGACAACGTGACCCTCAGTTTCGGAGCATGTGTTGCATTTTCTTATCAACAGGCCTAGGGTGCAGGCACATTGCGTTAGTTTCAACTTGAATGTACTCGAACTAGCGCCCATTCACACATAAAACTTAGAGAAGAAACATCTGAGTCATGTCGACCCCTCCTCTGGAAACCATCGAAAGTCCACAGTCACCGGGACCCTCTCGGGAGGTCAATCCTCCCGCGACAATCACTAAAGATTGTGCTGACACTAGGCCTCCTTTGAAAAGGAATCGCGTAACCGTTCATCCATACTGTCGCGCAATGAGCACCACTACCATGTATGATCGTCGGCAGTCTGTTCCCCTGGCCCGGGCTTCCCTCTCTCCGCTCGTGCTGCGGGCATTATCAAGTCAGCTGGGAGCCCATACCCAAAAGAGTGGCCACCCATCACCCCCTCCATCCAAGTGAGGTAAGAAAGAAACTCTTTTTTTTTTTCAGCAACATCCCTGTAAAGCGTGTACATGTTTCGGTTAATTATCTAATAAACCGTTTCATCTTTCCTTTTCTGGTATACTTGCATTTTCAATAACCTACTAATTATTGATTGGGTGCTAACTTTTTATCCTAATTACATCTTTTCCCGGTACCGAGCAGTCTGTGCCAGAATCTACTTTCCTTCTCCGTCTAGTCCTAATCACCTTCTATTTAATGATTTCAGTGGCGCCCGTCCTCTGAGATAGCTCTTCATGGTCAGGGCTTCCGAATTGATCAGAATATCTAGTTCTTCTGAACCTGGCTGGTCCTCGTCGACATCGCTTTGCAATTTTTCCTTTGGTCGCTACCTGGTGGATCAGGGCCAAGGGCGGATCCCGGAATATGTACAGGTGGGGGGGGGGGGTGAAGTTCCCCCTTCCCCTCCCCCCTCCCCCTGTCATCGGCCCTTTATCATCAGTTCTCGGTGGTACATTTCAATTCATTTACCTCATCAACTCTCTCAACATATGTCATAGTACTAGTGTAAACAATTAATCGTAATAAAAGAAAGTATTCTCGCGATTTAGTGCCTTTTATCATTGTTTTCTCATCAATCACTGCATTGATTTGTGCATAATACTGTGAAGTGTTTACCTAGTAATAAGAGTGCTATTTTAAATTATCTTTGATTAATTATCGGCTCATGGGTTGTGTAAAGGGCAACCAAGTGGAGTCCTGCAACACTTCCAGCATGATAAGCCTACAAAAATGAACCTCGGTTGGCTAAAGAGAGGTAATCGAGTGTAATTGATTGTTAAAGGAATTGTCTTATCATCAAGGAATTCAAGTGAAACACTAACTTTATGGAAAAGGTGTTTATAAAAGTTCAATTTCAAGTACAAAGATTCAGAATATTATGCTTACATCCTGACATATTAAATCATATTATTAAACGATAAGAGTCTTTAGGCATTACTGTAGACTAAATGTTTTAAGAACAATATACATATTCCATTCCATATATACCTTTCGACTTCATCAACGTTGCCATTTGCAGTAAATAGTGCCATCTTGTGTTAACTTTGCCGATAGCGTTAACCTTAATTACGTGACCCAAATTAGCGTTATCTTTCAAGTACTTGAAGTCTGAGCCATCTAGTGAGTAAATGAAATGCCAGCTAGAGTATACTTAACAGAATCACCGCCTGTTGATAACTTGAAATTTCTTCACAATTATTGATTAGCCATGAATTTTGACTCATTCTATAAGACAAAGCACCTGCCGGGCTGAACGATATTGTATTCAATATATTAGAATTCAGGGTTCATTTTCCTGACTTGTCTATGGCGATGGCGAATATTATTCAAGTCCTATATGCTATTACTTCATCGAGCCCAAAGCAGATGGGGGGTTCCTACCAAACGTTAACGACTTACAATACAACAATACAATACAATAATTTATTCACAGCCCTAATTCAGGCAAAGGAAAGAGATCGTTTAGCCGATATATAGTTACTTGGAATCCCAGATTAAGAATAGAAAGATCTAGATCTAGAGTCAGCTAGCTACTCGATGATAACACTAAAGACTATGAAACAGATCAATTTTCAAAAAGGGGGGGGGGGGGGGCGTGCTATTTTGGAAATCTCCTCCCGCACCATAAAATAATTAAGTGTAATGGTTATCCAGAGTATCCCCTTTGATGGGGATTGAATAGTGACATGGCTTGGGCAGCGTAGTTATTTTGAGGTAGCACCTTGAGACTAAAATACTTTTAACATGTCGACTAAGTTGTTTAGAGCTGAGATTCTACGCCCCGAGAGGTGTACCTTGCCGCACTACCCATAGTTGTAGACAAAGTATTCCTCCCTGGATATTGCCATTCCTATACAGCGGAGGTGGTTGAGCAGGGGAGGGGATGCATCGCAGGCTAGTGCATTTCATGCTTTTCCCTTAAGCTTCGGGCCTGCGCTCTTCTCTGGCATGGAGCCGCATGCTTTTGTTTTTAGAGGATTTAGTTTTTTTTGTTTTGTGGTCCAGCTTTTCGGCCACGTTCTTGTCTGAATTTGGCCATCATAATGCTGCAAAATTAATTCTGTCAAATTGTATAATGTTGCATGGTTTTGAGTTCAGAAGAGCGCTTCCATGGTTAGGGCATTTTCACGTCACAGGCATGTGTGAGTAAGAGATATGTACATCGGTATCTCTTTGGCAAGGGATTGGCAGTTGAATAAGTATTGAAACTGATGGGACAGGACATGACAGGTTTGACACCGGGACACGCCTCTATGATGACTGCGTCCAGCTGTTGGCCATCTGAGGCGGCGCATTTCAACTAGCTTCTGTGTCAGGTCCCTCATAGGAGTACCTGTCACGTTTCACACCGGGACACGCGTCTATGATGACCGCGTCCAGCTGTTGGCCATCTTAGGTGGCGCATGTCAACTAGCTTTTGGTCAGGTCCCTCATAGGAGTACCGCGGCCCACTTCTTGACACGTGACGTAACAGGCCTCAAACGGGGCGGCGGTCATGGTGTCGCTCATACTCCTAGGACGTAACTTATGGTAACTTATGGTGTCGCTGAAACCCCTGGGACATACGTAACTTACGGTAAAAGTCTTGCCTCATCGATAAAAGATCGCTTTCGCCAGATCATGTGTCCACAGGAGAGCCAGCCGGGGATGTATAAATACGGCGTGGCATATGGCTATAGATCACTGGAAAACCTGCTGCCACCATGAACGCATCAAATGACTGTCCTGACTCTGTCCTGTCCAACGGTGACCCGAGTATCAGCCCGTGCAGGATGATCACCAGCAGCCCAAAATTGGGTGGCGCGCAAATAGCAGATCTTGATCTGTCTTCAGATGATTCCCTGTTCCCCATGGATGTGTTTCACGTGACCAATATTTTTGACGAGAACCTGGAAGCGTCTGGCTCTTCATGCACCTCCGCCATTTCAAAACCAACCATGGCCGATGTGTTGGCTAAGATGGATCGCCTGGAGGCGAAGTGCCGAAAGGTCGAGTGTGAAGCGTCTGCGGTAAGAGCAAGGGCCGAAAAGTTGGCCATTATCCAGCAAGCCAAGCCTGCGCCTGCCCAAACATCCTTGGCATACGAACCGAAGCCGAGTAATGCTATAGCTGTAAGTTGCGAAATATGTTTCAACGGCTCCTTATATTATAAAACTGTACATATTAAACATAGTCTTGGTTTATCAATTATCGACATATCATTTAGAAAGTAATCGAATTCCATCTTAAATATATTTACAATTCACTGCTTAATGCTTGGTTTCTTTTGTTGTTTCTAGTATTCTGTTCGTTCCGCTTACAAGGGCAGGTGCAGGGAAAACGCTGGCTTCACGCTTACTGCTGGGTAGGTTCATGAATTCGAAGATCATATAAGGTGATAACGATCGATGTGAACAGTGGAGACCTTAATATTGTTTTCCCTTAATATTGTAATCTAATTGTAGTGATAGAGCACGTGCACCCCAAGCGATGCCGTTCATGACTATAATACATATGATTATATTCCTACATTCAGGGCGGGGATGAACCATCCTCAAAACGCTGCGGTTATCCAGGATTTGGTTAATAACGTCAGCACCGGCGAAGATGCCCCCAGACCCGAGGTATTAGGTAAGTCTGATCGGTAGCAAGTTTCCCTGTTAACTAATTACCTGTACAGGTACATGAGTGGATGGATCACGCTCCTCCTAGTCATCTTGACTTAATACCTAAATTCAGGTTATCGGAAAAAGTGTTGATATACCTATGTAAATGTTATAATTATGATGTAACTGTACTACTCGCTTGGCTTATGCGTGTCCATAATTGTCTATTAAATGAAAGATGACTTGGAGAGTTAATACAGGTTTAATCCATAATTTATTAATAAAGGCTCACTCCCGGAGGAGATATTGTTATTACAAATAGGAAATGTAGAACTAATATCATATACATTGAGTGTTGCAAATGTAAAGTGTCACAATATAAAGTATGACAACATAAGGTATTACAAAATATAAAGGGTCACAACAAATGTGACAGTGGCAGTCTCTCTTCATAAAAAGTCCTATCACAGTGTTTTGACACCTCTGAGTGTGTATCACAAAGAAGAAAGCTTAGGGCTAATACGCTTTGACACTAATTAAAAACCTGGTAAAATAATTCCATACAATGTCAAAGTATTTCATATATATTTCCTCTACCATTCCTATAGAACGTTTTTGTCCTTTCCCGTGCTTTGATTTAACATGTAAGAACCCCTTATATCCTTTCTCAAGTAGTGGCTTGAATTGTAAGCTGATTTCAAATCATTATTTATATAGTCGCTACCCAGACGTATTTCCGCACTCAGCAAACCAGGGCGAGGCGAGAGCGGGCCGGGGAGATCGAGGAGAAAAACAGAAAGGCCAACCTCCGTCACCATATAACCCAGGTAAATCAATTTTGGTCGAAAGAGAATGGGCGCTCGTGCAGGCATTATTTCGTGAAGCCCCGATCCTATTAAGCATGTACTTTTCTTATAGTTGCCATCTCACAATTGAACTTACACTTATTATTAGATCTAGAGTGACCAATTAATATTGCAACCCTTGTTAATACTGAGTTGCACTATTTAAATTCCAGCAAGTAAGATCCAATGCTAAACAACTTCTTTGTGTTTGATGTTGTTGGCCAAGTATGTCTTAACTATATTATATATTTAATAAATTTGCAGAAGATACAAAGACGGCGTGTCGCACTGGACGAGCTTGTTCATCATGAGTGGGACGAGGATAGGAGGTCGGCCATGAGGGCCGTCCTCACACCAGACTATACAAGTGATGAGGAGCGCGTCCTTGATGAACACTCCCCGCGATACCACCGCCTAATCAAAACCCTGGTGTGGGAAAGTGACGCCCTCAAAGCGCACCTAGACAACAAAGAGGACTCTGTCACCACCACACGTCAGCAGTCCGTCCGATTAGCTGTGGAGCGCTCGCCGACCTGCGACCCAGCACCAGAACGCCAACAGCCTCCTCCCGGCGCCCCAGACTGGGCAGTGAAGCCTGCGTATCGGTGTGGGGGAGGCGAGGCCTAACACCCCAGCTGCCCAGACATTATCCCCGCCAGTCAGCCATTTTGCCATAATTTGTTCAATTCGTTATAAAAACTGTTCTCCAAAGTACTTGGCACTTCTTGTTTTCACTTCGATCTTATTATTTACCCCTGCCTGCTAAGCAGGGTTGTTTAAATGTAAAACTGACTTTTTAAAAATATATCGGTACAATCTAGGTACACTCTATAGGTTACCAATATAAAGGCATTTAAAATGTTTCACATCATCATTCCATTATTATCGTAAAACCACAATTAACAAGACTAATAGGACTAGCTTGATGACAAGATTTTTTCCTTGACTAGAATGTATATAATAATGAAATAGAATAGAGCACACTTTAAATTACGAGTAAAGAGTAACTTCTATCTCAAAAGATGACTATATTTGTAAATATAAATATCACATCACTCTAGCCGACTACCATGATTTAGGAATAAACTTCCAATTGGATCATCTGTCGGTCTTTAGATATATTGTCAGCAGCGCTACATAAAAGTAAAATAGCATGACAAGAAGGTACCAGCTGTACCAGAGACTGAGTACTAGTAAACGTCTCAACAATTCAATTGCAACCTGCACACGACAACCTGTATATGTAAATTGTAATAGATATAGCCCAGTCGCCTGCACACCATACACCTTCGTGCTGTGCACGTGCACACAAACATCAGCTCTAAATGCAACAGCTAATAATACATAAGGAAGGATAGGCCCATTCAGTCTGGGGAATTCGAGCGGTCAGTTCCTGCTGCCGTTGGTAGACCTCGCACAGCTACCGATCCGACGCCACAGACCGGCCCTAATTGCGTCTGCGGACGTCGCATCGGTAAATGTATGAGGACTGGTTCAGCATCGCTCTCAATACCTTGAAGACCAGGAGGTAGGTGTTGGTATAGATGCATTTCTCCCTGCGACATGTTATGTATACAGTGTTGGCAACTAACTTTTTGGCCTGTGGGCCAACAGGGCCGACTATATGCCAAGTATTGTCACTCCTGAGAGCTTTCTGACAGCCCTGATTTTTTCTTGTTAGGATAGGCCCATTCAGTCTGGGGAATTCGAGCGGTCAGTTCCTGCTGCCGTTGGTAGACCTCGCACAGCTACCGATCCGACGCCACAGACCGGCCCTAATTGCGTCTGCGGTCGTCGCATCGGTAAATGTACGAGGACTGGTTCAGCATCGCTCTCAATACCTTGAAGACCAGGAGGTAGGTGTTGGTATAGATGCATTTCTCCCTGCGACATGTTATGTATACAGTGTTGGCAACTATCTTTTTGGCCTGTGGGCCAACAGGGCCGACTATATGCCAAGTATTGTCACTCCTGAGAGCTTTCTGACAGCCCTGATTTTTTCTTGTTAGGATAGGCCCATTCAGTCTGGGGAATTCGAGCGGTCATTTCCAGCTGCCGTTGGTAGACCCCGCACAGCTACCGATCCGACGCCACAGACCGGCCCTAATTGCGTCTGCGGTCGTCGGGGCGGTAAATGTACGAGGACTGGTTCAGCATCGCTCTCAAAACCTTGAAGACCAGGAGGTAGCTAGGTGTTGGTATTATTCTGTCTATACTCGTTGTCACCACTTACCACCTGACCTCACACCTTACCCCTTCAACCCCGTCCCCTCCCAACCCTCCCATCCCATCAGGGGGACAGGAGGATGTGGTTAATTGCCCCCCTCCCCCTATCCCCCCCACCCGTTCCATACCCCCACCCCCCTCCCCTCTCCTCCACCTGATCCCCTTCTCTCCCCCTCTTGCCCCCTCCCCCTACCCTGTCCTGCTTGCCCCCATCCCCAGACCAAAAAACCCATAAAAAAACAACAACTCAAACAAAAAAACAACAAACTATGTATAATACTATAAATTAAGAAACTAAGCTAAACTAAACTAAACTATTTACAAAATGTACAAAAAAAACACCTTCTCTCCCCCTCTTGCCCTTGCCCCCGATTCCCTGTCCCCCTTGACCCCTGTCCTCCTTGACCCCTGTCCCCCTTGCACCCCCCCCCCCCCCCCCCACACACACACACACACACGTGTAAGGTCTAGCCATGGAGACGAGGATTAACAAATATTGCATGGAAAGTTAAACCAACGAGGGTAACACGAGGTACTATTGCCCTGAAATTCCATTTAGATAAAGTGGTTTTACAATTATATCGTAAGAGTCCCTATTATATAGGGGCGTTGGCATGGAACCAATTGGCCATGCACATATATCAAGCTGAAAGTCTACAACAATTCAAACCATGGTAAAGATATGTATTGAGGAATATGTAACGTGACTCTAACACCTGAGATAGGCAGGCTTAACATAGTCCTGCTTACTCGTTTTGTATAACTACTTGACTTTTTCAAGTGACATAATATATTTAATTATTATAATAATATAAACCGGGATAAATTCTTAACATAGACAATATCCCTTACTCATTAACAGTAGATGATAAATGAGTGTTATATTTGCTGAGTTACAAATATTGTACATATATATTACCTACACCGAGAACTTTGTTAAAAGAGTGTGGTTAAAAAAAAACAAAAAACTTTACTCTCTCTGGTCCGACTCTCTGGTCTAGCTATTTGAGTCGGACCCTGAGTCGGACGAGAGAGAGTAAACAGACGCAGGGCTCGGCGGTGGTGGCGGTGGTGGTGGTGGTGGTGACGGACGTGGTGACGGTGGTGGAGACGGTGATGGTGCCTGGCCATGGGGCTGGGGCGGCGGTGGCAGCTGGGGGTACCGGTGGGGCGGCGGCGGCAGCTGGGGGTGGAGCGGCAGCGGCAGCTGGGGGTGGGGCGGTGGCGGCGGCGGCGGGGGCGACGGTGGTGGTACCGGGGACGGTCCCTGGGGCTGGGGCGGCGGTGGCAGTGGGGGTAGCATCAGCATGACCACCTCGGCCCCTGCGGGCGGTCGTACCACCCTAAGAGAAAAAATACAAATTTACAAAATTGAAAAATATTGCCTTTGCTTTCCTTCGAAATAAGGATATAACCCTAACCCTAACCCTAACCCTAACCCTGTTGCCTTTGCTCCCGGCCTTTGCTTCGCTTCTAAATAAGGATGTAAGCTCGTAAAGTGAAAGTTGTTCATGGGAAATTTGGACGAAGATATTTACATATGCATGGTCACTGACTTTTAATTATGCAGAGTATGTATATAATAAGGGTGAGGTAGCATGGCGTTACCTTGTTACAAGGGAAAAAAGTAACAAATGAAATGAATGGATCAGAATTGATTCTAATACTAATTTATGGAATTCGAAGTTATATTTAGATAAATAATGGAGTGTTATAACTATATATTATTAGACTCACTGTATGCGTGGGGCTGGCCCGCTGAGGACAAGAAACACAATCCCCGGCCCCACCTGCTGGGTGTACACCAGGCCTCTGAAAATTGAATAGTGAAGCTTAAGGTCATTTCATGTCTATCAATAGTAATCAGCTCCAGCAGAAGACGCTATCCTACAAACAGACACTATCCAACAAAACTTTGTCACTTAGAACCATATTTTATGGGATAGCGGTTGCACATGTACAAGCTGCTAAGCTGCAAAATTGTTGCTAATGTAAGTGACAAAACATTAATTTTGTCACTTAGCGACTTCTTATGATGCTAAACTACAAAGAGATGCTAAACGACAAAACTTTAATTTTATCGTGTAAATTATTTAAAATGGTACTTTAAGGGTCATTAAACCATGCAAGGAGGGGTAAATAAGGGGCAGGGCCACCTAGGCCGGCCATTCAGCCTGAGACATTCTCCCCGGGCATTCTCCCACCTTCCCGTCCTTGCATTGTCCAGGGGCGGATCCAGTGGAGGAGGGGGGGGGGGGGCGGGGGGTCGATTTTGCGCTAGGGGAGGTCAGGAGACTCACGGGATCTAGAGTGGACATGTCTGTAATAAGTGTCGAAAAGAGGGGGGTGCGCGCTATTGGAAGTGTTTGCTTCTTAATTACCTTTTGGACGAGTTTTAAATTTTAAAAAATGTAAAATTGGTCCCAAAAAGGCACCCGCGCAACCCCCTCTAAATCAGCCACTGCCTCCGCCAGATCATCTCTTTGCCCAAACGGCCAACTAAAAACCATCGAAAACACAACAGGTTTCTATATATTATAAACCCTTGTTCTTGGGAAAATAGGGAACATAACTAACAAATAAAGACTTACTGTTGATGCCCGGGTCTATGTGCCATTGTGTGGTAATTGATCCTGAACCGTAATCCTCGATCGGAGGACACTCAAATCAAGGTGTTTCCGTGTCCTGGGTCTGGAGCCTTCTGCGCCCCGGTTGAAATTCCGCTTATCTGTTTGTCCAAGACGTCGACGTATTCTGATATCTGACGTCATGACGTACGACGTCAGGTAGAAGCTAGCGCGATGCGAGCGTGAGAACTTAGTTAATTAGCGGAAAACAACACTCTTTATCTCACACACTTACGTTCACACGCTATAAATAGCGCAATTAAAACACATATTATCGAAACACAATAAGGAATCAGCTGATGAAAAAGATACACTGGTTTTATATAATCTCTTGTTCAAAGATTTTGTTCACAGACCAAAGAGCTCGAGATAAGTTAAAAGGCATAACTACTTAAACTGCCATCTTATCGACTTCATGTTACAAAATAATTGGCGGGGAATCACCAGACTGGTATGCTTTATGATAGCCGTTAGAAACGGACGGGGTGAGACGGGCGGACCCAGGAATTTGTAGAGGGGGGGGCCCAAAAACATGAATGTACAGGGGGGTGGGCCCCCCATCAAACATGATTTAACAGGGCAAGGGGGGGGGGGGGGCAAGGCCCGTCCGCACCCCCCCCCCCCTGGATCCGCCCCTGGGGTCAGTCTACCCCCCTCCATTGACACACTCTTATTTGGGAGGGCGGTGATTTTTGGTGTCCAAAAATAGGTGGCGGTCGCCTAAAATTCAGGAGCGGTAAGTCATGAAAAGTTGGCAGTGGGGAGTAACCTTCAAAGAGTCCCCCCCCCCCCCCCCCCCCCCGGGAGGGCCCTGTTGTGGGCGGATGACCCTAAATTATATAATGGCTGGAAGGGACCACCCTCGCCAACTCCCACTGGAAGACATGTGTGGGACTAGAAACGGACGGGGTCAGTCTACCCCTTGGTCTACCCTAACCCAGACCCTAACCCATCTTCACGGGTCAGGCTCTGTGCGGCTCCCGTCACCTACGTAGTGTAGGAGCGGGAGCCCGGTGGGGGGGGGGGGGCGACTTGGGTTTGAAACGGACCCACCAAGCGGGGGCGGGGAACGTAAAAATTGGCGGGCGGTCAGCAAATAGGGGGGCGGTGAACAATATGCAGAGAACAGTATAAGGGCAATAACTTGGTAATTAGCCTTATTGTTACTTTATTTCACCCAAAAAAATACAGTTATCTTATAAGAAGTTTTGTTGCATTACACAGGGGCGGACCCAGGAATTTGTAGAGGCGGGGGGGGGGGGGGAAGCAAAACATGAATGTACAGGGGGGTGGGCCCCCCATCAAAAATGATTTAATAGGGCAAGGGGGGGGGGGGGTCCGGCCGCCCCCCCCCCTTGAATCCGCCACAGATTGGTAACTATAAACAAATAAAGGCCGGATTGAGTGTCGACACCCCCCCTTCAATACATTCTGCTACAGACTGCAGGCTTTAAGCCGGATGCCAGGTGCACACGGACCATGCGTGGATCCAGGGGGGGATCCAGACGGGCCTTGGCCCCCCCCCCCCCCCCCTCCCATGTTAAATCATGTTTAGGGGGGCCCACCTCCCCCTGTACATTCATGTTTGTGGGCCCCCCCCCCCCCCTCTACGAAGTTCTGGATCCGCCCTGTCACCCCTGTAACGACCCACAGAGACCGCCTCTCAGACTGGGGCAAACTCATGGGGCAAACTGCAACACACCTCAGATTCCGTCCCAATCATCGGTTGAGACCGGGGTTTACTTACGCAGTGCAACGGGGCGTGGTGGGGCGTGGCCCGGTAAGGGTTCCACCATCCGGCGGTCTCTGGGTCGGGCCCCCGGGTCGGGCCCTAGAGATTAATCCTCCATCACGCAGGGCTCTCTCGCTCCCTCCCTCCCTCCCAGTCTATCCTGACAGATAACTAGTTTTACCGGCGCAGGAGCCTTGATTTGTGAAGACGTGGAGAAATGGCAATGTTTGACCCCATTGTAAGGCCCGTGGAGGAACCTACCCGTCTGAAAATCAATCACCTGCAGCATCAGGTCGGCGGTGAAATGGATAAGTCATTTCATTGACGACCTGATGTGTTTTCTCTCCGTGGGTTCGAATCCTGTAAATGCCTTGGTAAACTTGACGTATCGTCCGTCATACGGCAATAAGCCACGTGCGCCTTTTTTCTGTTCATAATTTTTAATTGTCATCGTCAGTACTATTTTATATCAATATTATGTAATTCACGAATATGTCTTGGTAGGGAAAGCCAGTGTTTAGCACCCCGGTAATAAGCTAAGGGGATTTCCAGAGATGAAAGTGGTCCATGAGAAAAAAAACCAGTAAATTCATGCGCGAAGAATTGCATGCATAAAGGGAGGGTCGAGTACTAAAATATTATTGTTTGTTTAATTCTCCGAATTTTGTATTTATCTTAATTATTGCTCATTTTTGACTTTTAACATATCAATTTGTTCACAATTATGTTAAAGAATGTTTTCCTTAGAAAAAATCCAACTTTCATTTATCATTTCAAGACTTTTCTATCATCACTGTCGGAATAATTTAATGCTCCACAAGAAGAGAGACCACACGCCCAACCCCCGTTCTTCCCCCACATCACATAACCATCTGCAGCTGGTCACCAGACACCCCTGACCACAGCGCTACCCATGACGGGGATAAGACTACAAATTCAGAATGTAAAACTATAAATATTTCATATGGAAAAAACACATAATAAGTACATTTTCCTTGGTGTTAAGACTAAGAATGAAAAATATATACAAATGCTCAGTACATTGTGTTGTGAAATTTGTTTCTGACATTAAAGTGTGAACAAAATGTTGTATAAATTTATATTTGCAATACCAATGGGACTCCCCATATGAATCCGATCCTCCACTTTCTCCTTTTCCACTTTATACTGGGAAGGGGGCTCTTTCAAGGTTACTACCCACTGCCAAACTACCGCCCGCCCCTTCTTTTTCTCACCGATCCCTCCTGAATTCTAGTTGACCACGTGCACCCCTTGTTACAAAGGTCCCCATAGGTCTCCAGAAATAAAAGCAGGAGAACCATTCAAAAATAGCGTGTATCTGAGGAAATCTTCATTCATTTTCCCTGTGTGGCTGGTGTCTGAGGGCCTCCACTGACCGTTACACACACCCCTCCTCCAGGCGGCCCTTTGATAAGCCATAAACCACGGGTGGTATGTCTCAGGGTGGTGATAGGAGGAGGGGAGGGGGAGGGTGCATCTGTGACACACATTTGTAACCGTCCTGGTGGATTCAAAATATGTACAGGTCGTTTCATTAGATAAGGGGTAAATAAACCAAATTCAGTGTTCTGATTGATTCAGGTACGTTTGGACACATAATATAGGCTGTCTGAGCAAGTCGACATAAAAAATAACTATTCATTTTGGGCATAATGGTCAGGGACAATCACATTGAGCTCCTGGGGATGTGCACAGAGCAAAGACCGGGTGTGCAGTGAGGGCCACACAACTGGAGGATTGGTAATATAGGTGACGCGCGGTGTATTCTGGGTAGGTCCCGATACCCCCCCTGCTTACTACCCACTGCCAAACCACCACCCGCCCCTTCTTTTTCTCACCAATCCCTCCTGAATTCTAGTTGACCACGTGCACCCCTTGTTTGTCAGGGAAGACTCACATAACCGCCCCCCAAAAAACTGGTTGACCGTTCTGTACATGTCAGTACCAGGAAATATGCCTAAATACCCCAAACTGCTTAATATAATCATCCTCGGTATGCAGAAGGTTTAATTCAGTTTGGCAGGTATCCAAGTCTATCAATACTAGACTTTATCTCTTGATGGCTCGTGGTTGATATGTTTAAATCCATACAGTCAATTACACTAATCTATAAGTTATGATCTGATCAGGATGGGTGAATCACTCGACCCATTTCATATATATATTTAACCGCATAGTTAAGCCACGCTCATACCGGTTGCTGCTTGGATGGTCCCTAGCCCGGGTAAGTTAAGCAACATTGAGACCGGTTGGTATTTGGATGGTGGCCTGCCCGTGTTCGAATCCCCATTTGAGTGCATTTTTTTCGTTCATGGTCGTCCATGTTTCAATTTAATCCACCAGGTGTCGCTGGAGGAAAGATCAGTCTACACTATCACTCTGCCACCTCGACGCTCGCTAACTGCGAATCATGGATGTCGATTCTGGCGCGGAGGGGTTATTCGCCGCAGATTGTCTACACTATACTAGAAGTAGGACGCCGTGTATTGCATCAGTCCTGTGGTTCTGATATAAAAGGCCTCTATCGGGAAACCCGTCCGGTGAGCCGTGACACTGGGCCACTAATGAATTATTCGAGCCCCTCGTGGGTTCGAAACCCACTAGATTCGTTAGGCCCGGCCTAACAAAACGATGTCGTTTCCCCAGTGTCAACATGACACTCACCACTTTTGTGAGTTTTTACTATAATATGTATTGAAACCAGATATATATATACGTTGATAAGTTTGAGACATAAATCTGTACGATTCAAAACATGTCAATATCTTAGTCCTCTGATAATTAATTTTGTGCCCACAGGAAAACACTAAAATAAATCGTGCTAAACACATTGGCATTAAGTGACTCTTGATAAACTTTTGAGCCCTTGGAAAAAATGCACAGGAATTTGGAAGCAGTCATAGTAAATTAGAGTAGTAAACTATATACAGCTTGGAAAAAAATGCCTCTTTTTATTTATACTGGTTTGGATAACTTTTAATTTATAAGTTTATAAAGCTTAAGGTTGGGTTAGGCCTGCAAGTATTTGAAACCCGGAAATTATATTTGATATGAAATAATTAACAAGGCCTTGACTCTAACTTTACCAATCCTACATGATGTATTTAAACAGGCATTCCCCCCCCCCCCCCCCTCAAATATTAAATGATGTTTGTTCGGTGGGCCCCCTCCCACGTACATTCATGTTTTTGCCACCCTCACCCCCCCCCCCCCGCTTTCCTCCATTAATTACACTTACAGAATGTTGGCATTTCTGTAATCATGTAGCCTACATGTGTCGCTGGCCGGTCGGGGGGGGGGGGGGGTTAGTCCCAAAACTGCCAAGATTTGTGTGTAGATTGAAATTGACAGGAATCAATTTGGTTTAATGAATAATTCTATATATCGCATATCCCATAGGGAAAAGTTGCTTGATATTGTTAAATAAGAAACTGATGTTACCGGTGCCACAGGGCTATGCTTTAGTCATTGATACCATTTCTGAGCATTTCTTCTTTCACGTGAAATTTTAAATTTTCAGCCTGATAAGGAGAGCTCTTTGTCTGCGGATGGTTCCGTACAACACCTCTGATATCATTTCTAAACATTTTTCACGTGATACTTAAATTCCCAGCCTGATAAGGTAAACTCTTTGTCTGCGGATGGCTCCATACAGCACCTCCGCACAGGGATTGATGTTACTTGTGTCGTTGATAGGGCTACTTCTTAACCATTTATATCATACTAGAGCAGCCTTGTTATATGTGATATAAGTTTCTCAGCGTGTTAAAGAGAATTGGTTACGGTTATTATGTAGCACCCCCGCATAAGGGCTGTCATCACCTGTGACGTTGATAGGGCTGTGTGTTGATCTTGACAACTTGTTTTTTATTACCCGATTATGCTAACCAGGATACCTCTCGAACTGGCCTTAAGTGAAGGAAAGGAGATGAATCAGTCTTGTTCTTTCTCGTTTCTGACAAATAAGGTTTGGGGTGGAGGACTTCCCCTAAATCTTAGACAAATTGAGTCTAAAGATCTGTTCAAAACGCACATAGGACAAATGCTGACAAACGGGACATTACAGACTGAGTTTGGAATTGTTTAATTATACTTGCCTTGTACCATATACCAGAACCGATACCATGTTGTTGAGTGTATCAGTTATTTATGTATATATCTCCATTGTTTTCCTGTATACCGCCGCAATGTAAAAACCAACAGGCTGGGCGGGGCCGGAAACAAGTGGCTTAAACTGAAACTCATCCAGCTAAATAAACACGTTTAAAAAAAAAAAAATCGCTAGTTGGGGTACCTGGGGTACCTGGGTACCGGGGTAGCATACCTTTGGATACAGGTTGTCAGATTAGAGGTAGGTGCATTAATGGAATTAACACGTTGAAGCTGGAAAGGGGGGATTGTTTTGTTAAAGCCGCACCTACTGCAATGCAATAGTGTGAAACTCTACTATGTGGTAGGAAGGTGTGTATAATACTATTCCTGCAGGAGGGCTTGTAACATGAACGCACATCAAAGAATAAATTGGTGGGGTAAAACTTCCGCGCCCGTTGTAATAGTTTAGGATAGTCGTTTTAAACCGGGCGAGAGTATAATGATAGTTTGCTGTTGGAGGGTTAGTGGTGGAGTAGGACATACACTCCTTGACAATGTTTGGAGCAAGTGGATTCTGACACGGCCGAGCCTGTCTAATGTATGAGTTCAAAAATTTGCCGTGTCCATGTCAAGTCGGTACATGCCCGAATAATTTGAGTTGAGCAAGGGTAAAGGTAGGTTGATTACCTTGAAAAGCTCCCATTGCTCTCTCCGGTCTACGAGGGGTATGGTCGTATATACTATAACCCCTTGAGGAACTGCGGCTGATACTCCCTTTAGTAGTTGGTAATATTGCCAAAGATCTCTTGATGGCTCAAAAGGTAACTGCAAGTTATCTGCGAGTCGCTGGCTGATCTCACCTAACAGCTGACTGAGTTGGTCTGGTGGCATTACTATTGGTGTTATATGGCCACCGCTTACACTTGCGAGCGTTAACTCTATGTCCTCCAAATACTCTTCGCCTACCAATACTAGTGTTTGCAAATCGGTTAATGCATTATCTAGTTTGGCATGCAAGATGGTAAAGCTACGGAGTGGGAGAACCACATCCGTTAGGTTATTCAACCTTGTCTTCAAGTCATTTGAAACATCTAGGACTAAATTAATTGCGTCCCTATTCTTAGCTACATCTACACGAGTAATGTTGATTATAGTCAGAGCTTCTTCTAAGACATGCTTCTGTCTCACCTGTTGCTTCTTCATTTTATTTATTTCTGCATGTATCTGATCTATCTGATCTGAGCTAGCAATGCCAAAAAGATAACTAAGTGGACCACCCAGGTTAAGAATAGCCCTCTTTGACCTAGAGTGAATGCGCTTTAAGGCGGCTACTCGTTGGTATAACTTCTGAAATTGTTTATCTATCATGTCTATCCGCCGGGCTTGGGTATTCCCCACTTTGGCATAGACTGGTTCCGCAAAATTGAAATGCCTTAGGCTATTTACAAAGCCCTTAACCTTACGTACTTCAACCTGAGCTTGCATTATATACCTTTCTAACGGCTCAAGGTCTAAGACAAACCCAACTCGCCACTCTGATTGAAGTGCGCGAGTCTCATGGACCTTCCGGAAGAATACATGTTTCTCCCCGGATACCACTACTACTCCTAACAGAACAAGGCACCACACTATGGCCGCACTTGTAGCAATCTGGAATAAAGCATTTTACAGGATTATTACTTTTATCTCTAAGATAAGCATAAGTTTCTACATTCCCCTTAGAGCATGGGCAAATGGGTTAATTATCCCCACTTATCAGTTTACTTTCCCAGGAGGGCTTGACTTCTCCAGTGTCACCTCCCCTGGTCTAGGAAATCCCATAACCTTAAGGAAAAACATCTACTTAAGACAATTCCCTTATTCAGGTAGCATCTCTGCTATTATATTTAACAACTTCCTCACCTGGCGACCTTTGAGGGACATGACCCTCGGTCTCTTGTCCCGTGGAAGTTCCTCGGGGTCCTCACCCCTATATCTCTTGGGCGGTACTCTACGAGTTGGCTCGCCCCCATCAAATGTTGGACTATCAATGGCGACCGATGCCCCGGCCTCGGCGTTCCCTGAAGGCTCTGCATCCACCATCTCCACCGCTTGAGGCTGTGCCTCCGGTTGCGGTGACCCTGCCCTATCACCAATGGGTGGGCCTTGCTTGCCTCCCATCCCCACTAACTCGTGGTCACTGCGCAGTCTTTCCTGTAACCTTGATAAGGGCAGATCCTCCTCCGAGTCACTTTCAGAAGTGCTGGCTCTGCGGTGAGGCACACGGGGCACTCGCGGTGACCTTCTCCCTCGTGATCACTCTCTCTGAGTGATGCCTCACTGTCAGAGTCCGTCTCGGATTCTATGGGTGCGGCGGCATACTTAGCCCACCGCCCCAGCCCCCGACCCCCTGTCTGGAATCGTGGCACCTCCCACTCACTGGGAGCCAATCGGAGATGCTCAGCGTGTACCCGCTCAACCTCACCGGATAACTCGTTTTTAACTCGATAGTTTACATCTCCTATCTTATCGGTTATCCGGTAGTATGGTCTCCACCGGAGGTCAAGTTTACCAGTCCGGTGCAGGTTGTACAGATAAACAGCGTCCCCTATCTTGAATTCCGACCTTTTTACAACGCGGTCATGATATTGCCTTTGTCTGTCGCGTGCCCTTTTTCTATTGCATAGCACCTCGATGAAACTGCGATGTTGCCTTTCTAGGGCCAACTTGTGGTATTCCTCCCCTAGATATTTCGTTCTGGGTTTCAAAATCGTATCTAAGGGGAGCACAGGATTGCAGTTGTAAACCAAATAGAAGGGAGAAAAGCCAGTGCTCTCGTTCTTACTGACTCTAAGTGCTAGAAGTACTGAGGGCACCATTGTATCCCAGTCCTTTACATCTCCCACAACCATTTTAGACACTGTGTCATTCCAGACCCTGTGTATCCTTTCTACCTGTCCGTTGCTCGCCGGATGATATCTACTAGTAGTTACCCTATAGATCTTCAACTCACTAGTGATGTGGCGGATTATTTCGTTAACGAACTATGTCCCGTTATCGGATAACAGAGCCAACGGACAGGAATGTTTAGGAATGAAATCATCGATCAGTGCTTGAGCAATGGTGACCGCACGCTTGTCGGCAATGGCATAAAACTCTGGCCATCCCGAATAGATATCTATAGCAGTCAAAATATACTTGTTACCAGCATGACTTTCTTCATACGGACCGGCAATATCAATAGCCACCTTTTCGAATGGAAAACTGGTCGGTTCCATTTCCCCTAGTTCCCTTGGTTCTTTAACTAGGTTTCGGGTGTGGCACTGAACACACTGTGCCACATAGTCTACCACTGACCTGTAAATTCCGGTCCAGTGATACCTAGACCTGATTAGGTCATAAGTTCTATCCGCCCCTGGATGGCAGATATCATGGGTCTGAGACAGCACAAAATTTTGAAGATGTTTTGGTATCATTAATTTCAACTCACCGTCTCGCTCTGATATGTAATACACTGAATCTTCGATCATACAGTACTTGGCCAGTTCTCGTTTCTTCGGCCCTATCTCAGACAGTTGTCGCTTAATGTCTCCCAACTCCTCATCCCTTTCCTGTTCCATATTGATTTCTTTTAGCTCATGCGCAGGAACGTCTGGGGTCTTAGGAGTCACAGGTGGGGGTTTCTTTTTAAGCTTTTGCTTTTGATTCCAATGCTCTATTGGATCTACCCTGTCGGTATTAATGACAGACACTACTCGATCTTCGGGGGGTCGACTCATGAAGTCTGCCCGGGTGTTCTTCTTCCCTGGCAAGTACTCAATTTTACAGTGATACTCACTTATCATCATGGCCCACCTTTGTACTTTTTGGTTCTTTTGTTCTGAATTTAAGAGAAATCTCAAGGGCGCATGATCAGTTCGGATAGTGAACTCAGCCCCGAAGAGGTAGTGTTTAAGTTTCTGGATGGCATACACAATGGCATAGGCCTCTTTTTCCACCGTTGCCCACCTGACAACTTATGGGAGAGATACTGTATGACCCTCTCACCCTCAGGCGAAGCTTGGGTGAGAATGCCTCCCACACAGCGGTCCGACGCATCCGTCTCGAGAAAAAATTCTTTTCTTATATCTGGGAACGCGAGAACGGGTGGGGTTTTCAGTTTATCTTTCAGTGTTTGAAAAGCCTCCTCACACCTTTCATCCCACACAAAGGTGGCATGTTTCTTTGTGAGCTTGGACAAGGGCAGCGCTATTTCAGACATGTTAGGGACAAATCTACGATAGTAACTTACCATCCCGATGAAGCCACGCACCTCCCTAACTGTCTGCGGCCTAGAGAGTTCCTCGATCACCTTTGTCTTCTCAGGATCAGGAGAGATCCCATCCCTGGTGACCACGTGTCCCAAGTACTTTGCTTGTTCCCTAAAGAACTCGCACTTAGGCATTTTTAGCCTCAGATTAGCCCGCCTCAACCTCCCGAACACCTCACGTAGGTGCAAGACATGCTCTTCAGGTGTCCTGCTGTACACAATCACATCATCCAGGTAGGGTCTGCAATATTCCTCTAGCCCCTGGAGGACATGGTTGATCAGCTCTGTAAACACCGATGGCGCATTGGTTAGCTCGAACGGCATCACCTCGAATCTGAATATACCTCGGTGGCACCCGAAAGCAGTCTTGTCCTTACTGTTTTCTTCTAGACCAACCTGCCAGTACCCGGCCCTGAGGTCAAGGGTCGAGAAGTACCGTGCCTCCCCGAGGGAAGACAGGATGTCATCGATGACCGGCAGTGGCCAGTTGTACTTTACCGTGAGATTGTTTAACTTCCGGAAGTCCACACAGAAGCGGTACTCCCCGGATTTCTTCTTTACAAGAACCACCGGAGAACACCACGGACTGTGTGAGGGCTTGATCACACCTGCCTTCAGCATTTCGGTCACCTGCTGGTCGATGACCTCTCTCTTGGCCAGGGGTACCCTATATGGTTTTTGTCTCACAGGCTCACTATCCCCTGTGTCTATACTTAATTTGATTACGTCTGTCCTTCCCAGCTCTGCATCACTACGCACGAACACATCCCTGTTCTCTTTCACCAACTGGGTGATTTGAGGCCTAAATTCTTCAGAGCATTTTATTCCTTCCTCTATCGGAGTGCTATCCCAGGCCTGATTTTCTACTCATCCTCAACCTGATCTCCTTCCTCCACCTCCACCAACTGCGCTACCACGTTACCTTTTTTTAACTCGAAAGCCTTACCGGTCTCGTTGGTAATCAGAATGGGACAACCCCGTTTCGGTTCTATGGTGGTGAGTGTATCCCCTACCATGAGCCCTGGTTCCTCACCCATAAACCCCGTGTTAATGGCGGTTATGATATGAGTCCCCCGGGCTGTACGCGTCTTTACTCTCGCAATCACACTGGTCTGGGGTGGTACATGGACATCGCTGGTGAGGCGCACCAGCTGTCGGATATAACGTTCAGCGTCTAGTCTGATCCTCTCCTTCCCCACGAGCATGACTCTCTGCCCATAATGACACGTGACGTCATTTCTGACCAGAAAGTCATACCCCAGGACAAGGGTAGACTCTACGTTCTCCACCACACACACTGCGTGCCTCACCTTCTTTTTTCCTAGTTGAAATCCCCAGACCCAGAATCGTGTCCATCCCCAGACACGAGATGGTGGATCCCTCCACCGCTGCCAGTTGGTAGGGTGAGGGTTGTAATGCCTCTAGGGATCCACCCATCTGCCTATACAATCTTACATGTACTAACGACACGTCAGCCCCGCTGTCCACGAGGGCCCTATAGGGTTGCCCATTTACTTTCAAGCGGCAGCTACACCTATGGGTACGGTTGGTAGAGGAGGAGATTACAACACTCCTCCGCCCTCTGCCCCTCTGGTCAGAGAGCGGAGTTAGGCGTTTTCCGCCTCCTCCTCCCCTGGAGAATCGATCTCCGTGTCGGACTCCTCTCCTCCGGCCTCCACGACGGAGACCCGAGGGGTCCTGGGGCCTTTGCCATGGCCCTTGCCCTTGCCCTGGGCCTTACCTTTGCCTTGCGACCCTTTACCTTTTTTTTTTTTTAAGTCTTTTATTTATCCTGGATACAGAAACAAGAAGTCGGCCTAAGGCCGTTTTTCACTTGCGTCCAGCATTACAAAACATATTCAGTATAGTCTTATTAAGGTAATTAATATGACAACAGGTTACATGTAAGCAATATTTAAGAAAACAAAGAACACCTACAAAAAAAAAAAACAAAAAAAATACAAAAAAAACAACATATATACAACATACATTATGACAATAGCACAATACCTTGATGAGAATACTGAAAATTTGATAACTATTAATGATAACGACACACATCTGTTTTGCAGTGAGGAGAGATACAAAAGCTAATATCAACATATCTATGGGATTTACCCAAAATCAATATACCAGTTTAGCCACATGCATTTGTCAGTCAGGTATCATTGATTTAAGCCACCTTTTCTGCTCTTTTTTAAAACTAGAGTAGGTTTCTATATTTCTGACAAGAATATCCAGACTGTTCCATTCCTTAGCACCTTTTGCAAGAACACTTCTATCAAAGGCACTTAAATCAGAATTGTAGGTCTTGAGCACAGGTGCTTGATGAATTCTGGTTTGAATATCTCTATCATCTAAATATTTCTTTTGTTTCGATCTCTTGTACATATAGTTTCGTAAATGTGCAATTCTTCTAAAGGATAACATTGGAAGATGTGCTTCTGCCAAGAGTAATAACCTTTCTGTTCTTGGTGCTGCATTCAGACATATGCGCAAGGCTCGGTATTGGATTTTGTTCAGTTTCTCCAAAATTTCCTGTCCAGCTGACATATAAAATATATCTCCAAAATCCATATATGGCAAAGTTTTCATTTTATAAATACTTAGGGCAGTGGATTTATTTATATAAGGTCTAATTCTTGTCAGAGTAGTGACTTTATGTGATGCAATTTTGGCTACATTTCTAGCATGGAGGTTAAAACCTTTGGTCTTGGCCTTGGGGCATTCTTTTTTTATGTGATCAGGGCTGCCACAGCACCAGCAGCCCCTTTTTCTCTTGGAAACGCCTTTCCCTTTGGTCTGGTTATTACCCCCTTGCGGCCCCTTCCCCTTGCCTTGAGGGCCCTTGCCTTGTAATTCCCAGCAGTCCCTTTTCCAATGACCTATGCGACCGCAATGGAAACATCCCTCTTCATCGGTCACTCGCCCCCTAACTGCATTTATGTCCATGGGGACCTCCTCCCTCCCCCGTGTCTTAATTTTTAGAAGGACATTTTGTTCTTGACCCGCTCGGGTGACTGCTTCCATAAAGTTAGCCGGGGGATTCCGGATTAGGTTACTAGCGATTTTGTTTTGATGTAACCCATCGATAAACACATCAACCAGCTGACGGGCAATTTGTTGTTGGGCCAAGTCCTCCCCTGGAAAAGCTTCTTGAGCCAAGTCCAATACCCTTTCTGCCCATACCTGAACCGTCTCCTTTTTACCCTGTTTTAACTGCCGCAACCTAGCTTGGGCCTGATGTGCGTCCCCAGCATCCCCAAAGCGTTGGGCTAGCTGCTGACGCAAATCATTCCATGCGATGTTCGGGTCATTTGTCAAGAAACGCAGTATGCAATCGGATACCGGGCCCTCTGCTGTCTGGAATGCGATATGCCTTTTTTGATCTTCGGCAGCCCCCATCAAAACTGAGTACTTATCGAATTCCTTCACCCATGTCTTATACTTGTCGGGCCTCCCATTAAATTTTGTTATCAACTGTTGGACATTCGATACGTGTGTTCCCAAACCTAATAACTGTAACTGTTGGGCCAATGCCCCAGCACCGGGGTTAGGTCCACCTTGGGCCATTGCACAATAGGGATAACCAGCAAGAAAGAGCGCACCTACCTTACGCACACACCGTGCAGTAGCTCACCCAGACCGATCCTGGTCACGGCACCAAATTATGTCCCACAGCGCCGTGTCTGACTGTGGAACATAATAGGTAAACCCAGGGGTTGGGGATCCTCCAGCGGTGACCCAGAGAAAGTGGTCTATTATAGTTGGCCTTCTCGGGTCACCCTGCAGGTCCCCACTCCCTGTGCTGTAATAGACGACAGCGACTTCTCGTTGTGTTGTTATCTGCTCAGGGCCGGGAGTCGATCTGATCTCCGTGAAGCGTTTATTATAACAAAAGGGACGTTCAGGGAGGGGCCGGGGCACGCGTGATATCACGCATGATAATACATGGATCACTGATGTACCACACGTGCATTAAAAAGGAGTGAGGCTGTACATGTTATGGTACAGCAAAAGATAACATTGGCGCTACCCAGCGTCAGGCTCAGGTTGTTGACAATAACATTGGGTGCACTACCGTAGATTGTCTGTTACCATAAACTCCCCGAATATACACCACTGTGTTACACCATGGAAAATCTTAAATAACATAACCAGTGAGATCCAGTTTCGTTTCCAAGGATGCTACTACCTTAAGTGCACAGCGGTACAACACAGTATCATTAAACACACACTATGCTTGGACAGAGCATCAATCTATGAGTATTAGAGGCACTAAGGCATGTTCAGAGGGCAGGAGGTATAGGCCGCATACCATTTAAGGCCATAGGGAAGGCACAGTGCTCCTATGAAGACACTTTGCAACCACTGAGGGTCAATAGATAGGCGTCAGTCTAACTGGCGCTAACCCCCGTGGACAGTAACCAAAGCTGATTGGATACCCATAAAACATAGTTAAGCTGTGCTTCAACTTTGCACGGGTTGAGCGTCAGGAGCACTGTGCTTTATGAACGTTACTGAGACTTTGCAATTGGTGGCATCAATGGGTTTATGCAATCTGGTGCAGGGGGACAATGTAGGGTTATGACTGCACAGTGTGTTAGTCATACTATGACTATTTAATCATTTTGGCGCAGGAATGATGACACAGACTTTGCCCGTCTGGCAAATTGTGGCCGCGCGCAGCAGATTTCCGCGAAGACACAAGTCTCAGATTTTCCTGTGAATGTTAACCAAGAAATGAATATGTACATTATGAATTAGTTGTATGCAGGTTAGGGACAAGACTGAAAGTAGCAACATTGGCATTTCTTGCATTGTTGCTAATTCTTGCGTCGCAAGTGTATTGTTATCTTGCATCACTTTAGCTAATTTAATTTGAAATCCAAATAACTCATCTCATTTTATTTGCCGAATTCTAACAAATGTATGTAAATACAGAATAGTGTAATGTAGATAATATTTGATAATGAGATTTTTATCATATAGATTTTCTAAAATCTTTATTTGAGCATTTTTGACCAATAGGATTGCATCTTTTCTACCATGTGATGTAAACAGATGTAAAATAATTGAAATAACTCTTTGTTGCCGAATTCTAACAAATGTTTGTAAATAAAAAGTAGTATAATTTAATTGATATTTGGTAATTTGATAGATTTTTACCGTACAAATTTTTAAATATCTGTGTTTAAATATTTCTGACCTATAGGGTTACAGTATTTATACCACGTGACATAAACAAATGCAAACACGATGGTACTCATTTTTGAGCATTTTAAACAGATTCTTTTGCATGAAGTGCAAATTGAACGCTAATCGTTGTTTATAGTATTGATTAATAAATGGGGAACTGTTTATTGTATTCGCAGTCTCTGTTGTTACTTATTCCTTTAATCGTTGCTAGTCAAGTGGTGAGTGAATTCACGAGATGGGCGCTCAATCCATAACATGAACAAAGCTTGGCAGTAAGTCAGGTTTATTTGGCGGATACGGTGATGCATACATGTGCCGGTGAGATGATGATAAGTCTCCTAAGTTTCACAATTCCAATCCGATTGAGCGTAAGCTTTCCCCAAAGAGTCTGCTTGGCTTGTATCCAACAATCACACAGTAGATCTTCTATTAGTCACCAGATGTCCCTTTGTCAATGTATAGCTATCCAAAACCCCTTGAATCTCTCGATCCGTATGGTCCAAACGGTAAGTGGTTCTCTCCCTCTTACGATGAACATACTGCTCATTATATAGCAGTCTAGTATTGATTTTCCCCAGCATCACGCCCGCTGGAAGGTGTGTCCTGTCGGCTACTGTCCGCCAGGTATATCTACACCTACCAGTGGCTCGTGCCCTATTTATACTATGTGATGTGATAATTTATATACTTTGGAATGCTTGGTTATTCCCTTATGTACATCTGGTAACATCCTTTCATTTCATTCTCATACAATTGGTTATATGCACAAAGTGAACGGGATACTTTCTACCTTTGTGCAAAGTTATGAAATATTATGGGGCAAAATTGATGTATTTTAGCTTTTTTAAGAATCTAAAGTATTTTATACGTTAATATAACCATAAACCAACTTATTATAAAATTATAATCAGTGTTGTTACGTATACATCTTGCATTTCTGCACAATGCTGCATCTGTGTAAGAATAGCAGTCCGTCCCTAACCTGGTATGTATGTAAACGCTGAAGGTGAGGGGAGAACAGGGGAAAGCTTTACCCCTTTCAGGATAGTGTTGAATAATGATAATAAAAAAAACAACAAGAATTTGTCATCAAATAGTCAATATAAAATTGCCCATAACCATTTTTCATATTCTATCAATAAATGATTCAAATAATTGATATATTGTTCTAAATTTCCATTCAGTATCCTATACATGACAGAGAACATATATACTTTCTTTTCAAGTAAAATAAATTTAAATATCCTAGGATATACAAGAGCCTTCCCCACATGTGGACTGAATTGAGAAGTAACATAGAAACATACACCACCACCCTGAAGAATATTTTAGAGTTATCTAGAGTTTTTGTTTGATCAAGGTGGTGTGAAGTCATACGTTTGATATTTATATTATTGTTTAAACTGCGGTTGTCCAGCCACGTTTCAAGGCAACACAAAAAAACAAAATATGAAAATGAATCACTTATTTGCATTAATTCAAAAAAACAGACTTCATGAATTAAAATAGAAAAATAAGAAACCTTTAACACGATCGGCAGAATAGTCAATATATATTGGACAGTAGGAATGCCTTTTAAGCTAAATAATACCACAAGAGAAGATATAGTTGAAGACTTATCTACTCAAGAAACAAAAAATATACAGATATATTATTAAGAGCTCCCGAAGGAATTATAATTTTGATGTAGGATCATATTAGTGTGTCATGCTGCCGGGGGAGGGGCATTGCAGTCAAACTAGTCCAACGTGTTGGAACTCTGCAAAACGTTTTTAATGAAAGACAAAACTGTATAATAAAGAGGCATGGTCTTCATAGAAAACATGTTGTAACATAAAAATTTGAAAACCTGTTCACTAATTCCTGAAAGGGGAATTTTAGTAAATCTGTAAGAGAGTTTTGTACAAGTTAATCTGCCCTCAAAAGAAGGCTTTGGCAGCGTTCTTAATCAAACGGGGTTTTAGCTTGGTGGCCTTTGAAGCTTTCCAGTAAGATTGTTGTCCGGCCAGCAAGCCGTGAAAACATTCAGGGAAGCATTCAGGGGAGCCACTGTACCACCACCAGAATGTGCCTCGTGCCCTGACGGGTATGGCACGAGGCAATGGTGTAATGGTTCAAAATTATTGTGGATAAGCGGTGACTCTATAAGGGAAAGACAAACACAGCAAATTGTCTGAGATCCAATTTTATTACAGTGAAAACGGTTGACAAATAATATCTTCCCAATTTGGGGCTTCAGCTTTGTCTCAATGTCAATGTTACAGAAAAATAGTCTCAAATACAAAATTAGTCCCATTGCAATAAAGGCTAAAATTCCACAAAGTGGGTTCTTAAAAAATCCTTGGGCTCAGACCTCCATAAAAGAGGCTAACAGAGATCATTTGTTGCAATACCTTATCTATCTGGCAGTGAGATCCAGTCTGAAATCTGGAGAGATCTGATTTGGGGTCTAAACCCTTGCCAACCTCACTAACCAGACCACTGGATGAAAAAGGTGTTTAGGCTAAGTTACTATGCACCTCCACTTTTACACTCAATAAAGGTATTTAAACCAGAATTTCACCATAGGGGATATGTTATATAAAGTTTCTACACCTTACTAAAGATAAACACACCATAAAAAGGATTCAGAAACACCATTAGAACTGATTTACATCAAAAACGTATGCAAAACGTCACAATGCACCGCGGACCGTGTGCGGACTGCATTCCACATTAGACCCTTTCCGTTTACTCTCGGCACAATCCGCCTTTTCCGATTCCATTGTTTCTGTATGCACAACACTGGGACTGAAGGATGTATTGGCAGGGGAGAGAGCCTACAATGTATGTGTTAAAAGGGTGGCTTGGCATTAACATTTTGTGCTGCTACCATGACTCTATCTATACACCCTTCTCATGAAACTGTCCAGTGCAGTCCTGCTGAACCCAGACCAAAGTGAGGGGAGTCCCCTCACTAGGACACTGCCCTCCATTTAGGCTAACACAGGGACCATTCTGAACTTTTTGTCTGAATCTTATCAATGCACTTACAAAAAAGCAAATTGATCACTTTTAGCAACCATATTTACATGCAAAAATATCTGTTCTTTGCTACAATTAACCTAATTTCATGATAAAAGATGTAGTTTAGATACATTAAGGAATCTTTCATCATAGCTTGACTTTTATTTTGAAAGGAGGTCAACTCTACAAACAAGTGCAATACAGGTACTCACCAACAGGAATTGTTTTGCACCTCAACCTGAGTGGGTGTTTAGGGGTCCTGGACTGTGGAACTGAACTGGTGTGAACAACCACAACTAACCCCTCTGCCATACCCCCTTCCATACATACAAACTGTGAACTACTAACAATTACAGACCCTGGCCATCTGAATGGTCACCAGTTCTCAGTTCATTCTGCTTCAAGTATAGTGGTCAGTGCTGCAGATTGAATTGGACTGCACTCCCCTCAAGAGGGTTCAAATTTCTGCCAAGAGGGGGTGCCAACTTTAGTAAGAAGGGTGTATACCAAGTGAGAAGCTGGCTCACAAACTTCAGGCCATTCACAGCTGTGCCAGCAAGAGGTCCATTGCGATGTCTGAAGCAGCTCCAAGAATGATTGGGAACAAAGTGTTACGAAACACAAACCTTGTATTTTAGTAAATGTCTATCAATATTTTCTCTACGTATCATACAGAATACTCCTTCTCAACACGTCTTATTATTAGAAACCTTTGCAAACACAAGGCCATTACATTGACAGACAGGTTACCCAAGACGCTACATAAAACTGTCAGACCCCTTTTAAGGCACTCTCGTTAAGTGCGATTTATGATGATGACCCCCCTGCTGCTCGGGTCGCAGGCATTCTGAGGTCACCTCATGTGACCCCGCTGCGTGCACACTAAGTAGACAGACTGACATCACAGCCCATCCAGAGAACGTACGACCCCGCGTGCTAAAAACTACCAGCTTGGGTTTGCAGCAGGCAGACACATGTACGGAAGTAAAGAGGTCGGACAGTTAGGAGCTAGCGCCGGGCAGGACCAAGGCCAACCCAATATTCTATTTGTTGTGTGTGTGATCTGCACTTTCAATCCCTGGACTTTGCACAAAGGTAGAGATTTAAACATCTGCTTTGCGCACACTTATTGAATCAATGTAAGGATCACCAGATGAATACAAAATGATGAGAATGTTTCTAAATTACTTAGTTTCTGAAAATATGTAGTAATGGCAGGTGCCGCTGGTAAGTGTGAATATACCTGATGACAAGGCTGACCGGGACACACTTCCCCGCAAGCACTGATGCTTCGGGTAAAATCAATATCAGACTGCTTTATAAGCAAGAGTGTAGGATAATCTAGAGAGAGAGACCAGTAGTGTTTGGATCATACGGATCGGGAGATCCGAAGGGGGTTAGATAGCCATACAACCAAAGGGACATCTGGTGACTTACACGGTACTACCGCGCGACTGCCGGAGACGAGAATAGGCAGACTCTACGGAGGAAGCTTACTCCTCTCCAGACTGGAACTGTAATACCTTGGACTTGTTACCATCACGAGCCATTGTACGCATCACTATATCCATCAATAAACTTACCGTGCTGCCAAGCGTTGTTCATGTTATGGATTGAGCGCCCATCTTGTGGACTTACTCACCACTCGACTAGCATCCCATTAGAGACAATACTAATAACAATAATCATCTCGGACAATGCACCATATTTGTAATCAACCCCAAACCCAACAGTAGCGTTCAACTTAACACATCCAAAGGGCCCCTTGGAACAATTCTGGATGTGGAAATCATACTTCAGGCATTGTGTTAGAAACTGGTTTCATTTTTTTCTTTTATTTCAAAAGTTTATACCCTGGGTATGCTTCGGTCTAATATAGTAAGACCGGTTTTCAAGATTGACCCAGCTTACAAAGATACAAATATTATATTGTTCATTAGGATAATGAGGAGGAAAAAATAAGTTATGATGTGTGCATTTACAAATATAATCTAAGAGATGATGAAATGAAGATGAGTAATATCATTGTATTTTCAACAAAAAGCAGTAGTGTAATTGGCCATATATAAAAAAATGCTTTAAACCATAGTGACAATCACGTAGTACATTGTTTTAAGGACATAACCCAATTAACATTTATTGATAAGCTATATTTGTAGTATATTCAATGACTTCTGCTTTTGTAAATATGTAAATTTCTCAACACTTTGTATATTTCTGTCAGCTGCAGGCAAAGCATTCCACAATACCGCACCAGAATATGCTACACTATTCTAATAAACAGAGTTTAATGATTGGTATACCTGGAATTTGGGTGCATCATATGCTCGGGTTGCAATATCTCTATTATCCATGAGTTCAGGAATATTGGATTTACTATACATTATTTTTAGGAGATGACAGTCTTTCCTATTGTTCAAAAATGCTAATGTTGCATCTTTATGTAATAGTTTTTCGTCCTTAATTTTGTAGTTATTGGAACAGAGTCGCAAAAACTTTGTCTGCTTATCCTGGAGTATTTGTATTTTAGTTTGATTACCAGCATGATAGATTGCATCACCATAATATAAATAGGGTAGAATGTGCGATTTATAAAAAATATATCTTGCTTTAGATGTCAAATAAGGACGAATTTTGTAAAATGTAATCATTTTATAATTTAATGTTTTGATCGATTGATCAATATGTAAGTGAAATGTTAATGATGCATCCAATGTGACTCCAAGGTACCTATAACTATATGTATTCTGCAATATTTCGCCTCTTATACTCATAGGTGGGATTTGACCTCCCAAGTTTTTGATTTTGGGTTTATTACCGAAAATCATATTTTTAGTTTTTTTGATATTAATAGATATTTGGTTTAATAAACACCATGAAGTGAGTGCATCTAGATCTTCTTGCATTAGAGAAGAGGAATCAGTGACATTTTTTGCTTTGGTGGTGAGACCAGTGTCATCAGCAAAAAGATACACATCTGAGTTTTGTATAGATATATGTATATCATTAATATACAATAAAAATAAGAGCGGCCCTAGGACAGAACCTTGTGGGACACCGTATGATATTTCATGTTTGTCTGATTTCAACCCATTAACCAGTGTTTGCTGTGTTCTGTTATTCAATAATGTGCAATCATTTTGATAGAAGACTGTTCCATTTTAAAATTTTCTAATTAATTAATTAATATTGAGTGGTTAATGGTGTCAAAAGCTTTCCTAAAATCTATGAATACACATTTTGTATAATATTTTAAGGTCATGGCTTCAGAAATATTATCAGTTAGTTTAATTATTGTTTCGATCGTAGAGTGATTCTTTCGAAATCCACCTTGGTTTTGATAAACATATTATCAGTTTCAATGTGTTTTGGTAATTGTTTATGTAAAATCTTCTCAAATATTTTGCCTGGTAATGGTAATAGGGAAATAGGTCTTAAATTATTAACATCATTTTTATCACCATCTTTCCTCAAAGGAGTAACAATTGCAGATTTCCATACATCTGGGAAGATTGAGGAGTCAATACATTTGTTATATAAATATGTCATTTGTTCAACTAATATAATAAAGCTATCTTTTAGCTCGATCATTTTCGAAACTCAGACAATACTTCATTTATTGTAACATGTTTGAAAGAGAAGGAAGGTTTCATATGGGGGCCAAAGATTTTTGTTGGTTCTGGGAAAGTGCATGCTAATTTCTCACCAATTGTAGCAAAAAAACTATTTATGAAATTTGCCAATTCCTTATCCTCAACTGTCTCCTTAGTCAGTTGATTTTTGAGAGTTATTTTATCTTGACAATTCTTTTTATCAGAGGGAAATAGATTATTTATAGTTCTCCAAAAAATTGTATTGTCAGTTCGAGTGTCATCAAGTTGAGATTTAATGGTCAAAAATCACAGAAAGTGTGCATATATATAGGGCTTCAAGGGCTTTTTGGGGGGTCTAAAAAAAAACCTTGAGTATCTCAAAGATATTTTTTGTGGATAATGTATAGGTGGTGGGGTAACTGCTCAAGAAATATTATGAGTTAAATATAAAATTTGTTGCCATGGCAACACCTGGAACCTACATACCCTGGAAACCCTGTCCTCCCGAGTGACTTTTGGTTTTTTTTACCCCTTAGGGTAGCCAAATGAGATCTAAAATGTTTGTGGTCCACTGTTATATAGTTTTTCTTGTAGAACTGGGTCTAAGGGTTGGGTTTGGGGTGTAGTAGGCAGACTTCATGTGCTTTTTGCCTTGCCCTAAGGTAATTTTCCTATGGAGCCTAGCATGGATTTCACATAAATCTCGGGTCCTAAAATATTCATTTCTTTCTATTGTACATAAAGGAGGAACTGACTTAGGTATGAACTATCAAATGTATGGAAGACAATGCCCGCGACATGTATTTTCAGTTGGTATATAAGTTTACAGGTGGAAAAATTTGTCTGTACCTTGGAATTTCTATGAGAAACATGTGTTAAATACCCCAAATATCACTCGGGAGGACACTTTTCACAGGAAATGCTATATTTCCATTTGTGGTTTTTGCAGTGTTTCAGAATGTATCTGTTATGAGGAAATAATTTTTTATGTAACACATATATATGCTCCTCTTTTGTCTGGACATAATTTTTATGCACTATAATCCTTTTAAGGTCACTCGCCCAGACATTTTTCTTATTATTTCACTTATAAATGTCAGACTGTATACTAAGGGATATTATCCATGTTACTACGTTACTTTCCATAGCGTTTCTCTTCTGGTTGACTTATATAGCTTCTAATCTTTTGTTTCTATGCAAAAGGGATATTTGCTAATGATGTATAGGAGCTAGGGGTGTGGGGAGAGATAGAGAGCTAAGGTCACTCAGGAGGACATTCTTTTCCTCAACACTATATCTGAATCTATGGTTACTGTAGTGGGTGAGGATTTGTCAACTGTAGGTCTTTTGCCTTTTTAAGACTGAGGTAAGGGTACCATAATCCGGCATACTGGGGTTGGTTGATTAGGTGGATGGGGAGGGGCAAGGGTCACTCGGGAGGACAGATATAGGATTACCATTCCAATTAAGCAGATTCAAAAATTGTGAAATTTTCAAAAACATGTTTTATTTACCATTCCCCGCCCCTTCCCCCCCTTTTCCCCCCCTGACCATGATATGAAAGGCCTTTACTAGTTAATTCATGCCCTCATAGTAGAATTAGTACAGTAGGATACAGTTTAATTTGTATACCGGTACAAATCCATGCAACACAAATCGTTTTTTCTAATGAGATAATGGTGATGATAATTCCATCTCCTCATAATATACTGCTCAGTACAAACATATATACAACATTCAAATTCATTGTTATTCTACATTTGTTCATTGTTGAAATCACTCGGAAGGAATGCATTATATAGGTATAAATGGAATACCAGGTCACTCGCCCAGACATTCTACATGTATACATACTTTTAGTGTTTTTGAGGTATAAAGAGAAAACCATGTCACTCCCCCAGACATTCTACATGTATGCATTTGATATATTTGAGGGGTAAAGAGAAAACCTGGTCACTCGGCCAGACATTACAGGTAAAAGCATGCATATGCAATGTGTTTGAGATCACTGGGGAGGAAATGAGTGTGGGTCTTAAGTGTACAACAGGTCACTCGCCTGCACGTAATACATGCATGCATACAATAATATTTGAGATCACTTGCCGAGACATATAATCAGTGTTAACAAATACAATGACTTAATCAAACTAATTATGCAAAAGAGGGTTATGACCACCAAAAGTACAAAATGGAGGATGAAGCCCACACTTATAACCTAATGCATCTAGAAGGAATATGTACATCTCAGTGCTGTAGTTTGGATGAGGGGGTGTAGCGGGCACCCCAAGCAGGTAATCCCATGCTTTCTATAGAACAAGGTGCTCTATGTATACAGTACAGAGGCAGATGTTAGTTTAATTTTTTCCTTTCTTGATTATTTTTTTGGCAGTTCTTTGGCAGGCTCTAGAGGTGGACGTATAGGAGTAAAAACGAGCAGGTCTTGCTTCTTCTTCGTCCGTGTTTGGCTCTTTGACCTCGTGCGGAAAAGGAATCTCGTTTTGAAGGACCTCTTCATTTAGCACATATGGAACATTGTCCTGGTCTTCCTCTTCTTCATCATCACTGTAGGATACCCCTAAGCTTGGAACAGGGTTCCATCTTGGCACCCCTTCAGCATACGCCCATCCTCTCGCGTGCAGCATTCTTTGAAGCAAGAAAGATCTCTAATATGTAAGACACCATTTATCACGATGGCCTGGTGGGCCTTGGATATGCCATCTACCGAGGGAGCTCCCCTGGTCTTCCTGCATTTCCCAGACTCTCTGTTTCTTTGGATGTCTTCTTAACTTTTGTACATCAGCTCAATCTTTTCAGATGTTTTTCTTATGTTGGTAGCAAAGTCCTCAGTTTTTGTTTCCCTGCTTGCTATTTATTTGACTGTGCCACTTACCCTGTCGCATGGGCCTTTTCCGTGCCCTGCCTCTAATCACATCCATGAGCACCTGTTGTTAAAAGGCTTTTACTATCTATTAATATGTAGTAAATGTATCTATTGTGGTATTGGCTTGATTGAGAGTTGCTGACAAAGTATATGTGCTGGAGATTAGGATGCTTCTGTGTTAATTTCTTTGTGATCAGTTCCTCGATAAAGGTGAAGGTTGACTCAAAGCCATGTGTGTGATCGTCCATCACACCTACAAAATTATAGTGAGACAAAGTTCCTACATCCCCTTCCTCCGGTACAAACTATGGGTCATTTGGATCACTCGGTAAGACAGAAAAATCACAGACTTTGGCAACTCCCCCAGTTCTCTGCATAATCAACTTGTACTACACATGATCTGTTGTCGTCTGGCAAGGGAAGCATCCGTACAGCCAAACTGGGTGGTCACATGATCGCTATCAGCCAATGTCAGGCCGAGCGCTCTGTTAGTTCCTAAATGAAACACTAGGTGTCACTCGGGAGGACGCACAGTTCGCCCGGACATAAAGAGTTTCCCGCTCACTGCTGGAGAGACAAAGGCAGTATGGGCTATCCTATGTGCTGGCCACTTAGGGATGTTGGGGGGGGGGGAGGAATAAATAACTGTCATAGTCAATATATTTAATATATTAATTAAGAACAAGGGGGCTGAAACAATTTTTCAGGTGTCACTCGGGAGGACGGGCAGTTCGCCCGGACATAAAGAGTTTCCCGCTCACTGCTGGAGAGACAAAGCCAGTACGGGCTATCCTATGTGCTGGCCACTTAGGGATGTTGGGGGGGTAAATAACTGTCATAGTCAATATAGTTAAATACATTAATTAAGAACAGGGGGGCTGAAACAATTTTTCAAGTGTCACTCGGGAGGACGCGCTGTTCGCCCGGACATAAAGAGTTTCCCACTCACTGCTGGAGAGACAAAGGCAGTAGGGGCTACCCTATGTGCTGGCCACTTAGGGAGGTTGGGGGGGTAAATAACTGTTATAGTCAATATAGTTGAATATATTAATTAAGAGCAGGGGGGGTTTAAATGATTTTTCAGTGTCCGGGCGAATTTTAGGGGTACTTTTCTGTAAAATCACTCATGGCCTGCTCACAGCCAAGATATTAGAGGAATTCTAATTATTTTTTTAAACATAACACATACTACCTAGCTCTAGCTTTTAGTGACATTTTTTAACCCAACTGCCTTACAGGTATTAAGGAGGGGGGTCTATAGGGCCTTTCTGTTCGGGAGGACAAAGCATTTCCCCAAATTAAAAAATTCTCCAGGATATATAAAAAATTGGCCCAGGTAAGCAATTATGGGCCCAAATTTTCTGTATTCCTCTACTCTATAGGGAAAAACTATGAACCAACACATATCTGGTCCTTTTTTCTCCAAATATTATCAAATATATTGATTTTATGGATTTTTTCATGAATTTTGGGCAAAAAATGGCCTGTTTTAGGGCCCTGGAGGCCAAAAAATCAATATTTCACCAGTAAAACCCATATGTAACATGAAGATCTCATTGAGCCTGACAATTTGGGCCCAAAAAAATGGGAAAAAAATTAATATCCTAGGGCTAGGGGCTGGAATACCTCCAAATTTTCTATCTGCACACTTTCTGTGATTTTTGACCTAATATAATATGCTTTGGCCTGTTGGACCAAATTTTTTGCTTTATTTCTACAGGTACGTGCTTGTTTCCATAGTTCTTCATCATTATTATTCTTGGCTAGTTGAAGCAAATAATCATTTTGAACTAAAATTTGCATTAAAGATACTAGATGCTGTTCACCTAGTCGCCACCTGGTGGATAATCAGAAAACTAGCAACTGATTTTAATTATGTGCACTTTGGGAGTGTTTACATCAAATTGAAGTGAATATATCAATAAGATGAACCTAAGTAACAATTTGTCTTTCAATTTAAGTGATATCAGATCAAATTTGCATATTCTAAAGTCACTGCTCACCTCTATTTTTGAACACTTTATGTTGTAACTTTTCTTAGAAACGGTAAATATTTATATAATTTAAGCTGAATGTACATTGTTACCTACAGTAAATAACTGCTGAGTTTCATTAGAATATTGTTGTTAGTTTATTCAGTAGAGGGGAAAATGTGATTTTTCCCATTGAAACCAATGGTAAAGGGTGATTTCCTTCATTATGCCATAATTTTTTTAACAAATGATGAAAAGTGAAAATTTTAAACTCTATGATCTGCTAAGAACATGACCTATGCTGACAACAAATATCTAAGATCTATTGTTGTTCATTAAAAATCAAGCCAGACACCCCCAAGTACCTTTAAATCGTTATTGATCCATGGATCTTTTTGTTGTTTTAATTGGTAAGATCTGATTGGGCATAGTCGATTTGTAATAAGTAATATCTGATTATAGATAATATTCCATAAGGCATCAGGATCCATTATAGAATAAAATTCATCCCATTCATAACTTAGCATGTAGTCCTCCAGTAAAACTCTATTGTAGTTCTTATATGATCTTCCTTCAAAAGATGTGGGTTGTTTTAATGTTATAAAGTGGGATTTAGTTATGTAGATTAATGAGTGATCACTAATATTAATATCAAGGACATCCGCATACATCTTAGCTGTAGAATTTGAAAAAATTTGATCAATGATAGTAGATGTATTTATAGTTGTACGGGTTGGTTTCTGAATATAGGATTTCATTCCAAAATCAGCAAATGTATTCAAAAGATCGTTGGTGTCACTGTTTTTAATTTTAAAATTCACATTAAAGTCACCCATTTGATAGAGTTCTGCAGTAGGGTAATGTTCCTGAATATATAGCAAGTTTTCTTTCATATGGTTAATTGCTATTTTAAGGCTTCCAGATTGAGGTCTATAGGTATTGCAAATAATCATTTTTTTCATATTGGTTGGTGAAATCGTTAAATATTGAATTTCCACATTAGGATAAATGTGTGGTTATAATGATTGTATAGTTCAAAATATTCAATTAGGATCGAAAATATATCAAGTTTAAGCAAACTTTATTATCTCTCTCATGTCCCCACACAGTGTGGGGACATGAGAGAGAAGATATTTTGTTTAAACTTTAAAGGGAAAAGTTGTGCTTTTATAAGTTTAAATATGGGAAATATGTGGCCATAATGATTACATAGTTCAAAATATTCAATTAGGATAGAAAATATATCAAGTTTAAGCAAAATTTGTTCTCTCTCTCATGTCCCCACAGTGTGGGGACATGGGAGAGAGATATTTTGTTTAAACACTAAAGGGTAAAGTTGTGCTTTTATAAGTCTAAACATTGGAAATGTGTGGTTATAATGATTGTATAGTTCAAAATATTCAATTAGGATAGAAAATATATCAAGTTTAAGCAAAATTGGTTCTCTCTCTCATGTCCCCACACAGTGTGGGGACATGGGAGAGAGATATTTTGTTTAACCTTTAAAGGGAAAAGTTGTGCTTTTATAAGTTTAAATATGGGAAATATGTGGCCATAATGATTGCATAGTTCAACATATTCAATTAGGATAGAAAATATATATCAAGTTTAAGCAAAAAAAAATCTCTCTCTCATGTCCCCAGACAGTTTGGGGACATGAGAGAGAGATATTTTCTTTAAACTTTAAAGGGTAAAGTTGTGCTTTTATAAGTCTAAACATTGGAAATGTGTGGTTATAATGATTGTATAGTTCAAAATATTCAATTGGGATAGAAAATATATCAAGTTTAAGCAAAATTGGTTCTCTCTCTCATGTCCCCACACAGTGTGGGGACATGGGAGAGAGATATTTTGTTTAACCTTTAAAGGGTACAGTTGTGCTTTTATAAGTTTAAATAATTATGGGAAATATGTGGCCATACACGGCAAAGTTTTGATCTCATACACTAATAGACTTTGCCCTGTTTGAATAACTTTGCTATAAACCGTGTCAAGAAGTGTAAGGGATGTGTTCACACTCTTGCAGTGTAAATGGTATGGCCCATTACATAAGTGTCTCACAGGGGGTCCCCCCCCACCTTGCCTGTAACCCTGGAGCTGCCACTAAACTTTCACCTCCTTAAGTTGACCCAATGACCTAGATAATATAGTATTATATGTGTGTGTATATGTATGTATGTGTGTATGTATGTATGTATGTTGTATGTATGTATGTATGTATACATGTATGTATACATGTATGTATGTATACATGATAACTTGTGGATGAAAAGAATCATTTAGGAAGTTTTATATCCCTCTTTAGAGACGGGGGAGGGTTCAGGGGAATGGCCCTGGTCTCCCCGTCCGTGGTTCCCTGCTGCTGACGGGATTAGGAGGAGTAGGAGCCGGGGAGGGTTCAGGGGAATGGCCCTGGTCTCCCCATCCGTGGTTCCCTGCTGCTGACGGGATTAGGAGGAGTAGGAGCCGGGGAGGGTTCAGGGGAATGGCCCTGGTCTCCCCGTCCGTGGTTCCCTGCTGCTGACGGGATTAGGAGGAGTAGGAGCCGGGGAGGGTTCAGGGGAATGGCTCTGGTCTCCCCGTGCGTTGCTCTGTGGTGCTGACGGGTTAAGGGGGAGTAGGGGGCCGGGAAGAGGTCAGGGGAATGGCCCTGGTCTCCCCGTGCGTTGCTCTGTGGTGCTGACGGGTTAAGGGGGAGTAGGGGGCCGGGAAGAGGTCAGGGGAATAGCCCTGGTCTCCCCGTGCGTTGCTCTGTGATGCTGACGGGGTTAGGGGGAGTAGGGGGCCGTGGAAGAAAAGAACCTTTTGAGAGGGTTTTCATGCCGATTTGAGCACTTTGAAAATTTTCCAAATTTGAAACATTTATGACTCCCAGTATGAGTCAACTATGAGTCAAAACTGACTCTAAAGTTGTAGCCCCGAGTGAGAATGACAATTCTATACATGTCAGAAAATTCTATGATGATTACAACATTATCTAGAAATTTAGAAAGGTTTTTCACCTTATTTTTATATTGAAAGACTCAACCAATGGATTTTGCTAAAAACTTGCATAAATGATATCTAGGCCTATCTCATGCCAAAAATGTCCCCTATTTAATGGAAATCATTTTACATATTTCCCGGCCTCCAGCCATTCCCCTCAGCTTCCCCTATTTGATGGAGTTAAGGTTGTTGGGGCATTCTGACGGGAATGCAATTACCTGATGACTTGTGGAAGAAAAGAACCTTCTAGTAGGGTTTTCATGCCGATTTGAGCACTTTGAAAACTTTTCAAATTTGAAACATTTATGACTCCCAGTATGAGTCAACTATGAGTCAAAACTGACTCTAAAGTTGTAGCCCTGAGTGAGAATGACAATTCTATACATGTCAGAAAATTCTATGATGATTACAACATTATCTAGAAATTTAGAAAGGTTTTTCACCTTATTTTTATATTGAAAGACTCAACCAATGGATTTTGCTAAAAACTTGCATAAATGATAATTAGGCCCATCTTATGCCAAAAATGTCCCCAATTTGATGGAAATCATTTTTCATATTTCCGAGCCTCAGGTGAGGGGATAGGTTGGTTACCTACCGTCCCCCCTCCTGTATTGTTTCTTTGTTGATTTGAGGCTCAGGCCTACCAGAAGGACACATCCAATCCCACTATGATGTATTAGGCTGGCCACCTGCACCCATCCTTAACCCATGAGTTGCCCCCCAGACAATTTGCTGCCTATATTATATTCGACAATGTTGTTGGCATGAGATAGGCCTAGATATCATTTATGCAAGTTTTTAGCAAAATCCATTGATTGGGGTTTTCACTGTAAGAATTAAGGTAAAAATCTGTCTAAATTTCTAGAAAATGTTTTATTAGTCTCACAGTTTCCTGACTAGTTTATAATGGTCATTCTTAGTCGGGGCTACAAGCTCAGAGTCAGTTTTGACTCATAGTTGACTCATACTGGGAGTCAAAAATGTTTCAAATTTGGAAATTTTTCAAAGTGCTCAAATCGGCATGAAAACCCTATCAAAAGGTTATTTTCTTCCACAAGTCATCAGCTCTTTGCAACCTGAGAATATCAGGAGGCTAGAGGTGGCTATTCATAGAGGGATGGTCAGGGACATGGAGTAAAGGCTGGGAAATATGTAAAAGGATTTCCATCAATTAGGGGACATTTTTGGCATAAGATGGGCCTAATTATCATTTATGAAAGATTTTAGCAAAATCCATTGGTTGAGTCTTTCAGTATAAAAATAAGGTGAAAAATCTTTCTAAATTTCTAGATAATTTTGTAATCATCACAGAATTTTCTGGCATGTATAGAATTGTCCTTCTCATTCGGGGCTACAACCTAAGAGTCACATTTGACCCATAGTTGACTCCTACTGGGAGTCATAAATGTTTTAAATTTGGATTTTTTTCAAAGTGCTCAAATCGGCATGAAAACCCTATCAAAAGCTTCTTTTCTTCCACAAGTCATCAGCCCCCGTGCGTTACTCTGTGGGACTGACGGGATTAGGATGGGTAGGGGGCCGGGAAGAGGTCAGGGGGATAGCCCTGCAGGTCTCCCCGTGGGTTGCTCTGCAGTCTAGGCCTTTACCAACACCTCTGGTCAGACATAGAAAGGGCTGGGAAATAACTAAAATGAGACAACCAAACATAGTGCTAATTATAGATGTCCCCAGCTGGGCGGGGGTGGGTGGGTGGGGGACCCCCTGTGAGACACTTATGTAATGGGCCATACCATTTACACTGCAAGAGCCCTTACACATCCCTTACACTTCTTGACACGGTTTATAGCAAAGTAATTCAACCAGGGCAAAGTGTTTTAGTGTATGAGATCAAAATCTTCCCGTGATAATGATTGCATAGTTCAAAATATTCAAATAGGATAGAAAATATATCAAGTTTTAGCAAAGTTTGTTCTCTCTCTCATGTCCCCACACATACACAAAACTGTACGAGTATGTGGGTACGGCAGTGCAGAACTGACAAGTGGCGTAGTGATATAGGCATGAGTCCACAGGACGAGTGCCTATATCACTACGCCACTTGTCAGTTCTGCACTGCCTTATCCACATACGAGTACGATTTTGTATTTATTATACTTTTCCGGAATTGAGAAGGTTAAATGATATATATTTGCTTACGTTTATTCATTTTTACATAACAAATATTTATAATAGGATAGATAGCTTGGAACTATGATTTGTAACGGACTACATGAATCGGTGGTGAGGCGGTTTGTTTACATTTTTTGCGATTGTCATTCTTTGTGTGTGTGATGTGGTTGTGATTTTATTATACTTTTCCGGAATTGTGAAGGTTAAATGACATATATTTACCAAGATTCACTATAATTTACAAAGTTTTACCCGATAGAACATTTTGAACGACCCGATTCATTTGGAACTATTTGACCTAGAGACTCGTCGCCGTGACGACGGAATTGGGTCGCGACCTAATTACGAAAGTTCTCATTGGTTTAATAACTAGGTCGCACTACTTTCCTGTGTTACCACAGTGTGGTAATACAGAAAAAATATTACCACAGTCGAGGCCGTCGCTGTATGCCTATTTAGCAATTCCGGAAAAGTATAATAAAGTGTGGGGACCTGAGAGAGATGATTTGTTCTCTCTCTCATGTCCCCACACAGTGTGGGGACATGAGAGGAAAACCGGTAAAGCAAGTCCCCACAAAGCAGGATTAGGAAGCATGTCCCCACAATGTAGGTTTCACCAGATAGAGAGAGAGAGAGAGAGAGAGAGAGAGAGAGAGAGAGAGAGAGAGAGAGAGAGAGAGAGAGAGAGAGAGAGAGAGAGAGAGAGAGAGAGAGAGAGAGAGATAGAGAGAGAGAGAGAGAGAGAGAGAGAGAGAGAGAGAGAGAGAGAGAGAGAGAGAGAGAGAGAGAGAGAGCTGTTGATAGATGAATGAGCTACTTGCTCAGCTGAGTGCTACCAAGAGCTACCAAGAACCGGTCTTTCTGGTCTTACCACATGGTCAGTGTCAGGAGAACTGTGGAAAAGCGCGCCCATTAAATTGGTGCCTCAACGGAGTGTAGATACATTAAGACACCGCCAAAGTTGAGCGTGTTAACAATATTATGAGCTAAACAGACTTTTGTGACACAATATAGTTAACACGCACTGACTAACACTTCTCTACACGCTAGAAGGCATAGGGAAACTTAGAAAGTAGGAGCAAAATATTAGCAGGAATATAACAAACACTTACTGTGCTATAAGTGACATTATGAGACTGTGCTGTTGCAGGGTTAATGGTGGGGTAAGTCATACACTTTTCGACACAGCATATAGCAAAGAGATCCAACCAGGGCCAAGTCTGTTGAGAGTATGCAATCAAAATGGTCCCGTGAAAACCATAGTAGTAACTGTCATAGTTTATACTCAGTTTATAGGATGGGGTCTCCATTGGTTGTCGTTGTTGTGGCTTAGCCAGTACACTTGAATTATAAAACACTGTTCCAGCTGCTCTCTGCCTCTCTACCTATCAGAAACATAGGGTTTTCACCTTTGACTTGTTTAAGGGAGTGGTGCCATTGACTCTAACATTCCGTTTGATTTCTGCCACCGAGTAAAATAATTTTCTGAAGAAGGTTAATTGTTATTTGCCTTGAGTTACCTGAGCACCGAGCTTCGTGAGGTCAGCCCTCATGGTAGGAATTTGTTTTTTAGTGTTTTTGATCAGTTTATCAATTTTTCCTATGACATTGACATCCTTGCTGCGGAGTCTTCCTTGGGCCTTCCAGCTTTGGGAAAAACAGTAGTTGCCATATTTGATTAACTGATGGTAAGCATGAGAAATCAGAATGTGATTTGTTTGCGTGGTTGAAAAGGGTTGATATGGCAGTTTGGCAGCAGGGGTCTCTCCAATCAAACATAATTCTTAAATGTTTTGCCAAGTTGTCAAGTGATCTTGTATTAAAAGGTCACATACAGGATCATGCAAGCCTTATATATCCATAAAATTGATGGTTAATTCTAATGTTATTTAGTCCTTAGTACGGTCAGAATTTGTCATTGTTTTCTCCTTCCTCACAACTTCACATGCTACACCTCTGCCATTTTCAAAATAAACTTAGGTCAATTGATATATATATATATATATATATAATTTTGTTGAGAACTGGTTAATTGTCCTGGCTTATCTCGGTTGAAACGCGTATTCTGATATGTACACCTTTATTGTTGATAATAAGCCATGTACTTTGGTATAGATGAACAAAAGGAAAAGAGTCTCCAACAAAGTGAGATGTTTTTGTACAGAAAACATTTTTATTTCTAGGTCCTAAAAGAAACATCAACTGTTTTTGTAATCAATAACCATAATGCAGGTATGGAATTATGTCTCTGCAGAATGAATGAACAAACTTGGCTTTTCTTCGTTTTACAAAAGAGAGCTTGACAGGATGAAGGAAATGTGTGCTATCTGAGGTTATAAGATGAACTGATTTGTAAAAATCACTCCTGTCCTTATTCCAGTTTCTGTGGCCTTTGATTATGAAAGGAAGATGGGGCAGTGTAATACACGTTAACACTGTTTTCACAGCTACCTCATGAAAGACTTTATGCTTGTAAAATATTCTAAATAGATCACTCGCATTTTGCAAATAGGTGGTTGGAATATAATATATGTCTGCTAATGTGTGTAGTATTGGTTCCTCCAGTCCAGTTGCTTCTTGTAGCCTAGCCAAACACTGATGAGGGAGACTGGTTGACTGGTTTTTATATGCACTGTATACTGACCTCAGCTCTGCTGAACCATGTTTTAAATGAACCCAGCGATGGCAGTTTAGCCAAGTGGGTTTTTGTATATCACAAGCAAAAGGTGGCCTATTTGGGTATGCCGGAAGTGAAAGTGGTAATTCTTTTAAAATTGACAATGACATCAGCACATCATCTGCAACAAACAAGTAGCCTTCTGCATCCAGACCCATTTTCTGGACAAGATCTACACACATATAGTTTGTACCTCCCTTTGAACGAGTATTTTCTTCATAGTGAATTAAAATTACATTCAAATCTACATTTGTTTCTGCATTTTGATCTTCTTTAAGATATGGTAAACAATAGATAACCCGAGGAAAGAAGGGTCTATATACTATTTCTAAATATGGAATAATCTCTTTGAATGAATTATTGAATAAGACAACGAGAATAATGGATTTGAACTCTTTCCATACATTTCTTATATCAATAATTGGTCCATACGAAAAACAAGTATCATTGTAGATCTTTATGATTTGTTTGTTTGCATTGGATTCTCTGTATACCTTTTTAGTTTCTTCTCTTGGAATCGTCCATTTAAGAATATTAAGCCATGAACTTATACTTTCTTTGCTTTCTGTAGACATCTTAGTTGCGAAAACTATTTTTCTAATAAAGGGAAACATTAACGAAAATGAGAGAAATGTATTATTTGCAAACAATTTCTGTTGCTTTAGCATGTTTGAAATGTTATTCTCGATATAATTATCATGATTGTGTATTGAAGGCACGATGTCCTCTTGAAAAGGCTTTTCCTTTAAATTGGACAGCAGTAATAACTCTTTAGTTGTATCAAAAATGTGAAACAACATTGCACTCCACATTATCAATTCAGATTGATTTGATTGGACAACAGGTAGTGCCCAAAATGCTTTCGAATGGAACCGAGCATTTTGAAGATCAAGCCCAATGAAATAGTTTTGGCTAAATTTTGTTATTTCTAAAAGGTCCATGTAAGCTGAACATTTACTTTCCTTCTCTTTTTCTCCATGCCTTGAACTGTAATTATCCTTGACTGAAGTGAATAGAAAACTGTCGGACACAATGCCAACTTCTTCATGCCTTCTGAAAATAGCATTTTTGTTAATATGTTGGGGGCATCTGAAATGTTTGAGCAGTTCATTTTTCATCAGAACAGTCTTATATCTTCTATATCTTCCAAATCCCCTCTTCCATCCAATTTCCTTTTCAAAAGTGCTTGTTTGAATAACCTGAGCTCCATTCTGAAGTCAAGATGGTATACAAACATCATTAGCCACATAGTTATATAGCATTTCCACTGTACAATACCTCTAGTAACTAAAACTGGTAAATATATTACATCTTTTAGCTATTTTAACTTTCTTGTAGCAAATAACAACGTGCTAGCTAAACCAAAAACTAATTTGGTAAATATAATCAAAGAAGGGAGAACAATGGCAATAATTATGTTCTTGCTGATTCAGGATGTAATTTATCGGTTAAGTTGACCCTTCAATTAACATAAATAAACAAATTAACAATAACTAATTTAATATAAAAAGTAAAGGTAACAAAAAATACAATCAGTGTGGAACGTCTGATGCTAATGGTGGCTAAATTCATACTAGTTTACTGCCCAGGGTTGGCCACCTGATCTGACTCAGTTTCATGAATATTAATTAATTGCTTTGAAAGATTCTCAAAAATATATCTATAATGACAATCATGATTGTCATAAATGTTTTTCCTATTTGAGAATTTCTTCAACAAACACAACAAGTACAGGAAGATGATATAAGCTCACCAGAATTGCAAATTTGTAGACATTTATGTTTTCATTGTCCGAGATTCTGTCAAGATATCTGTCTTTAACCTTTTCATAAAGACAATACTTGTTTGACCATTGTATTCTGAAGCAAGTAAAATCAGGTGAATAATAATTATAAGGAATATCAATCCTTGGTATAGACCAAGCTTAACCCTAGCAGGTCAATAACTCTAGTATCTAGAACATTGTTCAATATTTGCAAGTAACCCTATATCACAAATTAACCTTCAGAATACATACTTAAGGATAGATAAGGGGTCTAAGGGCCATAGGATGCATGACGGTACATGCAAAATCAACCATGACAATTACATAAACATAGTTTACGCCATATGAAAGCTCATATTTTAATCTATCTGACCATATAAGTTTTGAAAGAATTAGACAAGAACTATAGAAACTATGAATTAAAAACTGATTTTTTCAGTTTTATTTTTCAAACATTGATATCTCAGTAATCACTCAAGATATGAACCTGAAATTTTGAATATATATTCCTGATGTTCCCCTCAAGTAAAAGGTTTGATTTTATGACAGAAAACAGGTAACTTTTTGTTATTTTTGATATATTATTTTCTAGATTTAATAAATTAAAAACCAGGAACAAAGTCTAAATTCTGAGATACGCTTCCCTACCAATATAATATGAGAACATCCATTTCAAATTTCAAGACTCTATGTCAAATACTAACTTAGATTTCCATGTTCAAAAAATACTCATGAAAATTCACATTTTTTGTTTTTATCAAAACTTATTTTAGTGAAGTTTTATCTCTTGCATATATTCTTTATATCCCCAGAAACCTTACAGACTCAGCTTAAGAATGTTCTACATTATATCTCTGAATGATTAAAATGAATTTATGATCCATTGAAGAGTCGACACATAGTGAATCCCGCACTGAGACCCCTTATCTATCCTTAAAGGGACCCTTGCACACGATTTAAGGCTGAATATTTTTTTATGATATTCTTTGACCGTAAAATATGTATCAAGAACTATTAATGCTAGAAATATTTTAAGGTTATTCCAAATATTGAAAAAGTTATGGGACTTTTATATCTAATCTATTTTATGTATTTTTAAGGGAAATCACCTATTTTTGACGTCACAAGGACACTAAAAGGGAATCCCCAGCTTTTAAGAAAAGGGAATATCCCACTGTCAAAAATATACATAAGGGGATTTTAGCTGTAGATTACACTTTTTTATATGTGACCCGATCTGACATAATGAGCCGCATTTCGCTGAGACACGATTTTGAGTTAATTAGATATGTTGTTCAGCTAAGAAAGAGCTTCATTTTGATACCAAGATTGTTTTTATATGTTGATTATGGGCTAAGTTAGGTTTTTCCCTATATGCGGTAGGCTGGAAACTTGATTATGAGAAAAACGCGTTCGAAGTATCTATGTGCAATTTTCATCACACCCAGCAGGAATTAATTGGATACCCCTAGAAGTTTATGTACCACTAACTTCAGACTTAGAATATACATTTTAGACTAGTTGAACTGCAAATACTCTGAAATCATGCTTTAGAAATGGAAAATTTAATCATGCTTAACCCAGATGGAGAGCTCAAACAGTCACAATACCTGTTCTAGAAGGCTGAATTGAAGTCACAACGACTTGTAAAGAGTCTATAGGAATATTCAAGTGTATTTCAGCCTGTTTTACTGTAAATAACGAATATCACAGTTCAAGTAAGTTTCATAAAAGTTTCATAAAAGTTGAGACATCATATAATGTCTTTGTCATTAAACTGGGAGGCGAAAATAACCCCAAAGGCACAAAAGTAAAAATAAAATAGAAGATTTGAACTGTATACAGGTACATTCTAGTCTATGATTATAGTTGCTAGAGGATGTGGGCCGACCACGGCTCTGCCCCAACTTTGGTTGCGTTTACATTTGGGTGGGGGAGTGACCTCCAGGGAAGTGTCTGAGTCTGTGTCCATTTCACGTTTCATTTTGGCTGCTGTATCTGAGTCTGAGTCATCTGAGACTGAGTCAAGGGTTTGGCCTCGACCCCGACCCCGACCTCGACCTCGACCCCGACCTCGCCCATGCCCCCATTGTCCATGCCCCCATCATCTACCATGTCCCCGTTGTGGCGCCTACTTCTCTCCCTCCTCCCCTGCATCTCCACCTCCACCTGCTCCTGAGGGCCCTGCACCTGCATCTGGTGATGGGTCCCGGCTCCTCGGTGCCTCTGCTGCAGGCTCAGGTTTCGTGGGTTTGGGACACATAATGTCTTTGATTTCCTCTGTGCAGAAGTCTCTGAAAGATAAAAAAGATATCACTGCTGCCAAAGGGGAAACTCCGGGGAAGGTGTGACTGGTGGTGGGACCTTTTTTGACAGCTCCAGAGTCCAAAGTGAGCACATCCATTTCTTCTGGCTCAGAGTCAATGTACTGTCGGACGGTTACCTTCCCGGGGCTGTTTGATAAAAAGATAAAGTGGTGATACTGCTTAATCCCTTTTATTGGCCGCGTGAATGGGGCCAGGAAGCCAGTTATAGGTTGGGAATTAAACATCCCCACCCTCTGACTCACATGGCTGAGGGATGTTGACTTCTTTTTGGGTGCTGTCCTGGACCGTCTTGGCCAGGTCAGCAAGGGAGGACACCTGGGCATGGCGAAACCACTGCTTGAGGAGACCAAAGCACCAGTCAGGGGCAAACTTGGTGTGTCCGGTTACGAGAAAGTTCAAAGTGATCTGCTCATGCAGACCAGTCAGGACCTGCCACATCAGATAGCCAATCCCATATCTGTTCTTGTTTTGCCCACTGCAGTTGTCACAGTGGAGGTCAAGGAGGCGTTCACCGAGGGAGTAGGTGGCAAAGTAGTAGTAGCAGTAGGAGATGACAGCGTTTGAACCCTTGCTGCTGCAGTGGGACTCATCAAAAAGATAATTTAGTTGACGGGGGATGGCTTCGGCACACACACCAAAGATGCCTACTTTGCGTGGGACGAGGAAGTAGAGGGGACCTGGCTCAATAGGGGAGGAGGCGAGGTGGACCTGCTGTGTGTCGACCAAAGATACATGCAACCGGATGTCAAAGGAGCAGGGAGCGTGTGGCCCGAGTGCCGGGCGGCCTGCCTCAGTATATGCCTGCTTGGCAGTGGTATCCAGTTCCTAGTAGAACTCCCGGTCCTTGGCCACCACATCCAGGTGCTTCTGCCTTTAACTTTGGTTGTTCCTCTGACACTCCCAGCACAGGTCAGTCATGGGGCGAGAACACACAATACTGGGTAGCAACTGGCACCAGAGCTTATAGAAGGTGGTGAAGGCAACCTGATGATGGGCGTCCCCAATTGCCTTTAGATACTATTTATGCACACCTACCTTTCTTGTGCTGGAAGGTAGGAGGAGGATGTCGTCACATTTGTGTATGGAGACTCAACTGGGAAGGACGAAGGCATAGGTTTCTGCATAGAAGTTGATATATTTGACCACAGGGCAGACATCTTTGAGGTCGAGGGAATGGGTGTTGGCCTTTCGTCTGCCAGACATCTTAGCATGGGATACGACCCTGTGCTCCAGGTACCACTAGCTCATGGGGGTCATCTTGTTGATACCGCAGCTGAAAAACAAGAACACAAAACTTACAACTAGTAATGGAATAACCTTTGACATAGCAGGTTGGGTTATATGTGTACATGTTAATATGTTACAGTAGAACACAGGTTTGGAACTACTTAGACAGAGAACATATTAGCTGCAGAGATGAATAACTACCTGTAGAGAAAGAGCAGGGTGTCCCGGCAGACCTTCCTGCCCCTGACGGTGTAGTGGCTCCTTTGGTGCTGCATCTCACCCTTGCCCTTTGGCTCCTTCTTCCAGGTGGGCAGTTGTGCTGAGGTGTCAGTACAGGCTGTGTTTAGGACCATTAATAGCATGGACATCAGCCATACCTGGAGTCAACATGGTGACCTCCTGCTGTTTGTCAAGACACTCCTCCGTCAAGAACTGGACAGAACACGAGCCATCATTATGGTACTAACACAAGCACCTGAACATGAGGAAAGTCTACATTAATGTCAAAGATAGGTGGGGGCACCCCTATAGATTGAATTAGGTTCATTAGATGGCCGCTAAGAACTTTTAATTAGGCCTGAGAGAGCATAACGGTAGACGCCGTCCATCGTTTACATGTGAGACGTCATTAACTAGGTCACAGGATCATACTTTCAGTAACTGTTGGCACTGAACCTAAAGACAGTTAGAATAATTAGGGCATATTTTAGAAAACATGTTTGGGCAACTTCTGATGGCAGGACAGGTCCAACAGTTCTGTATTTATAGGAATTCTAAAACGACACAACTTGGACAATTTCGATCACAAGTCCCAAACAAGCATGGCCTACCTAAAGTTTTTGCAACTGTCAGTCTCCTCCTGCAGTAGTTGTTCTGTCAGATCAGGGATAATCAGGGGCTCATGCTTGTCCTCCCGTGGATCCTGAGGCCCCTCCAAAGCCTCTATCTCCTTTGCCGACAGGGTAGCATCCTCCTCTCCCTCCAATAAGTCCTCATCATCCTCGGCAAAGACGAAGTAATCCTCCACGATTTCACGCCGTTGATCTTTGTTGGCACCGCCATGAAGATTAGTCCAAACAATAGTGTTTAATGCTGCTACCATGGCCTCCTCAAGTTCCTTTGGGGTAGCCATCGAATCCCAACAATCTTGGGATCCAAACTGCACTTGCAGTTAGAACAATTAAAATCTTGCACCTGCTTCTGCCGATCGGATCTTTAAATTCTATAAACTGTCCCACTTCCGGCACTCCGAGGGCGTCTTAGCCAAATCTTCTGATCGGTCCATCCCCATCCGAATTCAAAATCTGATGATGCAATTGGCTAGAGGAGGTCCTGCGCTTTCCGGCGGTACCAAAAGTTCTTGGTTTATCGACTCCTAAAAACGGCTCGCAAGTCGGCAAAGTTGATAAAAGTCGGCGTCTCAGGAGTCCCTCACTGAGGCAGAAGAACTACTTTGGGGGCTACTCTAACACACTTAGAATTTGAATTTCATCAACATATTTTGAGAAATGATAATTCTGGAAAAAATTACTTGCTGTGTGTGTGGTGGTCCGAGCCCGGTGGTGCCCTGCAGCAGTCTGATCACCCACCTGCCTGGTCAAGCTGACCGGTAGCACTAGGCACCAGGTGGCAGGAGTGGGGTTATGTCCAAGGGCGCCACCTGCCATTGATACCACAATATAGTTCTGTCTATATTTCCCCTTAAAAGAATAAGAAAATGCAAAAAAAAAAAAATTTGATGATGGGGCCGATTTCCGACTTCAGAGCCCCACATCTCAGTTTAACCACGTGCGACTTGCAACTCATTATGTCAGGTCGGGTCACATATTACACCATAATTATAATACTTGTATCATTTTCCCATCTAAATTAATTTGATTACAAAAAATTCCCAATTTATTTTGAAAAGGATTTCCCTTTATTTTGACGTAGCAAGGACAGAATTGAATACCCAGAAACTGGGGAATTCCCAAATTGTATTTTCTTTCCCTCATATTTCACTGATTCTTTGACATTTTCCACTTTTTTGTTTTGAAATACTTTAAGAATACCCATGAGAACTTAATTAAATAGAAAATAGGCTTTTGAAAATTCATATGCAAGGAACCCTTTAAACCGTTTCTAGACTAGCTGCTGGGCATAAAATAGATATTCTAAGTAAAATAGGGCCATATTTAACAACCAGTGCTGTCATTCAAATATACAAATCAAAAATCCTGTCATGCATTCATTATGAAATATAATTTATGTTTAACTACTGAAGAGCCAAAGGAGAAACCTGAAAAGCTATATTGTTGTACTCTAAGAAGGGCCAATGGCCCCCAACTAGGTTTCAGTTGATTAGCTAATCTTAGGGCTTTTATGTACCAAAGAAAGGAAGATAACTTTATAGGGACGGTAGCGGTGGTAGAACAAGATTACATGACGCTAATGTAATGAAAAGAATTAAAGGAGAGAACACACTATTTAGTAAGAGTGTTTATGCTAGACGTTTTCAAGAATTGAACAGTCTCTGGGGGAAGGATAGGAACATAGAAACCATCAGTCTATTTAGGTATAGCCAGAAAACAGTCAATAGTTCCCATTGTATCATGACATTTATTCCACAATCACATATAAAAAGTGATTGGAACGCAGTTGACTTTCTCTTTTGTTTATGTTTTTCTTTATTAAATTTGATTCCTGTACAACATAGGTTCTTCCACCGCATATCACTGTTTCCTGCAACATACATATAATAACCATGATAGACAATTTCATCCACAATTAATCCTTAATTACATAGAATGGAGAAACATTACATGAAGTCGAGAAAGATTGCATAGAGAAAAGTTATCCTTACGCTGAGTATTGATAGCTGATGACTTTTATGTTCTTGTGTTTGTCTGTATGTATTTCCTCTTTTTCCTTCTATGCTTTGCTATGCTAATTCTGACAATACATTACATAATCATCTCATTGTCTGTAATAAACATTGATGTATCTAATTTAATTAACATGTTCTATTATGTTATTCGCTCTTCATATTTACCCCTTGTTTGTGCATAAAATCCTTCTGTGTAAAAAATTGTCTCGCATCAAACTAAATTTCCAGTACAAACAAAAGATTAAAAAGAGTATCATTACACAATATTTCATTAACCATCATTGTTAAACATAATCTTAGTCTCCCAAGGCCTGTTATACAATACAAAAAACGCTTTAACCAGCTCCTTTATAATTTCCAATGACAATGTATCTGTGGCTTTGACAATTATCACCATTGTTACAACAATGTTATCATAAAATTAGACATCCAATCAGATTGGGCAAAGGACCACCCAAACAACTTTCGTTTCAACTGAATCCTGCATCCATATTGAGAGAGGGACCCCGTCCACTATACTGACATTCTTACAGAAGTAAAGAATTATGAGCACGCATATGGCGATTCCCTGTTGTATGTCCCCTAACACCACAGCAGTTCCCCTGGTCTATCTTACGTATCAATTAAAATTGTGTTCCTAAATAATCCATTAGGTGAATATTATGATTAATTCTCACAAATACATGCTAAACAACTGTATGGATATGCATATAAGAAAATAAATAAATATAAGAGACTTACTTGACAAAATGAATATCAAAATCATCATAGGTAACTATGGTCCACTGCATGAAGTCTTTGGGAATGAAATTACAATTCCCTGTTTTTCTTTCAGTCTCAGACATTTTGATCAGGAGCCAATGTGCAGATTGTTCATAACTTATTTGAGCATGTTTATAATAATTATATTCTGGAACAAGAATAATACATTTATTGTGAAACCTTATTTATAGTCCAGGAGCCAAATCCTGAATTCAGTCAAAATAAGAATTTACCCTACAGGGTGAGCTCCCTGGATTTTCTTGTTTGCTTAATAAGCAACAATTAAAAATGGTTTTATTTCTTTCTTTCTCAGAAACTGTATAAGTATGGTTACATGCTATGCACTATCTGAAAGGTAATTTTTTCCCTTCATTTTGGGCCAATTATTTTCTATTGTCATGACGAATGTCCATGAGCAATTACAGAAAAACTGCCATTTTGGTCAAAATCTTTTGACCTTTAGGATTAAAAGCTTAACTTGGGAATTTGATAGACCAAGTTGAAGGTATAAATGTTTGGCTTCTTTTGACAATTTGAGAAAGGTTTCATCTCATTTGAATAAAAATGAATGATAGAGGTGCTGAGACATAACAAGGTGGTGCAGAGGTAAAGGAAATAGGTGCCATTAAAAGTTATAGAGGTGCCAAAACAAATAGAACAGGTGCCAAGATGAAAGGAAGAGGTGTCAAGACTAACTGAAGAGGTGCAAAGAAGAAAGGGATAGGTGCTGAGGCAAATGGAACAGTGGCCCGTTGCACAATAGAATTTCGTTGTGAGGATCAAGCAACGAAAGCACAACAAACTTTTGCTTAACAACGAAATGTTTCATTGTTACGAAAATATTCCACTGTTACTTAAATAGTGAAAATCTCCGGTTCTAATGGATGAAATTTATTGATATAACAAGGGGAGATATTAGAGAAAAAACAGTAAAAGTTACAGCTCTTTGAGGGCATTCTAAATATAGAAAAATAATTGTTGAATAAATGTTTGTTGTTACGAAAATAACTGCAAATAATTCATTAAGCAACAACGAACTGTTTCGCTATTTAATTCATTTTCATTGTTATGAAACCCATTGTGCAACGGGCCACATGTGCCAAAAAAAATGTTTGTGCTTCTGGTCCCCTACAATTCCAGGTACAATCCCTCACCCAGTAAATATATGGAGCTGATGTTTTTTGGTATGTGTGTAAAATCTTTTATTTTTCTATTGATCAAAAATACATGAAAATCAGGAGTCTTGATGCCCTGACCACCTTCCGTAACCTCTGGCACCAGTTGCTACCCCGTATTGTGTGTTCTCGCCCCATGACTGACCTGTGCTGGGAGTGTCAGAGGGACAACCGTAACATTTCCTATTCCTCCAACCTCTCTGAGATAGTTAAGCAGGTAAAGTTAAAGAACCAGCAGAAGCACCTGGATGTGGTAGCCAAGGAACGGGAGTTCTACCAGGAACTGACTACCGCTGCCTCCCCCATGCAGACAGGACCCCTCTACTTCCTCATCCCATGCAAAGTAGGCATCTTAGGTGTATGTGCCAAGGTCCTCCCCTGTCAAGTAAACTACCTTATCGATGAGGCCAACTGTAGCAGCAAGCGGTGGAACGCTGTCATTTCCTACCTCCAGCACTACTTTGCCACCTACTCTCTGGGTAAATGGCTCCTCAACCTGCATTCTGATATCTGCAGTGGCCAAAACAAGATCAAATACGTGATTGGCTATCTTCTGTGGTGGGTCCAGACTGGTCTGCATAAGCAGACCACTTTGAACTTTCTTATAACTGGCCACACCTGTTGTGTGGGTTAGAAGGCAGGGATCTCTACATCCCTTGCTGCAACTGGCATGTTTTCCTGACCCGTGGGATTCTGGCAGTTCCTGGTCCTACTGAATCTAACTTTGCAGTCAATCTATGCAATTACTACGTCAGGACATTGGAGAAGCTGTGTTTGCTTTGAACTAACGTTTGATTACATGGGATTCTGCCCATCTACTGGTCAACTATGCCGCCCAAAGGGACCAAAAAGGTGATTACCTGTCAGTTCACCATCGATAGGGTGACCGAGGACCTCAAAATAGCATCGACTCAGACTCAGTGATATCAACACAAGTGACCTTGACCCTGCTGTACTCAAAGCCGAATGTAAACAAACAGGTGAGATTGCTGACAGTTCTCTGCTGTTGCAAATTCTAAAAAAACCAAAAAAACGCAGAAACAAAATCCAAACAAAAACAAAACAAAATCCAAAGCACAATACACCAAATTGAAATACACCGAAGACAGTGATGGAAATGAGACGAGCTCAGCTGTTGATTGATGGGGTGAATGAAAGGGACAACAAAACCCCAAGGAGTGTAGCCGAGCAGCTCTTAAAAGACCTAGAATATATATCTGATGATATCAAGGCTGCCTATAGATTAGGATTCCAATGACCTGGAGTGGCAAGCCAACGCTCAATTAAGATTCAATTCTCATCGTCCAAAATCAAATCTGACATATACCAGAAAAAAGCAAACATGAAGACCCTTCCAGCATGGAAAAAAGTACGTATCAGTGATGTGTTCACTGAAATAGAATTACAGGAACAAGGGGATCTCAGATGCGCTTTTGCAGCCACAAGGTCACAAGGAATAAATATCAAACTGAAGGGGAAAGTACTGGTAATTAATGATGTGAGATACACCTACAAGGACATCAACACTCTTCCTCACAACTTATCAATGGAAAACATCAAAACGATTAAAGTTAAAGACGGTTCTGCCTTCCAGAGTCACCACTCTTTTTTAAGTAACATGTATCTTTGTGACATTAAATATCAGGGAGAAATCTACAAGTCAGCTGAATACTTATACTCAGCTGAAATGGCTCGCCATCATGATCATCCAGATTTAGTAGCAGCTATTTTGGAATCCAAAACAGGTTACCAAGCGAAAAAACGTGTTGGGGACATCAAAGCAAAGGCTGGGTGGGATGAACTCAAAGTTAAAGTGATGAAAATGGTATGAGTTTAAAACCCCTTTGAGTCACTAGAGTTGCTATCATTCAAGGTGTAATATGACAGCAATGACTGTGGTTAAAGAATAAAAAATAGAGTAATTTTTAAATTTGTTTATTTCAACAGACATAAAATAAGCTTACACTTGTTTGCATTTTACGCCTGCAGAGCATAAAAGAATGCTTACATGTTCAATATTGCACAAAGATAGTTAGTAAAACACCTTGTGCATATAATATAATACTGTATAGGAATAGAATGAAGAAACATCACCAGTCCTATGGAGGGAATATCATAAAGTATTCAAAATTATGTGAATTGCTATATCATATAGTGTAAATATAGCATGGGCTGCTGGTAGGTGTAAATATACCTGTTTGGTAATAGCAGACAGGGTGCATCTCCCAGCGAGCACCAATGCTCGGGTAAAATAAATAAACTAGACTGATATATATAGAGCAGAACCTATGGTTATGGCGGAGAACACTACTTGAAACCATTTGGACAATACAAGTCTTAAGGATTCGAGGGTTTTGAATAGTTATATGTAGAAAGGACATCTGGTGACTGTTGGAAGTACTATTGTGTTGCAGATTGGATGTGAGATCAGGCGGACTCTCAGGGGAAAGCTTACTCTCCATTGATTGGAATTGTGAACCTAGGAATCTTAAACCATCATCGCAGTGGCCACTATATGCATTCATGTGATCCACGAGTAAACCTGACTTTCAGGCAAGCGTTGTTCGCGTTGTGGATCTGAACGCCCATTCCGTGAACTTATCTGCCACTTGACAAGCATTTACATAAGAAGAGATAAAGGCAATTTTGTTGAACATTACAAGAACAGTTCCCATATCATTAATTAACAACATATCAACAACTAGCGTTCAACCTTAGGTTTTCTTTGGCCTAAAATGCTCATTGGAGTCCTACCCACACATTTTCACCCTCATTTTCACAGTTATTTATTTTTGAATGTTGAAAAAACTATATTTTCCCGTAGACTCCAATAGTAAACAGACATTTTTTTAGATGCTCATTTCTCTGAAATTGATATGGTGACATATGATTTTTAAAGTTTCTTTATGTTCCTTATACATCCACATGACTACCCTGTGGATTTCAGAATTTTGTCACGTTTTTTAAAGAATCACTCCAAACACCCATATTTACCTTTAAAACCCATCAAAATAAAGCCCATCAAAAAGACCAAATATCAAAGTCCCATACATTGGCAAATATGTACCCCTTAATTATGTGCAAGGTATTATAATATAAATGTTATCTTATCAATGCAGAAGACCATTCATGTATGAGTGAGTATAGTTAAATAAAAAAGATAATATAAAATAAATAATAAAGGTAAAAGGGTATTAATGAGTTGCAGGAAAAGCTTTACAATTTTTAACATATCGGTTCTACTTCAACGTGTGTTCTTGTATCATTTCCTGGGCAATAGATACATCTTAGAATACAATTGGAAATTGGTAATAATTCAGTCTTTACGCACTATTAACAAAGCAGCCTAAATGAATGAGGAAGGGTAAAAAAGAAGGGATAAAATGAAGCAACATACCTTTTGATTTCCATGTTCTGTAATACAGAATTAATTGAACAAACATATAAATTCCAAATATATAAAGTATTAAAGTTTTAGTGTATTTCATCCTCATTGTGGTGTTTTCAAATCAAGGCTAGGAAATAAACAATTATTCATAGGAAGCAGGCATGGAAAAACATCAGTGTTTTGTATGTGCTTGAATACGTGCACCAAGGCAGACCTTGAATCTCTAATTGCGGTTTTAATATTTGATAATTGCAAATGGTTAAACCACTGTATTCTAGATACAAAAATTAACATAACTAACATACTCACGTCCATAAATCTAGAGGTCTTCAAAAAATAAAATGGGTCACATTGATTTGGCCATTTCATTGTTATTCAACAATAAAGTAGTGTCGCATAGTTTTAGCAGAGAAACTGTCGCATATAAGAAGAATTTCACTTTGAATCTTTGACACAAATGCCTCCCCTAATATCTAACTTAAGATTTTTTTTTTATCCCTCAATGAGATTATGTTCTAGCTAAGAATTTATTAGATTTTTTATCCAGGCTCTAATTTTACATTTCATTATTTTATTTTATAACAAAGAAAACATTTTCCCAGTTTTGAAAGATAATCTACTAGTTTTCAAATAAGTTATGACCTAATTGAAACTTCTTAGACATGCTTTCTCTGAACAGTCATCAATAATGTTTAGGAGAGGGAGCTAGCGCACAATGCAAATGCAACCACTACTAGGTTTGATGTCACAAAGGTTCATATTTGAAAGTGGGCCATTGTTACCTTCAAATGAAAACATACTTCAATTGTATTTTATTTGTATAAAGTTGGGTTTTGTCAAAATTAATATTTTTTACATAGTAATGTCTTATGTTTTTTTCGACTTGTTTCATCTTTGTATAATGTTTACATAGTAAAATATCATTTTGTGCTTGATCTCCTCCTATGCACTGACATGGAACAGAAGACTGGAAGGGAAGGAAAGAAAATGAATATATTTAGTAGTTCTAAGTAGTTGCGCAAGTTAACAGCATCAATGTGACTGCCCTTTATTGAAGATTTACACATGTAGTAATAGTGGTCAAGCCGCCGGTTGGTACTGGTATGAAGGCTTGGTCACTATTCAAGGCCCAACAGAACTGCCACCTTAGTGGTGTCAGAAAAATGGCCTATGACTTTTTGACATAAGGCACACCACTATCGCCCTCACCCTTCACCACTCATATAATCCCTACTTTCATATTCCATATCATGTCATATCGTAGTGTTTTTCCTTTATACTTTTGGCAGTTCATAAGCGATCTACAGAATTGTTTATAGATATTTTACGAATATATTGGAGTCTGTTAACAAAATCCTTTTTACAGAGTGGATAAAAGCACCAAATTTGGTATGAGGCACTTCCTAGGTATAACTATCAAATCTGGAATGGGGAGCCACCTTGAAATATCAAAACAGATGTTTTTGCAAATTTCTCATGTTTTCAGCATTTGAAATTTGAAGTATTTGACTGAATTGGATTCCCTGTCCCTTAAAAAAAATGGTGATCAGCTAGGTTAACCGGTGAGGACTGACCTCTAGTCGCCTTCTCTATTTTCATGCGGGCAAAATATTGTTTACAATGGCTTGGTTCTACCATCAACTCTATGAAAACCAGGAGCATGGCACCAACACTGGATAAAGGCCCCAAGAGTAAAAATGCAGGAAAAAAAGAAGAAAAGAAAACTGTGGATCACGGTTTGAGTGGATCTTCGGGAGCCACCCCGGTTAAGGAGGAAAGACTGCCAAGCCAACAATTGCTGATGTAATTGCTATAATTAGAATAACCGCGGAAATGTCAGCGGCTAATTTCAAGGAGTTAGGTGACAGAATGTCGGGAGTTAATGATAATTACAACAGAGTAAACTCGGACATTGCCAATTTAAAGACAGCAGACGTAAGCCTCAAGAACAGCCTGGAAAAGCAAAGCGTGAGAATGGATCGGGTGGATTGGCGCTTGGAGCTTCAAGAAAGGGAGTTTAAAAAACAACACTTGGTAGTTGAAGGTGTTAAGGAAGACCCCAATGTTAAGCCAGGAGAAATCATTGTGGATCCATTTCATGACCTGTATGTACCTTTTGGAGTGGAAGTTTGCTCGAGCATTTACAGGCGTGGGAAGGACCCAAACCCTCGGCCGCTCAAAGATGGCGCCAGCCTCGAAGGAAACCAAGATAGACCGCACCCAATTGTCCTAACTTTCATGTGGGCAGGATGCAAAATGGAAAATATTTACTCGCATTAAGAGGCTTAGTGGGATACAGAGATTGAACAGGGTATTTATCAACAACGATTTAACATCATTCCAGAGGATGCAGATAGGAGACCTTAGGGCCTTGGCAGGACTCGCACGGAAAATGGGTCACCAGGCGATGGTTAATGGAAACATCATTGTCGTGAATGGGCATCGCTATGGATATGCTGACGTAGGCGGGCTTCCAGATGGCGTTATGTTAGAGTGGACGAAGACGGTTGAAGTGGACGATGGCAGGGTGATAGCCTTTCAGGCCAAACACTCAGGTCTCTTGAATATGTCAAACTGCGTAATTCGTTACGGAGAAGTGCAATTCAGTTCTGTACAGGCAGCCTACCAGTATGTGAGGGCTCAACAGTGTGGGACCAAGTCTGATGTGCTTAACCAATTCAGGGAGACTGACCCGTACAAGGCAAAGTTGTTGGCACATGGTATCAGGGACACGGTTGAGTGGAACGGGAAGAAGGAGAAGGTTATACGCGACATCCTTGAATACAAATTCAGAAACAACGAAACGCACCGCGAAAAACTTCTATCGACCAGGGACAAGGTACTATACGAAGCGTGCCCTGAAAGTGTATGGGGCTGCAGTTACACTTTGCCAGAAAGCGATCAGACCAAGGCAGGCTAGATTCGGGGAGCCAACAAGCTAGGAAAGATATTGTGTGTCATTAGGGAGGAGCTACGCCGAGAGCAAACCGGGCCTAAACAGACACCTGAAAGTGAGTGAACATGCCTCACACTTATCTAACCATATCATGACGATGTACCAGGGACGTAAGCAACACAGTGTGATCCTGACGGATAGTAGGGGGAGGGGCCTACAGGATCAAATTGATCAAATCAACTACATGGATAGGCCTATGGAAGTTTGGTTCTACCCAGGGGCTAAGTTCTACACCTTAACGCAAATTGCCTCTACATATCTGTTTTGGTACCCCTTTGACATTATATATATGCGCGCCGGAGTAAATGACATAACCTCTAAGGACTGCATGATAGGAAAAATCAGCTTTGACTGGGATTGTTATCTGGACCTAGAGAATAACTTCCTAACTTGGCTGAGAGAGGCAGATGGTTGCTTCAAAAAATGGTTCCCCGGGAGCAAAGGCATTTTCTGTACTTTAGTTGGAGTTGATCTAGGCAGGGCTGTCTCCGGTGCCACCTTTGAACAACAAGGCATGGTTGACTTGCTCGTTTGGAGGTATAACATTGAGATCATAAGGATCATTGGTACTGGAGATCTCTACCTCTCACATCTGGTGGCTCCAGTCCACCGGCGCCAGCATGGTAAGGCAAAGAACTACCCAGCCAAGCTGCGATGTAACAGAAACGTTCTGCAACCATACTTTTTTAGTCAGTCTGTTACTTACTAAGATGGCATGTAGCAATTATGTTTTTAATGGTGAGGTTTCAACCTCACCAAATCAGAAGGTTATTACAACGTTATTTTTTGGTGAGGTTAGGACGAGACCAAAACAGAACATTATAAGAACGTCCTGATTAGGTTGAAGAATGTAACCAGAACGTTATAATAATGTCGCAGTGACATGTCACAACAGTACATTGCAGCAACGTTATTGGAAGCCATCAAAATAACGTAACAAGAACCAGTACAGAACCAAACAGAACCAACAGTTATAATAACGTCACATGCTTGCCTGGGTACTACCACCACCTCGCAGACGATGGCATCCACGTCAGGCCCTTTGTCACCTACAAATGAGCCGAGCAGTTTATCAAGGTGCTTGTGAGGAATTAGACTGCCTACCCAACGTTCTACTCTACACTGGCGGTACTCTCAATCCACACACCCTTTTTCTTCAAAATTACAATGTATTGATATCAGTACCTAATTCTATGTAGCCCTACTTCCAGGCTGCACTTTTTGGCCCCAGAAACTGCCCCAATACCCTATTTTAATGATCAAGACCTTACTTGTTGGTCCAACTCAATGCCCCTTCCTTCTTCTCTGCTTTACCTATCTGGGTCTACGACAAGGATGGGTAACTGGGTTGAAGGATTCTCAGTGAATTACTGTATAGGCAATTGAGATCACCCCTAAATTTTCCAATGAACACTAAACTGTAAGTTCTCGTGCACAGTTTATCTATTTTTGGTGCAATAACTCTTCATTGAAATAATGGTGTTTAACAATTGTGTACCTGTGAACGCTAGTTGTTGTTTTATGGTTGATTAATAATTGGGGAACTGTTTATGGTGTTTAATACTTCTGCCTTGGTTACTCGTTTTCGTATATGCTAGTCAAGTGGTAGGTAAGTTCACGAGATGGGCGCTCATTTCCACAACGCGAACAACGCTTGGCTGTAAGTCAGGTTTATTCGGTGGATCACTTGTATGCGTACAGAGCCAGTGCAATGATGTTTAATATTCCTAGAGTCACAAGTCCAATTGATAAAGAGTAAGCTTTCTCCTAAGAGTCCGCCTATTCTTTCATCCGTTCTCAACACAGTAATTCCTCCAACGGTCACCAGATGTCCTTTCTACGTATAGCTATCTAAACCCCTTCGAATCCTCAAGACTCGTGTATGTCCAAATGTAATAGTGCTCTCTGCCGTTCCCAGAGGTTTTACTCAATATATAGCAGTCTGGTTTTGATTTTCCCCGAGCATCAACGCTCGCTGGGAGATGCACCCTGTCTACTATTGTGCGACAGGTATATTTACACCTACCAGCAGCTCATGCTACCTTTATACTATATGATGTAACAGTTCCTGTAATTTGGAATACTTTCTTTAATTCCCTTATTTACAACTGGTGACGTTCTCTTCATTATATTTCTATACCACTAATTTCATGCGCAAAGTGATTTACTCTCTACCTTTGTGCACTGTATTAGATGAAAATTATATCTATTGAGCCCTCAAGGTTATAAACAACTGATATTGGAACCATTTCCACTTGTCTAGATACTTTAGCAGCTGAAAATCATATTATTTTTCAATATTGGTCAGCCATCTTCAATTTTTATTTTCCGTATCGACTTCAAATGTAAATAATCTCCGAATTTTGACACCAACCATGTCTCTTTAGTCATTCTAGAGGCTGAGATGGAAGACTTTTTATAGCAAAAGTTAGTTAGTTATTTTTTGGTCCCAACACCTGTCCTATTGATGTTTCAAGGTGCCCCTCCCTTCCAGATTTGATATTTATGCCTCAGAGATGTCTCATACCAAATTTGATGCTTTTATCTGCTGTGTGACAATTTCACTAAAAACTGACCTTACAGGACCCTTAACTCTAGAGTTTTCTTTAGGTTTATATCAGAGTATGGGGTAACTAGTTCGTTATTAAATTTTCATATTACGACTTCGTTCCATGGTTCTGCACAAAAGTCGTTGTGCATATGAAATATAAGTGAAAGTTCTTTTATGTGAGATATATTTTGTTTTATGAATGAGAATTTAGATGGAAGATAAAAGTCACTAGATGAGAAAGAAAATTATAAAAGGAATTATAAAGAATATTCAAAATTACATAAACACGAAAATGGCAGACGCTGCCGGTAGGTGATATACCTGTCCAACCATTGCAGACAGGAGGCATCTCCCAGTAAGCAGTGCTGCCTGGGTAAAAATCAATAATTGGGATAGTATATATTGGGCTGAGCTGGTAGGCGAAGCAAGAGAACACTACTTGACTCGTTTGGATCGATACAAATCTAGAGGATTTGGGGGTTTGGTTTTAGCCATGTACACAGACATCGGGTGACTTGGATAGGAGTTAACCATTGTCCTGCTGCGTTAAGACAAGCGGACTCTAAGGACGAAGCTAGCCTTGGGCAGTGCCAAACGAGGGCCGGATACACGGGCCATAACACACCAGCCACTGTATGCCATTGGAATAGACACCAATAAACTTACTCTCAACCAAGTGGGATTTATGTTGTGGATATGAACGCCCATTTCACGGATGTAGTCTACCACTTGACTAGCGACGTTAACAGAGACTATACTTGACAATCCGAGTAAACTGTTAACTGCGGTTTCCCCAATTTAAGAAGTAACACCCATAATAAACAACTAGCATTCAGTTCATCTTATATGCTAGCTAGTGGTAGAACTAATCCTCGCTCTGGGTATTCAGATCCAAAACAACACTTTGGGGAAAGTCAGTTTATTGTGGAATATCAACAGCCTCACAAATGCCAGTGTAGTTATAAGAAATGTAAGTTCCTATGTACAGGTATTGTTCATCAACCGGGAAGTAAGCTTCCTTGGTTAAGTCTGCTTATTTCCATATGGTCTCACAGACTGCCATGGTTCCAGTATTATTCACCATGTATATCCACCAATATCCAAACTTGAATCCCCAAGATTTGTATTGATCCAAACATGTATCATTTGACTCTGGCCCTAACCGCCTGTCGTCCTTCTTTTATATCCCTTTATTATTGATTTTCCTTTCAGGTAGTGCTGCCGCTGATAGATGAGGCTTACCTACTGTTACTGGTTCAGGTTTACTATGCCCATCAGAGGCGCTTCCCCTAATAACCTTACTATGTAGAATTCTTCTTACAATTTTGAGCCGTTTTATGATATATCTTTTTGCAGTCTGGTGACCTTCCATCAACTATCATTCCATTTATATCAATTATATGCATGAGGTATTTAATTACTACCTCAGTGCAACCCCACTAATAAGGAAAAGTAAAATGATTTCATTCCGTGTGATGCAAACTCGATTCACAAAAATGCACATAAATGAACCAATTTTTGTCACAACTGACAAGGTGCTGAGCCCAACACAAGCAGTCTGCTGAGCAGATCCAGGTATTGAAAGAGGAAGTAGAGGGTGTGTGGGCAGGAGGGGGGCGGCAATTAACATGATTTAATAGGGGGCAGAGAGGGTACCTAGGTCTTTGGTAAGAGGGGAGATCGGCCCCTGGTTCAGAACGCTAGTAGTTTGTTATGCTGTTATTTAATGATGGGGAACTGCTCTTATGATATTCAATTGAATTGTCTTAATCTACTTCTTCTATAACAATTTCACTTAATTCTGAGATTATTACAATTGTGTATTATCACAAAACACATGCCAACAATTACATATACAAAGAAAAAGGCAAAAGAAAAATTAAAATGGACGTGTAGCTTAGTGGCAATTGGGGGCAGGAGTGCTGTCACGGCATTCGCAGTGACGTCACGCCCGTGACAACACAGTAGTGGTAACACAGCAACATGCCTGGCAATGGTGCTCAGGTCGTGTTATACATGAATAAGTAGTATTATTCCCCCATAGAGGCTAGTCAAGTAGTAGGTAGATTCACGAGATGGGCGTTCATATCCATAATGCAAACAAGGCTTGGCTGAAAGTCAGGTTTATTCATGGATATCTTGAATGCATACAATTTACCAGTGCGATGATAGTCTATAAGTCCTAGGTTCACAATTCCAAGTGTCTGAGAGCAAGTTTCCTTCTTTAGAGTCGGCCTGGTCTCACAAGCAAATACAACACAGTAGTTCTCTTAACAGTTACCAGATGTCCTTCTACATATAGCTAACCCCTTAATTCCTTAAAACTTGTATTGTCCAAACGGTATCTAATAGTGTTCTCCGCCGTAACCATAGGTTCTGCCCTATATATATATCAGTCTGGTTTATTGATTTTAACCGAACATTGGTACTCGCTGGGAGATGCACCCTGTCTACTATTGCTCACCAGGTATATTTACACCTACCAGCAGTCCATGCTATATTTACACTATATGGTGTTGTAATTCATATAATTTTGAATACTTTATTGTATTCCCTCTATCAGACTGGTGACGTGTCTTCATTCTATTCCTATACAATTGATTATATGCACAAAGTGTTTTACTCACTACCTTTGTGCACAGTATTATGTGTAATATGTCAGTAGGTGTGTCCTAGGCAGCCATCCATTGTAATTCTAAGTAATCTTAAACATATTTTGATTATTGCTTGGGTGATAAAATAAAGAAGGACCTTTGGGGTCATCCTCGGGTGGCTGTATGACCCATGGGGATTGTACGAATCGTACAAACCTCAGGCTTTGCCCTTGGTACATGACAATCCCCTTTTGGTCATACTCCATTTATGATTTTTTTCTTGATAAAAAACAATAACAAAAACTTTGTGTGTTATAAAAAGAATTCTCACACGTACGCTAAAGTTATATTTTAAATAAATAACCGTAAAATTTATATAGAAAAAAAATGTATCATGAATTCATTGGACCTATGACAGCCACCTTGCACAATCTTATGCTACTTAAGTAGGCCATCTTGGGCCTTGTAGACTAACAGAGGACTAAGATCTCACTACTTGGGACCTTATTCATACAAAAAAAAACAGACTCTAAAACCATTCCCATTCATGTACATACTTTATGTAGTCAAGTTTTTGGTAATATTCAAAACTGGTCAGCCATATTGGATTTGAGCTTCTTCCACAGACTCAAAACATTGAAATTTAGATTCCCAGACCTTGAATCCCCTAATATAGACACCATCCATGTTTTTCTATCCATTCTAGAAGATTTGATACAAGCATCTTTCCAAAAAGAGGCAGCGAAGTTGTTTTTTGACACCTGCCTGGCTTTTATTGATTTGTCACCTACTTTCTGCTTATTTAAGAGGAAGAGGAAGCCTCTCCCTCTTGGTCTTTAAGAGCAAAGTTTCTCCCTGTTATATCTCACATGAGGCTTATAAGGTGAGGTTTTCTTCTTGGGACATAGAGGTTTAGTATTGATGTATACCACCAGGGGGTGCATGTATGTCCTCTTTTCCTTGAAGCAAAATCTCTGACCAAATGAGCCAAACAAAAGTATAATAGGGAGTGAAAGGTGTGCTTCAAGAGTTTGAGGGGAAACTCTCCTTGCAGAGAAAGATTCTAGGTTTATGGGGTGGATTTGTCTATGCAATGTCCATTAGAACATAAGTAACTAATTACCTGTGGTGCTTTTATTTGGCCTTAAACCATCATTTTATCAATATATATATGACCCCATCTGTATCGGATGTCGCCAAAATATGATTTTGAGTTAGTTAGATATGTTGTTCAGCTCAAAAAGAGCTTCATTTTGATACTAAGATTGTGTTTGTAGGAAGATTAGGGGTGAAGTTAGGTTTTTCCCTATCCGCAGTTGGCTGGAAACCCTTGATTCTGAGAAAAACATTGTTTTTATGTGCAGTTTTCATTACACCCCGTCGGAATTCCTTGGATACCACTAGAAGTTTATGTCCCACCAACTTGAGACTAGTACTTGGAATATACATTTTAGACTTGTGAACTACAAAATACTCTGAAATCATGATTTAGAAATGAAAACTTTAATCATGCCGGCCTTGTAAAGGTAGAGTACAATTCTCATGCTGTCAACGAACTTGGTCGTGGTTGGACGACTTTACTACATAAAGCGTCAACCAGTGTACAACTTCCCCCACCATTAACCCTGAAAGAGCACAGTATCAATATATCCAAGCGCTGTTTAAATGACTATCCTAAACTTTGCTCCAGAGCGTCAGTTTACCCGCACCAATGTAGTGTTTGATGTGCATCCATTCAACTAGCCCTTTTACAGTCACAATATTAGTAACATGAAGAGAAAATAAGGGCCACGACATTGGTCGTTTCTTAAATTCGACATGCGACATCAGAGGTTCTTAAATCCGACATGGAAAATGAAAATTTAGAAAAATGTTGTGATGGTAGACAGGCGACATCAACCTTTCTTAGATTCGACATGCGACACTGGGACACTGGGTTAATTTGATGGAAATTGCATGGAATTAGGCCCAGGAGCGGATCCAGAGTCAGTCATTGAGGAGGGGGCAAGCCAACTCCCCTATAGAAAACAGGGAATACATAACCAAAGATTTGCATGAATCAACAAACATAGATAATTCAATAAAATTCCATTCGGTCTGAAGGGGGCAACCTCCCCTTTAGCCCCCCCCCCCCCCCCCTAGATCCGCCACCGAGGCTGAAACATAGTCACAATCACATTTGCGCAGAGGCGAGTTCCAGGGTCTGTCTTCTAGGAGGAGAGGGGGGGGGGGGGGGGGCAATATACCCCCCTTTTGCCCCCTCCAAATGAATCAGCCACTGTTTGCAATTGGGAGTACGCAAAATAACAGACACGGTGGTAATGGAATGAGCCATATCATACACTTTGCTAGGTTGAGTGTGAAAGGGTAGGCATGTTAATGGAATAAACACTTTGAAGCTGAAAAGGGGGAAATGTGGTGTTAACAGCAGCACCTAACTCATGGAAAAGTAAGGCTTTAAAAGCCTCATGTCGCATGTCCAATTTAAGAAATGGCCATGTCACCTTGTCGATTTTAGGGGTCTTTACCCATCTTGTTAGTGTCACAAACTATGATATACTGTCTGAGTTTTATAGCTTGTAAGTCTAAACACCCCTAGGCTTTAAGAGCGAAAGTAATTCAGTTTGGCAGGTATCCGGGTCCCTATCAATACTAGCCTATGTCTCTGAATGGTTCCTATATGTTTAAATCCATACCCTCAATTGCAAATATCTATAAGTGATCATTCCCAGAATTGTGACCCAATGTGGGAGACGGATTATGTGTGTCTGGCTTGCTTTGCACTACCACTCAAAGTGTCAGTTACACTTGGAAGTTGCCAACGGTAACCTGCGTAACAACCCTGGTTTGTGTAGCAACTGGGTGGTGACATCATCAGAAATTGATGTGAGTCAGGTGATATTGTGCCCCAGAGGTAAACAACAATGTGTAGTTTCCCTGGTGATCAAAAAAGATGTGGGGGGTGGGATGGTGTAGTGGGTAGCGTGCTGGCTTTGCACGCGGCCGGCCCGGGTTCAATTCCAGCTGGTGCCTGTTACACCACCTCACCTTGCCGTCGTTCTCACCCCCATAGATACGGTCATAGACTTGAGGTCAACAAAGTGAGTGGTCCTGATATAGCTGAAAAATTGCTGAAATGGACGTTAAACTCCAACACATCATCATCATCATCAAAAAAGATGTAGTTGGCACATAGTTCAGATTTTTGTGTTGGTATTTAGTGGTTTCACCATAAATGGCTCATCAGGTGCGAATTTGTATGAGATTTTATCAAATAAATTCCAACGAAAATCCCTAATAAAGATAAATGTTAAGTTAGTTGGAATTCTGAAGAATTCTCATGTAAGGTGCAGGTAAATCCCAATATTTAAAGAATATTGGTTAATTTCCCCCTGTTCAATCCATGCTAAATTAAAGATAGTCAGAATAGATGAAAGATGGATGTTGGTCAAGTGTGGTAGGACTATGTCCATACCACGGCAAATTTTTGAACTCATACATTAAACAGACTCGGCCGTGTCTGAATCCACTTGCTCTAAACAGTGTCAAGGAGTGTAAGTCTTACTCCACCATTATCCCTGAAAAAGCAAAGTATCATTATACCACCCATAGCAGTGGCCGTGTTAGGTAATATTTTTGCGCCCACCTCAAAGTTTCCCTTCCCCTTCTGGCGTGTATATAAGTGTAAGTCAGGGGGTGTTAACTATATTGTGTCACAATAGTCCCGTCCGCTCATAGTTCTCTTAACACGCCCAACCTTCTCGGCGTCTTAACGTACCTACCCTCCATTCAGGCACCAATATAATTGCCAGCAGTGGCGTACCCAGTTCCCCCCCCCCCCCCCCCGGGGGGGTGGGGGGGGGGGGGGGGTCGGGGGGTTCCCATGTTCGTTGGACCCCCCTCAGATTTCTCAAATTTTACGCAATCAAACTACCAATAAAGGGAATTATCCAAATTAGGGGTCTCTGGAACCCCCTCAGATTTAGCAAAGTTTGTATGCCTATAGACCTATAGGGGGAATGTGGGTTGTATCCCGCAGTGGGTTGTATCACGCATCTACACTTTAATGCTTATGAAATAGCTTCGATTAATTCGATCATCATAATTTTCATAATTTTTGCAATTATCACATGGGACAAAATGTCATTCATCTAAAATTCAATCATGACTTCATTTTTTTTTTTTTGCTAATATCTATTCTGACGATTGGATTAAGCAATTTGGCTCCACAATTAATCTGAAAATTTCGTTTGGAATTTCTTATTAGATTACTTCACATGTTTCTATCAAAAATGAGCCTATAAAAATCCGCCATACAAAGTTTACATGTGCGACATAACAACCGACCGTTCATTCTTATTCATATAAATACGAATTTACCTTTAAAAAGGGCAACTTCAGGGCTACACTATTATTTATCTACACCGGCCTTCCCACATTTGCGTCATATAACTTATAAACGCAGGTTGATATGGGTTTCCAAGCTCAACAAAAATAATACTCAGTTTCCTGACCTAATAAGAATAGATGAGGCTGAAGCGCAGAAGGAGTAGCCTATAGTGTGCACACAACTAGGGTAAAACAGGGTTGTATCGCTCACATTGGTATATCATTAGCGCATTTAGTTTTAATAGCCCTTACATATAGAAACAAAAGTTATATAAAATCAAAAATAATTCATAATAATTAATCAAATGCGTAAAAAACAGCGATAAAGCGTGATTTAACTTTATAACCTCTATGATTACTTAATAATGAAACAATTGTCTTCCCATGATGTTGGGTACAACCCTTATCATGAAATGAAAGTAATATTTTTGAGAAATCTTATCACATATCATATCAATAATGGTTTTCCATCCCATGAAAGTGATGTCCAATAGGCCTATTTCTAAAAAAAAATAGGGTTAGTTCAACCAAACTTGTAGCTAAAAGTTTTAAGAGCGTATTTCCAAAAAGCAAATATAGTTTAAGCCTGTTTTAAACCAGATTTCTTAAACTCGCTTGTGAGACTCGTGTAAGCATTATAAGGCAAAAATAATTTGGTCCCAACGTTAACCTTTCCCAACCTAGCTACTGAACTCAGTAACAGAATAAAACCTGTCTAACTAATACAATTCACAAGTTATAGCTTCATAAACCTATTCTAAATTTGTATTTCGCCTAATTTATTGTTTACCATTTCAACTAGAACTCTCCACCTTAACTTTGTTTTAAGGTCCTTCAGGGGCAGATCCGGGGGGGGGGGGGGGGGGGGGGGGGGGGCAGACGGGCTTTGCCCCGCCCCCCCCTCCCCTGTTAAATCATGTTTGATGGGGGGCCCACCCCCCCGTACATTCATGTTTTTGGGCTCCCCCCCCTCTACAAATTCCTGGGTCCACCCCTGTCCCTTAGATACAGTACTAGTTTAACTAAAACAGGTAGAAATATAGCATTTTTAAAACAGATTTTCTTGAAACACATTATTTAGGAGTTAAACCAGGCTGCCTAAACCAGATTCTTAAACTTCTTGGAAATACAGGGTGAAAGGCATGAAAGCGCAAATGGTCTTCACTGAAAATGATAATATTAAATAACCTTGACTACACATAAAACTATTATTTTGTGTGATTTCAAGTTTTTACCCTTATTTAACTCTCGACATAAGAAATGATAAATGCGCTATATTAGCCTGACGGGCCATGCCCCCCCTCCCCCCCCCTCCCCTGTTAAATCATGTTGTTTAAAAAGGGGCCCCTCCCACGTAGATTAATGCATTAGCCCCTCCCCCCCCCTCCCCCCTAGAAATGCCTGGGTCCGCCCCTGCATCCCTCCGGACCGGCCCGTGGGCCATCTTTTCATTTCAATACCATTATTACAAATAAAACTTCCCAAAAAAATGTTTGGAGTGGTAGGTGGTAATCGAGTGCATGAAGTTCGATTAGCTCCTACCACCCAGGTCTGGCGAATTCATCTGTGCCATTATTCAGTTCATTTCATTTCATTAGTTTGCACAACCAGACCCAATTACATATAGAGTTTGCGACATATATATACCGTGGGTGTAATCGGGGCAACGAGAAAGGTGTTTACCAAAAAGAGACACTTTGTAGTTTCGGTCGTTGTGTTTCAGTGGGTTTTCCGATTTGGAAAACAAGCAATACCACAAGTTATTAATTTTGATCGCCCTCAATTGTCACTGATGTGTCTCTTTCGGCGGAAAGGCAAGTTTATCAACTTCAATTTACATCGCCCATCATCGTTTTCCCCAACGTAGTTTCGACGTATTTGGTCCTGCGACCGGAAGGACCTCTAGACGGCTTTAGCTGGTTTGCGACGTCATCGTATTATTGAACCCGGTGGATTTTTGGCTACCAGCTATCTCTCCCGGCCCCGGGTTCGAATCCCCTTCATGCCTTACGTTTTTCGTTCATCCATCAGACTTGTATTATCAAATTAATCATAAGGATAGGACTACTCTGAACCCTAATCGTCATGTCAAGAGAGGAGGTTGATTGTTAACTTATTTTAAACAGGATCGGGACGTTACGCTTTTTACAGGAGAACTCTCCATTTGTAATCAAAAAGTTGTTAAATCAAAAAGACCCTAAAAAAAATGGAAAATTATTAAAAAAAAACTGCTCGAACCCGCCCTCTCCTCAACTACTACTTTTAAACATGATAGTCCTAATGGTAATGAGACTGATCCGGCTGAAATTCCGAATATTATAAATTTATTATATATACTTCTTGCAAACATTCTAAATAACCTTCTTTCCCGATCTTAGCATCTGAATAAACAGGAGACACTGGGCATCACACTTCATTTAAATTAATTGTCTCAGTTAAATATGACCATTAGTTAACAAGTTCCATGTACTTTTTAAGTAACATGACAGAAAGCATTTTCGCGATTCTGCAGCTATCCCTCGCTCCCCTGTTCCCTTGTGCATAACATTTCATAATAAATCAGGTCCATTCCTAACGGCGGCAAAGTTTGGAAGCGTCCATCATGGCCGGCCTTAATCCATTAACACCCATAAGTACCCGGAAGCACCCCATCTAATCTGTACCCCCCTCTGACATCTGACAAGGGCAGGGGCACAGTCTTGGTAATCACATAACTCACACCAAACCGACTCAAGAGTGACACAGCTCTCATGCTGGGTGTCATCTGAAGGACTCCCCGCCATTATCAGTAGTTAGTTATTGAGTTAACATGGGCCAGAGTTGCCCCAGGGAACCTGCTGGGTCGGGCACTTCCATACCCAACCTACGTTCGCCTGCAAAGCACATGTAGCTAAATCTTTGACAGGCCTATTTCACCCTACCATCCATCGCCCCTCCCACCCGGAAAACCATTTACCCTTACCATCCATAGATGGAGTATTAAAAGTGTTTGAAATTAACTTCTTTTGAAGTCATCCGTGAGAGATGAGAGTCATTAAAAATTCATTAAACATTTTCTGTATGGATAAAAGGTACCTCCCGGCCTATATAACTACCCTAAATAATTCACCTTAAACTGGGTCTAAGCTGGTTAGATATATAGCCGACCTTAAGGTTTGAGACTAATTTCAGCCAGTGCATGACTTAAATCGGCCTGAACTCCATATAAACCACCTGCAAATAAAACCTATAAATATCGGACAGTAATGGCATTTACAGGCTTTCTCACTTCTCATCCACAAGTTAAGGAACCCCATGCCAACAATTCATTTTGAAGTCTGCCTTCCAATTCAATTAGAACAAGCCGACACCCTAACCAACGAAAGCTTACTAGCACGCATACGCCTAAGCTTATACTCTTCGCACGGCTTTTCTTTTGGCATTAACGTAAGGTTTCTGCACGGAGGTCGAAACCTTTAGATCCAAGGTGCACGTGGCCACTGTCTGTCTACTCCTTCCCGTGACTGGGAAAAAGTAATAAAAGACTAGAGCGGTCTCTAGCCTGCATCAGACATGGCTCCAACAGTATCCGTACTGCTCCTTCGTGGACTCTTTATCCTGGGCACTGTCTCAGCTAAGCCATGCCTATGCACCAGTACGGTAAACCGTTTTCGTACCAACTATGGTGTAGTATTCGAGAGTAAACCGTCCATCCACATAGGTAATGAGTACTTCACTACCGAAGTCGATATCATTTTACCACTTCCTCCTTCTCCCAAACAGGCAGCCGCACTAAATTGTAGACACGGCGCTACCCTGGCAGCCGGTTCAATGGAACAGTGTCGAAAAATCCAACTTATGTTGAATAACATAACATCTATTGGGAAGACTATAGCAGCGAAGGTCACCAACGGACTCCGGGAAGTGCAATCAATTTTGGAATCGACGGCCCAGCCAACACCTCCATCAGCCAAATCCAGGAAGCAGCGGGCTCTGATTCCAGAAATCGGCAAGTTCTCTGAGACTTTATTTGGAACGGCCACACTCGATGACTTGAAGCAACAGACTCGTGCTGACCAGGTAAATGCCGATGAAATCGGCTTCCTCGATGGCAAAATAAATGCAGTCCTAAAGGTAGTTGACTCCACTTTGGAAATCCAACTCCAGGCCATCATAGAGAACACTCATTCCATATACAATTTGTCCCGAGGACTCCAGGCTTACATTAGTAACCGGGAATTGATGGTCAGGTTGATGCAAGATTTGCAAGAATTGCGTCTACTGGATTTTAAACTGGACTATTCCCTTAATGTCTTGCTACAGGCTATTCGCGACCTAACGGAGAACAGGCTGAGTAACTCTTTGATATCGGAGACTGATATGAGGAAGATTCGGTACCTTTTCCTTTCCAAGTCCAATCGTTCAAATATTTATATTCCAAACACTCGCGACATGTATAGAAGTGTAACTGTTTTAGTCCCCCCGGTTCTACAGCGAAATGTTCTGAAAACTATTTTGAAGATTCCCGTTATTTCCTTAGACAAAATATTTACGGTTCTAAAAGTGAACACCTTCCCTCTAGCCTTCCATGGGCATTATACTCGCCTCTCCAACACACCGGCTTATTTATTGGTGTCCGCAACCCAATACACGGTATCCTCCAACCCAGATCTGGATAATTGCCATTCTCTGTTTTGTCATTATGACCTACCAATTCGCAGGCTTTCTCCCTCGTCGTGCCTCATTTCTATCTATCTACGTGATCATGAGTCTGTCAAACGTTATTGTGATTTCAAAATACTCATTCAGTCTAATTTCAGAAGGTCGAACATCCAAGTCATTGCAACAGGGACCTATTTGTTCTCTCACATAGACGAGGTCGTTGTGCGCTGCCCCAACCGAACAACAACCCATCCTGGATGTGAATTGTGCGTTCGTGCCTTTGAATGTGGTTGTTCTGTGTCCGCCAAAGAATGGGAAATTCCCGTCTCAAGTGTTAACTGTTTGCCTTCTACAGCAGGCCCCTTAAGAACAGTTTTCCCCGTCAACCTTGCTAGTCTTCAACACCTCAACCTGTCACTTAGCCGACTTGTGAACCCGGATTTTTCGTACGATAAACCATTCCCAATTTTACCTCTTAGCCCGCAAATGCGAGTCCGCCAAGAGGATATTTTTAAGCGAGCAAAAGACAATTTCCTTTCCCTCCGTACATACATGAAAGAGATTCGACTGAATGAGGTCGAATACAAGAAACTTTGTGGTGACTTGCATCTTCCCCACGTACCATTCCTCCCCCCCAGTGTGCACGGTACTGTTTACCTGTTGAACATTGGACTTACTTTTATAATGGTACCAGCACTTTTTGTTTTCATCTCAATTCTGTATTTCAGACAACGTAGGATTTAAAGCGCATGCAGACGCTTGACTTTAAATTGAGTTGGTTATATATACATTAGCTATTAACTCTTCCTTTTATTGCAGCTCAAAAGTTATCAGTTCTCATTCGTGTTCGATTTTTGTTGTTTAGAATATATACTCGCCCTCATAATTTCGTCACACAGCAGCAATTCATTTCCCATTATCAAAATTCGTTAAGGACCAGTTCCGATTTCATTGTCGCCCTCATGAATTCCCATTTATAATTAGTCACAGCCACATAAGACTACACACGTTCATGATATCAAAATGTTTTATTGTTATGCATGCGGAAAAGGTTTTAGGATGTCCACGTGTCAACGTTTCGCCTATTTTCCCATAATTGTATTTACTGAACATACACTAATGTACATATGTAACTCGAAAGCTTCGTGAACATATGCATTTCACAATTAAAATTTTCCCATATCTACTTCAAACATATCGTACACTTTTATATAACTGTTCATCACACCCAAGAGTCTACGTCAGGCATGCAGCCCAGTTTTTCGGCTGGGAGTAGTTCTTGGGCCATGTTGTTCCTGTTGTTTATCAGGCAAACGCTCGCTCTACAAAGTCTGTGCCTGAAAAATTTGTTCAGGCGCACGCGCTCCGTACGAGGAATCTTGACTTCTTGCGGGAGTTCCAACGTCAAGGGTTCGTCACTGCCATTCAGATGGACCGTGAGTGGGCCCGACCAGGCGACGGTCAGGGCCTTGGACAGGATGCTCGGTCTTTGGATGATCATTCGTGGGCAGGCAGCACTTCCTACGGCTTCCATTTCGGCGGGAATGGGAGCCAGTGGAAATAGGAGCGTTTCCCATCGGCAGTAGATTCTCAGACAGCACTGCACTGTAGCCTTCCGACGTTGACCCTGCGCCAACGAGCGACAGCCTGCTGCCAATTTCCAGAAGATACCGATAAATTTCCACCCCAGGTATATCACTAACAAGAGAAGCAGCCACTGATGGTCGGATTGGTCCGCGGGTTGGAGGTGACTAGGTCTCACCACTGGCCTTTCCTCCCGAACAAGACGCAGACGCAGACTTGCGTTTAACAGTCGCTCGATGTCCATGGCCATCAAGTGGCTGTTCTGAACCAGTGTCTAGTACAGGCACATACTTATACCCCCCACCCCCCACGACATCACAACCCCCCAGGTACTGTAAGGGCTTCGTCTAGTCTTTAGCGAAAAGTTAACCCTCGGTCGACAACTTAAACGCTAGGTAAGGTACAACTAAAACGACTTCTTCTAGCCGGGGGCTTCACAAGTTTTTACACTGGGTAGCGCGAAGCACGTCTAATAGGCCGCTATTTTCTTCAGAGAGCCAATCGACAGGGGGTTCATCTGAAATGACTTCTGTCGCGTTTGACACCGGGCCACGCGTCTATGATGACCGCGTCCAGCTGTTGGCCATCTGAGGCGGCGCATGTCAACTAGCTTCTGTGTCGGGTCCCTCACAGGAGTACCGCGGCACGCGGCCCGCGGGGTAGTCTTAACACTTCTTGACACGTAACAGGCCTCACAAGGGGCGGCGGTGAGGGTGTCGCTGATACCCCATGTTTTCCCCGTCACGGCTAGCACGTAACTTATGGTAAAAGTCTCTCTTACCCCATCCACACCCCGTCACGTCTACCACGTAACTTATGTTCAAAGTCTTGCATCATCGAAAAAAGATAGCTTTCGCCAGATCATGTATCCACAGGGGGGCCTGCCCGGCATGTATAAATACGGCGTGGCATATGGCTATATAGATCACTTGAAAACTTGCTGCCACCATGAACGGATCAACTGACTATAGTGACTCTGTCCTGTCAAACCCGTCTACGAGCTCATGCAGGATCTTGACCAGCAGCCCAAAATCGGGTGGCGCGCAAATAACAGATCATGATTCATCAGCAGGCGTAGGTACCCTGATGTTGGATATGTCTGAGGATGCGCGTCAGTATGGGTCTCAGAATGGGTTTCAGGATCTCTCTGCGGATCAGTCTCTTCAGGACTCCCTGTACGCGGACGAAGGATCCACCCTCAACGACGTGGAGCTTAGCCTTGGTGGTTCCCAAGGCGGTACTGCATCCGCATCCTCGTCCACGCCCTCCACGCCCTCCACGCCCTCCACGCCCTCCATGCCCTCCGGATCCACGCCCTGGGGGATGACGCCCTCCACGTCTCAAACCCATCCATGGTTCCCCACCTCCACGTCCAGAACGTCGTCCACGCCTGGGCCCTTGACGTCTCAAACGTCGTTCACGTCGACCTTGTCCCAAAAGTCGTCCACGCCCGGGCCCTTGACATCGCAAGGGTCGTTCTCGTCGACGACGTCCCAAAGGTCGTTCACGCCCGAAAACTCGTCCTCGTCCGGCCCCTCCACGTCTACAGCTGAACCGTCCATGGCCGATTTGCTGGCCAGGATGGAGGAGCTGGAGAAGAAGTGCCGAAGGGCGGAGGCTGAAGCTGCTGCGGCAAAGGCCCAGGTGGAGGTGCTCGTGAACCAAGCGAAGCCAGCTGACAAACGACCCAAACTGCACCCACGCAAAGATATATGTGTAAGTTCTAAAGTTTGTTTTTACAGCTTATAATTAACTAATAATCTCACCTTGAAAACGTTACCGTTTAATATAGTTCTCGGTTTGTTTAGAAATGATCTCATTCCTAGTATAGCCCTGATGTTCTTCTCTTTTGCCGCGCCAGGGAACATCCCGGAAAACAATGAAAATCCGTAATGATTTCGTACACTGACATATAGTTAGAAGTCCAATATTAATTATTGGCTTATTATATTGTTTGTAGGCACTCGTTCATTCTGCCTACAAGGCCAGGAGAGGTGAGCCTGATTGGGGATTCAAGCTGAACCGTGGGTAAGTTGATTACGTCATAACAACATGAATAGTACAGAAAATAATATTGTTTTTAAGTAAGCAATGGGTAATGTGTTCCTGAACAACAGAAGCTGCAGCTGAATATAAGTTTTGCCGTTTTTTCTCATGTTAATAGAGTCATAGAGCACTTGACGTAATGCCGATGAATTGAACAATATAAATATATTCCAACATTCAGGGCGGGGATCAAACACCCAGAGAACGTTGCGATCATCAAGGCCATTGTTGACAACGTGTGCCTGGGGCCAGATACCCCCAGAGAAGAGGTGTTAGGTAAGTCCCATAGGTAGCAAGTTTCTTTGTTAACTAACCTGCAGCTGTACATTTCATGCATCTAATGTCCATGATTCCAAAGTTTTGGTCCTTCAATTAACACAAAATTTAACATGCTTGAAATGCTGGAAATCTGTTTTTAGTGTCTAAATAGGCTCCACTTACATTGGAAATTGTTACTTTTATAAATTAAGTTATCCTCCCAGTCATCTGAAAAAAACTTAAGTTCGATTATCTGGACAAAGAAATATAATACCGGTGTAATGATGGTTTTAATTCCTGAATAATATGTTGACCTCACTTTGCATTTTTAACATGTATTCCCTTGCTTTATTGCCTTTATATTGCCTTTGTCTACTTAATGGCTCCAGTTTTAAGCATACTTCATGTCCTTCCTCTTTTTCTAGCTGCTGCCAACACCTACTTCAAGACCCTCCAAAGCAGGGCCAGCACCATCCGGAACGACAGAATCAAGCAAAACAATGAAAAGTCTATCATCCGTCACCACGTCAACGAGGTAAATAAATTTTTGTTACAGACTTCCTCTATTGTTCTCAACATTGTTGACGTAGTTCGATTCAGGCAGGCCGAAATTTTACACTTTTCAAACATATTCCGTTAATTTTTTTTTTTCTGGAAAAGTGCAAAGCCGAGGAGAAAGAGTAATGTCTATGGTATAGGGGGTGTGACTTCCCGGGGACCCACTCGGTTCAAAAAGGGGTATACGTACGAACTGCGGTCGGAACTATACCGGGGGCTGTAGCTGTGAATCGCCAATTTGGCTTAAAACAGGGGGCTGTGAAATGATCATGGGGAGCTTTCAATAATGTATTGTCCATTATATTATATCAACAGTTTATTTTATGTCATTCAACCGCGTCAATTCATAATGCTTCTTAATCCACTTTTTAGTACCAAAATCAAATAATGGCCACTAAATTTGTCAACAAATGCCTTTTTGGAGGCCTGAAAAGGGGGGGCTGTCAGACTTGATCTATACGTATTCAAAAAAAGTATCTAACTTCAAACAGTGAGTGCCCCCCCCCCCCCCCTCCGGGTGTGCCTTATGGTTGTAACACTGAAACTTGGAAAACAATTATCATTTTTTTACATTATGAATTTATATAGAGCACTGTATCCTTACTTGCTTCCTTGGACAATAATCTTTACATACAATTAGAATGGATATGACACAATTAATAAAAAGTGCCTGTATGTTATAGAGACCAAGGATAGAGCAACGCTTTTGAAATTAACTGCAGTGACCAGCTTTTAAATTAAGGCAACTGAAATATTGAAAAACTTGTTTGTGTTTATTTGATGTTCTTGACCAAGTATGTCGTAACTGTATTAAAATAAAAAATGTCTTTTTAACTTTGCAGAAGCTCAAAAGATGGATAGTGTCGGTGGAAAGAATCGTCAAACGTGGGACGAAACTCGTAAGAATTCCGTGAGGCACCTCCTCACCCCCGACTACACGAGCGACGAGGAGCGCGGACTTTATTTTCCGGTCGACAAAAACGGGAAGACCACCGAGCGATACCACTGCCTCGTCAAACCGCTCGTGTGGGAGAGCGACGAGCTGAGTGCCTACAAAGCCCACCTGGACGAAATTGAGTTTAAAGAAATTAGCGGCCGTCAGCGGGGCGTTAGATTGGCAAAGAAGCGGAAAGAAGTCCCCGACGATAATCCAACACGCCAACAGCCTCCTCCCAACACCCCAGACTGGGCGGTGAAGCCCGCGTATCGGTCGGGTATCGCCGATGCACAGCCAATTTAACTTATTTCTAAAGGGTCTGTTTAATGCTCTATTTTATGTGATGTTTATGTTTATCATCTTTATGTTTTCTTTACACTACGTTTAATTGTATGGTCTGTGTCACGCTGTATGTTAGGTCTTTGTACTTTCTTCAATTGTATAGTCGTTTTATAAACCAGGCTGGAGCGGGTATTGAGGCTGAAGGTGGTATGCAGGTTGAAGCGGGTATTCGGGCTGAAGGTGGTATCCAGGTTGGAGCTGGTATTCGGGCGGAAGCTGCAGCTGCTAATCAGCGGCAGGCTGAAGTCGGGAATCCGGGAGAAGCAGACAGTCAGCCTGTGGGTCGCAATCAGCCTGTTGAAGAGGCGGTACCCATGGAAGCCGATGAGGAGTCAGGTGATGATATGGAAGACTATTACGGTACCCTGGAAGATTCCCAAGAATCGGATGAAAATTATAAGCTTGATCCAGAGGCAGTCAAGATTCGCAACAGGGCCATCCGTCACTTAAAAGTGGTTTTCGGTGACGGAACGGGTCTTCCTAGCCCATTGGCAAGGCTTGTTAGTGGTACCCCTAATAAGAATATCCAAAGCCTATTTTCATGGGTTCTGTTCTTTCTTTTGCAGTGGCAGATCCACACCTTCACCAGTGATACGCAAATGGCTAAAGTTATGTGCTTCATTTGTGAATTATTGACGGTAGCAGGTAATGACCGGGTTTCACAAGCAGCGGAGGCAGTATTCCCCAAAACGATGCGGATGATGTACAAATGGTTGGGTACAGACCTAACGATGACTAATTACTCTACGAGTGTATGCTACCCGAGCTGTTATACGTTGTCGCATTCTGTGTTGTCCACCACTGAGCGTGTGCGAGGTCGAGGCTTTTACACGGATCGTAATGGTATTCAGCAACCCATTAGGTGCACAACCATCGGTGATGATTTAAAACGTTGCAACAGGAAATTGTTTTCTGAGGCCAAGATTAGTGGGGAAATTACCTTCCTTCCAGTCAGGACATTCTGTTACCAGTCGCTCGAGAAGAGTTTGCAGGTTATGATGAAACGTCGAGGTTTTGAGCTGAAATGTATAGAATGGAAGGGAAGGAGGATACCCGACAGAGTGTATGCTGACATTTACGACGGTTCGGTATGGAAAGACTTTAACGCGAACAACGAGGGCTTTCTTGATAATGAAAACAACTTGGCTCTTCAGATGAATATCGATTGGTTTCAACCATTCTCTCGGAAAGCTTCGATGTCAGTAGGGGGCATTTACCTAACAATACTTAACCTACCCAGAAATGAGCGGTACAGACTTGAGAACGTCATACTATACGGTATCATTCCAAACTTAAAGGTAAATATGGGAATTCACTGCAGCACCACCTGGTGTTAATAGTTTTATATTTCTCAAACTTTTTAAAATGTTACCAAAATGTGATCTACTCATCATAAACTCAAAATATTTAGAATAATTTGCCCAAAAGATATATTGTTGTTAATTTCTTAAACGAGTATAGGCTATTTTTGTGAGTTTTGGGGGTCAATTTTTGGTATTTTCAGGAATAAGTTTTGATTTTTGATGGTGACCCCATGTTTTTTTAATCTTAAAATGTGTATCCTGTTCCTGTCTAAAAGATTGGAGCTTTTGATGTCAAAATTATGGATATTTATTATTTGATGGGGAAAAAATTGATTTTTCCCATTGGAGCCAATGATAAACTGTCATTTTTTCAAATGCTAATATCTCTTAAATGGATATGGTGACATATGGTTTTTAAAGTTTTATTACAGTTCCTATGCATTCATCTAACAGCTGTGTGAGTTTCATAATTTTATTATGGTTATCAAGAAACCACGTTGAATACCCATATTTACCTTTAAGTAAAGAACCTGCCGACCTTACCAGTTTTCTGAGGCCCCTAGTCAACGAACTCAAGGAATTCTGGCATCAGGGAAAAGGCTTATAACCAACGATTGCCCAAATGGCAAGACCGTTAAGTTGGCGCTTTTGAACGTTGCTGCCGACCTGCCTGCAGGGAGGAAGACCTGCGGTTTCCTGCTACCTAATGCTATCATGGGTTGTTCAAAATGTCTGAAGGAATTCAAGAATTCAAACCGTGGAGGATTCAACATGGCGAATTGGACTCCTCGTACTCTGGACCAACACAAGGAGAGAGCGAGTGAGATTACAGCTGCATCCACCCCGAGAGAGAAAAGTAAACTTGAGAAACAGTATGGAGCTCGTTCCTGTGTCCTCCTAGAATTGCCCTACTTCAATCCCATCAAGTAAGTTCAATCTCCAGGCCGAACAAATTTAAAGGCCAAACTTACACAGAATTATACCAAAATATTAAAAATTTTAATTTGACATTTGAATAAACATTAATAAAAATGTTTCCATTAGCAGTAACTATATTATATGTTTTTACTTAGACGCTTGACATTCATTAATAAAAATGTTTCCATTAGCAGTAACTATATTATATGTTTTTACTTAGACGCTTGACATTCATTTTTTCAGGTTCCTCTCGATCGATGTGATGCATAATGTACTGTTGGGTAAGTGTTGAAGCTTGACCTAACGTTAATTAATGTTTAGCACTGATAATGTGTTTGAAATGGAACTTGCATTTGCCTTTAATTTGGACTATTAAGTTCATTGGGGTTTCAATACCGATTTCACATATGTGCTTTTATTATTGGGATTCAGGGACTGCCAAGCGAATGTGGAAGAGGTGGACCGACAAAGAGTTGTCAAAGAAGAAGAAGAATTCAACAGATGACGTTGTACTAAGCGCTAATCAGGTGTTGACTATTGATGCTCGTCTGAATCAGTTTAAAGAGGGACTACCGGATGACTGCGTGGTAACTAACATCAAATCGAACGCTGGGATGTGGACGGCAAAGGAGTGGAAGAATTGGGTTACAGTCTCGTCTGGATACTGCCTCCAGGGCCTTTTGCCGGATAATATGCTTCATAGCTGGCAGCGTTTCGTAGAAGCCACTCAACTTCTGTGCAAGCCTTGTATTACATACCACGAGATAGAACAGGCACACAGGAAACTATTGTACTTTTGCAGGAGCACAGAGCTCCAGTTCGGTTCTGATTTCATTACCCCAAACATGCATCTACATCTCCATTTAAAGGAGTGTCTCCGGGAGTATGGTCCAGCTCCCAGTACTTGGCTGTTCAGTTTTGAGCGGTATAATGGTTACTTGGGGGATGTGCCGACTAACAATCGCCAGATAGAGAAACAATTGTTTGAGAGGTTTCACCGGTAGAGTCGTGTCAGTCAGGCGCGCGCCGAAATGCCGTCCAAACACGACGGGAAATTTGGCAAACACTGCCAGCTGGGAGAAGGAGAGAAGAAAGCAAGAACGGTCCTGGAAACACTCGATGTACCCAATGAGCGAGATTTGACGCAGTGCGAGAGCCTATGGAGTCTCCCCGACGGCTTCGAGACATTTAGAGAAGAAAAGGTGTGGATCGACTCGGACGATCTTGAGCTGCTCAAAGAAACATACAAAAAGATGTACCCCACAGCACAGGAGATCCTAGAGAAGTCATTTCTGCCTTCATTTTACGTGAAGTCTAAAGTCGTAAAATATGGCCCCATGACTTATTCCAGCACAAATTCCAGCAGTGGTAAAAAGTTGTCTAGACTAATGGCCAATTGGTACGAAGACGGACAGAATGACCCCCGGGAGCGACCGTGCATCACCACCCACTACATGAAACATTACGTACAATGTAATGCAACCGGGAAGAAGAGGCAACATCTGTTTGCAGCTGTGAAGTGGTACCAACACAGCACCGTCGAATCCAGATACATAAGTCCTTATACAATGTGGCACAAGGAAAAGTTCGAGCAACCTTCATGGGCATCTTTCCTGCCTGTTATGCGGATAAGTGGACATTTTGGATATGTGGTTGAAAAAGAAAATATGATCGTATGTCCCCTTCGGCGCCACGACTTCTTGTAGATCTAGAGGACCTATAGATATATCGAACTCGTGCACGTGGTGTCCGAAATTAAGCTGAAAACGTATGAAGAATTAATGAGATTGTGCACCACAAATATTGGATATGCACCCCCCGATATATGGGAATGAAAAAATTCCATGAGAAGTGTGCACATGTATAAAAAAAAGTGCAAAACTTAAAAATAGCGCACCTGGCCGTGAGTGTGCAGAATCATGAGTGTGAGTGTGCAGACTCACGAGTGTGAGTGTGCACCCCGGGTGAAGGCCTATAGACGTACGCAGAAGTTTGCTGATATTAAACGCAAGCACCACATTGTGAACAATGGCGACCGCGCAGAAAACCCGGTAGGTGAATGAGATAACTTGCCTATAATTTGATAAGATAACATGCCTATATAGAGAAGTAGTGTTTTTTCAGGCTTTGCGGGAGAATAACTTGGGGGTTACACTTCCATATATAGAGTGTTTGTTAACAAATGTATAAGGGTGTGGATAATAGCTGTTACGTTTGGTACATATTTTCCATTTTTTTTCGTTTTCTCCCCATACACGTAGATAACCAATTCCAGACACTTAAAGGTTGTTTTTTTGGCTCATTCAAGCAACCATGTGCTGTCGGAGGAGGAAGAGGAATCCCAGGCATGGACACCGCGTGAGGAGAAAAATATTGAAGAGGAGGAAACGATCTGGACGGAACCCCAATGGACCGAGAGGGCGCCCATGTTCACCCCTAAGTAGGTTTAAATTGTTCAACACTGTTGATGGATAGGGATGGAAGAGAAGCATGGAAAGAAAATTATTAACTTACTATCTGGTAGGATGACTATCTTCATGCCAAATAATGCACACTGTCTAAAACCCGACGACGGACTCGCGATCGGACATAGTTGTGGTCGCTCGAATTCATGTAACATGCTGAAACAACAGGCTCTTTTTTTGACAATTTAAAAATTGCAAATTTATCAGACTGGCACAATAACATGAAACAGAGATTGGATGAGAAAAATTGAGATGCCGATGATTTGGTAGTTTCGACCACCTATGTTGAAAGGATGGACGGTGTGATGATTTTTGAATTTTTTTCCAGGACGCACGACCAACAGCAGCTCCCGGACGGCCGATCAGAGTGGACGTGCGTCTACTGTTTGGAGGATCCGACCCAGGTTGGTACATTTGTATTTACACGATGAAGCTAAGGGGGAAATAAAACATGTAAGCGTATGAAGGGAAATATGTATAAACAAAACAAAATGATGAGTGGGGCGATTTCACGAGTACAATTGTTCTGAAATTTGCCAATATTACGAGGGACACGCTGGTATGTAGTAAGTGCAAAATTGACTTTTGCACATTTAACTATAACCACACAATTTTTTTCAGGAGCAGGAGGAGTACTTAACGGACCAAAGGTGGAAGGCGATGGAAACGTTTGCCGAAGACCAACACGCCACACAACCGCAGGCCATATTCTTGGATGGCAACTACAGGTACGCCGTTTTTTTTTCATAATAAATAATATTATATAGCGGCAATGATTTTCGATGATGCTACTAGGCAAAAAATAACGAGGGCATAGAATCTTAATGTTGACGTTGGAGTGAACGCCGAATTTCGTACGGTTACTAAAAATTGTGATTGATGATGGTCCGATTAGTTCGTGCACACAATTTAAACAAATGTGTATTTAAACATGCCTCCGTAATATTTCAGAATGTACTTGGTCTGCAACTACTGCGGCCGGTGCTACCACGCCGACTGTGAGGGGGGCGAGCCTGCCAGCATCATGTGCTCCGAGGTGTTGTGCGAGTGGTGCGCCGAGGATAAAGATTAATATAATCGATTCAGCAATAAAATAGTACACTAGATTTTAACTACACTTTGTGTCAACTGTCCTTTTATTTTTATTTTTATATAGTAACACTAGTTAACCTCGGGAGCATGATAGCTATAGGTTAGAATTTACCTTAAATCACAGCTTCACGCTAAACTATGTTTTTGTGTGTACCTGGCAGTCTACGGCCGATCGTACAGAGTATTGAACAGATAATGTGAGTCATAATATATGTTTCATCTAAATTTACAAATATACTAGATCAGAGTGAAACACAGTCTTTTAATGTCTAACTAACTTCTAAGTACAGTGAGAGTAGAACACTGGTAAAGCGCGGCCATCAAATACAACCCACATTCCCCCTATAGGCATAGAAACTTTGCTAAATCTGAGGGGTTCCAGAGATCCCTAATTTGGATAATTCCCTTTATTGGTAGTTTAATTGCGTAAAATTTGAGAAATCTGAGGGGGGTCCACCGAACATGGGAACTTTCCCCCCCCCTCCCCCACTCCCGCCCTGAGGGGGGGGGGGACTGGTACGCCACTGCTGGCAATTATATTGGTGCCTGAATGGAGGGTAGGTACGTTAAGACGCCGGGAAGGTTGGGCGTGTTAAGAGAACTATGAGCGGACGGGACTATTGTGACACAATATAGTTAACACCCCCTGACTTACACTTATATACACGCCAGAAGGGGAAGGGAAACTTTGAGGTGGGCGCAAAAATATTACCTAACACGCCCACTGCTATGGGTGGTATAATGATACTTTGCTGTGTCAGGGATAATGGTGGAGTAAGACTTACACTCCTTGACACGGTTTAGAGCAAGTGGATTCAGACACGGCCGAGTCTGTTTAATGTATGAGTTCAAAAATTTGCCGTGTACACTAGTGAATTAGTGTGTAATGTCACTGGTAATACGGTATAGTCAGTAGAGTAATTTATTTGGACGAAGTGAGACTATATGGTATTATCCTGAAGTTAATCCATTAAATTTAGACCCAATGGTACAACGGATGCCAAGCGTTGCATCCATCGTTTTTCTTCCGTATCTCTCTCCAGCTGGGCTTTGTTGGAATCTGGAGGAGAGGAGAGGAGAGGACCGAAATACTGAAGCCATCGGTCATGCTTGGACGGTAAGCAGACACACGGTTAAAGTGCCTCGCCACCATTGTGTCGTTATTATGTTTAATTTCGTAAAAATGGCCTTGAAATCGAGTTAAAATTTGATATTGAATGCCACAATGATTGCAAGTGATTAAATAGACTAAATTGCTGCTCTGACAATTTATCTGAAATAGTGGGGTGAACGAACGCCCATCTGTTTTCGAAATTATTTTATTAGATCTGTTCATCAACGGACAATATCTGCAAGTGGTTGGCCGATTGCAAGGGTGTCCGCTGAGGCCTGGCTTTTTTTTCTTATGGTCTGGTTGGAAGCCCAAATCAGGGCATCACCCAGATTTTTATTCCTTCTCAGACCAAAAATGATTTTAGAGTCTAAAATCTGGCGGGTCGTTTTGGAACGTCCCAAAAGGGACCAATGATCTCGTACAATATCCGCAATAGGCAGATTCTTCGGGTTATGTGTGGTAATACAATAAAATGTATCTTGTTCTGATATAGCCTTGGTTTTAGGACCAGAGAGTAAATGTTTGTTTAGGAGGGTGTCCCTATCTAGGGATTCCACTCTATCTAGGGATTTACGGACTAGTGATTTTGGGTATCCACGACGTATGAAATGGGAACTGAGTATAAGAGCGTTTTGGATGAAGTCTGCATTTAGAGAGGAACTGAGAGTATGGTATACCATTAAGGATATGCCTGGGATGTTCAGAGGAAAATAGTAGATAGTTGTGACTGTCAGTGGGTTTACAATAAAGTGTAGTAATAATATTACCAGAGGGTTGTCTTTTCACAGTTAAGTCTAGGAAAATGACCTCAGTTAAGGAGGTTTCGACTCTGAATTTAATTGTAGAGTGTTGTGGGTTTAAGTAATCCACAAAATCTGTTAGGGTTTCAGCCCCATAGGTCCAGATGAAGAAAATGTCATCAATGAACCTTTTCCTAATTAAAGGTTTTAATTTATAGGAGTAAACAAATTTCTCTTCAAACGCGCCCATGAAGAGATTGGCAAATGATGGGGCTAGCTTAGTGCCCATTGCAGTGCCTCCTACTTGTAAGAAATGCTTATTGTCAAACTCAAAATTATTCAGTGTGAGTACTAATTCTATTAAAAGAGAATGCAAATGGAAGCATTAGTGGGGTTTTCTGCAGGATCGCGTTCTTTAAATAGATACGCGGCCACAACATCTATCCCTTCGGAGTTAGGGATGTTTGTGTACAAACTCACGACATCTAAGGTTGCCAGAATAGCACCTTCAGGTAAAATGAGGTCCTTTATTATGTTGATGAAATGCCCACTGTCCCTGACATACGATGGTAACTTAGGTACGATCGGCTGTATGAAGTGATCTACTAATTGTGAGATTCTTTCCGTCGGGGAATCCTTGGCTGAGACTATTGGTCTACCTGGTGGTGGAATTTTATTTTTGTGAATTTTCGGGAGAAGATATAACTTTGCCGTTCTCGGATGTTCTAAGACTAAATATTTAGATGTTTTTTTCCGAGATCTCTTTGCGTAGCTCCTTTCCTTGAACCGCCTTAGCTACTGAATGATTATGTTGATCAGTTAAATCTGTATCGACCTGCTTGTGAAAAGCTTTATCGGATAATTGTTTTAGACCCTCTTCTCTGTTCTGGATAACCACTGCTGAGCCTTTGTCAGCTTTCTTAATCACTATAGTGCGATCTTTGCTTAGAGATATTTTGGCCTGAGCCTCAGCCCTGGTAAGGTTATGCTTTGTGGGTTTGCGGGGTCATTTGTAATTTTGAATGCTGCTTTCGTTAAGGAGAGCCATGTGTTCTAAGATCGGTGGGCCTGGGGGGGTTCCATTTAGATTTGTTCTTGAACTTAGGGTTCTCAAATGGTATGTTAGATTTATCTGACCGAAGATCAGGACAAACCTGTGGTGTGTTAGTAAAGAGCTTAGGTATAGCCAAATTCCGTCTTACACTCAAATGGAATTTTGAAATGTCTTCGGATAAGATGCCCTTATCGGGCATTGAGAGGGTGTCCACAAAAGTGAGACCCTTTGATAAAAGGCTATATTCAGCATCAGTGAGAGTGCGATTAGCTAAGTTAACAACACCTTGGAAACTGTTGGTTTCTTAATTGCTGGTATTACTGTTGTTGGCATTATCTGTATGGTATAAAAGTGACAAGTAGTTAAAGTGAATGTCAAAAAGGACAGATGTAAAGTCTGGGTTAGACCACCAGAAATCAGAGGCCACTTGTTTTTGCGGGGAGCCTAGTTCCGGCTGTCTTCTCAATTCAGAAGACGCTGTAAGAGATTCCTCTCCCGGTTGGAGAGGAGCTGTTGGTTCCGGTGGTTCTGGCGGCGGTTGCCTCTCCCTTGTGGTTGACGACCTGTGGGTGTGGTCTGGGGCCGAATCCCTGGTTCCCTATATGGTCCACGACGGCCTTGACTTGGTCAGCGTTGGGTGGGGCGGTGATTGCTTGGGGGGGGCCAGGTTGTGCTGTAAACCTCGTTGCGAGGTGGGATTGCACTGACATGTTCTAGGCTCTGAGGGTCCCGTTGAAAGGTCTCTTGGTCGTCTGAAAATAGGGCTGATTGAAAACCCTGGTTTGGCATGTTGGGTTTCGGATGGCGTGGCTGATCGGAGACACCTGGGATGTTTGGGGGGATCAGGTGATAGGGGATCCCTTTCCATAAGGCAGCTTCAGGGCGCACTTTGAGCTGCGCTGACTCTCGGTTCAGCTTTGAGTTGAGGGTTGCTGTATTCCTCTCAACTAACCGGCAGGCTAGACTTATGGCTGTTTTGACTGTGTATTGATAGCCACCGGGTGCATTCTGGTGCCGCTCATAAAGTTTCTTCAGGCCATCGGTGTTGGTTTCAACAGAGATATGATCTGAGGCGTCCTTTTTCTCCATTAAAGATGCCGCTAAGTTCATCGTGTTTCGGGTTCGGTCCCGGCGGAGGTTCACAACCTGTAGTGCAGCTAGAGGTGTGGTTACGAGTCCAACAGGAGGTAAGGCACCTGCCGCCCAATCAGGGAACCGGCCTACATGGGCCAGATAGCAGGTGAAGGAGGCCCGCAAGCTAGAGTTATGTTTGCGTTGTAGAGCTGCACGGAGAGCTCGCCAAGTATCACTAGCCTCCGGCAGGATCTCGACGAAATACGCCTGCCTCTGAACAGGCTGAGTAGAGTTATTGGAGCTTGCGTATTGAGTTGCAGCTGGACCAGTAGGAGTTTGACTCGTGGTGACTGTTGTCCTGACAACCGGGGTGACTGGAGATTCCTGGGGAGCAGTGGTCGCACCAGCGTTGTTGTTGACTGGAGGGGTCTCAAGGTAGGTCACGGCAGTCGGTTGGTCATGTAAGAAAACAGAACGTTTAAACTCAGCAGAATGAATATCAATGTCAGTGGGGAAAGTGACCCTAAGTGAGGCGAGGCAATTCCCAACGGTGTTAGTGGGTTGATTGCTGAACAAAGTCCTGATGTCAGGTGTATTTTGAGCGTCCGACCTCAATGAAGCAATGAAGTTTGTTAAAATCGGGTCTGGAGGCCCATGCTCTGTGGGTGACGCCCTAGGGATTTCTAAGGGAATCTGTAAAGGGGGTCGTGTAGGCTGTACATGGGGGAAATTTTCCTCAGAAATCTCCAGGGATTTCTGATGTCGGTCGGTGGAGCTCGGGGGAGTTGGGCTATCTAGGGGAATGGCTTGATTTGACTCATTAGTGGGTGGCACAAACCAGCCATCACTGGCCCATTCCGCCGAGGGGTGGAAAGAGGTGTTGGAACTATTCCAAAAGTTTGAGGACTCATTAGAGAGAGCATCATCAGGGACTCTAGTGATTCCCAATGGTGTGGAGCTTAAATTGAGATTAAGGTCCATAGTAGAGTCCAGTGCTTGACTGTAGAGCCGTTTATGAGGATTAAGGATGTTTCTCTGTGGTTTTGGGGTACCAGCATTGGGGTTAATAGGGTAGGTGTTGAGAGGTTTGTCAGAATTCAGATCAGAGTCTGACAATAAGGTTCTGGATTGAGTTACGGGGCCTTTTGAAGGGGGCCCCTGTTCATGGAACAATGATCCACGAACTGGGAATACGTCATTAATGTGTTCCTGCGAAGAATAAGGCGTAATGAAGCAGGCATATTCACTCACCAGGTGTCATAATGTCTCACCTAAGTTGCCCCTACCCCTCCCCTAGCCCCAAAGAAGTTCAGGGTGGCCTAGGTGCTCACCAGGTGTCATAATGTCTCACCTAAGTCGCCCCAACCCCTTCCCTAGCCCCTCAGAAGCTCAGGATGGCATAGACACTCACCAGGTGTCATAATGTCTCACCTAAGTCGCCCCAACCCCTTCCCTAGCCCCTCAGAAGCTCAGGATGGCATAGACACTCACCAGGTGTCATAGTGGCTCACCTAAGTCGCCCCTACCCCTCCCCTAGCACCTCAAAAGCTCAGGGTGGCCTAGGTGCTCACCGGGTGTCATAATGTCTCTAAGTCACCCCTACCCCTCTGTCACTCCTTTAAAATGTTTTCTATTAGAGATTACTTATATTACTTATATCTATATAGATAACATTACACAAATATTGAAAGTCAATTAAGTTTTTCATTATACAACCATTTTGAAACTGATGGACCCCCCCTCATGCCTCCTCCCCCCACCCTGACCCTTCAATAAGGCGACCACCTCACTTAAAGACCACTTTTGCCTCAGTCCCTTGGGTGGTCGCATTAGATAGTTTATACTGTATATTAAATTGATAATCATAAATTATGATAATTATGAAGGGATTAGTCAGAAATTTGTTTCTGGGGATAACTTCTGATCTAGAGATGATATTTTCATTCTGTTTTCAATCTAAAAATCCTAAAAGAATATTCTATCATACTTTCTTATTGAGATTATTCAAAAGATAGTTTCCATGGAAACCAAATAGATGGAAATTGTCATTTTTTTCCAATTCAAAACGTTCCATTGACGTTCCAAATAAGTAAACATTCCATTGAAATGGAATGTGTTGAGTGTGATAGCTAGATTCTACATAAAAAGTTGGTCTAATGCAATATTTTCACTATTTTTCACAAATTTACTCACATCTCTTTAAATATAAGTCTTAGGATACCATATATAGGAACCTTGGAGCATCCTTTCCCCTCGTTGGGTCACAATTGTGGTCGGTGCCCCCCTCAAAGATCTCACAGGAAAATGTGAGACTTGTGTCTTTGCCAAAATCTGCTACGCGCGACCACAATTTGCTAGACGGGCACAGTCTGTATCATCATTCCTGCGCCAAAATGATTAAATAGTCATAGTATGACTAACCCACCGTGCGGTCATAACCCTACTTTGTCCCCCTGCACCAGATTGCACAAACCCATTTATGCCACCAATTGCAAAGTCCCAGAAACTCTAATAAAACACAGTGCTCCTGATCATCAACCCATGCAAAGTTGAAGCACATCTTAACTATGTTTCATGGGTATCCAATCGGCTTTGGTTACTGTCCACGGTGGTTAGCGCCAGTTAGACTGACACCTATCTATTGACCCTCAGTGGTTGCAAAGTGTCTGCATAGGAGCACTGGGCTCCCCCATGGCTTTGAATGGTATGCGGCCTATTACCTCCTGCCCTCTGAACATGCGTCAGTGCCTCTAATGTTCATAGATTGACGCTCTATCCAAGCATAGGGTGTGTTTAATGATACTGTGTTTTACCGCTGGGCGCTTAGGGTAGTAGTGTTATCAGGAATGTAAGGCCGCCCCCGGCGGTGGGGTCGGCACCGGACATGTTATTCAACATTCTCCCCAACCGTCATCATAGATATACTCACACATGGAGTACCCTGGGCCCGCCCCGCCCGCCCGATTGCCCCTCCCTGGCGCATGGCGCACCCGTCCACTGTCTAATAGTTTTCATACGCATGGACTCCCGTGATGCCCGGCCTGGCCTCACATCACTTCATGGCCCAGGTTTTACTCGCATTAAAAATGTTCTCAGTGGGGTCTCGCGTGAATTTGGAAGGTCTATATAGCACTTTATCCTGTACCAATCTTGGTGCGAGAGTTATATATTAGTAACTAAGGGTCCGTCACCCATCCAAAAATCAAGAACGGGGTTACGATTGGTTTTACTTTACTTTTCTTTGGTTTTGATGTTTCGGGGAACTGGGCTTATAGCATAAATTTTAAAATCAGGGTAACCTCCACTAGTAACATCCGTATCAAGTTTGTTGAAAACAAGTAAATAACCACCATTGTACCATTGGGTCATACATTTATAGCGTCATGATTAAATATAATGGATAATTGACCAAAGCGAGTAAGTAGGGTGCTTCATATAAAAAGGTTTATTTATTTAGTGACTTGGTACATAACCTAATTATAACAATCTCAGTTACCGTAAAACACGGTAGTCTGAGAGAACAAAAGAACTAGGCCGTGGTTATATCACATAAGGTATGCACTGTAGGGGAAAGTTATAATCTCACAGCACTCACCTCCCTTAAACCTAAGCTCTAGTGATCCATGCATTTTTACAATTTGTCGTTTTACTTTTTCAGTAGTCATCCAAAAGATATGTAGAGTAAGTGATTGAATGCTCTCTGAATTAAGTGCGTCATAGATATATTATATTTATGACGCACTCTGATGCAAGTATATATTATATACTTGCATCAGAGTTTGGAAAATTTGAAGGTTCACTTTGAATGGTTTAATTAAAAACAAAAGTATTTACTAGCAAAGTACATGCTTTCAACATGTTCATGTGCTTTTATGGTTTTCCATGCATTTTTATGTCAATTTTTATTATTATTACGAATTTCCTGAAAAAAAAAATTAGGGTAGGGCCAAAACAATTAGGGTTGGTAGGCTTACCTGAACACAACAATTTTTGGCCTTAGCAGTACAATTTACACTCTTATGTTGAAAAACATATTTTGAAAAATAGACTTGGCTCAACTATCTTCTGCTGCTTTAAACTTTCAATGCATCAACAGACTAATACTGGGATGGCCAGATTGTAACTTGCACAACCATATTATACAACTGTACAAATTTTATAACCTCCCTGAGTAGCAGCATCTCCTCAAACAGAGGCCATATAGACCCTTCTCCAAACAAAGGTCAGCAGTCACACTCCAGTGGAGACTGGACACAAAACTCGGTCGGAGTAGTGCGACCCTAGGTTGGTGGAAGGTTATTACATAATGCTGATAAGGCCTCTGGGGATCCTTCCCATGTGCTCGAATATAATCCAAACTTTTAATTGTGAAAAATATCTATACAATACAAGTCATAAAATCACAATCATGGTCTGCACGCATTAAAAAGATTAAGCTCTTCCCCATCAGAATTGTGGTAATGGGTGTATAAAAAGAGTACTACAACGACAATTATTATCAGGTAAATCCGTGGTTAGCATTTACTCTTATACTGCTAAAGTTAAACTCTACCCAAACTTCTGGTTTCCGGACCTGGCTCTGAGTTGGAACTTTCTGATGGGCCTGGTGTCGATGGACACGCAGAGTAGTACAATAATTGTAGTAATTCATAAAGTTAAGAGGGGGTTAGGATAAAAACAGTACTAGAAGTGTATAACATTATGGTACATAATAACTAGTTTTACAATGTATCCCGCATGCATGGTGGGCCGGGCCCTGGCAGCTATCAATATAATATATTAGTCTGTCGTCTAAAGTGTGATCTCTACTCAAACACTTGCAATATAAAAACGGTCTAACCGATAAACTATACAACACTTTTGAAAAATTCTTACTTCTATATAAATAATATTTAACGCTCTTACAAGTTAAATAAAGCCGGGTTGGAACTTCTAGATGGCTCCGGGCACGATGCAAATGCCTTATAATAGTTCTTGTGGACACTTCTAAAAAAACTCATGTATATATATATATATAGTGTTAAACCCTCTTAAAAGTTAAATAAAGCCAGGTTTGAACCTGTACCTGAACCAGTCCCGGAAACAATGGACACACCTTATTTCTTGTGGATAAAGAACATTCCCCATAGCATGTCTTCAAAAAGGTGGCCATATCTGAGATCCGGTAACAAAGTGTCCACTATGGTGCCGATGGTTTTAATGGATTGCGCTGCTCATGCAGTTGGTTCGGTGTCGGGGATGGTCTTTACCTTTGCAGACTCTGGGGGTAGGGCACTGGTGGGCGGCCAGGATCTAGCTGCCTCAATGATCTCTACAATGTAGAATAACTAAATTTTACACGCATATCTATAGCATATTCCAAATATCAATTGTTTCTAATCATGTTTGCCAGAGCTGTGTGCCTGGAAGGAGCGGAAGGACTGTGATTTTGCCTAGATTTTAAGTTGACATAAATTTGTTACAACTCTTGTATTTCAATCACCCACAGCTGTCACCCACAAACTGGTTGGACAGAAGTATGCGTAGGCGTGACTCCCCTGCTGATTTGGAGCTTCTCTCAAACCGAACACTGGCCCAACATCAGGGACTTCAATTCAATCCCAGGGTAAGGAACTTAACCTTTTCTCCTTGCCTTCGCACTAACTATGACTACGAACTATGGGCTACCCCATTTAGTCAGGTGTTTGATCTAACGATGTCATGGTTGCGGATGCATACAACAAGCCGGCAGATGGGATGGGAGGCGATATGGTTCAAGTCCTCATGGACAGGTTGTGAGACGGGAAGTCGAGGGAAAATCGTCACCCTCTCAAGTCCCCCACTGTTGCCGTCGAGTCAAGGCAGCGACCCTACTACAAAAACATGAATACCAGCCTTAAGTGTTGCGACCCAACTGTAATATGAGCTGGATGCCATAAAGTAGAAATAAGCTAGACACAAACCTTGATGCATCATTGCCCTGCTTCTCTTGAAGTACAGAGATATTGATCTATGCCTAAGTATAGTTAAGACGCGTACTGAAGCATGCCCAAATGGCTGTACTAATCTGAAATATATACTAACAGCAAGAAGGTGCATTATAGATTTAGTCTTTGTCGTATCGCTAGGTCATAACACAGGAAACAGACAGTCAAATACTGTGTAATAAATGCTGAACAATATCTGAGGTAGCCCCTTATGCTCAAGGTAAGATTGTGTACTTTCTGGTAACATAACATCTCAATAATACAAGGTATATTAAAGATCGATGTGAATATAAGACCCTAACCATTACTCTTACCCAGTGTGTATGGACTTGATAACCAGTAAATTAAATGGATGACTATAAACTGACAATTCGTTATCTGAAAAAAAAATACTTGAAATATTCTCTAACAAAACTATGATTTGGTCTATTTCTTTCTGTGTTTGGACACTCTTATGCATGTTTATAACTAGGAATTCCATTCAAATGTCCCTTTGTGGATAACCATATCCTCAATATTGGTTCTCCTTTGACAAGCGGAAAATTACATTTGTTAGCCTGGGCTGCATTTTTTATGGCGCCCTATAAACTAGAAGCCGTGTCACTTGCCACGTGCACTTCAGCTTGCACACATTTGCTGAGATCAATTATACCTAGAGGTGCTAAGGGGTTAATGACCCAGATTGTTCTTTCCTGATACATGTATAGTCTATGCCCAGGTTGCTTTGTAAGAGTGCGAAGAGACACATATATATTTCACTTAAGCCATAGGTTGTCAGGGCATAAACTGTGCAAGTTTTGTTAGCATTGGCAGGCTATGCAAAATGGTGTGTCTTTCTGACAAACTTTGATAGTTCTTTGGCAACAATTAGGATAATCCACATTGGTTGTCCAGTCATGAACAGCAAATTACACACATTTTCATAGCCTGGCTAGAATATTGTTAAAAACTTTGCCATAAAGTGGCACATTTCAGCAGATTGTTTAATGTCTAAGTATTTCCTGATGGTCTTAGAGACACCAAGTATTTGCCAAGACTGCCCAGCTGATCCACAACTCCCCTGCTGATTCCAACGGGCATGCTGTAGGCCACCCTAACAGGACTGGGCTCCTAGGCCTTGACCTAAAATACTGCACTAACAACAGGGATGTGATTTCTCCATGAGGGTAAAGAACTGAACTTTTTCTCCTTGCATTGGCACTAACCATGATTAATGAGGTGTTTGATCTAACCATATTATGGTTGCGGATGCATCCAAGAAGCCTGTAGACGGGAAGGGAGGAGGAGAGTTCAAGGCCTCATGGACCGGAAGTCGAAACGGGAAGTCGAAACGGGAAGTTGAGATAGGAAGTCATGACGGGAAGTCGAAACGGGAAGTTTAGATGGGAAGTCGAGACGGGAAGTCGAGACGGGAAGTCGAGACGGGAAGTCGAGACGGGAAGTCGAGACGGGAAGTCGAGACGGGAAGTCGAGACGGGAAGTTGAGGGAGAGCCTCCATGGTGTCAATTCCCCCAACTGTTGCCGTCGAGTCAAGGCCGTGACCCTACCCCCAAACCATGAATACCAGACTTAAGCATTGCAACCCAGCTCTAATATGAGCTGGATGCCATAATTTAGAAATAAGCCTAACACAAACCTTAGTGTGTCATTGCCCTGCTTCTCTTGAAGTACAGGGATATTGATCTATGCCTAGGTATAGTTAAGACGTGTACTAAAGCATGCCTAAGAGTGTGTACTTATCTTATATTAACCTGAAAATCGTGCATATTAGACATAAACTGTGTTTTATAGAAAGGTTATAACATCGACAGTAGTCAGATAAAAATCTGTGAACTATGGGACAAACAGTATGAAAGGTAGACCATGTAGCTCACAATTAAACTCGTACCTTAAGGTATATATCGCATATGGATAAGTTTAGCTAAATTAAGGATTTTGAAATAATACCCCAACAGTTGCTAGCCGTGCAGGAATATGTCACTCTCTGACTTATATTATTGGCCTCCTGTGGGCCATACGTTATAAGCTGACGGCGACTGGGGGCAGGCCTAGGCTGCGCGACTAGTTACTCAAAAAGTAAGATACATCTGGCACACAATATTATGTAATCTGGGTTTGGGAGAGTCGCGCCACCGGCCGGCAGGTTCTCGGTTAAAACTGCCCACTATTAATCCGGTGGGGTAAGTAAAGGATTGCGACACATCAACTGTGGGCGGGGCTTAGCTTTTCAAATACTGTTAGAAATTTGTGAATGACATTAAATTTTTAGTCAGACTGTACTTGGTTCATGTAACCCGCGCCGATAGTCTCCCAAGCTTTTTATTTTTTAAATGTCGTTATTACAAATTCCAAGGTCAGCCCTTCAGCCCACCAGACTGCTGCTGCTTTGCTGAGGCACACATTACCAGCTCACTCATCTGCGAATGCCCAGCCATGCCACCACACACAGCTTTATTCCAGACAGGACGGTGCCTGGGGACGTGGACCTGCGGCTGACCTGGGGCTGACTTGACCCGTCTGATGGTACCTCTTAAATACTACCACTGTACCGTAAATACTACCACGATGTGCCCGAGCACGGTGTGCCACAAGATACAGATAGCTATTTGGTCAGTACTGTACAGTGATGTACGTAATACAGTTTTTGGAGAATGTGTGTGTTTCAAGGAGGTAGGGTTCAGTGGGGTACATTTTCCTGTATGTTTGTAGAAGGAGAGCATAATCGTCTGGTTCCAGCCCTGTTGTCTTTCCTGTCTCATTGGTCTCGAAGCCATCCATGTTACTCCAGAGGTGTTGGCAGTCGGCGAGGTCTGATTCCAGGACTTGCATTGTATCGATGACAGTGGGAATTAGAGTCTGTATCTTGTGGCAGAGAGGCAATAATTCCTTCTTGTACTCGGCCGGCATTTCACTTCGCAAATGATTTACGGTCATTGTGAGAAGTAATTTCTTTATAAACTGTTTGTGAATCTGTTTGTTTGGAGGTCTCCTACAAAACCATTGTACCTTTCATAACTGCAAAAGCCATGTACTGGGCGCAGGCCCGTACTGGCGCAGACAGTCCTTCAGATGACAATGAAGGTGCATGTTGGGGGTAACCACCTTCTTCCCGGACAGTACCTGGGTCTCTTGGCAGTACTGGAGATAGTCTTTATGTGCTAAATCGATCTCATGGTCTGCTATGCACGGCTGACACAATAATCTAGTGGCTGTAACGAACCACCGACATGTTTTCAGGTGTTTTTTTTGCCAAAAGACCTTGGAGACAATATCTGGAAGAGACAGTAACCCAGTTTTTCCACTCTTTGGCCATCCCCGTACCAGCGTTAGATTTGATGTTGGTTACGACCAGGTCATCTGGTAGTCCTTGCTTGAACTTTTCCAGGCGTTCATCAATAATGAGTATTTTCTGTTTGGTCAGTGCTTGTAGCGCTCTTCCCTGGGTAAATTAAGAACAGTTAGATAAATACTGCCAACAGAACAGGAGCTCTTCCTAGAGAATGGTTGGAACCAATCAACATTAATCTAGAGAACCAAATTGTCATTATCCCCTAAAAACCCAAAATCTACAAACCTTTGCCATACACACACATCGTAAATGTCACCGTAGAATCCTTCTGGAACTTTCCTGTGTCTCCACTGCTTACATTTCCTCTCGAATCCCGGGTGCTGGAGCATTTCTTCAAGACTACAAGCCAAGGGTTTGTAGTAGTAGGTGACAATACCCACATATTGGATCTTCCCACCTACCTTGATTCATTTGAACAGTCCTGTGCCACATGGGTTATCTTCATTGAATACCTTCTGTGTGCATCGCCGGGTTTTCTGAGTGCCACCTGGGCCTGTGTACAGTACCTGTCGAACGTCGTGATGAAAGGTGTAACACTTGGAGCAAATAGTCGTCTCTTCGAACGAACTTTCTCCTACTCCCAGCCACTTGTATAGCATGTACATGGTGGTAGGGACGACATTACGAAGCATATTCTTGCTTTCCACCTAGGGACAGTACTTCACATACAAACGCAAGTAATGTCGTGAAGGCCGTGTCACTCATGAAGGTAGCAATCTGCCACTGCAAAATGAAAAAAACAGTCCATGTAATGATACTTTGAATTTCATTACCGTGTCGACCAACCACTTGCCATAGGCGTGGACATACCACGCCTGTGTCATTGTGTTGAGCGATTATCACCTGGTCTAGGGAAGATAACCCAACCTTGGATGGTGAAGATCTTTTCGGGGGGGGGGGGGGGGGGGGGAGGTAAATCCTTGGTCGGCCAAATTGGCTTTCCGGACATGATGGAGTGGGATCTTTTCCTTGACGCTTCCTGTCCAGCGGGCCCCTCAGAAACCGCTGTCTCTTGGATGGGATCTGCATGTACCTTCTCAGCCAACTGTCTTGGTTGTCTTGGCATGGTGGAAGGTAATGCTTTCCCAGCTGACCCAGGTTGCCCCACAGAAAGCTCTACCTCTTTCCTATGTTCTCCTAACGTAGGGTGGGTAGCAGTGGACTGGTCGTCGTTTCTGTCTCGTCCAAACAATTCAGCTTCATTGGGGATGTCTTGATTTGGAGGAGCATCTGCAGAGCCTGTGAAACAAATGTAGGTTTAAGTATCACACATGAACAGACCAGAGACAAAAAACAAGTGGCATCACGAGGCATGGATACGCCCCTTCAGGTATAAAAAATAAGAATAAAACATAAAAAAAAACATATCATAAAATGCTATAAAACACTTACTTTTTCTGATGTCCTTTCTCTTTCGCATGAGACATTTTTTGCCTGCGTGTTGTTTGTCGTACCGATTACTAGGTATGGGTTCTGAGCAGGACCAACACCATTTATGGGTACCCTTATCCATGGCTTTGTAGGCACAGAGCTGCTCCTTGGAAAGGCTAGCGAGTCCTACCATAATGCCGATGAACTGTGCAAATAGGCTAATAGTTAGATAGTTTTATACGCCATACGCAGATGCTGCAAGGTGCCATATAGGCTTGGTGTTGAGGTCGGAAGTTGCTACCAACCGAGAATGCCGGTCTAGGGCAACCTAGGTCCCTTGTTGGGGGCGTGAGAATTTCCAAACTGAGAATGCAGCAGATGTGCATTCCCGGGAAAGTCTCAGGTGTTGATGTACAGCAATTCCCAAGCCACACATGGGTGAGAGAAATGCGCCAAACCAAGAGAGAAAGAGAGAGTGATGCTGTTGCATTACCAAACATTATTCCAAAGTGAGCACTATATAATTCACCGGCTTTAATACTACCCCTTAGATCGATGTACATTTATTTGACATTTATTGAATTTCCCCCTTTGGTTTTTATTATTTCTAGTCTGTATCTATGGCCCACTGGTCCTGTTCTTGCTGGAAGGGGACCTGACTGGAGCTCAAAATATTAAGCCTCTGCGAGACAGCCGGTTCATGGAGCTGGTGAGAGACATAACCAAGGTCAACAACACCAGGTCAGCAGGAATGGGGGTTGTCAACGATGATGGATGACCTAACAATGGAGAAACATTACCTTTAATGACCCCGTTGCCTTACCATGACCAATTGGAGTCCATACTTAACCAATATGGGTCTACCGCAGTACCAAGAGCTGCAATAGAAGAACAAGAACAAGAGAGTCTCTGTGGAAATTGCAACACCTTTATTCAAATCCAATTCTACTTGCTTATGGTAATCGTCTCTCTGTTGGGACTAGCCACCATAATTTGAGGTTGCGCACGATTAGTTGGGATGTGCAAACAAGATAACTTTAAGGTTTACCTGCTCATGTCTGGCACCCAGAATGTGTGGATTCAACTTGCTACATTCCCAGGACATTGCACCGACTACGTGTTTATCACAGAGGGTGATCTTTTTCTTAACAGAGAACGCGACTTGTTCCTAAGAGGAGACTACACACTTAGTACGGACATTAATGTCATAGACAGCAGAACAGACAGAGAGTCGACACTGGAAAGGACAGTCAAAGTAAATCCTTTGAAAAACTTGTTCTTGAAAAGACTGCTAAAGCGACCGATTCTGCCCTACAACTTGGTTACAGCAAGTGAGCCAGGTATACTAGTGACACTTACGTATGACCTAAATACAAATACCTTGTCTCCATAATGTGTCCTTGAAGAAAACATTATTACCTCGACTACCCCAACTTGTAAATTAGGAACTGCAACTTGAGTGGGACCCCAATATGTAATAAATGTGCACCTGATACTTGATTTCGACTCCGCCGTTCGAGTTCTGTTTTAAGAATTAATTATTCATTTGATCAATTGGTAACCATACGATTCAATGAGCACTACAGAGTGCACCATATCTTAGGTACCGTTTGCAGTTTTTTTTTTTTGCATTTGTTTGGTTGCGGTTTGAAACAAACAATTTATATATATATGTGTGTATATTGATGTTTGCATTAATAGACAATATAAGCCTGAGGAGTGTAAGTCCTGCCACCTGGGGTTCACTTTTCTAACACCAGGTGTAGTGGGGGTATGTAGCAACCCACCTGTGTTTAGGCCTCCATGTTTGTGCCTACCTGGCAGGACTACTCCTTTGGTATTTACTACACCATTGTTTGTTCATTACATGTTTTTGTCTATTAAATGGCCACTTGATGAGAAAAAAAAAAGAAAAAAAAGGGGCGGACTTTTCGGACGCCGGCTCCGGGCCAACCATAATTAATTGTTCTGTTCAATTATTATTCCTACTATCTGTAATGATCGATTGGGGTTATACAGAAACTAAATGTATAAACACATTGGGGGAGTAGGATTTAATAATTTCTTCAAACGCTCTGCCCATAACAGATGTACAGGAACGTACATTAAACATTTATTTGGACACTAAGCTAATGGGTGGATTTGGTCGAAAGATGAGTTTCATTGGCGGATAAGCAATCGTAGTGGGGTGCATTAATTCTCGTTGAGAATATTACAAGATAGGGAGAAAGGAGTACGCGTTAAATTGAAAAAGACTACTTCATGCACGCACAATACTTGTAGCTAGGTACTCGTAATGTTGAATGCTCCTGCAAAACCTTCGAAAAGGTGATTTGTATAAATAACGTAGCTACAAGAATTCATAAGCTAAAATAATCCCTTATTTAAGCTCGGCACTTCTTTTTTGAGCGGCGCCTTCCATTGACCCAGGTCGGTAGGCACGTGGTTATATAAGACTCCACCCACGCTTGACCTAATTAATTCCTGACTAACACGACCGGACGAGCAAAAGAGCATTACATTTGACTATCAATGCAGACATCCAGAAATGGCATTCAACAACAGATCCTCTACATTGGTAGTAAGGTGAGTAAATGGGAAATGGATACCATTTTTTTTTGTATTCAAATCTGTTTCCTGTATACAACAAGATCTTCCAACAGAGGTATGTCTGTATAATAACATATAATACAACATAACATATTACCATTGATTATAAAAGATTTACTAGACTTTATATGACTCCTTTATGGGCTTAATGAAAAGTCACGTTCTGTGTAAACAACAGTATCTAGGTCACAGCTGAATGGAACAGCTGATCCATGTTTACAAGATGGCCCACTAAGCAAACATAGGTTGAGGCTTGCTATTTCAGAGACCTATAATCTGTCTTGTTGACAGAGGAGTAACTTCAATTAATTCTTACCATTACCTTTGATGACCCCGATATTAGGCAGAGTATAGGTGATTTGCCTATTGAGCGTAAGTTTTATTGAAATGCTGATACTGTTGTTTCAGACCATACCCTGAGACACCGAAGCGGCCGAGGACGCCGGAGACACTGACGGCCCGTTAAAAGTCGAGAAGGCGACTAAGGATGGTTGAGGCTCCAACTCGGGACGAAAATGTGTCCCCTGGGCTGACACCATTGGACACTGAAAGCTTCACGAGGTAATTTGTTTTATTTATTTCTTTTTTTTTTATTGTCAACATTATAGTACATATGTTATTCCTAGGTGTCAATGTGAGATGAGTTGAGAATTAACCCCACTAAATTAGTACCATCTTTAAATTTATTGCAGCGCGGATCTCTTCCGTAGCAGCCCCGGGAATGGTAGCGTGCACAGGAATTCTGACTGGGAGTGCTGCCTATGTGGGGAGCAACCCTTTAAGGTAAATTTTGCAATGATTGCCAGTTAGGAAAATTAATTATTATAGTCTTCACTGTGTGGGTTCTTCTGAAAAAATATGTGTAGCCTGGAGAAGGAATTATCGTCTGTTGGATAGTCTGCATTTAACTTGACTACAAAAGATGGGATCAGTCAACGCTAGGCCACTATTGCCTGTGGTTTTACTCAATACTTATATTTCTATCATTCCTTTAGGTAGACCGGGACTACCTGACAAATGAGCAGGACGTCGACATGGATGCCTACAACGAAGACACCAGTGTGATTGCCCCGCGTGGTATGTTTTTTGACACCAAATATAGGTATTTATTTCACCCCCGATACATAGTCTCCTATCCTTTAACACTGAGGGCCACCTGCAAGCCAGCCCGGGCGATACAGCATTTGTATCGCCCTGTTGTGACGTCACGAAATCCGTATCGCCCAGCGATGACGTCATACGTAAACAAAACGTAATCAAACGTAAACAACTTGCACAAAAATTGCACAATTCATGCCGAAATTGCACAATTAGTAAACAAATATGTAAGAGGAGGTGAAATAAATACGATACTGACCTTAGTCATGCTCCCACTCGCTGTATTTTGTCTCGGGGTCGTGTTCGCCGAGGGGCCGTTCTGGGGCCATGCGGCCCTCTAGCGGCCCCTCGGCGAACACAACCCCTTGCCGAAATAGGGCTCACGGGATCATGCCCCGGTCAGTATCTACTTAGTATTACAAGGGGCATTTATTGACTGCAGCTGATTGCAAAGTTCCCCAACATACGGCACCCTCTTTATTGTTTGTTTGTGTCATATTGTTTTTACTACATTTGAAATGAAAAATATTCTACTAACAAGTGGGAGGGAAGAACTGATTCCATGTTGTTGTATCTAGACGGATTTATTCCATATTCCACATAAACCCTGGTTTCAGATATAAACTGTTTCTGTTTATTAAGACCGTCCCACATTGCCTTTACAGAGTTTACCTGATGTGCACCTAATGCCAAGCAGTATTTCACCCAGCGTGTGGGCAGCATGAGCCAGCTCAGATCATGACGTCGGAGATCATATGTGACAAGTGTGCAAATGAATAGGTTAGTGTATGTTTAATTCCGCAGTTTGAATTCTCATAACCACTAGCCCAGGGGGTTACCAGAGGAAAATAACTTTTAGAATCTAATGTCCTTTGGGGAATGTTCAAGATTTGGATCCAATACACTGACGACATTTTTTTGGTATTATTGTGTTCCCCATAAAGTTGGTTCTATATCGGGACAATAATTGTGTTTATAACCTATTTATTATAGATCGGTAATTATCCGTACCACAAGTGGTAAAGAAAATTATTGTGGTCTAATTATAAGTTGAGGTCGGTTAAATTATTGCCTATTTGTCTAGATAATTATTGTGGTTTAAGATGTTGATGATTAAATGAGTGACTGCTATATGTTGTTTATATTCCAGAACCGCTACCTAAGATGCCTGGATCGTTCACGAAGAGGGAGGGAGCAAATGCATGCGTACGATGCTAGATTCGGAGAGTTGGCGGATTGCTGCTGATTTAACTATGATATAGAATATTAAGAATAAACTATAAATGCTTGTATATATTTACCTACTGTTGTTTACTTAATACGTGTAAAGTTACCTTTAAATCATACCACTTCATTCTCTTTGCTAAAAATATTTAAAAGATAATTTGTAATAGTCTGTTTTTGTTACCGCCTACCCACCGCATCCCGTAGCGTTGGGTGGGTTTTGTAGCGTTTTTCAGTTACATTTATTTTACAGTTGTCATGCAAGCTCAGTTGCCTAAAGAAAACCATATATTTCGCTGTATGTATTTAAAACAAAAATCTATATAGATATATATATATATCCGATCTATATTCAGCCAACCACAGCTCCCAAAGTAGTTGAACCAGTGGTCATCTTGGACGATGACGGTCGAAAGGGGGAAGAAAAGAAAGCCGTCGACTGCAACCAGGAAACAAGTCGCATCCAGGCAACCACATGTCCCAAAGTTGTTCAGTTCTCTGATCAGGAACCGATGGTCATCTAACCGGTGGTTGGATGATAATGGTCCAATTGCCTCCCATGTTCAGCCCCCTGAGGGAGATGAAAAGAAAGCCGAATGCAACCAGGAAACCAGTCCAAGGTGAGCCTGCCATTACCCTTATAAATCAGTTAAACTTTGAGCCAAATGTCCGATATGTATATATCTGTTTACCGCTGTTTAATAGTTTAATAGTTTTTATTACTGCAAAAATTGATAAACATTAATTAATTAATTATTAACATTTATTAATGTGAAGATTTTAATCCCTGTATGGGCACCTCAATTCTTACAATTAAGTAGGCACCACGCCTCCCCCCCCTTCGTTTGTTTGAAATCTCTGGATCCTGCCCCTTTGTTCTACCCCTTTGCTTCATCTTTTTTACCTTCAGTTGCAACCTTGGCAATCCGTTGATGTCCCCACCCACCAGTTGCAAGCGGCCGTATAAGACATGCAATTTGACGGAGGACAAAGCAGAGAGTACCATCTTGAGATTGGAGCCTTGGCCGAAAGACTTGTCCCTGGGGAGGGCAATTTTTTTGCTAATAATTTTCGGCGCTATTCTTTCTTCAAACAAGAATTCAAAACTGTTAAAAATTCCTAATTTTGTAAATCTTATCGAACCAGCAAACAATAATGATATCTTACTCCTTTTAGTTAATCGAGCGCATCTAAGTCATATTCTGCAATAAAAAAGTTATTTACCCAAAACAAATTCCTACATGTTGTTCCATCACCATATCATAATTTCGTATCGTATCGTACGCCCTCCAGTTTTCGTAGCCACGGGCACAGAAACAATTATTCTATCTCAAGTGTGTCATAGTCATATTCTGTAGTAAAAATGTCATTTAAAAACCGTCTTTTATCATTGCTCAATGGCATCGCAATTTCCAATATGAAGTGTCAACACCTAAAATTTAAACTTGGTGAATTTTATCCCATCCCAACTACTATTTCGAAATCAACCCGTCTGTCTAGGTAGGTTACATATATACACATGCCAGAAACCAAATGATTTGTTGTACAAAGGTTTATTTTTGCTGGAATATCCATGTCGTAACATGCCAGAAACTTGCAGATTTGTTATACAAAAGGATAAGCGTTAGTTAGTCATCCTAGTGGCATTGGCAGTCTTCTATTGGCCATGCCATATCCTCGTTCCAATCATAAACATAATTTTTTCCCCTGACGCAGCACTCGCATAAGTAGTTTGGCGCCAGTAACTGTTCTGCTGTATAATCCGAGCAATCCGCGTGACAGCATTTTCCGCAGTTTTGGCATCTCATGTAGATCCTGAAATGTCAAGGTGGGATCTTGAGTAGGTGGATGTGTCCAACAAATACTTTGAATTGCCAACATTTGATGGATTAATTAATTATTCCGACACCCAAACAAATGCAATCCAAATTAATTTTACCATCCTGCTGTCATAATATTATAATTCTATGCCTGCTCCGGTTATATTTACTTTCATGTATAGTATGGTGGCCTCTTTTAATCAAATTGTTTTAAATAATGTGTTTAGCTGTACCTACATTTCACCCCTTTCAAATTTAAAGTTATACCCTTCCTAATTTCTCTCCGAAAAATTAAAACAGCATACCTGTACAATTGGCCGAAGTAAGCTGACCGCGGCTGAAGACCGTTGCAGACTAAGGCACAATTCTCCAACGCCAGCCGGAATTGATCTTTCAAATAAGCCTCTTCCAACTGAAAATTAGTACGTTTGAATGTGTTAGACATCAAGCAATAACAGTACTATTATACCATGCGTTGGTCTGTTAAATATGCAAGTTTATGACCCCATATGCAGTCACACCACTAAACACTCAATGACTCCAGTTTTAACAGACTGGGAGTCACGTCGGTATAACTTTTTCCCCCTGAGCTTAACCGAGTCAATTAACTTTTACAAACCTGTGTTGGGTCCCCTTTACAGTAGCAGCACCTCCACTCTGAGATGCCGTTCGGGTGCACGAGGTCGAGGTCCTCGTCGTCATAGTCCGCTCTGCAAAAAAAAAAAAATCAGAACTGGGTCAATCATCTCTATATATTATACGTCCATCTGAAAAAAATAGAGTAAATGTGTGGATGACGCTCCGGATTTGGCCATTCCCTTTGCCAGCTATATAGTAGTGAACATAGAGAATAATCGGTGATCTCCATAATTTGTCACAAAAGAACCGGTTATTTAGGCTAAGCCTATAAAATTAACTAAATTAAACCATGGTAACGTAAAGTCCATTTCTTAAGTGTAAATCCACCGGGCATGATTTGGGCCGGGTTGAAGTAATTGAAAACTACATTCAACTATTCTACATGCAGTTTTTATTACTGTGATTTAGTTTACCTTTGGATGTCACTATTTTGTAAAATGTTCATGAACATTATAAACATTTGAAACCTACTTCAGCATGCACAGCGGTGGTTCCGTTGATTTTGTTTCCCCGTCCTCACCATGTGGTGTGGAAGTGTGGGTCTCCTCTTTCTCCTGCAGCACTTGAGTGCTGGAATGAGTGAAAAAAAACCACTATAATTTATAAGGTTCCCAATTGTTTACATGCGCGTCCGTTTAGAAAAGGGAAAACATCGATCAGCTTTTCAGCGTGCAGCAGCTGTGTTCATGACAGTGACCGACCCCGATTGAATTGTTTACAAACACTCCATCTCGAGTCCCTGGAGGGGTAATTCCGGCCTCCAACTCATTCGCCCGCAAAACCTGAACAACAGTTAATTTACTGACGAAACACACTGACCCACCTGGTTTGATGATCTTGTGACATCTCCGAATAAAGGGAAGATTATAAGTTGCAGCGTCGATCATCAGCTGTCTCTTACAGTCCTAGGCCTGTAGACTGGACACGCGGCTCCATCACATTTCACATTCAGGATGTGGGTCCAACCTAGGGGTGTAGACCCTTAAAATCGACAATGCGACACTGCGACACTGCATGTGCAAATGGTAACTCTTCAGTTAATATGCTATCCTACAAAAAAAAAATGTTTTAGCCCAAAATTAAAAATCGTACCCCCCTCTCCCTCTAAAAAAAACTGTTAGTAAATAAACATTCTCCACTTTCCAAAAAGCTGGATGCAGACCTGTAACCCCTAAGTGTGTAACCCCAAAGGGAGAGGTGGTGTGGGCCGTAGAGCGGGTCAGCCTTATATAACCTTTCCCGGTGTCGGGATAGGGTGAGGGTTTAGGGTTAAGTAAGGGAGATAGGGGGCAGGGGAGGGGGGCAGAGTAAGTTCCCAAATAATCAGCTCACCATAGGGTTAATAATAATTTTCATCACATAAATGGTTTGATTTAGTCTAGGCCATTGATAAATCCTGAAAAATGGAATCAAAGTGTAATAATCAATTCAAAAATCTTTTTTAGAGCAAATAGGGTTACTACATTTCTACTTTCCCATTTCATTGAAATAGTATTTCTCAGTGGCGGTCCCATCAAGGGGGGTGGGGGCTGGGGACGGGGCAATTCCTTCCCTAGACTAAAAATAAGGACCCTGCAACATAGACCCTGGATCCGCCTCAGTTTCTTTACGTTTCTGCGTTCGCTGTTATTGGGGGAGCCGGGGGGGGGGGGGTTACTTGAAAATTCGGGGCAGTATTTATAAAAGGGGCCTTTCAGCCAAAAACCCCCCTCTCCTTCCCAGGTGATTCCCTGTCAATTATTTAGGAACGTGAACCCTCAGACAGTCGATAAAATGGCACATAAAGTTGTTATGCCTTTTACCTTATCTCTTTGTCTTTGAACAAGAGATATTATATAAAACCAGTGTATCTTTTCCTGCGGCTGATTCCGTATTGTGTTTCGTTAATATGTGTCAATTTGCGTTTTTTGCGTGGGAACGTGTGAGCTTACCAGCGACTTTTCTAACTAATTAACTTAGTTCCCACGTGCACGGCTCGAAGCGGCGTGCTCATTTCTGATATAGTCCTGACATCAGACTACGTCGACGTCTTTGACAAACAGATTACAGAAATCCCCAAACAGAAAGCAAAGAGACCCTCGGAGTTGTTACATGGCGGTATGGCACACCAGCCGGACCACAGTAAGACTTTATTTCTTAGCAATGATCCCTATTTTCCCAAGAACAACGGTTAGCCCGGGCACCAGGGTAGGGGAGATGAAAATCGAGGGGCCCTACCGGTTTTTTAAGGGCCTCTGGCCCCCAGGCCCGTGGTTATATATATATATATATATTGGGGTGGGGGGTGAACGTCCACATGTCACATGTTGTAATTGTTATCCCCTGGGTGTTGTCCATGGTTTTCAATGGGCCGTTTGGGCCCCTAGGCCTGATAATCTCGTGGCCCAACATTTTTTAAAGTGTCTCGACAAATAATAATTTACTCAACTCTCCCGGTTTTTCCATGAGTCTCCCGGCTTTTCACTTGATCTCCCGACCTCGCTGAGACGCACAAAATCTCACTGAAATTAACTGAAAAAAGGGACAAGGACAGGAAGGTCTGAGAATGACAGGCCTAGGGCCAAGAATAATAGGACCCGCTGCAGGAGGGGAATTTAATTACCTGATTATTCCATATTCTGAAACTAGTTTGACATGCTTGAAGTTACTCTTCTGCTGATTACTATTGATACACATGAAATGACCTTCACTATTCAATTTTCAGAAGCCTCCTCTACCACCACCATGTTGAACTGGGCATTGTGATCCTACTGGTGGGGGGCGGTGGTGACGGGGCCGGGCCACCCCCCCCCCCCCCACCCCGATTACAGTGAGTACTAGACTCAAAACATAGAACAAAATCTAAAGAATAATTTGTAGATCAAACAATGTGATCATATAATCTTCTCATCCCTCTCTCACCTTTTATCACCCTTTAGGCCTTATATCATCCATTTAGTAGATTAATGTGATAACTATGTTAATGTAGTTGCTTACTTAATTTTAGACAGCATCTTACTGATTTGTATAATTAGTTACAAAATTTTGAAGGTGTAGTATTATCAAGCTGACGTGTTGAATGAGTTTTTAATGCAATAAAAAAAATGTTAGTCCAAAATTCCCATGAACAACGTCCACTCTGACATAAGGGTGAGATGGCAATTTCAATTGATCAACAATTTATCACTTGCGCTGTATTTACTTATATCCTTACTTAGAAGCAAAGCAAAGACAATATATTGTAATTTTGTAATTTTTTTCATAGGTATATACGACCGCCCCCAAGGGCGAGGTTCGTGATCCTCATCTTACCCAGGCCCAACGACGTAGGACCATCCGACTCGCCACCACCTCCACCACCACCACCGCCCAGCCCGTCCGACTCCCCGACCCGGGCCCCCCCTGTAGATCTATAGATAGAAATCTTATATAGGACAGTGTAAATAATGTAAATAGTTTATTTTAGTTTCTTAATTAGTAGTAGTTTGATTTTTATTTATTTATTTATTTTAGTTTTGTTATTGTTGTTTGTTTGTTAGTTTTTTTGTTTTTTTATGGGGGGGTTACTTGGTGGCTATGGGGGGCAGGGAACAGGGGGGCAAGAAGGGGAGAGAAGGGGATAGGGAGAGGGGAGGGGGCGGGGGGGGGGGGGGAGAAGGGGATAGGGGAGGGGAGGGAGAGAGAAGGGGAAAGGGGGAGGGGAGGGGGCGGGGGGAGAGAAGGGGATAGGGGAAGGGGAGGGGGAAGGGGAGGGGGGAGGGGAAAGGGGGAGGGGCGGGGGCGGGGGGGAGGAGGGGATAGGGTGAGGGAGGGAGGAGGGGGGGCAGGAGGGGATAGGGGGAGGGGAGGGGGGCAGGGGGGAGAAGGGGATAGGGGAGGGGAGGGGGGCCGGGGGGGGGTAGGGAGGGGGAGAGAAGGTTGGGTGGTGGGAAGGGGAGGGGAGGGCATTTCACCACGTGCACATCCTCCTGTTCCCTCACCCATAACCCTTCCCTGTCCCCTGATGGGATGGGATGGATGGAAGGGGACGGGGTTGGAGGGGTAAGGTGTGAGGAAATGATGGTAAGTGGTGAAAAGGGTGACTGGGTGGGGGGGGGGGGGAAGGGGAATGGGGATATATCTGGGTTCTAGTGGGGGTTAGGGTTAGGGTTAGGGTTAGGAGCGTTAATCCTTGGGGGCTGAGGTAAACATACTGGCAGGATGCGGACTGGACACACTAGGGCGTTGTTACAAGGCATCCATCATGTGCACCGATTTCTGAAGAAAGTTGAAGTAAGCTTGAGTCCCTTTGCAAAAGTCCATTAATTTGTTGTTAGCATTTTTGGCCAGACGTGTTCTTTCAGTGGATACAATAGAGTTATAACTTCTGACCTAAACGAAAAAAATCACTCACAAATAATTTAATTATTAATCAGATTGTTAATTTACATTTTAATGAAATCCGTTTGCAAGTTCAAATATAACCATACTGTACATGTGTTAATATCCATTGTAATACAACTGTGTAATAATGTTAAGATCGTTGTTAAATGTCATAAACAGGAGGGGGCCTCATTCTGGGTGCAAAGATATGTCGTGTATACGGTAAATGACGGAATCGAAAAGGTGGATTGCGCCGAAAGTAAACGGAAAGGGTATAACGCGGAATGCGGTCCGCATGCAGCCCGCGCCGGATTCGCAACGGTATGCAAACGCGACCTAGTTTTCTGTGATAAGTCAGGTCAAATGGTGTTTCTAAATACTTTTTATGGTGCATTTATCTTTAGTAAGATGTAAAATATCCCCTATGATGAAAATCTGGTTTGAATACCTTTATTGAGTGTAAAAGCGGAGGTGCATTGTAACTTAGCCTAAACACCTTTTTCATCTGGTAGACTGGTTAGTGAGGTGGGCAAGAGATTAGACCCAAAATCAGATCTCTCCACTGCCAGATAGGTAAGGTATTACAACAAAGGATCTCTGTTAGCCTCTTTTATAGAGGTCTGAGCCCAAGGATTTTTTGAGAACCCACTTTCTGGAATATTAGCCTTTATTGCAAAGAGACTATTTTTCTGTAACACTGACTTTATTGAGACAAAGCTGAAGCCCCAAATTGGGAAGATATTTTTTGTGAACTGTTTTCACTGTAATAAAATTGGATCTCAGACAATTTGCTGTGTTTCTCTTTCCCTTATAGAGTCACCGCTTATCCACAATAATCTCGGACCATTACAGATAACCTAGAAACAACTTAATTCCTCGTATGGCTGTACACTGTACACTGTTACACAGACCTATACCAATATAAAATTAATATAAATATTTTTACAGGGATGACCTGCTTCAGGAACACTGTCTGTGCGGTGAACTGCTCATCCCATCCTGCAGCTGACCGACACCTAACGTTCTTCAGGACACTCCAACATCAATACTGATACCTACCTCCTGGTCCAAGAGTTCCAAGAAAGTTTTCTGCGCCAGCGTTTTTAGAGCGATGCGGAACCACCTGAGGCTGGTGAGAAGGGACACTGGAGAATTGACTGCCCCGGCCCATTGGACGAACTTGCAATTGGTCCACTTCAGCTAGCTGGAAATGACCGCTAGAATTGCCCAGGCCGAGTAGATGGCCCCATTCATTCTCTCTTTCTTCACTTGCTTCACTTGAAATAATATTTACCTATAATATCTATATATCTATGTTGCTAATGTAGAATGTTTTATAGAAATCGTTACTTATAATTAGCTTCTTTCGTCGTCAAGGAGCTCTCTAGGGAACTTCCATGTAAAACGTTGTCTAATGTCGCAGGGAGATTTGTGATTAGCAAAGTACAGTCTTGTACAGTTTCAGACCTAGTCCTATCCTAAGGATGCACTATGTTTTGTGATTTGTTGGTTGTTCCTTATGTATTATTAGCTGGTGCATTTAAAGCTGATGTTTGTGTGCACATGTATGGTGTGCAGGCCACCGGTCAGGGAAAAAAATTGGCTATATCTATTACACAGGTTGACGCGTGCAGGTTGCAATTGTTGAGCTGTAGAGGTTTACTATAAGCTAGTACTCAGTCTATGGTACCTGAAACGTCATAGACTAACGCCTTCATGTCATGCTACTTTACTTTGATGTAGCGCTGCTGACAATCTAAGACCGACTGATCAGACAATTGCAAGTTTATTCTGAAATCATGGTAGTCGGCTATAGTGATATGATATTTACAAACGTAGTAATTAGTTTATATCGATGTTACTTTTTACTATAGCTAGTAATTTAAAGTTTACTCTATTCGATTTCATTATTATATAGATTCTAGTCACTGAATAAATCTGGTGATCAAGCTAGACTTATTTGTCTTGTTAATGTGAGTTTTACAATTATGTGAATGACGCGAAGCTAGCTAGACGCGGACGGCAGGTGCTCCAACACTGATACCTTGTATCTTGGGTTATAGTGGCAGTACGATCAATTAAATTTGAATGCCTACCACTTGTGACCTGAAGACCTGAAATATCGTATTTGGGAGCAGTTTGACGTGGAAACTACGCGAATTTACGTGGCAACGGTGCGGTAAGGGCGATAATATGCCTCCGAAACCGGGCAGAGGGACTAATAGGTCAAGTTCAAGGACGGACCGTGATGTCAACAATGAATCCAAAACAGACCGTGACTCGGATTCCGATCAGGATACGATCGTTGAATCAGATACAGAAGCTACTGCTGATGTCAAGACATTACCTGATCGTGAGTTATTACTAAAAATACTGGAAAACCAAGACACCGCATCCAAAAAGGTTGACAAAAAGTTTGCCAAACTTGAAAAAACTGTAAATTCAACGCGTTGCGCACTTGATAAGCATATCATAGACAATGATGAAAACTTAAAGAAAATGAGAGCTGAAATACAATCGAATACTTCGGAGTTAAAATTACTTCAAGAACGTATGGACAAGATGAAAAGTGATTTGGATAAAAGTGATGCCCAAGTCACATCGCTCAACCAGTCGTTAGATGAGGTAAAAGAAGAACTACGTACCAAATCGAAAATCATTCACAAATTGGACATCAAATATACCAGGGATGAGGAAGAAGAAGGCCGCCGTACCATAGTTATAGATGGGATAGGTGAAAGGGACTTTAAGCGCCCAAGACAAGTTGTCGAAAATCTTCTCACTGATTTAGATGTTGAATTTCAAGCGGCTGACATTGTTTTGGTGTACAGAATTGGCCCTTATAATGCAGGAATAGCTAGACCAAGAGCTATAAAGGTACATTTTGCTAATGGTAACATTAAGGGAAGTATCTTTAAAAACATAGAAAAACTAGGGAAAAAGGAAACATGGCGAGGGGTTCGAATTTCGGATTCTCTTTCACCCAAAGAACTCAGGGAACAAGGGGACTTGAGAAGCATTTATGCTTTTGCAAAGGCAAAGGGTTTGAACGTAAAAACTAGAGGGAAATCCATTATTATTGACAATATTAGATACACTCATCAGGATATTAAAAACCTGCCACATGGGATGTCGATGGAAGGCATTAAAACAGTTAAGGTGGAGGACGGATATGCGTTTCAATCCAGTCACTCTTTCCTGAGTAACATGTATATGTGTCCAATCAAGGATGATGGAAATCTCTACAAATCAGCTGAACATTTTTACTCGGTAGAATTTGCGAAATATCACGATAGATTAGATCTAGTGAAAGACATTCTGGACTCAGAAGATGGATACACGGCCAAGAGTCTCATCAAAGGGATCAAGATCAAACCAGGGTGGCACGAGGTGAAAATTAAGATCATGCGAAAAATAGTGAAATTAAAATTCGATCAGAACGATAACCTAAGAGACAGACTACTACAAACGGACGGAGTACTGTATGAAGCTACCAGGGACAAAGAATTCGCCTGTGGGATGACACTAGCCCAGGCAAAATATATCAAGAAAGACAATATCCCAGGAAAAAACATACTCGGCACAATGCTATGCGAATACCGGGATGCCATCAAAGGCAAATAAACAATTAGTTCCTGCTATGTTGGGGAGCGATACTATTTTCGTGCTATAATTGTGTGCCTAAAATAAACTGGAATGTGGGACGGTATTGAGTGCTCGCTTATATACTAAATGGCAGTTATGTAACCACTGGGTCACTAGGTCGACTGCGCTCGCAAATAGGTTGGAATACCTTTTATTAAATGTTAGTCTATAATTACTTAAATATACTGTCACAATTTGTATGAATATTGTTCTGAGCATTCTCCTGCTGTATCTGATGTTTAACTAAGCGGATCAATGTTAATGGCAATTACTGGAGGCAAGTTGAGCCGAATCCAGGCTATAGTATATTTGATATTGTTAGACATTGTTTGCTGGAGGTATGTAATATTAAAGAGCATTATGATGATTGTATACGTAAAATGTATGACTTAACTGAGGTAGTGCATGGTAGAGGAATTCATGTTGGACATATTAATATCAGAAGCTTAATGAATAAATGGGAACTATTTAAATCACACTTTATGTCTGGTTGTTTGGATATTATAGGTATATCTGAATCATGGCTGAATGACAAAATAGATTCGAAGTTATTTGAATTGTCGAACGATTATGAACTAATACGAAATGATAGATCATGGAATGAGGAAGGCTTTATTGGAAATAAAAGGGGTGGAGGGACAGCCTTATATGTTAAAAAAAATTTAAATTATTCTTATACTGATTTTCAGGGTTATAATGATAGTAATAGAGATTTGGAATGTCAATGGTTAACACTTATGAATACAAATGCCAAACATATAGTTATTGGAAATATATATAGACCCCCTCAAGGGAATGTACAAGCTTTTATAGATCAACTGGAAGAAATTTTTATTGAAATCCAATTAGATCGGAAAGAATTAATTTTAATGAGTGATTTTAACATTGATATATTAGATAAAAAGGACACTAATACAATAAAGTTATGTAGTTTGATTAAATCATACGGACTGCGACAATTGATTAATAGCCCCACTCGTTTTTCAAATATGAAAAACAGTTGTATTGACTTATTCATAACTAATTCAGATAGAATAAAAATGTCAATGGTATGTAATCTAAATATTAGTGATCATGAAATGATTCTTCTAACACGTAAAAAAAATCATGCAAAAGAAAACTAAATGTGATTTTACTGGACGCAGCTATAGAAACTATAATAAAGAAATGTTCCAGCGTAATATAGTTGGTGCTGATTGGAATAATTTTGAGCATTGTACTGATGTGGACTCCCAATGGATGGAACTATTAAAGATTATTACTGCTCATATTGATAATATGTGCCCACTAAAGCAATTTCGAATCAAGCAGACCAAAGAACCCTGGTTATCCCCTCAATTAATTGAATTAATTATAGATAAAGACAAAGCCCTGAAAAATGCAAAAAAAGGAGGGGACCCGGAACTCTGGAGAACAGCTAGAACACTGAGAAATAGATGTACGAATCGATTACGACAAGCAAGGGCTGAATTTATTAAAGAAAATCTAGAATTAAATAAAACTGACTCAAAAAAATTCTGGCAAAAAATTCAAACAATAATTCCAAATAAAAATAAAAATGTGTCTGGAGACATTAAATTGCTTGATTCGAATATAAATGCCTACGTGGATAGAGGGAGTACGGCTGCTTTTATAAATGATTATTTTGTAAATATTGGACCTACATTGGCTGAAAAACATAACATGAATTGGGAATTTTATGGCAAGGAAACTAACAATGTACTTGATACGTTTAAAGCTACTGTTAATGATATACTTGATATATGTAAAAACTTAAATATTAACAAATCATCATGTATTGACAACTTATCTACTGAAATCCTACGTGATGCTTTCATGGCGGTACCTGAAAAAATAGCCAGTATGTTTAATATGTCTTTTGAAACTGGTAAAATACCCAAGGTTTGGAAAATTGCCAAAATAACACCATTAAAGAAGGGTGGTCAAGCAAATGATGTAAATAATTTGAGACCAGTCTCGCTGTTGCCTGTGATCTCTAAAATGATTGAAAAAATTGTCCATAAAATAACCTATAATTATTGTAATGATAACAATTTGTTGAGTAAAAACCAGGGAGGTTTCAGACCAGGACATTCAACCACATCAACTACTGTAAGTTTTATTGATGAAATATATAAAGCCATGAACTCCAATCAGTATATGCTAGCCACATACGTGGACGCAAGGAAAGCTTTTGATACAGTAAATCATGAAATTTTATTGGAAAAAATTAAAAAAATTGGAATTAAGGGTAAGGCGTTTGACTGGTTTGAGAATTATCTAAGTAACAGGTTTCAGTGTGTTAAAGCTAATGATGTGATTTCTGATAGTAAACTAATTAAATCAGGAGTACCTCAGGGCAGTGTCTGTGGCCCACTCCTCTTCTTGATTTATATTAATGATTTATGTAATATTATGGAAACAGTACAATTGTCTTTATATGCAGATGATACCGTACTCTATGTGAGGCATGAAAATCTAAATGATGCTGTCGTCAGAATGCAATATGGATTAGACAAATTAGATATATGGTGTAGCAAGAATAAAATATCAATAAATTGTAAAAAAACAAAATTCTGTGTATATGGTATGCGCTCATTACTCAAGAAAAGCAAAAATACAGATTGTATATTATCCCTGAGTAATAAGAGACTTGAACGGGTCTGCTCATATAAATATCTGGGCTTTATCTTGGATGAGCAATTAAATTTTAATAAACATATTTCGGAGATGTGCAAGTTGATTAACCATAAACTTTACTTACTATCATATATAAGAAAATATCTGACAAGAGACGCTAGCATCATTTTGTTTAAGACCATGATCTTATCCTTAATTGAGTATGGTGATGTTATTTATACTGGTACGTCTGTTAAAAACTTAGATAAAATATATAGATTATTTTATAGAGGCCTTAGGATTTGTCTTGGTGATGGTTTGACACATAGTAAAACCGAATTGTGTAAAAATTGTAAACTGGCACCACTCGATTTGAGAGCAGATGTACACTTATTATTATTCATGCATAAAATGAAAAATAGAAAAGAGTTGTTAAAAGGAAAAACTGTAAATACTAGATTGCATGATGCACCAGTCTTTGATTGTTATAAACCGGTAAATGAAAAAGCCAGGTTAAATGCATTGTATCGTGGTGCAAGGAAATGGAATGAACTACCATCTGTTATACGTAATAAGGATTATCATGATTTTAAATTATTTACTAATAAGATGTTACGAGATGTGCTAATATAGATATGTATGATTAATGGTGAATTGCTCCTATTACCATGCTTTTATCTTGAATTACTTTTAAACTTTCTTATTTTTTAACCTAAGATGAATTGAATTATACCCCAGCTTTTACAGCTTTTATTCATATTGTCATAACATGTATTTATTGAATTCAACATTCTTTATAAGATTATATTTTACTGATATTGTATAACAATATTGAAGACATGTACCTGTATATGTCAGGCAGGCATATAATGTAAACAAGTGCTTTTGCACTTTTTATTTGTCTGGATAAATAAAAGAATTTACAAAAAAAAATAATTATTGATTATAATCTTCACAGAAACTCTCAGAATATTTTAACGTTGATGAAATTGTACAGGGATGTAAGTCGGAGTTAACGAACCAATCTGAACCCCAGAGAAAATTTAGAACAACTTTAAAAGGCCATAAAACATCTTGTAATCAATTCAGTTTGAAAATCTTTGTTGGACTGATGATGTGAAACATTTGAAATAAAAATGGTTCACTTACATCCCTGTAGATTTTAACAAATCAGTTTTGCATTTCAACAACTGTGCTTAGCAGGCAGGGGTCAATACTAAGATCAAAGTGAAAACAAGAAGCGCAAAGTACTTTGGAGAACAGTATATATAACGAATTGAACAAATTATAGAATGAAAAAAATGGCTGAATGGCGGGGAGAATCTCTGAGCAGCTGGGGTGTTAGGCATCACCGGCCCCCGACCGATACGCGGGCTTCACCACCCAGTCTGGGGCGCCGGGAGGAGGCTGTTATCGTTTTGGTGATGGGTCACACATCTGCGAGTGCACCACATCTAATCGGACAGCCTGCTGACGTGTGGTGGTGACAGAGTTCTCTTTGTTGTCTAGGTAGGCTTTGTAGCCCCTCAGCTCCTCGCTCTCCCACACCAGGGGTTTGATGAGGCGGTAGTATCGCGCGGAGTGTTTGCCCGCTGCGTTGACCATCCGATCCAGGCCGCGCTCCTCATCACTGGTGTAGTCCAGTGTGAGCACGGCCCTCATGGCCGACCTCCTATCCTCGTCCCACTCCAGAACAAGGTCTTCCAATGCGACCTGCCATCTTTGTATCTTCTGCAAGGTTAAAAATGATATTTATATAATGATACAGTTAAGACATACTTGGTCAACAACATCAAACACAAAGAAGTGGTTTATCATTGGATGTTAGTTGCTGGAATTTAAATAGTGCCGCGCAGTATTAACAAGCGTTGGTCACTCTAATAGTATGAGATGGCAACTATAAGAAAAGTACATGCTTATGAGGATGTGGGCTTGACAAAATAATAGCTGGTAGCTGTATAGTAAACCATGTGCCTGCACGAGCGCACATTCTCTTTAGACCAAAATTGACCCCTTGAGATGAATGAACGATGCATATTCCTTGTTGGAATTTCTTTAGATTTCCTTGACACAAGGAAAGATTTGTTTTCGTGTTTTCGAAAACAGTAAGTGGTTAATCTACTAACTAACTCTTGTCTTAAATCCATAAGTAGACTCCTTGATGGAGGGTCCAGATGTATGTCGGTTAGGACCCCCTATTCTATATCATGAAGCCCCAAAAAGGTCATGTCGCCATGTCGATTTTAAGAACGTCCATGCAAGCATATGGACGAGGAGGAAGAGTTTAAGGAGTGTTGTATCCCTGCCCATACATGAGCGAGGAGGAAGAGTTCAAGGATATGGAACCATTAGTTCTGGTAAGTTTTACCCGGTTCGAAACCGCCTATCTAAAAGCAACCAAAATATCAATGTAATGATGAACCTATGTTAATGATGATATGACACAGCGTTACAGGCATAGGGTAAGAGATGCCTGCAGCCGTTCGCCATGCAGTTAGGTTTATACCTCGGTCGAATCAATGGTTTCATAATCCCTTGGTCAATTTCTTACCCGATATCTAACAATACTAAATATACCTCGTAGTACCGATCTTGACTCTTGAGCTCTCCCTTTCAGGTGTATGCTCTAGAACTTCTTAAACATTAAAACGGCTAATATACACTAGTATCTTACAAGGCACCACTATGCATAAGCTGCACCTGCCTCTATTTCACAGTAGTAGCTTTTTGACGATATGTTACTTATTTGGATGGTTCGTCTCATAGCACCATTATAGCACCAGTAAATCAATATATCCTTGTGGTAATAGTTCTTATTCTAGGGTTTATACAATTAACACATAAAGCGTCCAAAGCGTTGCTATATACACAAGTCCGTTTTCGTTCCCTCAGTTCCACACGTGTGTTGACCGTTCGTTATATGTTTCACTAGGCCTAATGGGTATTGTTCTATTGGTACTCTGTCCTTGCGGGTTTACGCCTCACTAATTGTCGGTCTATCGGATGCCTGGACAGTCCATGGATGATATTGGCTGTCATTGGACGCCCATCCATGGTGCCTATAGTTGTGCCTTTGGCACGCCGTGCTGTTGCCAGACGACGCACCGCCGACACAAGGCATACCATCCGGCGACGGCCCGATTCTCCCGAAAAAGGTGGTATGATTTCAGTCATACGCTTCCCAATATTTATTTACTTGAAATGGCTCCTAGTAATCCGTCGACAGGGATTACACAGAACCATCCCGGTGTACACATTCCTGGTTTCTGGGTTATTAACATGCACCTGAACTACTGTCTAAGCAATCCTAGACAAGCATATCAGACATGTATTATTTGGAATTTTGGTTCACTTTAATATTAAAAAAAAATGTCTACGCTGAGCTTCCTGGGGCACCGTTGCGTAGTGTTAAGGTTTTTTAATACCCGGTGAGGCTCTCATCATGCCCCCATGCATGACTCGAGCCCACCTACCCCGATACTTTGGCACGACGCCAGCTTGGCACAATTCCAATCTCAGTTTGGTACAGCGAGTGTTCCGTTTTCCTTTCTAGGGCAAGTCCATTATCGCATCTGGCGACGCGTGCCGGAGCGGCTCGTATACGGCTCCTGTGCCTCTTCGGTCAGTTCTGTCCATCATGAGCGAAGTCATTTCCGAATTCCTGCTGTTTTGTCGGCTTACCTCCGCTGCTTCGTGAGCTAGCCTGCTCTCATTCATGTTTGTTAGGTTGGCTCCAGGTGGCAAGGTTGCTGCTGGTCGGTTCCCGCGACCCCCCACCAGGGTCGACGATCCGTCCAACAGACAGGGCACATTACGTGGAACGGGGTATGCGATTCCCGACACTGTTCGTAGTAGCCGCGTGTGCTTACCGTGTTTTGCCGGACCTGTCGTCATGTTAGCTAGCTCGGGTGATACCACCATCGAATCTGGTAGTGGTATGTTTACTGGATGTTCTCCTACACGGCTTGCCGCTCCTTTTACTTTCTGTCCCCATTTGACACACACCTTGTGTTGCATGAATAGCCGATTGACTAGAATGTCGTCCACCAAGGCGTTACCTTCCGTGAAGATAAGCGTATTTGGGATCATGATTTCTCCCAGAAACACTATTTCACGGTGAGTGGGGGTGGCTATCTCAATATACAGTCCGTCAGGTGTCTCCTTGTTCTTATCCTTTTTCTGACGCCACCACATGAACAACATAAAGAGTGCCAGCGAGAAGATCGTAAGTACTAGCATGACACATTCGATGGTAGAGGGCAAGGGGCCGCCGTTGGGGGACAGTAGGCCTTAAGACGGCTCGCATTCACGGTCGCTGGTGCCCGAGCGGCCATGAACAGGGCCACTATAGGTTTCTTCATCTTACAAGCGATTCCTATGAGTACCAGTACCACCACAATTACAATCACCAGGGCCACGTAGTATGGCCATCCCGTATAGGCGGACCATCCTGTGGTGTTAATCCTGTTTCCCAGATCCGCTATCCTGTCTTTCCTGTCCCTAATACGGCCAAGTAAGTCAGTCATCGGTATGCGATACGTATATCCTTCTGCTTGTCTCTTCAATCGGGATCTAAGTTCTCGCGGCAGTGGGTCCTCAGCTAAAGTCAGTGGTGCCTCCAGGATTTTGTTGCTAATTTCATTAAGTGTCCAGGTCTCTACCCTCATTCGGGCTTTCAGTAATCCACTGGCGGGGTATTCCACTGCATATTCACCCACATGTCGTTCACAATTGCGCAGACTGTAAGGGATCCAGGCCCCTTTCGTCTGAAATGCACAGTCACACCCGATTCTCAGTTTAGCGAAGTGTTCGATCTTCTTTGTTATCGGTGGTTTGTTGCCGCAGATTAGCTGTCCCTCTGTCTCTGCACTTACGAGCAACATATGCCCGTCGTCCAAATAAATCGCCATCTCTCCAAAGTCGGGATTCAATAGATAGTCCAATTCACACTTTGCTTTGACAATGTCGTGATCGTTCCTTAGGAGAGCCGCTATGCAGGTGTTTTCTGTGCTCCGCTTCATATAGGGTACGTCCTTGTACAGCAGTAACGTGCGTCCGTAACATCCAGCGAAGTCCGAGCTCGGCATCGGGATGTAGTACGTACCACTCAGCGACACAGCAACCTGTGGGGGCAATCCCACAATTTGTAGGGCGTCCCTATCTGGTGTACCCTGTATGGTTACCGGCACCGAGAACGTCTGAACCTTATATATTCGGAACAAATGTTCCTCCGATACCAGGGGAATCCTTATGTATACGCGAATATGCGTGACTTCGCCTCCATTCTTATCACGCATGAACATTGGGTTGGCGTTGTCATAATAGAATGATGGCTCACTAAACGCCACCCTAAAGCGGGGATACACCCTTTTCAAATAGTCGTCAACATATTCAATAGCACGACGTAATGCCGATTGTGGCACCAGTTCCTCAGATAGTTTCCCTTGCAGCAGAGATTGCGTTCCTATTCTAAACGCAATTGTGCGTCTCATCAAATCCATTAAATAAACTACCATGCCTAATCGGTCTTCGTAAATCATAGAATTAAACATATCTTGCAGTGTTAGAGCGCGCAAGTGATCGGCATGTACCTTCAGTCTTTCCCTGAGGTTGTTCGTCGCTACCTTGAAGTCTTCATTGAACGCATCTACGCGTAAACCTAATTTCTGAAGGTTCGAAAATGTTTCTCTTGATTGTTTTGCAATAGTTTCTAAATCGGAATTTGTTCCCCACAGTTCGTCGCCTATTACCTCGATCAATGCCCTATTTGCCTCGACATCCTCTGCTGTGGCAGTTCCAAACAAATGGTAGCTTGCCTTTCCTACAAAATCTAGAAGACCCCGTTTTGACCGATTTTTCGGGGTTTGTTTAATGTATTCAGAATCATCAATTCGAGGTAGTGCTGCTAGTGCTTCTGCCAGTTCCCTAGTGTGTGCTGCACTTAGGGATTCTGCGGTTGCGTTTAACCATCTTTCTGTGTGCGTCAGCTGGTTACAGGTAGTCCTGTCAATAGTCCGCCCCCTGTTATCAGCAGTCATCCAACACCACTGAGTTGTATTGAGGGAGCGGTACCTTTGTGATTCTTCCCTTGGGACAGTTACTTTGAATCCTTGTAACATGTGCATTACATCGGCGGTAGACATCAATCTACCTGGTTTTAATACAACACAATATTGTTCTCTACTTAATGTATCGGCATACATTGCGTTACCGCCCGCTGTTCGGGGCTTCCGCACGACCCCTCGCATATAGGGTATCGCGGTTAGCCCCGCCACCATCACAATTATCAGCGATAACTTCGCCATAGTGCCGATTTGTTGAATATTCGATTTCACAACACCGTAGTCTAACAATGACTATTATCTGTAGTGAATAATTGCTTTTGTCCACACATTCACGTTTTACTACACAGTTTTATGTCAGATATAATTTATGGATATTATATAGATATATATTATTGGGGAATGCTGCGAGCCTAACCTAATTAATATTCATGCTATGTTAATTGGTCACATGATATCTTGGCGCCAAGTTAGACTCTCCTTGGTCGCCATTAGGCACAGACGTTCCCACATATTGTATTATTTTTTTGTGTAAGCGACTAGTTCCTGTGGATCTAATGTCTTACATATCGCTGTGTAGCGCCTGTAATCAAAAACACGCCGCCCCAAGAGGCAGAAAGTGCTGGATTTCTTTACAAGTGGGCGACAAGGCAGTGGATATGAGCGACCAGCAACCGGAGGAGGACAAACTGGATATGGCTGCAGGTGGAAAAGGTAGTACAAAGCCAATTTTACCTGTTGTCCCGGACGATTCGGACGATTCAGCCGATGGTGAAGGAGCTGATGAGGTGGATCCAGCCGAAAAGATGTTCGGCAAATTCATCAAAAGTCAGGAGCGGCAAGCTCCGCAGATGACCGCCATGATGTCTACCCTCACTACAGTAGTGTCCTCGTTGTCTGGTCGCCTCCGGCGACAAGAGAAGAGATCTAAAGTTGCTGTCGACTCGGAATCGTCAACCGATTCCTCTGGAGAGAAAAGTGATGATGGTACAAGGATCCATGCTAAATCAGGTGTCAAACCATTGCGCCCGAAGGGTTCGAAGCACCGCTACAGCCTCTGTCCCTACCTGCCTGTGGGCGACAAGCCGCCGGTCAGCTTTGCCGCCTTAGTGAGTGCTCTAGTCGCCCTCATCCTGGCGGCTTTTGGTGCTGGCATTCAGGTGGCAGGTATGTTAGATCACCTGAGGTTCGTGAGCGACAAGGCAGCGACCAAAATATATTCTACGGAGAGTATCATCAACTATGACGCTGAAGTTCGGCGACAAGCGGATGTGTTGGGACGGAAAGCATTCTCCTACGGGTCTACGGAGGCCATACACAAGTTCCTGGGGGTCGAAGGCACCGTTGGAGCTGTAAAGACCAAGAATAAGGCGAAATCAAGCCAAGGTATCTGTTGGTATTATAATTATAGGTACTGTAACAACAGGAAATGTTCCAAATCTCACGTGTGCTACCATTGCAACGGTGAAGATCATCGTTAGAATGCCTGTCCGAATGTAAAGAAACAGGCTAAGGATTGACTAAATGTGTCCGTACCTGGAAATATATCTCCTTGTTCTTCTTACAATTTGTGTTCTGATTCATATCGTGAACTAACTTCTAGTTTCCCCAAAATTAACTTGTCGCCCGTCTTGCAATTGGATGCATGCGACAAGGCCGGTGTTGTTGACATTCCTTCGCCGAAGGACCCGGATGTATTTCATCGGTCAGTGGGGACTCAGGAAAATACAAGTTTTCTTGGTGAACAGAACACTCACACGGCTGAATTTATTCGCCTAGATCAATTTGACCATGCTGAGTTCATTTATGATGTTAATTCAGATGGTACTTCTACCATTATTCCGGATTCGGACATTGGCTTACCTGATTTGGAGAAACCGGAAGACTATAGCCGGAAGGACCCGGATGTATTTCATCGGTCAGTGGGGACTCAGGAAAATACAAGTTTTCTTGGTGAACAGAACACTCACACGGCTGAATTTATTCGCCTAGATCAATTTGACCATGCTGAGTTCATTTATGATGTTAATTCAGATGGTACTTCTACCATTATTCCGGATTCGGACATTGGCTTACCTGATTTGGAGAAACCGGAAGACTATAGCCGCCATGACACCCTTACGGAGCGCGGGGTCAGAGGTCACGCACGTACGAATGAAAATAATTCTAATTCGTCCTGTTCTTCTACGACATACACTGATATGTATAGATTGGTTAATAATATTAATTCTAATGCCCATTCTAGAATTGTTATGAGCCAATTTAAGGAGTTCTTAGCTGATGAATTAGGTCGCATCTACTGCGAAGATGATCCTCTTCCGGTTGAAATATATTGTGTCAGACCCGGTGAGCGACAAGTCATTTTCACGGCGACTAGAGACATTTTACAGGTATTTGATTGCTGCTTTGATAATGGTTGTTCTTGTATGCATTATATAGGTTCAGTCCTGTCGCAGCTAAAACCTTGCCGTGTTGCGGCGTCCTGTATTAATCGAAAAGATTGTCTTTGTGTTTCTGATATGTATATTTTGTATGGAACTTATTATGGTTTTCCGATTGTTGACAGTACGGAAATTGATTCATATTGTTGTGGTAACTATAATAGTATACTAGAACCTGAGGCTAAAAGACAAATGGATGTTCTTTTATTGCAGGAATTTGAAGAACAAAAGATTATTCAATCCTTTGTTGTTCCACATTGTTCCCACTCTTTAGGTGCAATATCTAAGCCTGATGGTAAAATAAGACCTATCACGGATTGTCGCCGTCCACTTGGTATTAGTATTAACAATAATATGTTTGAGATTTGTCAAAAGTTCTCATATAATAATATTGATACAGTTGTGGAATTAATTCATCCGGGGGATTATTTTGCAGTAATTGATATTTCTCAGGCGTACCGTTCTGTAAATATATTTTATGATCATGTTCTTTTTCAAGGGTTCAATTGGAACTTGTTTGGCACTGAGGAACCCTTTTTTGATTGTTGTATGTCGTTCGGATTGAAATGTGCTCCTTTCATTTTCACCCAAATTGGGAATTTTATTGTTAGAAATATTAGTCACAGTTCTACTTTTCCTGTGATTAATTACATTGATGATTTTATTTGCTTGGCACATAATCAGTCTGACTGTCAAACTGCAATGGAACTTGTTGTACACCATATTTGTAGGTTAGGTTTTGGTGTCAAATCTTCTAAATTAATTCCCCCTGCAACAAGGGTAAAATATTTAGGAATCATTATTGATAGTTTAGAAATGACACTCACTTTGCCTATAGATAAATTAGACAAACTCCATGCTATGTTAGAAGAATTTAAATTCAAAAAATCAGCTACCAAATTGCAGCTACAACGATTAGCTGGCATATTTTCTCACTGCTCCACTATTATTAGAAGTGGTAGAACATTTAGCAGGAGAGTTATCAATTTGGCAGCTACTCTTAAAGAGAGTAGTCATAAGGCTAGATTAACTGCTGAATTCAAATCTGACATTAGCTGGTGGTTGTCATTTGCTTCCCTATTTAATGGAGTGGGGAAAATTATTAAGTTGTCATCCGTCAATGTTGTTCTATTTACGGATGCATCTGGAATTGGTTTTGGTGGTTACAGAACTGATTACAATGACTATTTTTGGGGAACTTGGGATCCCTTGTTGTTCCTCTCTACTTGTATTCACCGTGTTAAAGGGCCAACCTTTGATAATGTTACTGGTTCCATCAGTTCTAAAGAATTTTGGCCCATCCTGTGTGCTGTTAGAATTTGGGGTCCATCTTTCAAAGGCCAACATGTTCTTTTTTACACAGATAATTCTGCTGTGCAGATCATGTTATCCACGGGCCGCAGCAGGAAATGGGCAACAATGGACATGTTGAGAGAATTTTTCTGGTTGTCCTTTATTTTTAATTTTGCATATTCCATTGAACATGTTCCAGGTGAAGCAAATACTAGAGCTGATTTTTTGTCCAGGTTTCCTACTATGTCTCCCATTGAACTGTCAACACATTATTTATTTTGGGAACTTTCCCCTTGTTGCAGAACACCTGTCGCTACAAGACCTGCAAACAAGGGCATGTTCTCTTCAGTCGATGGCGTTAGCAGAGAACACCATACGGACTCGTAAATCTCAATGGAATTTTTATTTTAATTTTTGTACCCAATATGGGTTGGTACCACTGCCTGCGTCTGTGCAACAAATTTGCACATTTATTTCTTACATGTCAACCCGGCTCAGTTATGTTTCTATTCCAAATTATCTTAGTTCCATTTGGTTGTTGCATAAAATGCAAGGGTTAGAACATGTTGATCCTCAAAATTTTTTGATTACACAAACTTTGCAAGGAGCAAAAAGATTGCTTGGCTGTAATTCATCCCAGGCTGTTCCTCTAACCCCTTCAAATTTAAGGGGGATTTTTTCACTTCTTGACTTGTCCAAATCATTTGATTTGTGCTTTTGGTGTGCTGTTATCACAGCTTTTCGTGGCCTTTTAAAAAAAGCACATGTAACTTTGTCAGCCCAAACCCTTAAAGTTTCAGATATAACATTTTTTGATTGGGGTATTTTGCTGACCATTTCTAAATCTAAAACTATTCAGTTTAAGGAACGAGTTCTTCAGGTTCCTATTTGTAAGGCAGTTGGTTCTATTTTTTGTCCCACCACCTTTTTGTCACGCCTTTTTTCTAGAGTTCCTGTTACAGGTGAAGACTGTGCTTTTTGTTATTTAAAAGGTGACCTTGTTGTTCCTTTAACATATACGGATTTTGCAGCAAAACTAAGAACTTGTTGTTCTTTGCTGGCAATACCAGGTATCACCTTACACAGTCTTAGGCGTGGTGGTGCAACCTTTCTCCACTCACTTGGTTTTTCTTTAATTGACATTAAGTCAAGAGGTGATTGGAGAAGTCTGGCAGTTTTACTTTATTTGACAGAATCCTTAGATTCTAATATTGCCAGGGACAAGAAGGTATCAAATGTTCTAACATTCTATTAAAAAAAAAAAAAAAAAATTTAGAACAACAATGGTAAGGTTAACAAAGTTGCATTAGCTCTTGGAGGTTTGGCGACTTTATTTAATAGTTCCTGAATCGGCAAGAGCGTCACTACTGCCTTTGTTACCCTTCTTTCAATATATGTCAGATATATTTTATGGATATTATATAGATATATATTATTGGGGAATGCTGCGAGCCTAACCTAATTAATATTCATGCTATGTTAATTGGTCACATGATATCTTGGCGCCAAGTTAGACTCTCCTTGGTCGCCATTAGGCGCAGACGTTCCCACATATTGTTTTTTTTTTTTTTATTTAAGTTATTTATTTGTTTATTAATTAATAAAAGGGCCGACTTTATTTGATAGTTCCTGAATCGGCAAGAGCGTCACTACTGCCTTTGTTACCCTTCTTTCAATATATACCTTTTGGGGTATCAATTAGGCTTTAACACTCGTATCCGATGGGTCTATCTGATAAGACCAGCCTTTTTCCGTGTTGTTTTCCAACAATCGTTCTATTCTACAACATATTTAAGCTTTGTTCCTTTCTCCTCTGCTTTAGTCCGTCTTTTGGAGTTACCATCGTCACTACCGTTCGTTTTAATCTCCTAACGACTTCACTTTTCATACATTGCAACATGTCAGGTGAGGAGGATCTCATGAGTCGCCGCTACACCTCCGTGCGGCTGGATAACGGCGCAATTCTCTATTTAGAGGCGAGCGACTTTCAGCCTGGTCGCCGTTACTTTCTCCGTGTGCGTGATTCGGAGGGTTCTCCAACCATGACGCGCTCAGTTACCAGTCGGGCCGCTGTCCTCGGTCCTCTTTCCAACCTTCAGGCTAGTCTGGACCGGATTCCGTGGCTGACCGGCCGTCCCCTGAATGGTCATCCAGTGGAGCGTCTCCCTGGTTCAACGGTTTACGTACCGATAAGTCCAGGGGTTCCTCCTGCGGAAACTCTGCCCACAGGTGGGGTCCAGGTAAGTCTTTCACCGTCATCCTGAATGGTGTTCCATCCCCTGTTTTAATGGCAACTACTACATGGAAGCGCAGCAATTCGTCATCCTCCAACAGTTGTCTCACTACATCTAATGTTTTCAAGGTAGCATGTATCCTTACTTCTTCCAATACCACTTCTACTCCTTTCTCCTTAGCGACCACTGACGGTTTCTTAACCTCTAGATGTGTTCTGGTCTTTACTGTCTTAGTTTCTACTTCTTCACTCTCAAGCACTTCAGTGGTTGTTACCTTAGTGTTCGGTAATTTGTCCTTAGGACTCTTACCTGCCTTAGACTTTTTCCTTAACATTTTGCACTGTCATTTCCCACACATTAAATGAAGTATTCACTTATCCTACTTCCAGAGTTCTGATGTCACAATGCCCCCGCTGATGCCCTACAACGTACAGGCATCCGTCAGGTGCAGCCCCAGCGGTGACGTGGCTGTCGGGGTTTCACCGCCCTGCATGTCTCCCGCAGCAACTTCTCCCAACCTGGAAGCAATTCCAAAGAGGGAGTTGTCCGTCGCTGTACAGGAGGATGATCACACGCTCCCTCCGGAGGTACCCGCGGTTCCCACGAGCCCTCACGACGACGAGGGTGGCTCTTAGGCGACACGGGCGGGGCGTCAGCCCGCACCCGGGAGTGATCTCCGTTCCGCCGATGCTTCTTTGGCGGTGGCTGGCCCGTCGAGCGACACTCGGATTTTCGCCTTTGAACCTCGCAGCCCGGACCTATGTGCTCCTGGTCCGAGCGGGTACTCTTCGCCAATGACCCCTCCAGAGTTCACCTATACCGCAAAGTCAATTAAGGAGACTGTTGACCGGCTGGCGGGGAAGGTTCACCGTTACCCTCGCGCAGGGAAGGCTCCGGAAAAACCGGTACCTCGTTTCTGCTCTGCGTCCCCTTCAGCCTTTTCGTCCGGCGACCCGCTTCTTCCATCGTCTGCCTTTCAAATTGAGCCAGGTACGCCTTCCTCCGGGCCTCCCGCCACTCCAGAGCCCGATCTCGCTCCCCCCAGTGCCAGGGAGCCGACTCTAGATAGGGAGGCCGGGCCAGAGCCTGATGCCTTAGAATGGCCCGCCGAAGATCTTCCCGCACTGATCTCCTCGGAGAGATCACCGGAGGTGGGGTCCGACTCCGAGGGCGCTTTGGCATGCTTTCCTCTTTTTTGTTGGCTTCTGGATGACTGTCAGCCTCCCTCGGCTGACCTGGACCGCTTTCTAGCAGATCCCTTATCGCTGGGAACGTTGCCCTCGGCAGGCGTGGGTCCAAAGCGCTCAATCTCGGCCCCTGATCCACTGTCGGGTGCGGAAGCTCCTGTAGGGAAGCGGCCCCGTCGGAACTCTCATCCGTTGACATTTGGCAGTCGACAACTCTCCCCTGCCTTCAGGCTTTCACCTCGTCCAGTCACGCCCGCATCACCTCCTTCAGCCGCTCGTCCCGGCGGTCGTCTGGCCTCCTTCCCCAGCGATCCAGAGGCCTCTATGGCTTCGGCCCCGGCGGGACGTTCTCCACCCGTCCAGGATCCGGATGCGGATGTGGTTGTCGCCACTCCTGCTTCCCAGACCACCACGGCGGATCCAGGTCCAGCTTCCGCTCCACGTTCTGCTCCCGTTGGTGACTTACTGGGCCGAGCTTCGTCTCCCGGAAATTCCCCTCGAGCCTTCGTCAGATTCTGTGAGGCCGTCCGCAGGCGCCACCAGCAGTACTCCAGACGCACCAGCCTCGGCTTTCTCAGGGCGTAGCATAGAGTTTATTTGCGACCTTCTTCGAGTGTACTATGAACTCCGGCGTTTCTTTCAATCATGGCCGGATGCACCGCCCATGCCCGACTGGTTGGAACTTGCCATACACACTGTCCCAATGTCACACGCCTTTTACGTCTAGTTACAAGCCACAATTAATAATAGTTTTATTCCCCGAGGGTGCTGAGAAAAACCTTTCCCTGATGAGGCTTTATCTTTCGAATGGATTCCTGGTTATGTCGCAGTTGGGTGACGCACTGTCCGTCTGTCCCCACCCCGAGCACGGGTGGACCATCGGAGGCGCATTGGGCACAGCAGGGAAAGCACTGTCCCATGCTAGGAATAGTTCCTCAACGCGTCGGTACGTCACCGGAGCTATTTCTCTGTCCAACTGGTAGAGGGTGGTTAATATCTTAGTCCATTCCCTTTTATCTGCGACGCCTAGTAGGCCGCCCCTTATGCATGGCGGGCAGCAGCATGTCCCATTCGGTCTCACCATGTACCGATGTCGCCCGATGCACTTAGGCATATAAGGAAAGGCAGCACTGTTCCTCGGCTACAGTCAAATCTCAGTCCCACTCTCGGCGTTCCTGCGTATCTGAACTGAGTCGCCTCTCGGGATAACACCGGCACATAAACTATATGAAAGTCCTCATCCAAATTGAATTGTTCAATAAATGGACACACTAATAATGGTGTGTGGTCACTTGTTTCATTCTGTCTCAGTACAGGCTGTCAGTCTGCTGCCCATACTCTTCCACTTCCGAACATACTGTGTCATGGTAGTGTTTTCATGTTGGTATCCGTTGAAAAGGGTTACTCACTATTGGTAAAGGTGAGCAACTCTCGCTTCACTAAAGCTAAAGTCCTAATACTAGTTCTGTTATTGAGTACGGGTAGTCTTCCAAAGCTGTGGTCTGCTGTCTACGGGAGTCCACTGCGCACTGACCATCCTGCATGCCGGCTGATTGTTATAAGCACACTCTGCTCCTGCTCACCGCTTGCTTCCTATTCCATGTAGCGGCAGTGACGTCACCACCCCCGTGGCTTAATGGCTTTCACGGACCTGCTCCGTAGCTTAATGGGTTTTACGGACATACCCCGTCCGTTCCAAAAGCTTCCATGTACTGTTTCAAATACATTGAGTGTTTGTTGCTAATTTGTTCTAAATACTTCACAATAGGCTCCAATTCATACATTCCAGTACGGTTCGTAGATATGCGTGAGCATGTGCATAGTGCAACCACGCACCTTACATGTAAATATATACATATACGTACATCCGCCATGCTGTGTCACTATCATTCGTTTCACGACATACATACGGTTATACGTTTATTTCCTTTTATGAGACAGAGAGAGAATTAGTCTGTATTCTATTTAGGGAAGGCGGATTCAGGATCCACCTACTTATTCATCGTTAGCGATTTCCTTATAGTTCACAGGTTTCTTCTGTCGTAAATTGTAGTGAGGATTTCTTGTAGTTTCTGAGATGGGTGGTTCCGTATTTGGTTCCGCCGCCACGTTGTCGTGGGACCCTGTCCGTGCCGTTTGTTTCCTGGGTCTTCCCCGTTTACGGGGAACCCTGCCTTTCACTTCGGGCGTCTGTCGGGGTTCGATAGCATCGTTAGGGACATCTTTGCTAAATCCGCCCACTATAGCTCCAGGCGGAACCGACGACGGGGGGTCTCGGGGGGCTGTCCTGGCAGCTTTCCCCGACGGCTCTGCAGCAGCAGCGTCCTCACTCGTCCTGGGCTCCCTACTGCTTTCCAGAACGGTCAAGGTTTCATTGTTTGATGCTCTTTTCCGGCTCGTATCACTCTGGACCAAAGCTTCACCGCCAGCTGTGGTGAATGTTCCCGTGGTTAGGGCCCCACCTGCGACCGGCTCACATACGTCCGTGCCCGGGCTTGCCTGGGGTTGGTCCTGCTGCTGCTGTACGGCGCTTGGTTCATTGGGCACATTATCCTGAGTAACTGGTTTCGATATAACAGGATTCCAGGGGACATATGCGCGTTTTAATTTTGAAATATTTACTAAATGTGGGATTTCTTTTCCCGTGGCTAATGAGGTTAATCTTACTACGTGGTCGGCCTTTACTTCCTCAATCCTATACGGACCCCAGTATCTATTGGAGAACTTTGATACTCTATTACTTGCATAGAGCGGATCATACATATACACTAAATCCCCAGCGTAGAACACTACTGGGTTGGCTTTCTTATCTATTCTTTTACGTAGGTCTTCCTCATATGCCTTGATAACGTCTTCAGCCATATGTCGAATCAAGGCAATGTTGTCCCTGATACCCAGAAAAGCTTCATTATCATTTAGGGATGCGGGGCTTTCGTTATGTGTTGGGAATCCCATGCTAACGGGATCCATCCCAAACAGTAAGGAGTATGGCGCGAAGCCCGAGCGTACGCTCACGGTAGACCTTAAGTTCCACAGCGCTATTGGAATCAGGTCGGGCCATACGCTATGGTCTTCGGACACATAACATGCTATTAGATCTTCCAAACTTTTGTGCATTCGTTCCACATGGGCATTGCCCGTGGGCATTCGTCCCGTGGTGAACGTTTGTTTGCACCCTACTCTAGTTGTTACTTCGTTAAAGAAATCCGACAGGAAGGTCGCTCCTCTGTCTGAGTGTAACCTATCTACGCGGCCATATCTACACACTATTTCATGCAGAAATATCTTAGCAGCTCTATGAACGTCATAATGTATTTAGACCCGTCTTTTGCTTTGATAAGCGGCCCGATGAAATCGCACTGGACCCATTGCCAAGCCCGTTGTGGGCGTTCCCATGATTTAGCTAAGGCTTTAAAATGTGGAGTTCTTTTCCGTAGTGCACAAACAGCACATGATTTAACATAGTCTACAATGTCCTTAAACATATTTATCCAGTAAAATTTCGACGTTATCTTTTGCGTTAGAGCATCTACTCCAATGTGTCCTCCAGCTAATATATCATTATGGAGTAAGTTTAAAATCTTCAACTTCATAGACTGTGGCACCACTATTCTAGGAATTAGCTGAATATATTTAACATTATTCTTTCTCTTAGGAACTGAAAATTTACACAGTACTCCCGGTGAAATCAACCCCATAGTATATGCCTTCGCCACCACAGTTCTCGCCTGCTCCGGTGATTCGGGCAACGTATCATTCCTGATATATTCTATCATTTCCCTACACTCCTTATCCTTAGCTTGTTCAGCAATCAATGCTGAGAAATCTATTTCGGTCTGAATGGTGTTCACAGCCATTAGTTCACATCCTACCTCTGGCTCGAACTCAGACATAGGTCGCTTGGTCTCTTCTTCTTGTACTCTTGATAGATAGTCAGGTAGGTAATGAGTAACCCCCGGTTCGTGTATTATCTCAAAATCAAAATCAGTCAACGCTAAGGCCCATCGTTTTAATCTAGTAGATGGAGCCTTATATGTGTTCTGTAACAAGGGGACTAGCGGTTTGTGATCAGTGACTATTGTTACCTTCGCTCCCTGCAACATGTCTTCGTAGTTCTTTAATGCTTTTACTATGGCTAATGCCTCTTTCTCAGTAACGGTGTAATTCAACTCGGCCTCTCTCAGTGCGCTACCCCAAAATGCGATCGGGCGGTACTGCTCCTTCCGCCGGTGGCAAATGGCGGCGCTGCACGCTGAATCCGATGCGTCCGTTAGCACATAGAAATGTCTTCCGATCTCCGGATGGATCAGGAGAGGCGGAGTTGTTAAACTTTCTTTAATCTTCTGAAATGCTATTTCACATTCTTCAGTCCAATTAAAAGGTGTTCCTATTTTTAATAACCCATTAAGAGGTAGGCCCTACACTAATCTCCGCGAACTTTGGCACGAACGATCTGTAATAATTACAAAGTCCCAAAAAGGACTTAACTGTCTTGACGTTATGGGGTCGCTTGAAGGCCTTTACTCTATCAACTATCTGGGGTTGCGTTCTCAGCCCTTCAGCATTCACCTTATGTCCGAGGAAGTTGATCTCAGCTTTACACCACTCACATTTAGATGGCTTCAGCTTGAGCCCCACTCTTCTGAAGGCCTGTAATACTAATTCTACACTATGCAGATGTTCCTCGAACGTGGAATCATAGACAATTACGTCGTCTAAGTATGCCAAGCATACTCGGGGTACTAGTCCTTTCAACGCTATTGCCAATACCTTAGTAAACTGCCACGGCGCACCCACTAGGCCAAACGGTACCCGCTTGTACTGGTATACCCCCATGGGGGTCTCGAAGGCCGTGTATTTCTGCGAACCCGGTTCTATCACACATTGATGGTACCCACTGAGGAGGTCCAGTGCCGACCAGATGGTCGGTCGCTTGTAGACCATGTAAAGAAACAACGATCGAGCCGTTGGCATTGGAAACTTATCTTTAAAGGTAATCATATTTAACATTCGGAAATCAGTGCACAACCGCGGCTTTCCGTCTTTCTTCTGAACCACTACAAGCGGACTTCTCCATGCTGTTTCACTCGGCTCAATTACCCCTAACTGTATGAGTTGTTTCACCTGCTCGTCTATGATGTCCATCTTTTGTGGTGAATACAGATATGGTCTTGAAGCTATAATGCCTGCCCCTTCATTTACTCTAATTTCCATCGGAGCTATTTCACACTGGCCCAATTCCGTAATATCAAAAGCTAAGGTCTCCCTATTACGTCTTAACATGTCGCGGAATCTATTCTTTTGTTTCGTCGTGAGGCACGACTGTGATAGGTCTATGCTCTCTATTTTGTCAACTTCGGCTTTTGTTTTGCCCGGCGAATCACCGCTAGCGGTGTACATAACGGCCTCCTCCATGACTGTCATGGCCATGCTAGTCAAACCGTGGGGTGTTTTCCTGTCAGCCATGCGTTTAGGGTCTAGGAACTGCCGCGCCTGCTCCTCTTCGCCCGGTGCGAGTCTCCCTTGCTCACAAAACGCCAATACATCATCAGGGGTGACTCTTAATGGTTTATCTAGGGGGTTTAGTATCTTTAACCACCATTGTCTGCCTTCTAGATTCACTCCTCCTTCTACAACTACAGGAGCTGTCACCGAGGGATCGCAGTAGACCGTATGGCCCTTCGGCACCTTATCCGGGTACCAGCTCACTACCGGTATGATTCTTTCTGTACTTGGCATTATCTCCAAACTTTCTATACTGGATATTGGATTCCCACAAAACACTTTTACCGATGGTCCCGGTAACGTGACATCCGTTCTCAGGGCCATTAATAAACTTCTACCTATCACCATGTCATGGCATAAGGCGTCTACGACATGGAAATCAAAGAATACTCTCGATCCCCCGATCTTAATCTCGAGTCTTGCTGTTTCTAAGATGTATTGTTTCGAATTGTTGGCCAGATTTACTCTAGTGTTTGCACAATGAAATATGTCATGTATGCAGGCTGAATTTAATTGTTCCTTAAATTGTTTTGATATAAAACAATCACTAGCTCCGGTATCTACCAAGGCCTTAATTTTCTTTTTACCTAATTCTACTCCTAGTAAGACCGGATAATTATTATTTGTCTTCGGTCCGTCCGCCAAATATAACTCAGCTTCTACTGGCGCGGCGGACCTCCTTCCCAGTTTCCCGGCTTCGCCTGATTCTCCGAGCGGCGAGACGAGCGCGGGCCTGCCGCCGCTCTGGCAGCTTGGCGTATGTCCGTCAGTCTCGCCTGTAGCCATGCGCAGGAATCAGTGGTATGCGTCCTACTCTCATGTATCGTACAATATTTACTCCCATATCCTCTATCATAATAATTCCCTTCTTGGAAATTTCCCTTCCTTTCGTAGCTCCCATAATTAGGCACTTTAGTGTCGTCCCTAAAGGATACCCTTGATCTCGTGAATGCCACTGGACTGGGGGTATTGCTCCTAACCTGTGGGATTTGGGCCCAATTTTGCTCCCTCCTGGGAGTCTGGCTTGACTGCCAGGTTCTTGCCTGCCAATCCCTTCTCGTGCACCCCATACACCTAGACTCTTTCTCTTTAAGAAGAGGAGGAAGGTTTCCCCTCATCCTCTTGAAGCAGACCTTTCACTCCCTATTATACTTATGCTTGGTTCATTTGGTGAAGGATTTTGCTTCAAGAAGAAGAGGACATACATGCACCCCCTGGTGGTTTACATCAATACTAAATCTCTATGCTTCAAGAAGAAAACCTCACCTTATAAGCCTCATGTGAGATATAACAGGGAGAATCTTTGCTCTTAAAGAAGAAGAGGCTATAGCTTCCTCTTCCTCTTAAAGAGAAAGAGTCTAGGTGTATGGGGTGCCTCTGAGGACCCGGGCTATACCTTCCCATATTATTCCGGTCCAATCCACCTTCTTTTCTCGCACTCTCCCCCTTTCCTTGACTGTTTTCGGCCACGTTCCACGATCGGGTTTCATTAAGTGCCGCTATCAAATTGTCAAACTTACTAACAAGTAATCTTTCACCCACATCTTGTGTGTCTTTTCTATTGTCTTCCACTTTAGTAGTGTTGGCTACAGCTAATGATTAATTTACTTCCCTTTTTGCCCTTTTCTAATGATTCCAACCGTGTTGCCGCTTGCACTGCATTATCAAATCCTTCGGGGTTTATGATTGCCACTTGTTTCGCGAGGGACGGTAGTAATCCGTCAATGAATACTGCTAGGATAACACTATCCTCTACCTCGGCTAAGAATTGTTGTTGTCTTAAACTACCCACGAACTCTATCACTGTCTGATCATGAGTTTGCTTCATATTGACAATATCCTTGTACTTCTGCCACGATGGCCTCTTATCCCCGAAGATGGCAACCATGGCTTCCTAATGTGGGCTACTAAATCTTTCTTACCGTCTTCCAATGTGTTCACCCAATCCCTGGCCTTATCTTTTAACCCATGCAGTGTCATAACTAATGTTTTTGCTTCGTCCCAGCCATAAATCTTAGCCATGTTTGCTATGCCCGCAAAGTATTGATCTACCCTTTCGCCGGTCTTGCCCGCGAATTCAGGGAGCTTCAGGCTCGGACCACCCCTATCCGCCATGGTAAAGAGTTGGCGGTTTATTATTTTGTCTGAATTATCCGGATTTTAGCACGCGTAAGCTGTCCCCGGTCTTGGTGTCAAGAACGAATCAACCACTATACCCCTGCCCTTTCTTGGATTCGCTCCCTCACTAAGTGCTTTTACGCGTTCCTCAAGTCGTTTTAGGGCTCCTCCCGTTGCGGCAGCTGCTCCGGTGGTTGGGGTAGTGGTGTTTGGTAAGGATACCCCTATGATTCGTTCTGTAGTTTTACGACGAGAGGATGCTGGACTTTCGACATGCCCCCAGTCTTCCTCCTCCGTCGACGAGGTATCCCCTTCACCTCCGGGTTTGTACAAAGATCCCGAAAGCTTTGGAGCGGTAACCTCCCAACCTGACAGGTTTACCAAATCCTCTCCAGATGATTGTTCCGTTGAAGTGGATTGGTTTTCCTGCTCCGTCAGGGTTAGTTTGAGAGTCTCCTCTCTCCTTCTACCTCGTGGTGACTCTTGTTGTACTGTCTGTCCTACCTTTGGTGTTGTCTTTCCTTCCTTTTGGACTTGGTACTTAACTCCCAGCTGATACGGTACAAATGTTCCTCTGCCTCTCAGTTGGTATCCCTGTGGCCACTCCAATCGTGCCACTCCTGTTGCAACTGTCAGTTGATCAGGCCGATTGTCGCTTTCTCTCAGTTCATCCGTGCCGGGCTCCTGCTCGGCTCCCGAGGGTGGCCTAGCTCCAGAGGCAGGGCCAGGAAACATGTAGGCGCATCACTTCACAATCTACCCCTCACTATTCGGGTTTTTCTCCACCAATTGAACGCTATTGTTTAGTTTGGTGTTGATTATCATTTCCGTGCAATGTCCGATATAATTATTACGGTTGGTATTGTCTCTAATGGGAAGGCTAGTCGAGTGGTGAGCGAGTCCACGGTATGGGCGCTCAATCCATAACATGAACAACGTTTGGCAGTGTGGTAAGTTTATTGGTGGTTATAGTGATGCGTACAGCTGCTCGTGAAGGCAATGAATCCAAGGTATTACAGTTCAGTTTGAGGGAAATAAGCTTCCTCCGTAGAGTCCACTTGTTCTCGCCTCCGGCCGTCTCATAATGACGTTGTATGAGTCACCAGATGTCCCTGTGATTGTATGGCTATCTAAACCCCTTTCCGAATCTCCCGATCCAATTGATCCAAGTGCTACTGTTCTCTCTCTCTCGACTCTCCTACACTCTCGTTTATAAAGCAGTCTGATATCGATTTTTCCCAGGGCGTCAGTGCTTGCGGGGAAGTGTGTCCCGATGATCATTGTCGTCAGGTATATCAACACTTACCAGCGGCACTGGCCATTACTATATATTTTCATAAACTAAGTAATTTGGAAGAATTCCCATCATGTATATTCATCTGGTGGCTCTCACACTAATTCAGTAGGCATGCACAAAGCAAATGTTAATTCCTACCTTTGTGCAGTCCAACACCCCTAGAATGACATACAGAGACCGCCTGTGGGGCAGGGTGCCTGACGGGAGGGAGTGGGGCAGGCCCCGGTAAGTGATACTCCAGGAGGTGGTCTCTGGGTGACGCCTGGGGGACCTTGTAATTAATGTTTCCAATTCATATCAGGATTGTACTGGAAATAAATTCTGAGGATTTGCAGAGATTATTTTCATATTTTCATTTTATAAAATACCTGAAAATCTGAAAAAAAAACAAAAAAAAACTGACAAACTGGCATCTCTGAATTATTAATAGTTTATCAGTTGATTTGGACCAAAAAAAATTGACAGGGTAAAAAAACAGGCTTTTACCATGGACACTTTCCCCAAGAGTTTAAGACCCATGGAAAGCATCCAGATGGGTCATTCTAAGAACTTTAATTTATTACCACACATCTATAGGGGGCCGTTAATGCAGTTATTGGGTCGCAAAAAAGTGATAAAAGGCACTAAATCAGGTGAATACTTTCTTTTATTACGATTAATTGTTTACACTATGACGTATGTTGACAGAGTTGATGTAGTAAATGAAGTAAATCGTACCACGCAGAACTGATGATCAGGGGCCGAACCAGGGGAGGGGGGCGTGTGACTTGCCTCCCCCCCCATCTATATATTCCTGGATCCGCCCCTGTTACTAGTCCACCAGATAGCAACCAAAGAAACAAAGCGATGTCCACGAGGACCATCCAGGTTCAGAAGAACTATGCTGATTCGAAAGCCCTGATCATGAAGAGCTAGTTAAGCTGTATAATGCGTGCCGGGTGGAGGCGGTCGCAACCGTACCTATAGCTATCTAAGAAGACGGACGTCGCTGAAATGATTAAATAGAAGGTGATTAGCACTAGATGGAGAAGGAAAGTAGATTCTGGCACAGACTGCTAGGTACAGGGAAAAGATATATACCTAATTAGGATGATAAGTTAGCAGAATATCAATAAGTAGTAGGTTACTGAAAATGCCATACCAGAAAAGGAAAGATGAAATGGTTTCTTAGATAACATGTACACGCTTTACGGGGATATTGCTGGGAAAAAATGAGTTTATTTCTTACCTCACTTTGATGGAGGGGGGAATGGGTGGCCACTCCTATGGGTATGGGCTCCCAGCTGACTTGATAATGCTCGCAGCAAGAGCGGGGAAAGTGAAGCCCGGGCCAGGGGAACAGACCTCCTACGATCATACGTGGTAGTGGTGCTCATTGCGCGACAGTATGGATGAAAAGTTACGCAATTTCTTACTAAAGGAGGCCTAGGGTCAGCTGCCTGTTGGATGGGCAAAGATTGTGATGAGGTTGATGAAACCCGTGACACTTCTCGAACATTTTTTGGATCACAATCTGTAGTGAATGTAGCGGGAGGATTGACCTCCTGAGAGGGTCCCGGTGACTGTGGACTTTCCAGGGTTTCCTGAGGAGGGGTGGACATGACTCAGATGTTTCTTCTCTAAGTTTTATGTGTGAATGGGCGCTGGTTCGAATACACTCAATTTGGAACAATGAATGCCCCTGCACCCTAGGCCTGTTGATAACACAATGCAACACATCCTCCAAAACTGAGGGTCACGTTGTCGATTATGTAAAAAAAATGTGCCCTGGTGGGTAGGGCAGGGTAACTCATGATCATAGAGATATACAGTTGGTAGGCGGCTGTGCTGGATGAAGGGGATCAGTATAGGGGTACTTGAAATGGATATGCCCAGATGGGAGGGACGAGGAGAGCGTACAGTGAAATACGCCTGTCACCAATTTAAGTACAAGTGTGACTATTACCAAGACAGTGCGCTTCAAAAACCACAGGGGGTACACATCAGAGGCTGTACTTGTGGGTGATGTGGGGGTGATGTGGGGTGTGAATAGGTTAAGGCCGGCCATTAGTGGGCATTACCTCATATAGGATTCCAGACATAGCCATCCTAAGAGGTAATGCACAACCAAAGCCTGTGTCTAAACCCACACTTTATCGACCACCAAAATGAAAAACATTTTGAACGATTAAGAAGTTAATTTTAAATAGAGAATTAATTATAGTTCCCTATTTGGAAGCACCAAATCAGAATCTTCCAAAGAGTCGACGGAATTAAATACAATTACAGGGTTTCAAATACGTATACATGCAGGCATAACCCCCCTCCCCCCCCCCTTTATAACTTATAAAATGGAAATGAAAAAGGGAGGCGAGTGTCATGGTGACACTGGGGAATAGGACGATGGCGTGTTAGGCCAGCCAAGCCAAATTTAGCGGGGTGCGAACAAGCTAGTTGTTCCATTTATTACATACGCTGTGCTAGCCGGCAGTGTCTCGGCTCGCCCATAAAAAAACTTACAAAGGGGGCCTTTTAAACAACAAGTACAAGGCCTGATGCAATGTCACAGCATACTACTTAGGTTGTGGACCTAATAAGAATAGACGAGGCTGAAGCGAAGAGGGAGTATAGTGTACACGGATCTATACTTCAGAGACACCTGGTTTGTTTAATTGAAACATAGATGATCATGAACGAAAATTATGGGATTCGAACCCGGGCCAGCGACCATGCAAGTAGCAACCAGTGTTAATGTTGCTTAACTTTTTGGTTAAATATATCAAATGGGTCGAGTGAGTCCCCCATCAGATGATGACTTATAGATTAGTGTAATTGAGAGTATGGATTTAAACATTTCAAACAGGAACCATTCAGAGATAAAGGCTAGTATTGATAGGGACCCGGATACCTGCCAAATTGAATTATACTTTCACTCTAAGTCTTAAAGCCTAGGGGTGTTTAGACTTCCAAGCGCCTGCACCCTAAAACTCGGATAGTATGTCATAGTTTGTGACACTAACAAGATGGGTAAAGACCCCTGAAATTGACACCCTCCCCCCCTATAGAAAACAGGGAATAAATAACCCAAGATATGCATGAATCAACAATGATAGATAATTCAATAAAATTCAACTCGGTCTAAAGGAGGCAACCGCCCCTCCCCCAAGATCAGCCACTGAGGCCGAAACATAGTCACAGTACATTTACCCCACTTTTGCCCCCTCCAAATGAATCAGCCGCTGCTTGCAACAGACACGGTGGTAATGGAGTAAGCCTAATATCATACACTTTGCTAGGTTGAGTGTGAAAGGGTAGGTGTGTTAATGGAACAAACACTTTGAAGCTGAAAAGGGGGAAATGTTGTGTTAACAGCAGCACCTACCTCATGGAAAAGTAAGGCTACACTATCCTTTGCGATGGTTCGGGGTTAATAATATTGTGACTGTAAAAGGGATACTTGAATAGATGCACATCAAGGCCTACATTGGTGCAGGGATACTGACCCCCTGGAGCAAAGTTTAGGATAGTCATTTGAATGGCGCTGCAAGTATAATGATATTGTGCTGTTGCAGGGCTAATAGTGGGATATGACATACACTTATCCACACGGCATATAGCAAAGTGATTCAACCAGGGCCAAGTCTGCTTAGAGTATTAGATCAAAACTACCCTGTGTATAATTAAATAACCTGGCAAATGATAAGCCTGATTTTGTCTGTAGAAACATAGCCGGTGTTGTTTGGAGAGTGTACTGGGAAATGAGAAAAACTAGATAACAATATAAAGTAACATACCATTTATGCTAAAAACTAAAAAAAAGGGTTGCAAATAACAAGATCAATTTAAGTAATTATTGGAGGAGACACACAGGCCTTATAGACAGCCTTATAGACATTTAGCCCTTAACTTGTAGACAAAAGACCAGGACACATATACCAACTTGACTGTCGGTAGTCCTTCAGACCGACTGTCGGGGACTAGCCAGTCGGAGGTATTTACCTGAGGGATGCCACATATAACGACCAGTTGGTCACATAAACAGAGTACATTTTTAATAAGAAATAAAACATACAGTGAACATTAACAGTAATTGCACTTCACCAAATTAACTTCAACTTCAACATCTCATGATTACCAACCCGACGGATCCATCGGTAGAATTGCCAACATTCTAGTTTTAAGCCCATGACACATACACCAACTGACCCATACCCAACTGAACTGTTGAGTCGTGTCGGTGTATGTGTCCGGGCCTCAACTTAGGCTAGTCTAAAGAAAAGTCTGAAGAAACTATCCAGAGTGTGCCTGTCATAGGGATGCCTAGGCCTAGTATGGCTAGCTGTATGGGTTGTATTTTGTGGGAGTATTTGATTTACACAGTTTAATGGTATGGACGCACATCGATGCGAGGCAGACATAGGGGATTTAACGCGAACTTTGCACGGTTATATTGATGCACTGGTCAAGCACAATTGCAGCACAGTAACACTGTGCTTGTCCTTTTACACATGCGCGCAACTCTTCTGTGCCAGTGGGTGGGACTGGTATGACTGTGGTGATTGGCCGTCATATGCCTTGTGCTTGGAGGGGGGGGGGGAGTAGGACTGTCTCCACGCAGGAAAACTTGTGCATAAGACGGCTCTCCTACAGGCAGGGGGTCAGGCCCCTTGTCCCGCACATCCTGACGCCCGATGCCGGCAAAGTATCAAAGGGGATTTGACTGCGTAGGCGGGCAGGTGGTGCAAAGTTGAACTGCGACATTTTATGCACCTGTTATCACAAGCAGATTGTGAAGATACTATACCGGAGACGCACAGACTGATTGCACTAACTGTGATATTGATGCAAAATGTGTGGCGCGCAGCAGATTTCGGCAAAGACACAAGGCTCACTTTTTCCTGTGTAAGCACCTAGCACAAGACCCCGAATCCTTGCCCGACCCGAACCATAATGCCAGCCCCCACGTCCCAATCCCTCTAGGACCGAAGATCCTGGTGGCACATGAAACCCCTCCCACAAGTAGTATCCTAACCACCGTCAGCCACCGTGTGTGTGGCACATTTCAGAGAACCCTACGACCACTCGCCTGTTTCTTCCCCTGCGACTTGGCAGCAGACCCAGGCGAACGCTCACATAACTCATCCTGCTTGTGCTCTTGAGGTATCGAGCTTGACTGGGCTGACATCCATCAAGAGTACAAAATACCTACAGCAGGGAAACCATGGAAGAACCATCTGCTGGCCCCAGCTCCTATTATTCCCTGAGAACATCACATAAACATACACAAATAATAGCAGTAAAATGTCTTGGTACCCAGGGGAGTTTAAAAATAAATCATTCAACAAGAGTTGGATGATTTATTTTTCAATCCCCTGGGTGCCTAGGCTGACATCAAACTCAAAGTATGATTAAACTATAGATTCTTCAATTTGTTTAGTTGCAATCTATAGTTAAAATATCAATTTGTGTGAGTATGATAAACTATTATATAAATATTAGTGTTAAATATAAAGACACAATTGTTTGGTCTTGATACACTCTTTATTTACACATCAACCCAAGTTATATGAAGTCAAGGTGTGTATGCAAAGATGGTGGCCAGGCGCAAGGCCCATCCGCACTGGTAGTGGTATGCCTTGCATAAAAAAAGGGCTTAGGTCTTTTTTGATGGGAAAAGTTAATTTAAGAACAGATTTGGTAAGGGCAAATCATCCACATTAAGAAAGGTGATGGTGTCCAAAATTCTGTTGGGGCTAATATGATATTAAGCAGCCATCTTTAAAATTTCCTAGAAAATCATTTTTTATTAACTTTTTCATACATCACCTAAAAAGACATAATATATGTGAGTTCTAAACAATACGCAACTATTTTTTTGGAAGACCAAATCATCGTAATTCAGATAAGGTATGGTGTCTAAAGTGATATTCCAATTCTTTTAATGCTATGCCCCCCCCCCTTGAAAAAATCTTATTTTTTTATTCTTTTATGTATAAAGAACATCAAAAGACAAAATAAACAATGCAATAAAATAGATTTCAATACAATTTTAAAAAGTTTAAGTCACACACATTAAGAAAAGACATAGTGTCTAAGATTCTTCTTTGCTTAATAGGTATTAAGGAACCATTTTGAAAAATATATGTAATATCATTTTTCATTGTGAATTGCATGTATAGCATAAGACAGCCATAATAAATTGGGGTGTAACAGCAATTTGATGATGTCTTTGGAAAGCCAAATAATTATTAGTAAGAGACTTTTAGCCTTTATAGACATAAGCATATAATTATGGACCCGGAGCCCGCTTATGTTATTAAAGTTAACATAATACTGTGTTAGTGTCTAGGTTATTTTCTAGGTTCAGAACTCATGGTATATATGGCCACCATGAGTGCGGACTCAGTTTTTCTTTTAAATAAAAGTGATATACAGAGCTCTCCTAAGTAAACTATAGGAAACCTTGATTAGGAAAGTTGACTATGGAGGCAGTGGGTTAGGACGTGTTGGTGCGGACGTCCCGGGAATTTTAATTTGTATCGATCAACATCTTACTGGATCCTGAAAACCAAAAGCTACGGGCAACAACAATTAAACAAGAGTCACACACTAGGGATATGGAGCGGGGTCTGCAAGCCCTTGAATTGGAAAGTGCAGAACTTGATAATGCTAATCGCCGTCACAATCTTTCAATCGAAGGAGTCCCAGAAACTGATGGGGAAAACCACAAGGCCATTGCTGTTGATATTATTACTAAAATTGCTCCCACAATTCCTAGAAATGATGTAGACATAGCTATAGGTCAGGCCTTGGTAAGGGATCGAGACCGATCATCGTGATTGTGCACTCATTAGAGCTCAGGGATTTTGTCCTAGCAAATAAAAAAAATTGCTTCTCAAGATCCCAGAAATGAAGAGAATATGGGTTAACACAGATTTAAACCCTGTGATTAGAAAGAAGCGTAACGAAGCAAGAGCAGTCGTTAACCTGGCCTCTAAGTTGGGTATGAATTCAAAACAGAAAGGGACGGGAGTAACCATAGACATGATCAATTATGGCCCTAAAGATATTGCTCAAAATCTCCCAGATCAAATCAAGTTGGCCTCGACCAAAACGAAGAAGTTAAACAGTGTGACTGCATTTGCAAGCTACCTGGCCCCTCTTTCTAATATGTTTGAGTGCCAAATTCAGCTCAAAAGCATCACCTCCATGTCAGTTGAACAAGCTGCCTGTTATAATAAGGCTAAATTTGCTGGGCATGAGAAAGCCATGCAGCAGATTTTAGATACCCCATGCCCGTACACTGCTAAATGCATTGCCCGGTCGATATATTCCAAGGCATGGAATCAGAGAAGCGAGTTGATTGTGAAAGAGATCATGAAAGAGAAATATATCCAAAATAGACATCTCAGGGATATTTTGTTTGCAACAGGAGATGACATCCTAAAAGAAGCTACTCTAGATCCATGTTGGGGGGTTGGTTGTACCCTACAGTCTACTCAACTTCAGGCTGGCTCTTTTAAAGGCGAGAACATCATGGGAAAAATGTTGCGAGAAATCAGGATTGAACTCCGCGCATTATACCTGTGACCAGTCAATTGGCACACACTGCATCACCTGAATGCTCAACTGACCTATATATAGGTGACCACTCTGCAACTACCTGTTAACATCTCAGATCAACATACCGTGCACTGCTCTCCTGTAGACCACTTGAACTTACCTACAAGAACTGACTGGTATTAGACCTATTCCGAGGATTTCAAAAGACTAGTAAACCTCCTCCTATGCTGAGTTTCTATACCAGCTGAGAATATCTGTTTGTATACACGTAGCTATTCTGTTGGACCAAAGGTACTGTATTAAACATTCCTCATTGCTTACCCTTGCATTGGTTGGGAAGTCACATCAAGGCTTTAATAATTACTAAATCTTAGAGTTAAGACTTGTTGGACGGTCCTCTACCTTTGCATCGCGTTGGAGAGGTATCCTCCCCCCCTGTGATTGTTCTCTATTTGTACTAACATATTTTAGGTCGAGTCATACAATGGTTAGGGTATATATTGTATCTGATTCGAGGGGCAGACCACTTAAACAAGAACTAATGAAGCTTACCAGTGCTGAAATTATAGTATACGTAATACCTGGGGCAACAATGGAGCAACTTGTAAAAAGGAGCAAAGACGTTGTATTATTTGATTGGAGAGCAGAACTCCTGTATATATACAGTGGTGTATGTAACACGAATCACCTGAGGAAATAGCTGCTAATCTAATGTCTATAATGAAATCTGGTTTTAATGACATAAAGAAAACTCAGCCAAAAACACAGGTTATTTTCTTGCCTATTGTGGGGATAGACATTGTTAGTTACAACAAGTCAGAAAACTAAGCTGAACTTTGCTGTTACTGCAGTAAATACTGCCGTCACTAACTTAAATGACAGTAATGGCTTTGTCACACTGCAGACCTCCTCTCTGGTACATCACAGTACCGGGAATGGAGGATGTTCCCACAGGTACAGAAAATACATGGACAAAGATGGTTGTCATTTCTCTGGAAATTGATGATATTGCAGTCCTAAATGTTCCTTGGTATGAATGATTCTAATCTAACACAATGCCTGTAGATTGGTTTCCAAATGTTCCAGAATTAACTAGAATGTGTTCCAAGTTTCCTGAATTAAGTCCAAAGTGAGCTCCTAGAATGTTCCAAGTTTCCAGCTCCTGGTTTTAGTCCAAGTCACACACACAACACAATAGAATGTATTGGTTGGTCCTATAAACCCAGCTTCGCTTCAGCCACCGAGAGGTCCGCCGCTCACTGCCGCGCGCCAATGACTGACTGTTGCGGGCTCGAGCTGAAGCTATAAACGCAAGGACGCCCTTCCTGATGGATAGGCGGCTCGACGGACAGGCCGCTATCCGTCGGCGTCCGGTGAGCAGGCGGTGACGTCAGTCGGTCACTCCGGTGCGCGTTTGGGGTGGAGTCACCTCAGGCGACCTCTGAGCGCCCGCGACCCGAGCAGGGGCGGGCGTCATTACCATAAAACACACCTAACGGGATTGCCTTAAGGGCGGTCTGACGGTTTCATTTGTGTGAATGTTTCTGACAACGAGACGAGTTAAGAAAGAGTGTTCTGTAGAGACAATATTGATAGACATTTATAAAATGACAACGTTGTGTTTCGCAACAACACAATGTGTTCTTTGAGGCATTTTTCTCTGCTCGGCCTGCTCATTTTGATATAAATTATATAATAATTATTGTTTCTCTGTTCATATAATCATTTTCACTTAAGGTGTTTTTCCATATGTGCGTTGCAGATGCGTTTTTTCCATAAAGGGTATGCGGAGGCTATCTGGAATTCCATATATGGAAAAATACCTTGTATGGAAAAGAACGGATTCACAGCGCATGTATGGAAATGCACCTTTAAGCTACGTTTCTATATGTCTGTTTTTTGGCCTCTGTCATCCGTCATACGTCGTCCATCATAGAATGCTCCCAGAGCAACTCTACCACAGATAGCAAATACCTTGACTTTTACCTGCAGGTTAGCCTTGATAGGGATGCATGCTGAGTAAATAATGTTGACAGATTATGAGGCTTTAGCATAGGAATTTTCATTAATCAAGTCACTATTTATAGTTTGACATGAAGAAATTATAAAGATAATCATTTTAAAATCAGTGTTCATATACATTACATATTTTCCAAGTTGTTGTAAAATTCATTCATTATACATGGAAACAACACAATTTTCCATTTATTTTCTATAGTTTTTCCAGGGTTTTTGTCAACAAAATTGGTCAAAATTAGCCTGCAGGTGCTTAAAATACTATAAATCAGCTATCCGTGGTTGGGTGAATGGTAAAGAACAGGATGCGACAACGAATAGGATAGGATGCGTCAATGTATGACGGAGGCCAAAAAACTGACATATGGAGACGTAGCTTACAGGTCCGTCCGTCCGTCCCCTCCCTACCCTCCCTACTTCCCCCTCGCCCCCATACACCCACTTAGACTTCCAAGTAGACTTCTCGGCACCACTCTGGCGCCGTGACATTATGTGGAGGCATTCCGCTTGACTGGTGGAATACGCGTTATATTCACGGCCTAGTTCTATTGTTCTCCCCGTCCACCGTGGTATATTACCTAATAAACCACGGTAGACGGGGAGAACAAAGGAACTAGGCCGTGGTTATATCACATATTGGTTGCAATGGAGCGGAACCCTATAATCTTACGGGTACAGTGGTCATTGCTTGACCAAGGAACTAACTTTTCTTTCACATTTTTGCATATAATTCTTTTACTATTCATCAGAGCTATGAATAGTATGCAGTAAAATGTAGCCAGTAATCTTGTAAACATAATGCACATGCCACATATTTCATTTCTAAACGATTTCTATTTTTAATGATTTAATGAAAAAAAAAAAGTAATGGAAAAAAATTACTTTTATCTCTCATCAAATTATAAAAAATCTAAATACTTTTCGAAATCAAATATTTGATACATGAATCCCTTCACAAGGTTCTTAGCTACATTTACATGCATAATATTTGGAAATCTAATGAGTATTAAACGAGTTATGAGCTTAAATACAAAAGAATTACCCGTGGTTTATGTCAGATAGAGCACTTGTCAGGAGGGTACTTGAAATACCCCACTCAGCTACCGTCCTCTGTAGTCACATCAATCATTCAATCAAGTAATTTATAATAAATTCTTGAGTAATGTCTTTTGCTTTGACTTAAAAATTTGTAAAGACGGGGCATTCCTAATATCAACATCAAGATCATTCCAGCTGGAGCCTCCTGTATACAATACAGATCTCTGTGATTTTGTTTTAGTGAAATCAGGAATTTGAATCAAGGGAGCATCATATTTCCTCAATGGCAGATCCCTAGTATCTCTGTATCTATCTGTTCTAGATAAAGAAAACATAAAATTTAGAAGATGTGCATTCCTTCTATCCTCCAAGAAGTTTAGATTAGCCAATCTATGAGTCTCAATATTGTTATGCCTAGGAGGTAAATTTAGACACAGTTTTAAATTTTGATTTTGTAAAGTTTGTAATTTAGTTAGCTTTTTAGTAGATGCTTTACTATAAAAGAAATCTCCATATTCTATATATGGTAGAATCATTGCTTTATAAATATGAAGACTAGCCTGTGCAGTTAAATATTTCCTGATTTTTCTTAACACATAGCTCTTGTATGTGACTCTGTTTAATGTATTAGCTAGATGGAGGTCAAAATTTAGTTCCTGGTCCAGAGTCACTCCCAAGTATTTGTAATTATCAGTTACATTTAGCATTTCCCCATTTGAGAGTATCTCTGGATCCAGGACCCTCTTAATTTTATTTCTGTTACCAAAAACCATCAATTTGGTTTCTTTGCAATTTATCGTCAAATTGTTTTGTTCACACCACAAAGCTATATGATTAATATCATCTTGGAGGTTTTTCTGTGCAGTTTCAAAATTAGTATGAGATGTTAATAAAAAGGTGTCGTCTGCATACAGCAAAACATTACAGTGCTTAAAAATATCAACCATGTCGTTAATATAAATTAAGAATGCCAGAGGTCCAATGATACTGCCTTGGGGAACTCCATTTACAATATTCTTGGCTTTAGATGTTTTGTCGTTGGCCATTACCGCTTGCGACCTGCATCTCAGACAGTCTTCATACCATTTGACACTATTTTCCCCAAATCCTAGGTGGATAATTTTCTTAATAAATGTTTTATGGTTAATGGTATCGAATGCTTTAGAAATGTCCACAAAGCATGCCAGAGTTAATTGATTTTGTTCTGAGTTATTTGTTATAACATTACAAGCTTCAAAAATTGTTGAAACAGTTGAAAATCCCGGTCTAAAACCCCCCTGAAATGGTGTTAAAAGTTGGTGGTTATCTAAATACTCTAAAGTCTGTGAATGTATAAATGTTTCTAATAATTTCCCAGGTAATGGTAATAAGGATACAGGTCGCAAGTTGTTCACATCCATCCTGTTGCCTTCCTTTTCCAAGGGGACAACCAGCGCTCTCTTCCAGGCGTCAGGGAAAACACCAGACACAATAGAAAGGTTACAAATATGTAGTATACAGTTTGGTAAACATTTGAATGCAGTTTTCAAAATTTTAGAAGACAGGAAGGGAATAGCAGATGATTTTGTAACATCAATATTATTTATCTCCTTAACCATGTCCTCTAGTTGAATAGGTGAAAAATTGAAGGTGTCTTGTATTGGGGGAGTTGTGGGCACCCAGTCACCAGCCAGATCACTGGCAAGTTTAGTACCAATATTTAAAAAATAATCGTTGATAAAATCAGCAGTGTCTTTACTGTCAATTTGCTGGCCATTATTTTCCAAATTGATCCTTTTATTTTTAGAACTTTTATTATCAGGGAGGACAGATTTGATATTTTGCCAGAACTTTTTGTGATCTTTCGCATTCTCATGTAGTCTGTCTTTAATAAAATCTGCCCTAGCATTTTTCACCAATTTATTGACCGAATTTCGTGTTTTCCTAGCAACTTCCCAATCATTAGGTATTTTGTTTTTTTTAGCCTTTGCCAGTAGTCTGTCTTTATCTACTATCTGTTCGAGGATTTCATTTGTTATCCATTCAGGCTTCATTTTTTTTATATTGATTTTTTTAACAGGACAAACTCGATCCAATTCATCCTCTATTATAGTTTTAAATAATTCCCAAGCTATATTCGGGTCTATGGAATCAAGCATCGATCGATGATCAGTATTTTGAAGTTTATATATAAAATCTATTTCATTGAAATTTCTATAACTACGTCCATAAAAATGTGTTTGGTCTTTCACAATTGCCTGTTTTTTCCTCTGAACAAATATTGTTTCATGATCACTGATGCTCCAGCCCACAACCCCCGACTGCAAAACTATATCAGAGTTGGTAAAAATCACATCCAACATAGTATTAGAATTATTTGTTGCATATCTCGTAGGGACATTGATTAATTGCTTTAAACCAAGTTCCAACATTGAGTTTTTTAAATGTTTGGAATTTTTCTCTCTGGTTTTAAGCATGTTTATGTTGACATCACCCAATACAAATACTTCTTTGTTATCAACATTCAATAAATGTTCAACATCAGCACACAAAGTATCAATAAAGAGATCCATATTGCCTTTTAGGGGCCTATAAACAGAGCATATATAAATCGGTTTATTCTTTGTTACTTGGATTTTAACCCATATAGTCTCAATATTCTCATTACTTCTATTAAAATATTTCAAAGAGTCTTGATTAACATCAATACCATCCTTTATATACATTCCAACACCACCACCAGCCTTGACCTCGCCCTTAGGTCCTGTAATTAATCTATCATTTCTAATCAATCTATACCCTAGAATGGTGGCAATATTGTTTGGAATATATTTGGTTAACCAAGTCTCCGATATAGTAAAAACATCTATTTTATTGTTATTTAGGTAAGTTTCGATCTGATCTATTTTATTGAGGAGACTTCTAGTGTTGGTATGTGTAATAATCAGCCCCTTTAACTCATTAAAATTAACCATTAATGACTTTGGAAGCAAAGAACAAATTTGTTAAACATAGATGTGACACATTAACACCAAAACCATATTGAGTCAAGATAAACCCATCAATAATATAACAGGAGGTTATGCAAACATTGCTTCCTCCTATATTCGAACATGGACAATGCATTGAATAAATCATAGGTGTGCAACAAACTTGATCAACACTCCGCGTTGAGTAAACAAAAATTCGTAAACAATTAACTAATCTAAGATCGAGCTGATTGGATAACCCGATAGACCACGTCTTCAACAAGGCAGAGGTCACGTAGGGTATTCCATATGGCTCACATAATCCACATTATTTGTTATTGTTGATAGCTTTTACCATTTTTTTAGCCCAGTTCGATCTTACCTCATCCTTCGGATGGATGCCATCAAAAAGTAGATCATATTTGTGAACCAATCTACCATTTGATCTAGTATGGATACTATTGTTTATCCATGGAGTACAGACATTCGTGTCAGTATTTATAGACACTATAGCACGATTCAGATGTATAACAGATTCGTTGATTACTGTTTGTTGATCACGGTACTCAGTGACAAGATTTGCCGTACATAGGTTATACCTATCAAATTCAAGGCCGATTACTGGGCACACTACAACTCGGTCCGTATACGGGGCTAACAGGACAGGACGTGGAGTTTTTTTGGTCTCATCGTATTGACCCAATTGGTACACTGCTTTACAATCCTCAACCTTAATTGTATTTTTCATATCTGCGAACAATTCTTTTATGGTTACACAAATATTTGTGTTCACGTCTTCTTTTAATCCATGTATTATTAGATTCGCCCTTTTTTTCTCCCTCTCCTCTCTCTCCACTTTTACTTGTAGGTCGAATAGTGCACGTCTAGCCTCGGTCAACTCGGTGTTGATGTTATTTTTACCTGTGCGTTGAAAGCCTCTTCTAGGCCAGTGCAAACCCCTTCTAGTTTCTCAATCCGCCCTGTTTGTTTCATAATATCTTGTTTATGCACTACTATATCAGCTGTATTGGTATTTACATTTTTTCTCAACGCTTCAAGATTAGAGTTTACCTCAGCAAAGTTGAGATCAATTTTCTGGAAGTTTTTCTCGTTGTCCTCCTTGGTAGAACGTAAGAGGTTGTAAATGTCGGTAATCGTCGGGGGGTTTGTTGGTGCTGGCGGAATAGCACTTGGACTATGGCTTCTTAGATGCATTTTGCCCTCCTTCAACATTTTCACAGTAATAGATCCGTATAGGCCTTGTTATCCGATCTAAATAATACTACGTCTGTTGATTCACTCAGTAGTCTTTGACTCAGCTCAGAGTAATTCCTATGTCGTTAGTAATTTTACCAAAACAGCGGAGCGTTGACTCACTGCGTGTTTACACCGCCATCTTAGCTGTCCCCCTATGATCCCCCTAAGCAATGTACTATTTTATCTTTTTACTGTTTAAACAAAGCGAACTGAACTGGATTTATATGGACCAAAAACTTAAAAAATCCTTTGATGAATTAGTTTATTCTTTTACAGGGAACATAGTCTGACTCAAATTGTAATCATGCTGAAGTTTCATTGTGACAAACTCATAACTGTCATACAGATTGCTCAACATACAGTAACTCTAATGAATACAAGCACCCAAATGGCCCATAAGACATTGAGTTGTGCATCTAGGATGATAATGATTATAAGTATATCCATGCATTTTTAAGGTATGTCATGTTATTTTAACGATATCATCTCTCATTTGACAAGTTAAGGACAAAATTATGTAGTAATCAATTAGGATTAAATCAACCCAAATTGGTTTTTATGCCACATTTCCAATTAAGTCAGATGAGATCTTAAACAAAAACGGTCTAAAAATCCCAAGAATATATTTCTACAACTTGGTTTATCAACTTCCAAGTTAAGTCTTTAAACTGTAAGGTCCAATGATTTTGACCAAAATGGCAGTTTTTCTGTAACTGTCCATAGACATTATCAACGACAAAAGCAAACAATATGCCAAAAAAGTAAGGAAAATGATACCATTTCAAAAGACATGGCATGTTATTTTATCATACATAGTTCATGAGAAAGAAAGAAATCAACCATTTTTAAATTTTCACTAATCAAGCACAAGTTACGTAATTAAACAGTGTTTGCATACCCAAATCCATTGGAACCATCTTGATTCAGAGTCCCTAGGATGCCATTAGTTGAAAAGAATAGAAAATCCGTGGCCAGAGGGCTCACCATGTAGGGTAGATTATGAATTTTTTTTTTTTTTTTTTTTTTTTTTTTTTTTTAATTTGAAACAACTTCACATACATAAATCTGTTCGTGTTCTTCCAGTTGTTAAGATGGGATGGTAGGAATGATGGATGGGATAATAAGATGAATATAATGATTAATGAACAAGATGAACATTTGAAACGAAAAGAAAAGTATCGAGGCTTATATATATATATAATGCCCATATATCAGTACACGAGTCCCGGGTCAACATCTAGATCAGACCTATGTTAAATGATCATATTCTTAAATTTTACCTTAGTAGTGGCTCGTTGTACATCGGTACTCAATCTATTCCAAAGTTTTACACCTCGATAGAAAGGACTATTCTGGACCTTTGTCAATCTAGTATAAGGTGTATTAAATTTAATTTTGCTGTTAGCCCGTAAGTCAATTTTTGGCCGTTCTATGTTTATCACATTGGGAATACTACACTGTCTATACATGACACAAAGAAGATGTTTCTTCCGACGTTCCACCAATTTTTCTAATTTATATATTCTCGTTTTCTCTCTGGGTCTATAATTATATGGTCATACATATGAAGGCTAAAAGTCTCTTACTAATTTGGCTTTCCAAAAACATCATCAAATTGCTTTTACACCCCTATCTATTATGGCTGTCTTGTATGCCATGTATAAAATTCACAATGAAAAACAAGTTTTCATACATTTTTCAAAATGGTTCCTAAATACCTATTAAACAAAAATGAATTTTAGACACCATGTATTTTCTCAATGTGTATGAGTAAGTGTTTAAAATTGCATTGTAATCTATTTTATCACATTGTTTATCATGTCCTTTGATGTTCTTTATACATAAAAGAATGAAAAATGATTTTCTAAGATTTTTCTATAAGGGGGGCATAATATCAAATGAATCAAAATATCACTTTAGACGCCATACCTTATCTGAATTAGGATGATTTGGTCTTTCAAAAAAATAGTCGTGTATTATTTAGAATCCACATATACTATGTCTTTTTAGGTGATGTATAAAAAAGTTAAAAATAGTTTTTCTATAAAATATTAAAGATGGCTGCTAAATATCATATTAACCCCAACAGAATTTTGAACACCATCACTTTTCTTAATGTGGATGATTTGCCCTTTCCAAAACTATTTTCAAATTAACTTTACCCCTCAAAAGAGACCTTATTACACATGGCACACCACTATGGTTGATAACAGTGCTTGCAATATCTTTAAACTGACCATTCTTTGGGTATAAGTACTTGCGAAAATGACCAATAGCCATTGCAAAGGAATTATTATGTCAGTGGCCATGGGAATGCTACATTTTCAATTTTGCTGGCATGCAATAAGTTTATCAGCCCTGACATTGTGTTCTCCATACAATAAATTTGTCAGACCTATGAGTGTCACACTCATCAGCCCCAGTGAATGGGCTTGAGGCTTGTAGGGTTGCCCAGCCCTGAGGTGTGCAAGCTAGGATGGTGCACCTATCCACAAATTCTCTTCTTCTCTTAGAAGAAATCTCTGTGTGTTTTCTTCTTGAAGAGCAATGCCAGATAATTCCTCTTGTTCTCTGGTACTTTAGAGAATGAGAATTCCTTTCTCTTAAAGAGACTCAATTCCTCTATTTTCATAGAGAAAGAGTTTTCATTCTCTCTTCTCAGGGAAGAAAGAATTCTCAGTCTTTCTCAGAGAATGAGAATTTCTTGATGCTTAAGAAGAGAGGTTTAGAGAATTTCTTGTTAGAGAAGAAGAGAACGTGTGGATAAGGTGCACTGGGATAGCTACAGGCCTGCCAACCCATGATGGGCAAAATACGGGACAACTGAAGGGTATGTGGAGGGGTGTGTGTATAGGAGGCTGACATTTTAATGAGGGATAGATTCTGCTGATTCTTTTCTTTAGGAAAATATTGATGAAAACTTATAAAAACATATTCATATAATTAGTGAATGTCTTCTAAAAAATTGATAAACAATTTTAAGGAAATTTTGAAGGTAAATGGTTGCATATGAGGCATATTTTAAGCAGAACCAGTCCTTAATTTCCTAACACAATTACTATTTCGAATTCCTCATTTTGCCGGACATTTGTGCCCCTTTCCATGACGTCCAAGACAGGGGTTAAAATCTGGGACTGTCCAGGAAAATCCTGAACAGTTGGCAGCCCTGTACCACTCAGGCCTACTTGGCCAGCTCAGGCTTCTACTTTATCAGCATATTTGGAGCTTTCATTGGATGATAAAATATAGAAGACCCTTAGGGGTCGTCCTCGGGTCTACGGAGGACCCTCTGGTCAGTGTACGACCCGTGGCCTTCGGCCTTGGGTTGTACACTGACTGACGGGTCGTCCATCCACCCTGTGACGCCCCCAGTGGGCCTTCTTATATTAATACCAGCCGGCTAGAGACTGATTACATGCGCCAGGTCTACAGCGCGGACTGCCCATACAGCTCTTCTTATATTCGGGAAATGTATATATCTGAGATGGTGTACTTTTTATTATTGCTATTTCAGAAGCAAAACATTTCCTCTTAGTTTAGATAAATATTATAGAAAAATATATCTTAAAATGTGGGATTTAGGGGCACAGCCCCTGATTTATACATACAGAGTCCGCATATACAATTTGTGTCTACATACATGGGCACAATCCTGTGCACACAGAACCATCAGTATGCATGGGTATTACCCCTACGTTCATTAGAAACACTACAAGCACCGGTTCCCAGTTTCATTCCTGCACATACAACCTCAGCCTGGGGGCTCTGGCCGCAGAGATGGTAGTGGAGGTAAGGGGCGGCGGGCTGCCCTATTTGGCCCAGGAGTAGGGGAGCCTACTGGACAGGGCTAAACTTCTCATGCAGCAAGGTGTGTATAGTAATTCACCCTGTAAGCACCAGTCATACTGCTCCCTGCTGCACATTAATAGTAATGCACCCTACATGTACTAGTAGGTCATACTAGTGCCACTGACATGACACAGCTAAACTTTGCCTGCTGCAGGATGTCAATGGTAATGCACCCCCGAAGGCACCATTTGTACTGATGCATTTGTCCTACTTGTTCTAACAAAATGGTCTGTTTTCTGTTTGGTAAAAGGCCCTAGTGACCTTTAAGAAAGCCTTCTGATAGAGCAGATTTAAAAGCAGAATCTATGTTATGTTTTTCTAACATTAAAGCCCCATACAAGGATTGGAAATTCAGTACTTTGAAATGTGAAAGTGGCTTCAGCCACTTGATTAATTCTGAAGTTGATCTAACATTTAGCCTATTGGCTGTTGTAAACACATAGGTTAATGAAGGAAGATTCTTAGCATTCAGTTCTGATGCTGTCAAATCAGATTGTATAACAAGTAGAGGTGATTTAGATGATCGTATTTCATGTGGTACAGATGGGTGGTTCAGGAAAACGTGTTCACGATAGACATTTCGAAACTTGGCATTAAATGCAGTTATGTTGACAATCTGGAGAAGATTACAGGCAGGAGGGTTTCCAGGTTTCATGAGGTAAAACTTGCAGGTAGGTGTTTTGCAGCCATTACAATGAAAAGAAGGCAGTATAACAATCCTTTTTAAAATATTACCAATTAATAGGGCCTCTTTAAGAGCCTCGATCTCAATTGCTCTTGTTCTTCTTCCAAAGTCAATTGGGTTCCCATATGTTAAGTATTTAGCTTGAGGATCGGAGTAGTAGCCATTTATGTCTAGGAACCACAACAGATGTTCCTTGAATCGATACTCTTTTGCTTCACTTGTTGCAATGTAATTGTTGTGTACCATTACACACTGTGTACAAGGGTTGTCAAAAGCAAAATTTCTGTTGCCTTTTCTAAAGTATACAATTCCATTTGGGAATAGATTCTCAGACAAAATTTTCACTTTTATGGTTTTATCTTTGATCATGCCTCTCATAAGTACATTAATTGCAAATTGATGTGTCACATTGGTAAATATCAAAGAGGTAGACAGAAGCTGAATGGCAACAATTGTAGGTTTTGTCAAGAAGAAACCAGTGTTTAATGAAAGCCCATCATCTGGCATCTCCATATCACAATCAGAACAAGTAAAAAATGGAAGGGGGTTTCTTAAGAAAGAAATATCAGCATCAACCAATAGGACTTTATAACCAAGTTTTAGAGCATCAAGAACAATTTTTGTTTTCATATGAGTCTTCCTTATATAACTAGATGTCCCAAAGGTACTTGATGTGTGACCATCAGCATCCTGTGAATAATAATACTGAGAAATACCATACTTTGAGAGAATGTTGCTTGCCAATGAATGTGATGTAACAAACAAATAGTTTGTAATTCTCAGTTTTTGCAATGAACCAAAATAGAAGTTCAGTGATTGGTTGATGAACCCATAATCAGTCGAAATCAGGAGAATTAGCTTGTCCTCATCAGCCTTATGCTTTAAGGCATCAGCATAAGTGTAATACTTGTGTAAGGCATCGGATTTCTCATGAGTGGTTAAGTGTACTTCCGTAACCTTGGTGGATATTGCCTGTAATATTTTATTATGGTATCCAAAGTGTAAAAGAATATAAACAGCTAACATGACAAACACCTTGTGAAAATTACCATTTGTAGAAAGGAACAACATTTTGGCTGAAAAAGCATAAAAATGCTTAAATTTAAATGAAAGTTGTTTGAAGATGTATTGACTATTTTCCTTCACCTTTACTCCATTTACTTTACTACAAATTTTGATTATATCTAAGGCATATCTAAAGCATGCACACCATATAGAATATATCAACTGGAATTTGAGAGAGATATGTTCTTTACTTTTTTAATAAAACATAGTTGTTCTTTAATTTCTTGATAAAAGTTAATATAATGAGTAATATACAATGTAAATATGAAAAAAAAGATGATTCTTTTTAACGGTTATTAAATGTCATGTAAAGATAATAAGGTGTTTATGTTTTAAAGATAGTTAAAGCCTTAGATGTTTAATAAATGCACTTAAGTACATTGACAAGCTTCACGTGTAAGATGCTTATAACCTCTGATACCCAGTAAAGATACTTAAAATATGCTAAAATGATGTCTGTATAAGTATGATTAAAACATTTCATGTCAATTAAACCTGTGTAAATTTTTTGGAAATAAGTACACTTAAAGTATATCACAGACTCTTACACTCAGTTAAGGGACTAAGACGTGTTGAAATTTCTTTTGATTTAAATGTGCTTAAAGCCTGAAATATGACTTAAATGCAGTAAAACAAATTATAGGAAAGACTAAGCAAATATGTGTATAAACCCTTACAATGTGAAACTTACCATATTGAAGTTACTTGTAAAGCAGAGTCAAGGTGGGCCATTACAACCTCTGATTCAGTACAAAAATGTCATTGAATGTTGACCTTTAATGTTTTTACTTTTCCAGGTAAAGGTGCAGTAAATGTCACGTAAAGGTGATTAAAGAGGGCAGTTAATCTTGTTAGGGTGGAACTTAAAGGCCAATTAAAAGTTATTTTTCATGTAGTGTGGGTTCTTCAAAATTACAAGCTACATATTTTGTGACCATCCACTATTATCACAATTGATGGTGATAATTGTGATTTCAAAACAAATATTTAGATCTTTTGCAAATACATGTTCTTTAATTCTTTCTGAGACAACCTCATTGATGCACTAGATTTAATAAACATTGAATTCATAAAACCTATAAATCTGTGACCCCTCGTGGGAAATAGTGTAAACCATTTTCAAATATTCCTACATATAATAATATTATGTCAAAATATATTATATCTGTTTCCCTACCAAGGTTATGTGAAAATACCCCTTATTTGGCTAGTGTTCTTTTTTGAACACTATACCTAAATAAACCAGACACTATTAATTCTAACTAACAATTTTAACCGTTCTTATTATCACAACTATTCATCAATATCTATTTCTCATTAATGAGAAATGATGGGTAATATATTTCCCTTCCGGTCTGTCAATAGAAATAGGCATACTCTTATATATATATATATATATATATATATATTCATAGAACAATATAGCAATAAGATTTGTTACTTAATCTGTACTTGTATTTGGATGTGTTGATTTTTAGGTAGGGTATCCTCTTCCTTTCTTTCACCTCCATACCTGATTGTTATTATCACCTAAAATGTTATAGTTTGAAAGATTGTTTATATTATCATAAATCATATCACACACATTGTGTATATATCATCCTCACCAAGACAACTATTCGAAGAGCACATGTATTTTGTGAAATAGTCTAGACTCAATAAAAAAAAGATAAATAAAAATTAAGATCTTCAATATGCAAGCAGATTTCACTAGAGGAAAGAATCAGACTTTTCTTAGAATGCTTGAGAATAATAGTCTATTTGTTGCAGTGGTTCATGGCTAAGTAGGTATCATACTGTAATAAGTCTGATGTTAAGGAATTAGGTAAAGTTAAGATAATGGTTTCAGCCATGTGAAATGCCCCTCAAGTCAAGTACCTTCATTTTTCCTAAAGGCAGAGACAAATAATGGAGTTAATTCCAGGTGTAGGAGGAGTTGGAATTGGAATTCTTTCGACCAAAAAAATAGTGTTTTAAAGGTCCTTGCAGGAGCAACAACCAACTGCATTACCAGCACAAAAGGTCTGCAAAAAGCACTATACGCACAAATTTACATTAATCAGTGTTACCCTGCACAAATGTGTATTAGTATGAGTGGTGCCTACAGGGAGTCATTACTATTGACGCCCAGCAGCAGGCAAAGTTTACTTGTGTCCTGACCCACTGCACCAGTGTGACTGGTGCCAGCAGGGGTGCACTATACTACTATTGCTGCACAGCAAAGTATGTGACATTTGACCGTTTACATAACGCCCTCCACCCCTGCCATCCCACAACATACTCACACCTAAACCCAGTCGGTATGACCAGCCTGTATGCCTGAGCCCCTGTAGCTACTAGCGACCAAGGAGGAATCTATAATTGGCACTAAAAAGCAGAGAGAGTAAAGTTAAAATGGAGGTCTGGCTCATGAGATAGTGTGTGGACATATTTGTTTTGGATGTGATGCCTCTGTAGGTGGCCATTCCATGGTCTTATAGGGCCCTCACATCTGAGTTACTATTCATTCAGATCATTAGGTTGGGGAAACAGCCCTTTTCTCAATGAGTTACCTGATTCTAATCCACACAAGGAGACAGCCACTGGTGCAACTTGGAATAGAAATACAGTTTTGTTTACCTTATAGCGATTGCATAGAGAATTTATTTCATAAGGTTATGCAAATTTTATGTGATCGTAAAGAATCATTTAAATGAAGTTCAAATGACAGATTGAGCGATCTAAAAAATTTTAAATTTAAAACATTTATGACTCGTACAAGTCAATTATGAGTCAAATCTTACTCTGAGGTGGTAGCGCTGAGTACAAATGTCTATTATAAGCATGTCAGGAAATGTTTGGCAAATACAACATATTCTAGAAATTTTCCTTTCTTTTACACTGAAAAACTGAACAAATTGATTTCACTAAAAAATGCCATGAATGATGATTAGGCCCATCTAATCACAAAAATGTCCCCTATATCATGGAATTCATTTTACCCATTCACGGGAAGAATTTGATCTCATACATTAGACAATCTCGGGCCTGGTTGAATCGCTTTGCTCTATACCGCCTCAATAAGTGTAAGTTTTCCCCCGCCATTAACCCCGCAAATGCATAGTATTACAATCTGACTTATTGCACACGCAGTGTTTATTGTACTATTGCTACTATTTTACTCCTACTTTCTAAGTTTCCCTACGCCTTCTGGGGTGTCAAGAAGTGTTGATCAGAGTGTGTTAACTATATTGTTCCACCAAAGTCCGTGTAGCTCATAATACTTTTAAGACCCTCAACTTTGGCGGCGTCTTAATGTGTCTACACTCCATGTAAGCACCAATTTAATGGGCGCGTCTTTCCGCAGTTCTCCTGACTCTGGCCATATGCATGTGTGGTGCGACCTGAAAGATTGGTTTCCCCTAAATCTAGTAGAACAAAGGTTGGTTTGTGTGTAATCTCTGCACTTATGCAAATGGCGCTTGGTAGCACTCAGCCAAGCGAGTAGCTCATCCATCTATCAACAGCTGAGCAAGGATGACCTCGAGCTCTTGGAATCTTACTCCGACTAAGGGCAAGCGCAGCCTAAGGCTTAAGCTCCGTGTAAGTTACATTTAAATCACACCACTTCAATAGTTCATTCTCTTTTGCTAAAGATATTTAAAAGATAATTTGTAATAGCCTGTTTTTGTTACCGCCTACCCACCGCATCCCGTAGCGTTGGGTGGGTTTTGTAGCGTTTTTCAGTTTCATTTAATTTACAGTTGTCACACACTCACGCACTCTATATATATCCGATCTATATTCAGCCAACCACAAGTCCCAAAGTAGTTGATCGCGAACCAGTGGTCATCTTGGACGATGACGGTCAAAAGGGGGAAGAAAAGAAAGCCGTGGACTGCAACCAGGAAACAAGTCCCAGCCAGGCACCCACATGTCCCAAAGTTCAGTTCTCTGATCAGGAACCAATGGTCATCGAACCGATGGTCATCTCGGATGATAATCGTCCAATTGCCACCCATGTTCAGCCCCCCGCGGGAGCGGGAGCTCAATATGAAAAGAAAGCCGAATGCAACCCGGAAACCAGTCCAAGGTGAGTCTGCCTTTACCCTAAATCAGTTAAACTTTGAGCCAAATGTCCCATATGTATATATCTGTTTACGGCTGTATAACATTCGTTATAAATGCAAAAATTAATAAACATTGATTAATTAATTTATTAACGTTTCTTAATGTAAAAATTCTAATCCCTGAATGTGCTCCTCAATTCTTACAATTAAGTAGGCACCTTCCCCCCCCCCCTTCGTTTTTTTTTTTAAATCTCTGGATGCTTCTCCTTGTTTTACCCCTTCGCTTCGTCTTTTTTACCTTCAGTTGCAACCTTGGCAATCCGTTGACGTCCCCAACCACCAATTGCAGGCGGCCGTATAAGACGTGCAATTTGACGGAGGACGAGGCAGAGAGTACCATTCTTGAGATTGGAGCCTTAGCAGAAAGACTTGTCCCCGGGGAGGGCAATTTTTTCGCTACAAATTTTCGGCGTTATTTTTTATTCAAGCAACAATTCAAATCTGTTAATAATTCCTAATCTTGTAAATCATATCGAACGACCAAACAATTATTATATCATATTCCTTTTATTTTATCGAGCGCATCTAACTCATATTCTGTAATAAAAAAAGTTATTTACCCAAAACAAATTCGTATATGTTGTTCCGTCACCATAATTTCGTGTACACGTACGCCCTCCAGTTTTAGTGGCTTTGTGCAGAAACCTATTATTCTATCTTAATCCTTTTTCTTATTCAAGGGTCTCTTAGTCACCTTCTGTAGTAAAAATGTCATTTAAAAATGTCATTCAAGGGTCCCAATGGTTCAAAACGGTGCCATGTGGGCCCTCTTTGCACCATAGGGAATCGGTTGTAAACATTAGCTTTTCTCTAAATATATTCATTTCCTACATATGAAACTCACAACATATAGAAAGAAGCATGTCATAACATGCATGGTCATATCAAAATTTCATAAATAGGTTTATTTTGGACATAATCGGCTTGGGTTTTTTGCCCTGGTCTATTGTCGGCACTCAGGGCACCGGGTGCCGGGAGTGACCACGTCACTCCAGTGGTTGGGGACTGGGGGCTAATTTGAATCACCCGACGCGTGTCCGGCCCCCGATAACGCGGCACTTCTGTGGTGTAAGACTCCAGTAGGCTCACGTCACACGTGGCGGGTGGTTCCACACTGGGGGGCGGTTCTCATTACAGGCCCGTCCTCTGACCCCCCTGCCGGGCCTTCTGACCGGCCGGGCCTGGGGGGGGGCCGACATCAGACTGGAGGGGTGTAAACAATCGACATACTTCACTTATCAACCCTTTTTTTCATAATTTCCAGGGTATGAGGGTTATCTATATGTTATCCCCAATATTTAGGTAGCTCCGTTTATAAATCAATACTTGATAAGGAAATGATTGAGTCTGACAGCTGGTTCTTCTATAGCCTATAGAGGAACCACATCCTGTTTTTCAATAATTGCATTTTGGACAAATTTTTTTTGCCAACGTCAGAGATTAGGCTATAAAATGTCACTAAACAAGTGAAAATGGAGATTAGAAAATTAATATACCTGCTCCAAACGATTGTCATAGGTTTTTATATATATCTTCAATACACCATTGCAATATGCTATTTATAGTCAGATTAACCAAAAAAGCTTTTAAAAATACTGTGAAACAATAACATACATGCAAAAAAAAGGCTCTGTGGCAATTGGGATGCATAAATTTGTGCATTTTATATGAAGCGCTGCGTATTATCTTACATATTTAAAGTCTACTTTTTCTTATACAGAATTTTCCAAGGAACACGTTGGTCACTCATAGTCCATTTCCCCCGTCACCAGAAATCCATCGGCGTCAATGCCTTGGAAAAATCCACGTGCACACGACTGGGGGATTTCGAAGTCGTTTTCTTCAGCTATTAGAGCTACCAAGTTTGAGTAATTGAGAGCAACACATGGTATACAAGTTTTGGCATTTTATTACTTAAGAGACATGGTTATATGCGAGTAGGAGCGAGCAAAAGTGAGTAGATGCGAGTAAATATGAGTCCTAAGTCTAAGTGTTCACTATGAGGCGGTATTGGCCGTCCTGGCCGTGGTGCCGTCTCTGTCCCGATTTATGGGGCCAAGGGCCGCCGCGAGGTGGGCTGGGACAGAGGTAAGGCGCTCAGGTGGTACATAGGCTGAGAGGCCAGAGCGCCCCGCCCCCGACGTTCCGTGATGGCACAGCTCCTCCAGGGTGCTCCCGGCCTGTGCGGCGACACACGCAGCCCCCCGGCGGAGGGAGTGCATGGTCACACGAGCAGCATGGGGGCTGCCCACACGTGTTAGGGCCTCCCCCATCACTGCCACTAGTGGGGGAGCTGTGAGGGGGCGTGGTCCCGGCAGTAGGAAGGCCGGGGCTGTTGGTGGAGCAGGGACCTGGTCGCAGGCGAGCTTCCATGCTGAGACTGGGCAGTATGGGGAGTGAGGTACGGCATAGACGATGAGGGCAGTAGCCTGGGAGCGGGCTCAATTTGCAATTAAGCCCAATTACCTTAAGTAGATCCCGTTGGTCACTCTGACTCATAGTCAATTTCCCCCGTTATCAGATATCCATCGGCGTCAATGCCTTGGAAAAATCCACGTGCACACGCCTGGGGGATTTCGCAGTCCTTTTCTTCAGCTATTACAGCTGCCGGCGCCTGCCCAGTCCGCAGCGCTTCAACCGTCAGGTTGTCAAAGTGCCGCTTAAGCCTCTCCTTGACGTTGTGATTACCAATGTCCTGAAGGTTCATAAGGAGAAAGCGCGCCCACTGGGTGTCCCGGTCATCCTCCACCTCCTCTTCTTCGGACTGGAGGGGGTCAGAAAAGGTGTCACATCCCGAAGAAGTGCGCCGGCTGGTTGACGGGGAAGCCCCCCGGCAGCAATGGTCGTTGGTGGGGGCTAGTTGCCCGAGCATGGCCTCTAGCCGGTCGAAACGGTCGTGCAGTGATGTGAACTGAGCTGTTGTTGATTCCCTCACTGAGTCAATCGAGGCAGCGTTGATTGCCACTGTGCTCCTCTTCCTCTTCCTCTTAGGGATTTGAGCAGAGAGGCCGTTATGCGGTTCAGTTTCCCCTTGGTTTGGGGTTGAAGGTGCGTTTGTAGACATGTTGATGAGTCGGGAGCTAGTTCGTGTGTCGTAGGCGGTGGTCAGTGTCTAACTGATTAGCCCTCATCCCCCAGCCCCCCCTGGGTTAGCTAGGGTCATCCTCCCACAACGGGGCCCGTCCCTCCCGCTCCTGGGGGGGGGGGGGGGGCACTGACTCTTTGAAGGTTGTCCCCACTGCCAAAATTACCGCTCCTGAATTAGGTCCCCCTAATTTTGGGGACCACAGATCACCGCCCTCCAAAATACGAGTGTGTCAATACCAGAAAATATACATAAATAACCAAAATTTTTACGTTCCCCGCCCCCGCTTGGTGGTTCCGTTTTGCAGTGGTTACCTTTTCAAACCCAAGGTACTGCACTTAGAAACGGAGCCACCTACACATTGGGTATATCATATCAAAAACCATCATACTAAAGAAATTGAGAAAATATTATGAAAATAGGATAAATTAGTGAAATATTTTGACTGTTGACACCCCTCCAGTATGTTGTCGGGGGTCCCCCCTGGTCTAGCTGGCCACAGGGCTGGCAGGGGGGTCAGTAGCCGGCCCTGTTAATGAGACCCGGCCCTGGAGTATGGAACCACCCGCCACGCGCGGCCTCTGTGTGACGTCAGTCTACTCGACTCTATGCCTTCAGGGCTTCAGCTTTGGCTGTGTCATCCCCGAGGTCTGTTTTTGTTTTATTGTATACAATAACCCAGGAAAATATCCTATTAACCCATGAAGAGGGGATTAAAGCGGGGGAAAAAAATTTGGATTATGTTCTTGCAGGGAAATAACGCTGACCATATGCATTAGCCCAAATTTGCTAGCGGGAAAGGACACTGATGAATTCGAACGTATAGGCGCTACGAAGTTGGTATAGAATAAATTAAAATAATTATCCTTGAGCTATTCATCCTGTTGGTGATTAGCTACCAACTCACTGTATATCTCTATGATCATGAGTTACATCGATCGCAACCCTGCTCCACTCACCAGGGCACATTTTTTCACGTAACCGACAACGTGACCCTCAGTTTCGGAGCATGTGTTGCATTTTCTCATCAACAGGCCTAGGGTGCAGGCATATTGCGTTCGTTTCAACTTGAATGTACTCGACCTAGCGCCCATTCACACATAAAACTTAGAGAAGAAACATCTGAGTCATGTCGACCCCATCTTCACGAGTCAAGGCTCCTGCGCCGTTACCACTCTGTCAGTTAGACCGGGAGGGAGGGACAGAGCCCTGCATGATGGAGGATGTGTCGACCCCTCCTCTGGAAACCATCGAAAGTCCACAGTCACCGGGACCCTCTCGGGAGGTCAATCCTCCCGCGACAATCACTAAAGATTGTGCTGACACTAGGCCTCCTTTGAAAAGACATCGCGTAACCGTTCATCCATACTGTCGCGCAATGAGCACCACTACCGTGTATGATCGTCGGCAGTCTGTTCCCCTGGCCCGGGCTTCCCTCTCTCCGCTCGTGCTGCGGGCATTATCTAGTCAGCTGGGAGCCCATACCCAAAAGAGTGGCCACCCATCACCCCCTCCATCCAAGTGAGGTAAGAAAGAAACCCTTTTTTTTTTTCAGCAACATCCCTGTAAAGCGTGTACATGTTTCTTTTAATTATCTAATAAACCGTTTCATCATTCCTTTTCTGGTATACTTGCATTTTCAATAACCTACTAATTATTGATCGGGTGCTAACTTTTTATCCTAATTACATCTTTTCCCGGTACCGAGCAGTCTGTGCCAGAATCGACTTTCCTTCTCCGTCTAGTCCTAATCACCTTCTATTTAATGATTTCAGTGGCGCCCGTCCTCTGAGATAGCGCTTCATGGTCAGGGCTTCCGAATTGATCAGAATATCTAGTTCTTCTGAACCTGGCTGGTCCTCGTCGACATCGCTTTGCAATTGTTCCTTTGGTCGCTACCTGGTGGATCAGGGCCAAGGGCGGATCCCGGAATATGTACAGGTGGGGGGGGGGGGGGGGGGGTGAAGTTCCCCCTTCCCCTCCCCCCCCCCCCTGTCATCGGCCCTTTATCATCAGTTCTCGGTGGTACATTTCAATTCATTTACCTCATCAACTCTCTCAACATATGTCATAGTACTAGTGTAAACAATTTATCGTAATAAAAGAAAGTATTCTCGCGATTTAGTGCCTTTTATCATTGTTTTCTCATCAATCACTGCATTGATTTGTGCATAATACTGTGAAGTGTTTACCTAGTAATAAGAGTGCTATTTTAAATTATCTTTGATTAATTATCGGCTAATGGGTTGTGTAAAGGGCAACCAAGTGGAGTCCTGCAACACTTCCAGCATGATAAGCCTACAAAAATGAACCTCGGTTGGCTAAAGAGAGGTAATCGAGTGTAATTGATTGTTAAAGGAATTGTCTTATCATCAAGGAATTCAAGTGAAACACTAACTTTATGGAAAAGGTGTTTATAAAAGTTCAATTTCAAGTACAAAGATTCAGAATATTATGCTTGCATCCTGACATATTAAATCATATTATTAAATGCTAAGAGTCTTTAGGCATTACTGTAGACTAAATGTTTTAAGAACAATATACATATTCCATTCCATATATACCTTTCGACTTCATCAACGTTGTCATTTGCAGTAAATAGTGCCATCTTGTGTTAACTTTGCCGATAGCGTTAACCTTAATTACGTGACCCAAATTAGCGTTATCTTTCAAGTACTTGAAGTCTGAGCCATCTAGTGAGTAAATGAAATGCCAGCTAGCGTATACTTAACAGAATCACCGCCTGTTGATAACTAGAAATTTCTTCACAATTATTGATTAGCCATGAATTTTGACTCATTCTATAAGACAAAGCACCTGCCGGCTGAACGATATTGTATTCAATATATTAGAATTCAGGGTTCATTTTCCTGACTTGTCTATGGCGATATGGCGAATATTATTCAAGTCCTATATGCTATTACTTCATCGAGCCCACATCAGATGGGGGGTTCCTACCAAACGTTAACGACTTACAATACAACAATACAATACAATAATTTATTCACAGCCCTAATTCAGGCAAAGGAAAGAGATCGTTTAGCCGATATATAGTTACTTGGAATCCCCGATTAAGAATAGAAAGATCTAGATCTAGAGTCAGCTAGCTACTCGATGATAACACTAAAGACTATGAAACAGATCAATTTTCAAAAGGGGGGGGAGGGGCGTGCTATTTTGGAAATCTCCTCCCGCACCATAAAATAATTAAGTGTAATGGTTATCCAGAGTATCCCCTTTGATGGGGATTGAATACATATAGTGACATGGCTTGGGCAGCGTAGTTATTTTGAGGTAGCACCTTGAGACTAAAATACTTTTAACATGTCGACTAAGTTGTTTAGAGCTGAGATTCTATGCCCCGAGAGGTGTACCTTGCTGCACTACCCATAGTTGTAGACAAAGTATTCGTCCCTGGATATTGCCATTCCTATACAGCGGAGGTGGTTGAGCAGCAGGGGAGGGGATGCATCGCAGGCTAGTGCATTTCATGCTTTTCCCTTAGGCTTCGGGCCTGCGCTCTTCTCTGGCATGGAGCCGCATGCTTTTGTTTTTAGAGGATTTAGTTTTTTTTTTGTTTTGTGGTCCAGCTTTTCTGCCACGTTCTTGTCTGAATTTGGCCATCATAATGCTGCAAAATTAATTCTGTCAAATTGTATAATGTTGCATGGTTTTGAGCTCAGAAGAGCGCTTCCATGGTTAGGGCATTTTCACGTCACAGGCATGTGTGAGTAAGAGATATGTACATCGGTATCTCTTTGGCAAGGGATTGGCAGTTGAATAAGTAATGAAACTGATGGGACAGGAAATGACAGGTTTGACACCGGGACACGCCTCTATGATGACTGCGTCCAGCTGTTGGCCATCTGAGGCGGCGCATTTCAACTAGCTTCTGTGTCAGGTCCCTCATGGGAGTACCGCGGCCCACTTCTTGACACGTGACGTAACAGGCCTCAAACGGGGCGGCGGTCATGGTGTCGCTCATACTCCTAGGACGTAACTTATGGTAACTTATGGTGTCGCTGAAACCCCTGGGACATACGTAACTTACGGTAAAAGTCTTGCCTCATCGATAAAAGATCGCTTCCGCCAGATCATGTGTCCACAGGAGAGCCAGCCGGGGATGTATAAATACGGCGTGGCATATGGCTATAGATCACTGGAAAACCTGCTGCCACCATGAACGCATCAAATGACTGTCCTGACTCTGTCCTGTCCAACGGTGACCCGAGTATCAGCCCGTGCAGGATGATCACCAGCAGCCCAAAATTGGGTGGCGCGCAAATAACAGATCTTGATCTGTCTTCGGATGATTCCCTGTTCCCCATGGATGTGTTTCACGTGAGCAATATTTTTGACGAGAACCTGGAAGCGTCTGACCTCCGCCATTTCAAAACCAACCATGGCCGATGTGTTGGCTAAGATGGATCGCCTGGAGGCGGAGTGCCGAAAGGTCGAGTGTGAAGCGTCTGCGGTAAGAGCAACGGCCGAAAAGTTCGCCAGTATGCAGCAAGCCAAGCCTGCGCCTGCCGAAACATCCTTGGCATACGAACCGAAGCCGAGTAATGCTATAGCTGTAAGTTGCGAAATATGTTTCAACGGCTCCTTATATTATAAAACTGTACATATTAAACATAGTCTTGGTTTATCAATTATCGACATATCATTTAGTAAGTAATCGAATTCCATCTTAAATATATTTACAATTCACTGCTTAATGCTTGGTTTCTTTTGTTGTTTCTAGTATTCTGTTCGTTCCGCTTACAAGGGCAGGTGCAGGGAAAACGCTGGCTTCACGCTTACTGCTGGGTAGGTTCATGAATTCGAAGATCATATAAGGTGATAACGATCGATGTGTATAGTGGAGACCTTAATATTGTTTTCCCTTAATATTGTAATCTAATTGTAGTGATAGAGCACGTGCACCCCAAGCGATGCCGTTCATGACTATAATACATATGATTATATTCCTACATTCAGGGCGGGGATGAACCATCCTCAAAACGCTGCGGTTATCCAGGATTTGGTTAATAACGTCAGCACCGGCGAAGATGCCCCCAGACCCGAGGTATTAGGTAAGTCTGATCGGTAGCAAGTTTCCCTGTTAACTAATTACCTGTACAGGTACATGAGTGGATGGATCACGCTCCTCCTAGTCATCTTGACTTAATACCTAAAGTCAGGTTATCGGAAAAAGTGTTGATATACCTATGTAAATGTTATAATTATGATGTAACTGTACTACTCGCTTGGCTTATGCGTGTCCATAATTGTCTATTAAATGAAAGATGACTTGGAGAGTTAATACAGGTTTAATCCATAATTTATTAATAAAGGCTAACTCCCGGAGGAGAAATTGTTATTACAAATAGGAAATGTAGAACTAATATCATATACATTGAGTGTTGCAAATGTAAAGTGTCACAATATAAAGTATGACAACATAAGGTATTACAAAATATAAAGGGTCACAACAAATGTGACAGTGGCGGTCTCTCTTCATAAAAAGTCCTATCACAGTGTTTTCACACCTCTGAGTGTGTATCACAAAGAAGAAAGCTTAGGGCTAATACGCTTTGACACTAATTAAAAACCTGGTAGAATAATTCCATACAATGTCAAAGTATTTCATATATATTTCCTCTACCATTCCTATAGAACGTTTTTGTCCTTTCCCGTGCTTTGATTTAACATGTAAGAACCCCTTATATCCTTTCTCAAGTAGTGGCTTGAATTGTAAGCTGATTTCAAATCATTATTTATATAGTCGCTACCCAGACGTATTTCCGCACTCAGCAAACCAGGGCGAGGCGAGAGCGGGCCGGGGAGATCGAGGAGAAAAACAGAAAGGCCAACCTCCGTCACCATATAACCCAGGTAAATCAATTTTGGTCGAAAGAGAATGCGCGCTCGTGCAGGCATTATTTCGTGAAGCCCCGATCCTATTAAGCATGTACTTTTCTTATAGTTGCCATCTCACAATTGAACTTACACTTATTATTAGATCTAGAGTGACCAATTAATATTGCAACCCTTGTTAATACTGAGTTGCACTATGCTATTTAAATTCCAGCAAGTAAGATCCAATGCTAAACAACTTCTTTGTGTTTGATGTTGTTGGCCAAGTATGTCTTAACTATATTATATATTTAATAACTTTGCAGAAGATACAAAGACGGCGTGTCGCACTGGACGAGCTTGTTCATCAGGAGTGGGACGAGGATAGGAGGTCGGCCATGAGGGCCGTCCTCACACCAGACTATACAAGTGATGAGGATCGCGTCCTTGATGAACACTCCCCGCGATACCACCGCCTAATCAAAACCCTGGTGTGGGAAAGTGACGCCCTCAGATCCTCTAAAGCGCACCTAGACGACAAAGAGCACTCTGTCACCACCACACGTCAGCAGTCCGTCCGATTAGCTGTGGAGCGCTCGCCGACCTGCGACCCAGCACCAGAACGCCAACAGCCTCCTCCCGGCGCCCCAGACTGGGCAGTGAAGCCTGCGTATCGGTGTGGGGGAGGCGAGGCCTAACACCCCAGCTGCCCAGACATTATCCCCGCCAGTCAGCCATTTTGCCATAATTTGTTCAATTCGTTATAAAAACTGTTCTCCAAAGTACTTGGCACTTCTTGTTTTCACTTCGATCTCATTATTTACCCCTGCCTGCTAAGCAGGGTTGTTTAAATGTAAAACTGACTTTTTAAAAATATATCGGTACAATCTAGGTACACTCTATAGGTTACCAATATAAAGGCATTTAAAATGTTTCACATCATCACTCCATTATTATCTTAAAACCACAATTAACAAGACTAATAGGACTAGCTTGATGACATGATTTTTTCCTTGACTAGAATGTATATAATAATGAAATAGAATAGAGCACACTTTAAATTACGAGTAAAGAGTAACTTCTATCTCAAAAGATGACTATATTTGTAAATATAAATATCACATCACTCTAGCCGACTACCATGATTTAGGAATAAACTTCCAATTGGATCCTCTGTCGGTCTTTAGATATATTATCAGAAGTGCTACGTGGTAGATACAGCACGAGTGTGTGTCTGTACGCGATATAATCACGAGGCGCTAGCCGAGTGATTATATCAAGTGCAGACACACACGAGTGTTGTATCTAACATAAACCACGGGACATTCTTTGGCATTTATCATCATAACTTTTGAAATCTTCATTGAATCATCCAACAATATGGAGTGACTTGCAGTCAGGAATCTTGTGAGGATAACCCATATGTCAAATCTTTAATTTCTAGAAGGTTTCTATTTTTTATGATTTAATGGAAAGTAAAAGTGGTTCATTCCCATTACTTTTATTTTTCAATAAATCATACAAAATTGAAATCTACTAGACAAAAGATATGTGACACATGGGCTATGTTCAGAAGGTTCCTAGCAACATCTACTCGCTTACTGTTCACATTTATAATGAAAATTAAAAAACTTAGATGCAAACGTGTAAAAATAAGGGCCACATCCCCTGTGGCAGCAAGGTGTACGCTATGAGATTATACCGTTCCACTTCACTGAACTCAACAATACGTGATATATTCACAGCCTAGATCCTTTGTTCTCCCCGTCAACCGTGGTTTATATAAAAGTAAAATAGCATGACAATTAGGTACAGTGTACCAGCTGTACCAGAGACCGAGTACTAGTAAACATTTCAACAATTCAATTGCAACCTGCACACGACAACCTATATATGTAAATTGTAATAGATATAGCCCAGTCGGCTGCACACCATACACGTACGTGCTGTGCACGTGCACACAAACATCGGCTCTAAATGCACCAGCTAATAATACATACAGAAAAAACAAAATTTCGAATACAACACAGTGCACGTGTATACTTATGATAGGACTAGGTCTGACACTTTACAAGACTGTACTTTGCAGATTAAACACATTTCTCCCTGCGACATGTTAGGTGTACAGTGTTGGCGACCAACTTTTTGGCCTGTGGGCCAACAGGGCCGACTATGCCAAGTATTGTCAGTCCTGAGAGAATTCTGACAGCCCTGATTTTTACTTGTTAGGATAGGCCCATTCGGTCTGGGGAATTCAAGCGGTAATTTCCAGCTGCCGTTGGTAGACCTCGCACAGCTACCGATCCGACGCCATAGACCGGCCCTAATTGCGTCTGTGGTTCATCGGAGCGGCAAATGTACGAGGACTGGTTCCGCATCGCTGTCAAAACCTTGAAGACCAGGAGGTAGCTAGGTGTTGGTATGGATGCATTTCTCCCTGCGACATGTTATGTATACAGTGTTGGCAACTAACTTTTTGGCCTGTGGGCCAACAGGGCCGACTATGCCAAGTATTGTCAGTCCTGAGAGCTTTCTGACAGCCCTGATTTTTACTTGTTAGGATAGGCCCATTCGGTCTGGGGAATTCGAGCGGTCATTTCCAGCTGCCGTTGGTAGACCTCGCACAGCTACCGATCCGACGCCACAGACCGGCCCTAATTGCGTCTGTGGTTCATCGGATTGGTAAATGTACGAGGACTGGTTCCGCATCGCTGTCAAAACCTTGAAGACCAGGAGGTAGCTAGGTGTTGGTATGGATGCATTTCTCCCTGCGACATGTTATGTATACAGTGTTGGCAACTAACTTTTTGGCCCAGCTGCCGTTGGTAGACCTCGCACAGCTACCGATCCGACGCCACAGACCGGCCCTAATTGCGTCTGTGGTTCATCGGATCGGTAAATGTACGAGGACTGGTTCCGCATCGCTGTCAAAACCTTGAAGACCAGGAGGTAGCTAGGTGTTGGTATTAATCCCCCTCTTGCCCCCTCCCCCTTCCCTGTCCTGCTTGCCCCCATCCCCAGACCAAAAATCCCATAAAAAACAACAACTCAAACAAAAAAACAACAAACTATGTATAATACTATAAATTAAGAAACTAAGCTAAACTAAACTAAACTATTTACAAAATGTACAAAAAAAAACACCTTCTCTCCCCCTCTTGCCCTTGCCCCCCATTCCCTGTCCCCCTTGACCCCTGTCCCCCTTGCCCCCCCCCCCCCCCCCCACATACACACACACACACATGTGTAAGGTCTAGCCATGGAGACGAGGATTAACAAATATTGCATGGAAAGTTCAACCAACGAGGGTAACACGAGGTACTATTGCCCTGAAATTCCATTTAGATAAAGTGGTTTTACAATTATATCGTAAGAGTCCCTATTCTATAGGGGCGTTGGCATGGAACCAATTGGCCATGCACATTATATCAAGCTGAAAGTCTACAACAATTCAAACCATGGTAAAGATATGTATTGAGGAATATGTAACGTGACTCTAACACCTGAGATAGGCAGGCTTAGCATAGTCCTGCTTACTCGTTTTGTATAACTACTTGACTTTTTTCAAGTGACATAATATATTTAATTATTATAATAATATAAACCGGGATAAATTCTTAACATACACAATATCCCTTACTCATTAACATCGAGAACTTTGTTAAGAGTGTGGTTAAAAAAAACCAAAAAAATTTACTCTCTCTCGTCCGACTCTCTGGTCTAGCTATTTGAGTCAGACCCTGAGTCGGACGAGAGAGAGTAAACAGAGGCAGGGCTTGGCGGTGGTGGCGGTGGTGGTGGTGGTGGTGATGGACGTGGTGAAGGTGGTGATGGTGCCTGGCCATGGGGCTGAGACGGCGGTGGCAGCTGGGGGTGGGCGGGTGGCGGCGGCGGCGGGGGGCGACGGTGCTGGTACCGGGGACGGTCCCTGGGGCTGGGGCGGCGGTGGCAGCTGGGGTGGACCTGGTAGCATCAGCATGACCACCTCGGCCCCTGCGGGCGGTCGTACCACCCTAAGAGAAAAAATACAAATTTACAAAATTAACAAATATTGCCTTTGCTTTCTAAATAAGGATGTAAGCTCGTAAAGTGAAAGTTATTCATGGGAAATTTGGACGAAGATATTTACATATGCATGTCCACTGACTTTTAAGTATGCAGAGTATGTATAATAAGGGTGAGGTAGCATGGCGTTACCTTGTTACAAGGGAAAAAAGTTACAAATGAAATGAATGGATCAGAATTGATTCTAATACTAATTTATGGAATTCGAAGTTATATTTAGATAAATAATGGAGTGTTATAACTATATATTATTAGACTCACTGTATGCGTGGGGCTGGACAGCTGAGGACAAGAAACACAATCCCCGGCCCCACCTGCTGGGTGTACACCAGGCCTCTGAAAATTCAATAGTGAAGCTTAAGGTCATTTCATGTCTATCAATAGTAATCAGCTCCAGCCGAAGACGCTATCCTACAAACAGACACTATCCAACAAAACTTTGTCACTTAGAACCATATTTTATGGGATAGCGGTTGCACATGTACAAGCTGCTAAGCCGCAAAATTGTTGCTAATGTAAGTGACAAAACATTAATTTTGTCACTTAGCGACTTCTTATGATGCTGAACTACAAAGAGATGCTAAATGACAAAACATTAATTTTATCGTGTAAATTATTTTAAATGGTACTTTACAGGGGCGGATCCAGGAATTGTTTAGGGGGGGGGGGGGGGGCCAAGATTTGCAATTTTCCTAGTAGTAAATGAAGGCTTAATTAGTGGACGGCGTAGCCGTCCACGGGGAGGGTATGGGAGGGGTCCCCCCTCCCATTGGGGGGGTATGGGGGGCCTCCCCCCGGAAATTTTTAAAAAGATTACCCTTCATTCATGCAATCTGAGCCATTCTGAGGTACTTTGGTAACCTTAAGGGATAATTTTTTTTCCTAATAATTATTTTAATTTGAATACCAATTTTTCCAGGGAATTTTTGTGTACATGATGATAACCCCAGGAGGATAAGGGGCCTTCCATTAAGTACGTACGCACCAAGGGGGGGTGGGGGGGTCTGATATTTTAAGAATTTTGTGTACGTTCCTATACAAATCCAATGCCCCTAAACTCTCAGGAACTTTTGGAAAAGATAACCTATCATTCATGTAATCTGAGGCATTCTGGGGCATTTTGGACAGGGGAGGCACAAGGTCTCACTCTGCAGGGGTGGTACAGGGTCGACAGGGGCAGCAGAGGGTTGACAGGGGATCCTCAGGGCCAACAGAGGAGGCACAGGATCAGGAGGGGAACCAAAGGACTGGCAGGGGAAGCATATGTCTACCAGCCTTCACAGTTCGGCCCCCCTCCCTCTAACATATATATCCAACAGGCGCAGATTTAAGGGATGGGCGTGCAGGGCACATGCCCCCCCCCCCCCCCCCCATTTTTTTTTGGCCAAAATATTGATTTTTTTTTAATGTAAAATTCCTTAGCCCGGAGGGCCCGGGGGAAAATTTTACTATAGCACGCCCCCCTTTTGAAAATTCCTGGGTCCGCCCCTGTCCAAGGTCCACCAGCTCTGACAGGTTGGCCCCCTCCCTCTAACACATCTAAGGTCTACCAGCCCTCACAGGTCGGCCCCCCTCCCTCTAACACATAATCAAGGTCTCCCGGCCCTAACAGGTTGGTCCCCTCCCTCTAACATAAATCCAAGGTCCACCAGCCCTTACAGGTCGGCCCCCTCCCTCTAATACATAATCAAGGTCTCCCAGCCTTATAGGTCGGCCCCCTCCCTTGAACCCATCCAAGGTCTACCAGCCCTCACATGTCAGTCCCCCTCCCTCTAAGGCAAAAAAAAAATAGTTGTGCAACTTAGGTTGAAAAAATTACTTTATCTTTAGTTTTAAATACATCTTTTGGTAAAATATATGCTCTTCCCTGTCATTTAGGTCATTTCTATTGAATTTTAGTATCTTTTAGAAAAAGAATTATGAAAATAATTAGGGTAGAGCAAAAATAAAATAAGGTAGGTCGGGTTGCCTGAACACAACAATTATTTTAGATCTAACCTACCCCGGAACGGCCCCCTCCGTTTTTCTCTTCTTTTCCTTTCTCTTCCCTCTCTCCCTTTCTTTCTCTCTCTCTCTTTTTTTTTTTTTTTTTTGGAGGGGGGGGGGGGCCAAGGCCCGTCTGCCCCCCCCCCCCCCCCCTGGATCCGCCAATGCTTTAAGGGTCATTAAACCATGCAAGGAGGGGTAAATAAGGGGCAGGGCCACCTAGGCCGGCCATTCAGCCTGGCGGTAGCTGGGGGTGGGCATAAGACATTCTCCCCGGGCATTCTCCCACCTTCCCGTCCCTGCGTTGTCCAGGGGCGGATCCAGTTGAGGAGGGGGGGGGGGGCGGGGGGTCGATTTTGCGCTAGGGGAGGTCAGGAGACTCACGGGATCTAGAGTGGACATGTCTGTAATAAGTGTCGAAAAGAGGGGGGTGCGCGCTATTGGAAGTGTTTGCTTCTAAATTACCTTTTGGACGAGTTTTAAATTTAAAAAAATGTAAAATTGGTCCCAAAAAGGCCCCCGCGCAACCCCCTCTAAATCAGCCACTGCCTCCGCCAGATCATCTCTTTGCCCAAACGGCCAACTAAAAACCATCGAAAACACAACGGGTTGCTATATATTATAGACCCTTGTTCTTGGGAAAATAGGGAACATAACTAACAAATAAAGACTTACTGTTGATGCCCGGCCGCGGGTCTATGTGCCATATTGTGTGGTAATCCTGAACCGTAATCCTAGACACTCAAAATCAAGGTGTTTCCTTGTCTGGGGTCTGGAGCCTTCTGCGCCCCGGTTGAAATTCCGCTTATCTGTTTGTCCAAGACGTCGACTTATTCTGATATCTGACGTCATGACGTACGACGTCAGGTAGAAGCTAGCGCGATGCGAGCGTGAGAACTTAGTTAATTAGCGGAAATCAACACTCTTTATCTCACACACTTACGTTCACACGCGATAAATAGCGCAATTAAAAAACATATTATCGAAACACAATAAGGAATCAGCAAAGATACACTGGTTTTATATAATCTCTTGTTCAAAGATTATGTTCACAGACCAAAGAGCTCGAGATAAGTTAAAAGGCATAACTACTTAAACTGCCATCTTATCGACTTCATGTTACAAAATAATTGGCGGGGAATCACCATACTGGTCTGTTCTATGATAGCCGTTAGAAACGTTCGGGGTGAGAGGGGCGGACCCAGGAATTTGTAGAGGGGGGGGGGGGGCCCAAAAACATGAATGTACAGGGGGGTGGGCCCCCCCCCCAATCAAACATGATTAAACAGGGCAAGGGGGGGGGGGGGGGGCAAGGCCCGTCCGCCCCCCCCCCCCCTGGATCCGCCCCTGGGGTCAGTCTACCCCCCTCCATTGACACACTCTTATTTGGGAGGGCGGTGATTTTTGGTGTCCAAAAATAGGTGGCGGTCGCCTAAAATTCAGGAGCGGTAAGTCATGACCCTAAATTATATAATGGCTGGAAGGGACCACCCTCGCGGGGGGGGGGGAGCCTTTATTTGTTTATAGTTACCAATCTGTGGCGGATTCAAGGGGGGGGGGGCGGCCGCCCCCCCCCTCCCCTTGCCCTATTAAATTATGTTTAGGGGGGCCCACCTCCCCCTGTACATTCATGTTTGTGTCCCCCCCCCCCCCCCTATACGAAGTTCTGGATCCGCCCTGTCACCCCTGTAACGACCCACAGAGACCGCCTCTCAGACTGGGGCAAACTCATGGGGCAAACTGCAACACACCTCAGATTCCGTCCCAATCATCGGTTGAGACCGGGGATAACTTACGCAGTGCAACGGGGCGTGGTGGGGCGTGGCCCGGTAAGGGTTCCACCATCCGGCGGTCTCTGGGTCGGGCCCCCGGGTCGGGCCCTAGAGATTAATCCTCCATCACGCAGGGCTCTCTCGCTCCCTCCCTCCCTCCCAGTCTATCCTGACAGATAACTAGTTTTACCGGCGCAGGAGCCTTGATTTGTGAGGACGTGGAGAAATGGCAATGTTTGACCCCATTGTAAGGCCCGTGGAGGAACCTACCCGTCTGAAAATCTATCACCTGCAGCATCAGGTCGGCGGTGAAATGGATAAGTCATTTCATTGACGACCTGATGTGTTTTCTCTCCGTGGGTTCGAATCCTGTAAATGCCTTGGTAAACTTGACGTATCGTCCGTCATACGGCAATAAGCCACGTGCGCCTTTTTTCTTTTCATAATTTTTAATTGTCATCGTCAGTACTATTTTATATCAATATTATGTAATTCACGAATATGTCTTGGTAGGGAAAGCCAGTGTTTAGCACCCCGGTAATAAGCTAAGGGGATTTCCAGAGATGAAAGTGGTCCATGAGAAAAAAACCCAGTAAATTCATGCGCGAAGAATTGCATGCATAAAGGGAGGGTCGAGTACTAAAATATTATTATTTGTTTAATTCTCCGAATTTTGTATTTATCATAATTATTGCTCATTTTTGACTTTTAACATATCAATTTGTTCACAATTATGTTAAAGAATGTTTTCCTTAGAAAAAATCCAACTTTCATTTATCATTTCAAGACTTTTCTATCATCACTGTCGGAATAATTTAATGCTCCACAAGAAGAGAGACCACACGCCCAACCCCCGTTCTTCCCCGATATCACATAACCATCTGCAGCTGGTCACCAGACACCCCTGACCACAGCGCTACCCATGACGGGGATAAGACTACAATTTCAGAATGTAAAACTATAAATATTTCATATGGAAAAAACACATAATAAGTACATTTTCCTTGGTGTTAAGACTAAGAATGAAAAATATATACAAATGCTCAGTACATTGTGATGTGAAATTTGTTTCTGACATTAAAGTGTGAACAAAATGTTGTATAAATTTATATTTGCAATACCAATGGGACTCCCCATATGAATCCGATCCTCCACTTAAACTGTCTTTCTCCGTTTCCAATTTATACTGGGAAGGGGGCTCTTTCAAGGTTACTACCCGCTGCCAAACTACCGCCCGCCCCTTCTTTTTCTCACCGATCCCTCCTGAATTCTAGTTGACCACGTGCACCCCTTGTTACAAAGGTCCCCGTAGGTCTCCAGAAATAAAAGCAGGAGAACCATTCAAAAATAGCGTGTATCTGAGGAAATCTTCATTCATTTTCCCTGTGTGGCTGGTGTCTGAGGGCCTCCACTGACCGTTACACACACCCCTCCCAATCTGGGGGAGATAGGGAAACCTGAGAAGGGTGTTCTGATTACAGGGAAATAAATTAAATATTCATGAGGTCCCCCAGTTTTGGAGCCTTTGAGACCAGGGCCTACTGATCGCGGGAGCGGCTGGGGGACTGGTGTGCGAGGATGCCTCCAGGCGGCCCTTTGATAAGCCATAAACCACGGGTGGTATGTCTCAGGGTCAGGGTTGACCACGTGCACCCCTTGTTTGTCAGGGAAGACTCACATAACCGCCCCCCCCCCCCCCCAAAAAAAAAAACTGGTTGACCGTTGACGGTTCTGTACATGTCAGTACCAGGAAATATGCCTAAATACCCCAAACTGCTTAATATAATCATCCTCGGTATGCAGAAGGTTTAATTCAGTTTGGCAGGTATCCAAGTCTATCAATACTAGACTTTAAGGGCCGTCCATAAATGATGTCACACACTAGGGGGTGGGTGGGTAGGGTGAAAAGTGTGACACTGCCTGAAACAGGCCTTATTTTCATGTTTAGATCAGAGAATTTAGCGTGACAGGGGGGTGGGTGGGTCCTACAAATACCCTGAAAAAGTGTGACATCATTTATGCACGGCCCCTTATCTCTTGATGGCTCTTGGTTGATATGTTTAAATCCATACAGTCAATTACAGTGAACACTAATCTATAAGTTATGATCTGATCACGATGGGGGAATCACTCGACCCATTTCATATATATATTTAACCGCATAGTTAAGCCCCGTTCATACCGGTTTCTGCTTGGATGGTCCCTAGCCCGGGTAAGTTAAGCAACATTGAGACCGGTTGGTATTTGGATGGTGGCCTGCCCGTGTTCGAATCCCCATTTGAGTACATTTTTTTCGTTCATGTTCGTCCTTGTTTCAATTTATTCCACCAGGTGTCGCTGGAGGAAAGATCAGTCTACACTATCACTCTGCCACCTCGACGCTCGCTAACTGCGAATCATGGATGTCGATTCTGGCGCGGAGGGGTTATTCGCCGCAGATTGTCTACACTATACTAGAAGTAGGACGCCGTGTATTGCATCAGTCCTGTGGTTCTGATATAAAAGGCCTCTATCGGCCACACCCGTCCGGTGAGCCGTGACGCTCGGCGACTAATGAATTATTCGAGCCCCTCGTGGGTTCGACCCCCACTAGATTCGTTAGGCCCGGCCTAACAAAACGATTGTCCTTCCCCAGCGTCAACATGACACTCACCACTTTTGTGAGTTTTTACTATAATATGTATTGAAACCAGATATATATATACGTTGATAAGTTTGAGACATAAATCTGTACGATTCAAAACATGTCAATAGAGAGTTTTTGCAAACCACACGTATCTCATTCCCCCGATCCCGAAACGGATCTTGGGGCTATAGATGAATGGTCCCCATGGATAATGTTATTAATAAGGGAAACAATATTATTTATTTGAATTCTGCCTTTATCAAATATGTCAGAAATGTAACTTATTTTAGAATAATGAGTTATGATATAAATCTGAAAAGAAAGGGCTCGGTCAGGTTGATTTTGTGTTTGTATATTTTGATAAATATAAATGTGTCTGAGTGCAGACCTGACTGGCCCTTGGTCATGGTCTGCTGCTCCCAGCTGTGGGCCGTCTGATCAGGGACACACAGGAACACGGATCTCCTACCCATTACTTACCAGTAGATAATGTCTCAAATAAGAAGAAAACTAATCTCATATTTATTTGTAATGAACATGTCTATATTCATGATGGGTGCAAGAAAGTTGATTAAGAAACTAACATAAAGGATTCATTGGAAAAGTACATTCATATGATAGGGGAGGCCTCAGCACTGGCCCTGCTGACCACAGTGCCCCTACGGATCTAACTCTGCTCCCCCCCCCCCCCCTCGCAGACCCTCATACACTGTTTGCCTGTGTGTCCCTGACCAGTGAGAACACAGGTGGGAGCAGCAGACCGTGACCCAGGGCTAGTCAGGTCTACCCTCACTGACTAAATCATCTTTAATCAAAATATACATACACAGCTTCAACTTGTGATACTGCTATTTATTTTCAGATTTACCTATGAAAAAATCCTTATTAATGAAATCCACATTTCTGATGGATAAGATTGCAGGAAAATGTAATTCATAATCATTTTCACTTTAACTGTCATTTTACATAGGGGCTATTCATCTAGAACCCAGCAGATCCGTATAGGGAACGGGGACTGAGATCGGGGTGTGTTGCAAAAACTCTCTAATATCCCCCCCCCCCCCCCGCTTTCCTCCATTAATTACACTTACAGAATGTTGGCATTTCTGTAATCATGTAGCCTACATGTGTCGCTGGCCGGGGGGGGGGGGGGGGGGTCCCAAAACTGCCAAGATTTGTGTGTAGATTGAAATTGACAGGAATCAATTTGGTTTAATAAATAATTCTATATATCGCATATCCCATAGGGAAAAGTTGCTTGATATCGTTCAATAAGAAACTGATGTTACCGGTGCCACAGGGCTATGCTTTAGTCATTGATACCATTTCTAAGCATTTCTTCTTTCACGTGAAATTTTAGATTTTCAGCCTGATAAGGAGAGCTCTTTGTCTGCGGATGGTTCCGTACAACACCTCTGATATCATTTCTAAACATTTTTCACGTGATACTTAAATTCCCAGCCTGATAAGGTAAACTCTTTGTCTGCGGATGGCTCCATACAGCACCTCCGCACAGGGATTGATGTTACTTGTGTCGTTGATAGGGCTACTTCTAAACCATTTATATCATACTAGAGCAGCCTTGTTATATGTGATATAAGTTTCTCAGCGTGTTAAAGAGAATTGGTTACGGTTATTATGTAGCACCCCCGCATAAGGGCTGTCAACACCTGTGACGTTGATAGGGCTGTGTGTTAATCTTGACAACTTGTTTTTTATTACCCGATTATGCTAACCAGGATACCTCTCGAACTGGCCTTAAGTGAAGGAAAGGAGATGAATCAGTCTTGTTCTTTCTCTTTTCTGACAAATATGGTTTGGGGTGGAGGACTTCCCCTAAATCTTATAATTAGACAAATTGAGTCTAAAGATCTGTTCAAAACGCACATAGGACAAATGCTGACAAACGGTATGATCAGTTATTTATGTATATATCTCCATTGTTTTCCTGTATACCGCCGCAATGTAAAAACCAACACGCTGGGCGGGGCCGGAAACAAGTGGCTTAAACAGAAACTCATCCAGCTAAATAAACACGTTTAAAAAAAAAATCGCTAGTTAGGGTACCTGGGGTACCTGGGTACCGGGGTAGCATACCTTTGGATACAGGTTGTCAGATTAGAGGTAGGTGCATTAATGGAATTAACACGTTGAAGCTGGAAAGGGGGATTGTTTTGTTAAAGCCGCACCTACTGCAATGCAATAGTGTGAAACTCTACTATGGGGTAGGAAGGTGTGTATAATACTATTCCTGCATGGGGGCCTGTAACATGAACGCACATCAAAGCATAAATTGGTGGGGTAGAACTTCCACGCCCGTTGTAAAAGTTTAGGATAGTCGTTTTAAACCGAGCGAGAGTATAAGGATAGTTTGCTGTTGGAGGGTTAGGAGTGGAGTAAGAGTTAGACTCCTTGACACGTTTTAGAGGAAGTGGTTTCAGACACGCCCGAGCCTGTCTAATGTATGAGTTCAAATTCTTCCCGTGATTTCCAAGCAAAATAGATTTTGCTAAAATCTTACTAGAGTAATGATTAGTCCTATCTAATGCCAATTCATTGTTGAATTTTTGGCTGTTGAATAATCATTGGCCCACCTCAGGGGCCAAGGATAGGTTGAGGTATGAATCCATATAAATTTTAGTGGGGTTGGAGGTATCCTTCCAGTAGAGGCCTGAGCCAGGAGGAGTTACCTGCCCTACATATCTTCACCTGCCACTATCTAACCCTCACCTGTATCTGCCTTCCACAACCTGTTATATAGGAAATATTATTTGGCTGCACGAGTCCAAAGGGTGAGTGCAAGCAAATTAGTTAATACTAGTGAGTGTTCTGCTTTATCCCATCATCCTAATGTATTTTTGCTTTCATGACATGTCAAATTTATTTAATTTTACAAAAATTTTCAAATTAGACAGAATTTCAAAGTGTGCTGGTTTCTCAGAATACTCACCATGCTGCTTGTGCTGCTGCAGCCCGTGTATGTTACACTAATTCTTCTCTATGTTCCTTAAAAGGACAATTTAAGATCTGTAAAATGTATATTCAAGTTTAGATCCTCAGGGACAAATTTCCTACTTACTCTTTAGACTGTTGATATTAAAAGAGATATAGGCAAAAACAAATAGTTATCTTTGCGCAGAAATATTGCTCCACAGCTCTGCATTATATATATACACATAGAATCATTATAACTAATTTCTGATAATATAGGGAGGAAGAATACATCAGAATCTACATTTGTCTGACTTATTGCATGAGGTTATGATGAATATTAAGAAAGATAGAGGCCAAAACATGATATTGTCCGCTGCACTTGGGGATAGACAGGGTTAGTGGTTTGGACATTCTGTCCTGGCTCCTGGGCTGTCTGGGCACAACTGGGGGCCTCAGGGAGAATGTATCACCATTGAAGAGTGGTCCTGGCAGTAAGCACCCAGCCATTCTGCCCCAGCTCCCGCACCGTCCTCGCTCTACAGGGAGCCCTAGGGACAATGACTATGCAGAAGTACTAGCAGCACAGTTAGTATTCAGTCAGCTCCACGCGGTATACTCTCTGATACCAAAACCTAATACTGGCCGCTAGTGTTTGTTTAGGGTATTAACCACTAGAATGGGGAACTGTTATCACTTTAATCTCCGAAATGCCTTTACTTAATCATATTTGCCTTCGCTAGTCAAGTGGTAGAACTAGTCCACAGGAAGGACGCTTATATCCAAATGCAGACAAGGCTTGGTTGAGAGTCAAGTTTATTAGTGGATGTCAACTGCTTCATAATTGATGGTGTAGTCACATCATGCCTTAATCCTATGTATACAGTCTATCACTGCCCAGAGGTAAGCTTCCTTAATAAAGTCCGCCTATCTCCGTACGGCTTCACAAACAGTATAGTTCTTCCTTTAGTCACCAGATGTCACCGAATACCATGAATAACTATCCAAACCCCCGAATCCCTAAGACTCGTATTGATCCAAACGTGTATTGGCTTGTTCTGCCCCTTCCCACTGATCATCATCCTTATATATTGGCCGGATATTGATTTTCTCCCAAGTAGTACTGCAACTGGTAGACTTGGCCTGTCTGCCGTAACCGGACAGGTTTATTACACCTACCAGAAGCACCTACCGTAATTAAACTATAAAATAAACTAATCCATATAATTTTGAATACCGATTATAATACATCTTCTACAATCTGGTGACCATTTCTTTATTTTATTTATACACTACTAATTACATGCACAAGGTTTTTACTAACTACCTTTGTGCAGTACACTGTGATGTTCATGTGGGTTGCGTGCACAGACATAAAATAACCCATCCTCACCTGACACATCTTCATCTGTCATTAGCCATCCTCATTTTTTAACTATTCACCCTCACATGTCAATAGCAACCTACTTTCACCTGCTACTACGTACCCACATCTGTTAATACACACCCTCACCTGTTACTACATACCCTCATCTGTAACTTCCCAGCCTCATCTGTAACTACCTCACCTGTAACTAGAAATACTCATCGATCTGTGATTACTCATCCTCTATCTCACTTGTAACTATATACACTTACATGTAACCAACATTCCTCACCTGACACTACCAACCCTCACCTGTAACTAAAAATACTCAACTGTGATTACCCTTTTTCTTCTGTGACTGCTTGGCCCGACCTATCCCTAATCCCCCTCATTTAACACTACTCACCCTCACCTTCAACTACCTACCCTCACCCATAACTACCCTTGACAGGTGACAGGGATGAGTAGGTAGTAACAGGTTGAGGGTTGACAGGGGCAGGTAAGGGTGTGCAGTGACAGATCAGGGTCAATAGTGTCAGGTGAGGGTGGGTAGTAACAGATGAACCTTTATAGTACTAGTTTCAGGTGAGGGTATGTAGTTAAAGCTTTGGTAGAGGTAGGGGTGGACAGTGCCAGGTGAGGGTCAATATTGGCAGGTGATTATGGGTAGTGACACAATGTAATAGATATAATTTTTAGTAATGTGAATCACATTTCACATTCATTTAGGGAATGCAATTCCCATTCACACTCATTTTGAGAATGTGATTCGCATTCACTTTAACTTATGTGAATGCAATTCACATTCACATTTTCTTTGGGGAATACTTGCATTCACTTATTTCGGGGAATGCAATTCGATTCCTGTTCACACTTATTTTGGGAATGCAACTCCCACTCACATTTGGGCTGTGCCATGTGGCAGTTATTGGAGTGTTGTTAGACTACTTCTGTGGCATTAACTATGCCACCCATGTTTATCTAAATGTCTGTTCTTCTATTAAGGTATTTTTGTAATGTGTATTACTATGTTACAGTGAATAATCTCGTAATATTACTTCATGCATAAAGTTTTTTAGGTTTTTCCCCGCCGGAGGCGGCTGGAGGCGCGTAGCGCCGATAGCGAAAACCTACGTAGTTTCCACTTTTCTCCTGGGCGCTGACATCTTGAAATCTGACGTCATACAATCTCCCACCCGAACTCTAGCTGCTACTTACACTCGCCAGCCGGTTGCGCAGCATTTTATGACGTTACGCGATCACTTTGCGGCGAGTGACGGCCCGAGTCCTTCGCCCATACGTCACGAGAGGCCCGTCCTAGTTACAGCATGGTGAAACTCCAGGTGAAACTCTCTCCGTAAGCCCAACCCATTTGCCAAGGTGAAGCCGTGAGCCAAGTCGGCCGCCTCCCCATCACGGGGGTGGACAGATAATGCGTATTCTGGAGGCAGCGCTCGGAAAGTGCATACCTCGGCCCCGATAATGCATACCTCGGAGGTTCCCGCAATATTACGACATAAACAAACTGTTCTTTTTGATGAAATAAAAATATTATTATATTGAGAATAGGCCACGGAATGGCCCATTGGTTCCAGATATAGATTAAGACATTATCTATATTTTGTTGTTTGTTTTTTCATAAGAAAAGTGTGGGATGATGCAGTGTTTGTTCAGACCCAACTTTTCCTCATCCAAATATTTTGTCCCACACTTTTCACAAGTAGATCTAAGTACAAGAATTTCCCTAATTATGTCTCCACCTCTAAGCCTAACGATGTGGTGGCCGGTAACCCCGCCGGCAACGTGTTTTGTGACATTAGTGTATAATCCAGCAATGTTATTTCGCCAGCGTTTATCAGCTGTCGCGTGATGGGGCGGAGGGAAAACCGTTTTTTCCGTGGTGACCACCGCATTTCTTGTTACTTTAACCCACAAGGTGGCATTACTGTAAAACACCTGTAAAACGCCTCTGCTGGTACATTACCCTTTTAGCAAAACCCTGAGTGTGTTTTACCTTCTTTACCTACTCAGGCAAGTCAGGTATAGATATCAAATTGTTTTGGACAGAATTGATAAAGTGAGCTTTTGTTTCAATAAAATCGGATCTCAGACAAATGGCTGCCTTTGGTTGGATATTGATAGTTGAGACTTATCCCTAGAACCATTACAATATGAGGGTAATAAGTAATAAATGAGGGTAGGTAGTGATAGATGAGGGTGAATTGTGGCAGGACAGAGCCCGGGGGACGGGTGGGGAAGGGTATGGAGGAAGAAAAATGATGGGGATCTATAGGTCCAAATAATGTAATAACCCCAGGGGTTGGCAGAGGAAGGATATCTTGGCCAGGATACGACAAGGATATGTTCAGGTAGGTCCAATAGGCCCGGATGACGGGAGGTGAAGGATGTGGAGGATAGGATTATGAGGTGGATAGGTCCAAGTAGGTCCAGGTAGGTCTAGGTAGGTCCCAATGAAGTGATGGGCCTAGGGGATGGGAGGGGAATAGAATGGGGACCTACAAATCAGAATATCAAGCGGCTAGGCCTAGGGTAGGTTATTTATGATGTGGAGGCTGTGAAATGGGTAAAATGACTTCCATCAAATAGGGAACATTTTTGGCAATGAATGGGCCTAATTTTATAACCATCATTTATGGCATTTTTAGCAAAATCTATTTGTTCAGTTTTCCAGTGTACAAAATATGGTAAAAATCTTTGCAAATTCCTAGAATATGTTGTTATTATCACACATAATTCCTGATATGTGTATGATAGACATTCTTTCTCTGGGCTACGATCTCAGAGTGAGTTTTGACTTATAGTTGACTGATAATGGGAGTCATAAATGTTTTAAATTTGGAATTTAAAAAAAAGCTCCAATTGTCATATAAACCTCATTAAACCATCCTTTCTTACCACAGGTCTTCTGCTCTTTGCAACCTGAGAACATCAGGGGATAGGGGATACTCGCCCCCTGAGGCATGCTGGCTGGCAGCTACCGGGGTTATCTCTTAGTGGGGCTAATTATAGATACCTTCACAGCCGGGATATCAAGGGGATATAATGGGTATAGATCAAGGTATCAATAACATAATAGGGCCAGGGGAGGAGAGGGGATTGGAGGGGAGGGGGTCACACCAGCAACAGCTACTACTACTACTGTAAGGCCGCCAATAGCATTTATTTAGTAGGGATAATTATGAATACCTCCAGGGCTGCTGTTAGCTACCAGGACAGGCCAGCGGCAGGACTGAATGGAAGTATGGGGTAGTGCCGGGCGGGAGGTGTTATGTAACCAGTCCAGGCCATTTCAGGATATTACCTGTAGCGTGAGATGCCTGAGGTATAAGACCCTTGGGCTACCGGTTGTGTGTTATGTAGCCTGTCGCAGCCAGACTATTGCGCTGTACTAGTGTGAGTTGTACGTCTATACAATTAAAGCTCAGGGATTGAGTCACACTGAGAAATACTATTGATGCACACTGTCAACCGGTCAGATTAGGGCACCTGTTGCAGAGCACTTGTGTGAGAAATGCATGATGACCTAGTTTCTTGACCTTTGACCTTGACTTTAGACCTCTGACCTACCTAAACCGACCTAAACAATGATGCCATCCTCATTTTAAAGGTTTTTTAACTAAATATATGAGTAGTGGTTATGAGATGAGATGAGAGAAAAGAACTGAAACCTTTCTTAACATTAACTTTTATTCTTTTATTTAGACACAACCCTGAACCTTAATTAAAAGCTACTCAAACACTGGCTGACACCTGAGAGCTTGCCTAGGCTATACTAAGTAGATACTAACCGGGCTGGGATCCTGGACGAGGGGTCTGGTTGGGCGGGGGTCAGCTAGAGGGCTGTCAGACCCGAGAGCGGATCCCTGCCCAACCAGACCCCGAGACAAAATACAAGGCACAGGATCTCAGACAAGGTTAGTATCGAATTTATTTTACCTGCTCATGCGTTATTGCACTCTTATTATGAGAATTTGGATCGATTTTGTTTATAAAATCATGGTGCGTACATACAGCACCATCTAGCGTACTAACGGCGCACCTTGGCGTACTTACGGCGCCATCTAGCGTATTGTAAACAAACTTCGGATCATTGCGAAGAGTGTGAACATCGAAAATAAGCAAAAATAGTTGTCAATCTGTTGGTATTTCATCTCCCCTTACATATTTGTTTACTAATAATGCGTTTTTGACAGAAATTATGTGTTTATTATGCGTTTTTTATGCGAAGTTGTTCACGTTTGTTTACGTTTTGTTTACCTCGCCCCTGCGGCAACCTGGATCGCCTGGGCGTGACGTCACACCAGGGCTATACAGACCCTGTATTGCCCTGGCCGGCTCTCAGGTGTCTGTGCGTGTTAAAAGATAGGCGACTAGGTGAAATAAAGGTTTTGTAAAGCCCGGGCGTGACGTCACCCCGGGCGATGCAGGGCAAGGTAAACAAAAGGTAAAAAAACATAAACAACGCATGAAAACCCATAATCACTGTCCAAACACATAATTAGTAAACAGATATGTAAGAGGAGGTGAAAAAAATCCGATACTTACCTTGTCTGGGATCCTGAGGCTCGTATTTTGTCTCAGGGAATGGTTACGTAAGGTTTCGCCCTCACGCCTGACGGCCCTCTGGCAGAACCTTACGTAACCATTCCCCTCAACCAAATACTGCACCCAGAATCCCAGCCCGGTTAGTATCTACTTAATATTGCATCAGATTTGAACATAGGGTGGTTGCAGCCCTCCCACATCAGGCCCGCGATTCGGATGTTATATTTAGAATTTTCTACTCCTTGCCCTTCCATGTGAGCTGTTAGCAGCTGCTTCTACTACTACAACACTTTTCTTTAGTCCCCATGGTGGAGCCACTAACTACAACAAACAACATTGTGTGCTTGTAGTTGTTCTTTTGTAATAGAAGTCTTGTTTTTATTTTTCCAATTGTTTGTTGGGGTTTCTTCTGCATAAGTTACCTTCCATGTCCCTGTTTTTCAAACCACTTAGTGGTGTAAATAGCAGATGAAACACACATATCAGTGGATGGCCTGTAATCCTGGACCAGAGCAATAGTAGATCAGTTACGTGTGAATGGTACCATCTTTAGTTTTTTATCATAAGACCGGAGAATCTGTCTATATGAAACAGTTATTTTTACAGTTTTTGAGTAAAACAAAGAAAAAGAATAAGACACATATATCTTAAGATATCTTTTGGCAATATTTACAACTTTGACACAGTGCACCAAGGTAGCTAGTAAAATACATTGTGCATATAATTAGTAGTAGTGTATAAATACAAAATAGAAATAGTCACCAGCTAGACACAAAAAGGTGCATGATAAAAGGATTCAAAATTACATAAATTACTTCATCATATAGATTGATTATGGTAGGCACTTTTGGTAGGCATAATAAACCTGTTCGGTTATGACAGACGGACAGGTGTACCAGTGTCAGCACTACCTGGGAGGAAAATCAATAACCAACCAATATACAAGGATGATGATTGTCAATTAGGGGGAGAGCAAGCCGATATACGTTTGGATCAATTTGAATCTTAAGGATTCAGGGGTTTGGTTAGCTACTCATAGCTTTTGGTGACATCTGGTGACTAAAGGAAGAACTAACACTGTCTGTGAAGCCGTATGGAGATACTGTTTTAGCTAGCAAGGATAATGATGGTTAAATAATGATATATCGGAAGACAAGGAGATTGCAGTTCCCCATTATTCCTATTAAGACCCTAAAACAAACACTAGCATTCAACAGGAAGAAACTTAGTATTTCCTTGAAGGGATCATAATCAGACAAAAGTAAGGATTTTTTTTAAATGTTATTGTCAGTAGTAACCAATAAGTATGAGTCCATGGTATTTGAATAGGCAGGGTTCAGTAATGCTTTTCCTAGTATAATTTTACCTCTAAGTGGTTTAGATTAACTTTAAAAATACAAGTTTGTTGTAGTTCTAAATCTATGAGCCAGGTGGTGCTCTTAACGGCCCTGAGTACCTTTAGGTTGATTATCAGGTGCAAACATTTGCATTAATCACTTATAATATATAGATAACTGTAATGTGCACTATATTCCATATATTGTAACATTTTAATGACAGGTTGATTCCAATTTTTTGATGATATTAGTAAAATCCCCCAATATGTTTAATTAATAACAATAATTACTACAGTAAAATATGTTAAAGATACTATAGATGAGATTTCATTGACATACAAATGATTATACATGTGTAACTATTGTATGTAATCAATAACCTTTATACCTCATCACAATATCTTTGATATTAGCATGGCAATAAGTGCATAGTATAACAACAAAGATAATGGATGTTGACATTTATGCCTGTCCACTTCACGTGGTTTTGCACAATCCTTCATTAATTTATTATTTTCTAAGTGCTGATTTATCACTTCAAATAAAATACCTCAGATGTTGAATATTTAAATGAAGGTTTCTTATATGTCTTTTCAGTGAGTGCTGAGGAAATCCATTCTTCTAGTGATGCACTGAATAGTGTATCGGGTTTAATTAGTTTTTGTTAGATTAGGAAATGCAAATGCAGTATTCATAGTATTCATAGTGTTATGGATAAAGTTCCTCATTTTCATTCTTATTCATGATATCAACAAGTAACAATGTGTACAACCTTTCAAATCTCTTTTCAAATTTAGACAGCAAAGAGTTAAGTCCATCTCTCTGTGTCTGCCTGTCAACAAGAAGTCTACATTGAGCTTTATTCAAATTTTGTTGAACATTACCTTTGTCCCTGTCATGTTTTATCATTGTATACCTTGCCACTTCACTAGGATCTCTCAGTAATTTCAATTTACTTTCTTTTATGCGTTCTGCCATGTCATCGTCCTCTTTCCCCCATCCAAAGTACCTGTTTGAAAAACCATTGACTTTTTCAAATTCTTTTGGCCGAAAAGCTGTCACACCACCAAATGCATTCTCATAACGCAGCCTGTAGCTATATTTACTATGAAATGCCCCAAAGTGAACAGGCATGTTTCTACATGTATAAAAGTGGTACCCTTGCTCTGGAATGAAATCAACATCATGGAAAATGACACAATCCGGGTTATGAGTTTCAACAGCGAATAGGTATCCAGTATTCATAAGTGCAGCTTTGTTAAACAGTTTTGGACTATGCTGCTGCACTACAATAACAGTGTAATTCAGCTGTTGCCCTTGTAATATTGGGTGAAGATGGTGTAGCAGAACTGACAAATGTGCTTCACGGTCCCTGAAAGGTATAACAACTACAGTAGTGTAGCGAGAAATGCATGCTTTGGGCTCCCAGTGCCCGCCAAGAGTCACATTTAAGTTAAGAAGGAGAGTCACATTCAATGGAATTGTAGTTAATTTAGGAGTAATTTTACCAATAAGAGTGTTTGGAATGCAATCACAAAGAGTTTTACCAGTATGTCTCTTTCTTTTACGCTGCCAGTCCTTTTCACAAAGCAATCTATGTTGTTCCAAGTATTTATGTATTACATTAGAAGTGACATCTATCTTGGTTTCATTTATAATTGAAAAAACTGTTTGTCTTCTCTGGTTTAAAACGTTACAGTTAGGATCTTTGAAGTCACATTGTAAAGTGTTGAAATATTTGAGTATACTGATATTCTTAATGAAGTAAATGATGTTCAAACAGGTGAAGATAATTAGAAAATGCTTCATTCTATGAGAGTTGATAGACGCAAAAATAGACATTATGAAATTACCCGTATGAGACATAACGTAAAATGTAAAGACAAGTGTAGTGAACTTTTAAATGACGATTGTCTCTGTGTCTTGGGCATATACAAATCACTTTGAATGAAAGATTTAACACATCTATCAGTTCATATATCACAGTCAGAAATTGTTGTTCCCTTAGATCTGACTAAAGGTAAGTTTCAGAGAACAACACTTCATAAATCCCTAGAAAATGCATACAAAGAGTACTAAACGAGGTAATAAGGGTTAACAATAGAGCAAAATGGAAAGTAGTATAATTCATAACTATAATAAAATGCTAAATTTTCAGTTCTAATTAAAATACACTTGAGCAGTTTTTTGCACAATATAGCTAAAAAATCCTTCTTTCTGTTTTTCCTCATTTAAAGAATTTTTGTCACTGACCTACTTTCCATGGCAGCCAATTCCTTCAACTTAACAACTACTATTGAAAGCATATATGTGACCTGTTTTGGCGAATGGGGTCGGATGTCGCAATGAGTCGGATGTCGGCTGTTACACCTCATTTTAAAGCTAAGAATCTGAATTTTCTGATGAGACAGGTCTCTAAAAATGGACCCGGTGCGACATCCGTCTCAATTCGCCAAAACGGGTCACATATGGTCAGGACTTTCTTGGTAGTTATGTTTTGTTTCGGTTTAATATATATCTGCTTAGCATGATTTATGCAAACTATCCAATTTGTTACAATATCTGTAGCCACATTTTGTGAAATAGTTGATTTGCTGTATTTCAATTCAAGGTTTTCAGATTCAAGAGGAGGGAGAGGTGTTATAACCTGGTTTGGACTGTATCTTTTTTTCTTTTTTTATTATTATTTGCTTATTTAATCAGGTTACAAATCAAACTTGGTGTCTGGTATCCCTTTGCCTCCTGAGTACCTTGGTATTACAAGCTATTTGCAAAGTGACTTGCCCATGCTTACATTTCTCAATTATATATCATAGGATAGAAAATGAATGGGATAATGAGATGGAATGAGATGTAGGGTGATTACCAGATTATTATATTATGTTCTCGTTTGATCAATTCAAGGATTAATCAGCATACACACATTATATAAATGGCATAATGGCATTTTAAATTGTGCTATTGTGCCTGAGTTCTGGATATCACTAGGAAGAGCATTCCACAATATGACTCCAATGTAAAATACAGATTTTTTAAACAGTTCAGTCTTGGGAATAGGTAATTCTATTTTACAACTATTTGATGACCTAGTTGTTCTAATAGGCTTTGATATCTTTAAATAACCACGATTTACATTGCACCATATACATGATAAAATTAGTTTTTTCCTTCTCTTGTCAACAAATGAAATATTTGCTAGTTCATGTAGTGCATCAACATGTTCACTTTTTGGGTCAATAATATTGAAACAACAGCGAATAGCATGTTTTTGAATTATCTGCAGATCGTGTAGATCACACAGTGGTATGGAAGACAAAAAGATATTACCATAGTCTATAACACTGCACTGTAGTAGTGCAATAATATTAGTTATATTGTAATAAGTGTGTGTAAAGGTTTTCTAGGTAATATGTGGAATGGTTAGATAGAATTAATGGGAAAGTTGTTTGTGCCGAGACTGGGGTATCAGAATACCCATTAACCGTCTGGGTGCCATTAGTCTCCCGCTCGTGCGGTAACCTGAGCTGCCTGTATCTGGGCCGAGCCGCTGTGCCTTCCGATCTAGACTGCCTGTTCTCTGGATCGATTCACATACAACTATAGATGGCTTCCATTCATCAGGCCTGCAGCCCTGAACACACATAGTGAAACACTCACATAAAGATGGCTGCAGGTGTACAGACACCCATTGGAAAACGAGCGCCTGTCAGGGTGCGAGTCGGTTGGGCTGTCTGGAAAGACAAATGGACGTGTTTGTGCAAAATTGTGGATATAAAATGAAGTTGGCACGTAAGCCAGCCAGAGACACAGAATGAGGCGCTAGTGATTGGTATGTCGCCCTGACATTCAGGGTGACAGTTGGGTGACTGTGGCAAATGGGTGTGAGGGATTTGGGTCTCCTCGTCTCGGGGCAGACACTGGACACTTTTAGGGACATTCGGCTAGATAGGGATTTAAACATAGTAATCTGGACCTAGTTTGGATAATGGAAATCCCTGGGATGGATTCTCAAACCGTAAGTAGAACTGATGTGTGGAGCATACACAGAGCATGGGTCTTAGCACCTTTCTATCGGTGGGGAGTTGTGTAATGTGTATGCAAAACACTCAGTATGTTAACATCTGTGTAACCACCGATCAGAGCAGAGGCTGACTAATGTGCCCGCCCCGCCACGGTGCCTCATGGCGAAGTGGTGGTCTCACACTATGCTGCTCAAGAGTGAGAGTTGCTGCATGTATGTTTCCATCGGATCTAATGTATTAAAAACAATAGCTTACCCTCAGCCAAGCGAAGTCTGTGTTTTGGATTGAGCGCGCCAATTCATGGACTTTCTCTACCACTTCAACATTATATTAAAGCAAAATTAAGTTCCCCATATTAACATATACATATTAACCATAAGTTCCCCATTCATTAACCTCTATTAAGTAGTAACCCCTATAAACACCACTATCACATACTACATATAAATAATAACCCACTAGCGTTCAACACTACATAACATTGTTTTAACAATATCTAAGGAAGCTTTGATTGTTAACACGGGTCTCAGTCTATGTACAATAGACAATCTATAAGATGCATTCTTATATGTATTTTGAAATTGTTTTTGAAAGTTAATTTGTTATCAATTTCTAGTCCTAAGTATAGATATGATGGGACGATATAAAGTTTGTTGCCACTGATCTTAATATCTTCTACCAGGTTATTGTTTAAGTTTAATGGTAAATACATAATTTTTGTTTTTTAAATAATGATACTTAATTAGTTTTCCCTACACAAACTGTGCAGTCTGTTCACATCATTCTGATACAGGTCAAAATCTACTTCACGAGATAGAGGATTGATTTTCCTGTAGATAACAGTGTTATCAGCATACAACAACATTTTGCTATTTCTACATAGTTTTGCTATATCATTTATATAACAAAAAAAGAAAAAGTGGGCCTAGGATTGAGCCTTGTGGGACTCCCGTAGACACCTGACAAACATCTGACCTTATACTATTTATTTGTGTTCGCTGAAGTCTTGAGTCCAAATAACTTTTAATCCACTTTTAGGATAAGTTCTGAATTCTCATTTGATTTAATTTAGAAACTAGAATTTGATGGTTAATTGTAGCAAAAGCCTTTTTAAAATACATAAAAATACCTATAGAATTCAATTTTAAATTTCTATTAAGTTGTAAGTCAGTAGTCAATTTAAAAATTGTATCAGTTGTTGAATGTTTAGGCCTAAACCCATTTTGTAAAGAAGTTAGAATATTGTTATTATTCAAGTGTGTACTTAAATGGTTATGGATAAATCGTTCAATTATTTTCCCTGGTATAGGTGTTAAAGCTATTGGTCTCAAGTCTCCAGCTTCCAATGGTACCCTTATCTTAGGTATAGGGACTATTGTAGTTTCCTTCCATTTGTTGGGAAAAACTCCAATTTTAAAAGAAAGATTTATCATGTGAAGAAATTCATGCTCTCAAAAAGTTAATGCTATCTTCAATACTCTCGAGGATATACCTTGGATTCCAGACGACTTATATATATAGCAATTTTTTTGATCTCATCTCCAAGTTCTTTAACAGTAATTTTTTCTAGAGAATTCACTAGATTCCTAGTTTTTCTCACAGCAATGTAGTCCTCAGTCTTTTTTGATTTGAGTGCTGTTTTTAATAATCTCTTTCCATCAAAAGTTCATATAAGTTATCTGTAATCCATTTGGGTCGATGTTTAACACAGTCAAAACTCTTATATGGACACATTTTATCAATAATTATATATATAAATATATATATGATCATACATATAGTTCCAGCAGTCATCGACATCAAAGTAATGTAACATGTAATTCGAGCCAGTTAACCTTTCTTAATTCTTCCGGAAACCTATCTTCAGATAAATTCCTGTAACTTCGACCATGAAAGTGAACGCTAGTTGTTTGTTATGGTGTTACTTACTAATATGGGGAAACTGCTATCATCCGTTTACTTAGACTGTCTAGTTTAGTCTCTATTATCGTTGCTAGCCAAGTGGTAGACTACGTACGCGAAATGGGCGTTCATATCCATAACACGAATCATGCTTGGTTAAGAGTCAGTTTATTTGTGCATACTCCACTAGCATACAGTGGCTGGTGTGCTATAGCCTATGTAATCCGATCCTTGTCCAACACTGCCCAAGGCTAGCTTCGTCCTTAGAGTCCGCTTGTCTTATCCCAGCTGTACGATGGTAAACTCCTATCCAAGTCACCCGATGTATGTGTACATGGCTAAAACCAAACCCCCCGAATCCTCAAGATTCGTATTGATCCAAACGATTCAAATAGTGTTCTCTGCCTTAACCTGCTGGCTTAGCCCAATATATACTATTCCAATTGTTGATTTTTACCCAGGCAGCACTGCTCGCTGGGAGATGCCTCCTGTCTGCAGTAGCTGAGCAGGTATATTACACCTACCAGCAGCGTCTGCCGTTTTCATATTCATGTAATTTTGAATACTCTTTTATATTCTTTTATAATTTTATCTCTCATCTGGTGACTTTTATCTTTCATCTGAATTCTTATCCATAAAACAAAATACATCTCGCATAAGGAAAGCCCTTACTAATATCTTATATGCACATTTACCTTTGTGCAAAAGGTAGTCTTTTTATTAATTATGGTATTTGAGTTTGTAATTGATAAGTCAAGAGTTGTATCAGAGTCTGGTCTAGTGACTTGAGTAATAATTTGGTGAAAGCTATTTTTTTCATAAATCAATTTAGTTTTCCAACAGCCTGTGACTGTATTCTTTTGATATTTATATTAAACTCACCTCCGATGAATATATCAATTTGATGGTAGTTCTAATTCTATCAATTATCAACTGTAGAACTTTAAAGAAATTTTCAATGTTACCAAGGGGAGGTCTATATATGTTTAGAATATAAATTCGAGTAAATCTATGACTATATAACATAACACATACTTCGATGTCATCATCTGAAACATTAAGGTTCGAGCAGTGCACATACTCAATTCCATCCTTAATATATGTACAAATAATTCCCATCTCTCTTAATATCCCCAATAGAGTTTTTGACTCGTCCATCCAATCTCACCAAGGCATATCCTTCTAATTGTACTAACAAGTCATCAATATCAGCATTTAACCAAGTTTCACAAAAATTCGATGTATCAGGCTGTTGCTCTAGTATGTGTAACTGCAGTACATCAGTCTTATTCAGAAGACTTCTTACATTCCAGAACATGTTATATTTACCTTTTACCTTAGCCATATGCTTACAACATAGCAGTGTGACGTGTTGGTGAAGCTTGTGTATGAACATGGATAAATAGGATGAAACGAGCAACCCAAACCGGTATTTATTATACTTTTCCGGAATTGCTAAATAGGCATACAATGAAAGTACGGACTGTACTGATACGGATCTCGTATCAGTACAGTGTACTGATCTGGAAAAGTAGTGCGCCCTAGTTTTTGGACCAATCAGAGGCGTCCGTTTTTGACAGTGACCTAATTAAGACAAACCTCAGACTCACATGAACGATATAGGCCTAGTTCCGAAAGAATCTACCTGAATCTACCTATTGCGTGAAAATTAGTAAATCTATGGATCATTTAATCTTCACAAATCCGTCACAGTATGATAAATAAAAAAAAAACGGACTCATAGACGTATGGAGAGACAGATCGCCGGATTCGCCCAGGCGGTAGTGTGGCGCTCCCCGGAGACCGGGACGGGCCGATCGACGCCCGCCGGGCCTGCTGCAGCGCGGCCCGTCAACTCGCTTACCGCGCGGCCCGGTCCCCTACTCGGCGACCGGACGGACGGTCTGTGCAGGCCAATCAGAGTGCTCCCTTTCTGACCAATGGGAGGCCTGCTCTCCCTCCTTGACTGACCAATCAGAGCACAGCATTGTTTACTCCAGGGGAGCTCCAGGGGAGTGGGTTTGGGGCACTGGAGAGTCTGGAGTAGGGTGCTCTCTATGAGGTCTGTGCTTTCAGTGCCCAGGCTAGATAAGGGGGGCTCTCCTGGGGCTCTGCTCACTCTGTGTTTTGTTGCTGTAGGGTTCAGACCTTGGTAGGTAACCCTGACTTGTGAGACTTAGAAGGCCTGTTTGGCTCTAAGGGACTGTTACTGGCATAGCCTAGTTTTAGGCTGGTTTTTGATATACTTTGTGGTGGTTGTTTTGCCTATGTCTGTTAGACTAGGTTGTTTTATTAACTTTTAGTTAATGGTTTTGCCCCACAAGTATATTTTGACTTAGCAGTTTTCCCCTTAAGTTTCAGACTTGCTTAGTTTGGCCTGTTCTAGATTAAGACTTTGCTTATTTGGGCCTGTTTTCCAAATTACAGATTTTGTTTATATTTTGTATTTTTCTAAGTACAGACTTTGTCTACCTTTTTGTGAAAAGGGTATTTGTGGAACCTTTATTTGTGGAACCTTTATTTGTGGAACTTATTTTTGGAAACCTTATTTGTAACTTTGTGTTACTGTTGGTACATTCTGGCTTTGTACTTTACTTTGTAAATATCTAGAGAGATTGTTTTAATAAACTTTGTTCAACTTAAGTTACTGTTGTTTGGTCATTTGTCACACTTCCAATCCTAGTGATCAACCTGGTTTAAATTGACTCCCCGGGCCTAACCTGATCCAGGGAGCGCTACAGTAGAGTCTATCAACGGCCCAGTGGTGACCCGGCTTAAGCCACGCCCACCCTCACTACACCTAGCAACAGGTAGTCCACCACGCTTATAGTTCCAAATGAATCGGCCCGATCGAAGAGATGTATGCATCAGATATTTGATGTATACATCAAAGAGCATCAAATCTTCTTTACTAAACAGTATTTAACCTTCACAATTCCGTGAAAGTATAATAAATACAAAACCGGACTCGTGTGGAGATACGGATGGCCTGATTACCCGTGGTGGGAAGGCAGATCAGTACTCATGCTGCGCACTCGTACTAATCTGCCTTCCCGCCACGGGTAATCAGGCCATCCGTATATCCACACTCGTCCAGTTTTGTTTATATACCATGGGTTTATGAATGATAATTCCCAATTACCTCAGCTATAAATCGATATACATACTAATGTTGGTGGGGGAGGAAAAATTTGCTTCATGATAAGTCAGTTTACCTTTCAAGTACAGATTAAACATAATATACATAAATATACGTACACCTTAACCTACATCTTTCATTTATAAAATTTGAGTATTTACAACAAATGATGACGATACATATGATATGTAAATTTAATTTGAATTTGAGAATGGAATACTAAGAATTCATTCAATTCACGTTCACTTTCTGACAAAAGATTTTGCACTTAATACAAATGAACAAAACATTATCCATTTGTCAATCACATTCCTATGGAGGGAATATGTCTCAGATGTTCTATTTAGTTCCTAGTTTTATGCTATGCAAAAGGTATTGGATCTGAAATCAATCACAATTAACAAAATAATAAGGTCTATATGTGTCCTATCAAAGGAGCGAATATAGCATACCTCCAATGTTGCTTGTTGGAATTCAAGCAGCGTATTGAGTACAGCAAATGACATATGTGTATCAGACCGGGATTTATGGCAGATCACAGTACCCTATACCGATGTGTATCATCTGAGCTCAACTATTACAGGATGTATGACTGTATGGACACTCTAATGTCTGAAATTTCTCACACTAGATTTCCTGTAATAAGTATTGTTATTGTGAATATAGAAAAAAAGCTAGTAAGAGAAATCAAGAAAATTATTCTGAATCAATGAGTACTGAAAACGGGAAATTACTGGCATTTATATAACCGGTTACATGACGGTATACAGGCTGCTGAAACACCACAAGGTGATTGGCTAAGAAGATCCAGACTGCTATAGTGTTGAATGGACATTGAGGACTCAGTATACCCGGCATCAGGCAGCTATGAGTTAATTTATAAAGAAAACGGGCATGTTGATATGCGCTTGGCTATGGGTTATTCAAAACCAAACCAATGGATTTTGCTAGATAAATGATATCTAGGCCTATCTCATACAAAAAACATTGTTGAATGTATGGGCATCAAATTATCAGGTGACACCTCAGGGACCAAGGCCTCAGGGGCCAGGCTGAAGTCACTTTACTCAGACCTAGCCTCTTGATAATCTTAGGATGCAAGGAGCAGATGACTTGTGGAAGAAATGAATCATTTAGAAGGGCTTTTAGGCCGATTTGAGCAATTTGAAAAAAAAAATCAAATTTGAAATATTTATGGCTCCTATAAATATTGAACTATAGGTGAAAACTGACTTTGAGATTATAGCCCCGAGTAAGATAGACCATTATAAACTAGTCAGGAAACTGTGTGACTGATAAAACATTTTCTAGAAATTTAGACAGATTTTTAGCTTAATTCTTACACTGGAACCCAACCAATGGATTTTGCTAAAAAATTTGTATAAATGATATCTAGGCCTATCTCATGCCAAAAACATTATTGGATTTATGGGCATCAAATTGTCTGGGGGCACCTCATGGGTTAAGGATGGGTGCAGGTGCCTAGCCTAATACATCATAGTGGGATTGGAGGGTTACTTCTGGTAGGCATGAGCCTCAAATCAACATAGAAACCATAAAGAAGGGGGGACGGCAGGTAACCAACCACCACTATAATGTAATGGGCCAGGTACCTGCGCCTATCCTTGGTCCCTGGGGTGGGCCCCTGATAATTCAATGCCCATGAATTCAACCACTTTTTTGGCATTAGATAGGCCTAATTATTATGGCCTGGAAGGTTTTAGCAAAATCTACTGGTTGATTTTTTGTGTGTAAAAAAAACGGTAAAAATTGATATGATTTTCTAGTTAATGTTGTAATTGTCACAGAATTTCCTGACATGTATAGAATGGACCCTCTCACTTGGGGCTAAAATCTCAAAGTCAGTTTTCACCCACAGCTCACCTTTTATGGGAGCCATAAATATTTGAAATTTGAAATGTTTTCAAATTGCTCAAATCAGCCTTAAAACCCTATTAAATGATTGTTTTCTTTGACAAGTCATCTGCTCCTTGCATCCTAAGATTATCAAGGAGCTAGGGCTGGGAAATGAGTAAAGTGACTTCAGCCTGACCCCTGAGGCCTTGGTCCTTAGGTGGCCCCTGATAATTTGATGCCCATAAATTCAACAACATTTTTGGAATTAGATAGGCCTAAGTATTATATCTGGAAGGGTGTAGCAAAATCTGCTGGTTGAGTTTTTCTGTGTGAAAAAAAACCAGTAAAATTCATTGTGATTCTCCAGATAATGTTGTATACGTCACAGAATTTCCTCACATGTATAGAATGGGCCCTCTCACTTTGGGCTACAACCTCATAGTCAGTTTTCACCAATAGTTCACTATTTATGGTAGACATAAATATTTCAAATTTTCAAATTTTCAAATTGCTCAAATCTGCCTAAAAACCCTATTAACTGATTCTTTTCTTCCACAAGTCATACTAGGGGGCTAGGGGCGGATATTCATAGAGGGGAGGCCAGGGGCATAGAGTAAAGGCTCGGGCTACAGTTCAGGGTTTTGCCCCAGGGCCTAACAACTGGAGAACCCTGCTTCTTGGCCCCTGAGGTGTCCAGGCAGGCACTGGGCCGGCCAGCAGGGTCAGCCCAAGCTGCCTCTATATTTAGCTCAGGTTACATAACACCCTGGTCACGGCCAGACCTCCACCCCTGCCCTAGTGACTGGTCCACTAAACTTTCAACTCTTTAAGTTGACCAAATGACCTAGATAATAATAATATTAAAACTTTACTTTGCCTCCCCTCTTTAATTAAAGTTACTTTACTAATTTCCCGGTCTCCACTCAATGTCCCCGGCATTATATGTATATATACATGTATACATGTATATATATATATAATTAAAGTTATTTTACTAATTTCCTGGCCTCCACTCAATGCCCCTGACCTCCTCACTTTAATTAAAGTTATTTTACTCATTTCCCAGCCTCCACTCAGGGGCCCCGACCTCCCCTCCTTAAGTAAAGTTATTTTACTCATGGACTGGAGGCCGGGAAATGAGTAAAATGACCTCCATCAAATAGGGGACCTCCTTAAAAAAAAGGCGGCCGAGTAGGCATGTTGTGTCAGCTCCCCGTGGACAATTAGAAACCAGAAACTTTTTGACACAGCAGAGAAAGTAACTTCAAATTTGGCGCACATCTGTACTAAACATCCTATAGCTAGCTAGCTCTACATTGCAACATTTGTGGCCATGAACAGTGACCGAATGAGAGGTAAAACTGTAAATACTCGCTCCCAACTCCGGACACTTCAACTGACAAGCAAAAACACGGCGGATTCCAAGGTCGGCAAACAGAAATCTCCAAAAGACGAAAACAAAGGGAAACCTCAGAAAACTGACCCTTTTGTCTCTGACAAGTCTACTGACCCCTTTCTGTCTGACAAGTCTACTCCCAAGAAAATGGAGGACACCCAAGTGGACAATGAAACCCCCACCCTGGCTGAACTTAAAGAAGAGCTACATGAAAAGGTCACGTCTCTGTCAACTAGACTTGCCGCCGTAGAAACAACATGCAGCCACTACAAGAAGTCACTCAAATTTAAACAAGATGAGGTAAAAGATCTTGTCGTAGCCCGTGGCGGGAAAGCTTGTTTTCAATGATATAAGAGGTACTATTTGGGTTGGGCTAAGCGGCCCTGCTTCCCTGCTTCCCGCACGCCCGGGAATGAAGCCAGCCACGTTGGGATTGTTCTTGTTTTCCTAAGCTTAATAAAGAAGATTACAAGTGTACAACTATCTTCCTACTTCTTCCACTACCACAGATCTTAAAGAGGAAAATAATGACTTGCGAGCCTATATTCGAAGCCTAGAATTAGAGATTAACAGAAACTACTATGCGGTAGACAAATTAGACAAGAAGCAGGAAAAGCTTGACACAGCAACTAGACACCCGCCCTAGTTCTAATCGGAGATCACGATTATCTAAACGTGGATCAGGCATATTTTCCACATCTGTGTCATCCACCACCACCTTGAGGCACTGGCAGCCAAGATATTATGGAGTAGGGATCCCTACGTAATAATGCAACTGGGGCATCAAATTGAGCTCGACAACGAATGGATAGCCAAAGTGGAGAATGTCATGTTCGACTGTATGATGGCCAAATACCGAGCCAACTCCAAATTTCGAGAGAAATTACTAAGCACAGGTGACATGGAACTGGTGGAAGCCACACTCAACAAAAAATGGGGTGCAGTGGCCACACTCAACTCCCGGCTCATGAAAGATCACAAATGGAATGGAAACAATCTACAAGGTGTGCTCCTGATGAAAATCCGAAACATCCTTTGTAATGAAGCGGAACGTGAGCGCACTGAGAAGAGGCGACACAGCGCGGGAAAAGAGGACGAGGTTAAAAGTTAAATGATCGCTCTCCCCTCCCTTAATTGGGTCAGTCATGCGCGCTACTTCAACCTCTCCCAACATCGCCCATTGTGTTTGGATGCTGACACATGCGACTCTCGCATCGATATTTCCACTGACTCTGAATGAAAGACACCTAACTAACGGACATGCTAACATGACAACTACAAACAGAAACATCTTTATAGTGGCAGACAAGCGAGCCTCTGAACTGACGTCAGTGATAAAGCCGCCGCTCCGCCACAGCGTAACTGTCAAGTATCTCGAGGAAGCCACTCTAGCAGACTTAGCGTACAGGACGAAAGAAGTCTTGATCAGTGCACCCTGCAAGTGTGTTTTTATTATGGGAGGCATCTCCTCGATTGTAAATAAACACGAACTGGGTTACTATTACCTACCTGCAATGGACCCAAAGAAGATTTACAATGAGGTTGAGGCCACCATGGAAGAAACGCTCTCCGACCCAGAGAACCACGGTACTGATTATTATATGCACCATCCCAGGAATCGATCTAATCAGAGCCAACAATCCTAACACCTTCGGTGTCCACTACAAACAATCCATCCTGAATGATGCTCTAATACACATCAACGACTTCATCACTCAAAGAAACACATGCCCGGGCTACCATACTCCTAAAATTGCATCAGCAATTCACCGTAATCACTCAGGCACCAAGGGCCACCGTCACACCCACTGCAAACTAAAGGATGGCTTCAACCCCAACAGCTCTGTGCTTCAATACTGGGCTACCAGACTGGAAGAATCCTTCAAGGAGATCGCAACCTCCAACGAAAAATAATCACTGTTGAGCTTGATATTTTTTCCCCTATAAATAGCATGAGATGTTAAACGTCTCGTGTGATAGTTGATATTTGATAGTTTATAGTTTATTGTTTTTCTAAACTGAGTCACTTTGTATTATATCCTAAATCATGAAAATATAATTTCTCTGATAATTTTCACAACCAAATGACCTCTGCAAGAGATGTTCACGTCTCGCATTCCACAATCAATATGCTGTCTTCTACAAACTAATAAGTGAGTTGTACGAGATGTTCACATCTCGCAATGTTATGGCTGTTAATTTATTGACATTCTTTCACTTTATTAACAGGATCCGGACTTGTTTGCACATCTCGATAATCTAGATTCATGGTGAATTTTTCATGGACGGTTCTCAGCTACTGCAATGGATCAAAGTTTCATTCAAACTGCTGCCAAACGCAACAAGACCAAGACTTTATCCCAAATTTGTCCCGTGGTTGAAAGTAGGGAACTGAATTAAGATGACTGCTCTTCCCAAGATATACTCAAAAGTGAAAATATATAGATGGACTTATCACTGCAACTTTCCAAACTAACAAACGAAATCTGCCTTACACAAGTTTTCCCACTTGTTAAGAACAATTATAATCACATTTAAACACTCAACTGTATCACGCACAGGTAATGTCCAGCCTGGTTGCCAGTCACTACTATTGTTATCATGATATTAATATTCAACACTTGTAGTTGCTGTATTTCTGCTGATGATCAAAGTCAAAGTTAAACATTCTAACAACCTTATACTTCTCTATAAATTAATTTTGATTGGGCTTGCTTACAACCCATAGTGGTCATTGTACATGGCTCTTAGCAAGTATGCTGACTGGTTATAGTACATGCTAGGTTCCAGTATTCAGACAGGTACTTGTACATGACCAGCAAAATTTTTTTCGACAAGTAGAATGACTCTTGGCAAGTATGCTGACAGATTAAAGTGTATACTAAGTTCCAGTATGTTAACGAGTACTTGTACATGATTGGCAGAAAACTAACAAGAAGATTGGCTTAATAATAATTAATATTGTCTAGTACTTGACCATAACCTAACATGAACCGCTTATATATATATATATATATGGTATATATGCCATATATGCTTATATAAACAAAGAAGATTAATCCAGGAGTCGCCACTATATATACCTGCCAGGTGGTGACACCCCCTAGGTGGGGTGACTTGACCTTCCCCTCATACCAGCACCAACCACCGGCCCAGGCACATGTTCCACATTGCTAAATTCTTAAATAAAGGGCTGTCACATTGACGCTGTCAACTAGTGCATATCATCATTATGAGTTATATATATTATTAGTTGATTTATATCTACTTATGTTCACAAGGGACGGACGGTTTATATATATATATATAATATTTAGACTCAACTCCTGATATAGTAAAAGTCCATACACATGTATAACATATACTCGGGGAGCTACAGCTGACAGCTAAGCCTAACACTAGATGTCTACAACCCGACATAAGTCGTTTTTATCTCACATTTTATTAACTTTGTTACCCAATTCTTTACGTTTAGTGCTAACTAGCACGAGCACTACTTTCTATACTAGTAACATGTGCACAAAAGACAGAGCTACCTGTAGGCCAAATGGCTCTGACTTTCATAAAAACTGCCTTTTCATTAATTTCCCTGAAACCTCATCAAATCATCCAATTCACCCATATCGCCTGACTCACACATCTCACTCATACTATAAACACTGGCATATCCCTGCTCAACAATGCACTTCTTCTGATCTGAATCATGCACCTCTTACTTTGTGTAGTAAAGCGCCTTTTTGTGATGAAGGAGGGGGAAACACTGACTGATCAATCTGAATTTTTGGATTCAACATGAACACACATAATTTACAAAGTTTTGACGAGCTAAGTCGTCTCAAGGGGTTCAAGTTTGTTCATCTAAACATTAGAAGCATCACCAAGAAAATAGACCAGTTAAGACTTCTTCTTGTAGAATCCAAAATAGATGTTGTGACACTTTCAGAGACATGGCTAACTCCTAGGGCAGACCAAACACTAATAAATATAGATGGATACACTCTGTATCGTCTAGATAGAAAGCAGAAAGGCAACAACAGTAAAAGAGGGGGTGGATTACTGACCTACATAAATAATTCCTCTGGTTGGTCAGTTGAATGCTTGGACCAAATTAACACATCCAGTATAGACTTAGAGGTTTTATGGCTAAAGTTATCTAATAAATACTCTAAGAACTTACTACTAAAAATCTAGTAGACCACCATCAGGGAAAGTACAGGAAGCTATATCTCTCATCCAGAGTAGAAGTACCTTGAATGAAGAAATCATCCTGTTGGGAGATTTCAATATAGACTATAAAAATAAATCTAATCCGACATACAAAAAGTTAGCTTTTTTGTGAAAAATCTAACTCCTTATCCCAAATTATAAACACAACAACCAGAAATACATCAAAGTCTTTGACGCTCATAGATCTAGCCCTAACCACTTCTCCCTACATAACCCAGTCTGGTGTCATTAATACCTTTATCAGCGACCATCAGCCAATTTATCTTGTAAAAAAGAAGCCTAGGAATATCACTGCGAAGACGCACTCTTTTAGAGGGAGAAGTTAAAGGGAATGCAACAACAACAAAACCTATCAACAGTAGATGATGGCTGGGTTGACCAGGACAGTGAGGAAAGGGACTGTGCTTTACTCGATCTAACAGGAAAAAACAACATCGAGATAAAAGCTCTCAGAATCGCTGAAGTAACTAAAATTATAAAACAAATAAACATCTCCAAATCCTCAGGTCTGGAACATCTAGGTGCTAGACTGGTAGTCTGGGGTCCGAACACCAAAAAGTAGCTTATTTAAGGATTCTGTGTGCCATGAAAGGTTTATACCCGAAACCATTTTGGGATGCTAGAGGGGTCCTTTGGGCATAAGAATATGCCTGTTGTCACTATGTAGAGGTGTGCATAAGAGTGACAGCAGCAATTTTGTTTAACAACTGCCATCAAAATATGACACAGTATAATACAGTCTCTTTCTTTAATAGCCTACTCAATAAACTAGCTATCCATTTCATATTAGACAAATCAATAGTGCATTATGAAGATGAAACATGATTGACTTTGACTTTATCCAAGGTCAAGGTCATCAAAATTAAGGTCAAACTATGAGAAATAGCAAAATTTGAGTGTTTTCTTTTTTCCAAACTATCCTAGCCTATGAAATATGTATAAATAACATCTAAAACCACTCTGGAGTGATAGAGGGGACCCTTGGGCATAGGAATATGCCTGTTGTCATCGTGTGAAGGTGTGCATTAATGTGAGAGCAGCCATTTTTTTTGATTACCTCCTTGAATAATGACCCAGTAAGGGATAGTCTCTTTCTCTAACAACATACCGAATTCTTAAGCCATCTATTTCATATTAGGCAAATCAATAGTGCATTAGTAGGGGAACATACAACATGAGTGACATTGACCTCATCCAAGGTCAAGGTCATCAATTTTAAGGTCAAACTTTGAAAAACGTCAAAAAATGAGTGTTTTAGTCCTTCCAAACTATCCTAGCCTATGAAATATGTATAAATAACATCTAAAACCACTCTGGAGTGCTAGAGGGGACCGTTGAGCATAGGAATATGCCTGTTGTCATCGTGTGAAGGTGTGCGGTAATGTGACTGTAAAGTTTATTATAATTCTTGCTTCTTTCAATTGGCTCGTGTAGGGATTAAATGATCAAAGGTCGCGACGAATAAACTTGAAAATATTTTATTAATTCATATTGGCACAAAACTGTCTTTAATTTGGTCTTTCAGCCGTCTTCAAATAAGCACCGAGATATCTCCAATTTATCCTCAAGTTATCCTCAAGTTATCCTCAAGTTATCCGTGAAACTACAAAATAATACCAAAATACAACATAATTTAATTATGGGATTTACCAAAAATATTCTATAAACTAGCTTTACCATTATCTTTATTTATATAATGGTCCTGTAAAGTATAGTTATATCAATAGTATAACCATAAAGCATATAAGCTATGTACTGTAATACTACTTTAGGACTCATAATTATATGTTTGACCATAAAGATTACAAAAATTACATAAACTACCAGTTATATATGTAACACATAGTGATAATACCTTGCATAAAATAGACACAGTGCTATACTGAGTGTCCTATAATATACAACTCAGGCCCTATATAGCCCTATATAGCCTATACAGTGACATACACTGCACTATAGTAATACTACTGCTTTACACAAGGTCAGACCTACAGTCAACTTTACACAATTACCAGAGCTTATGTACACTCTGATAGGACTAGGCAACTATACATACATATGCATTGAACAAATATCTATCGCAAACATTTGTCTACACACCTGTTTAATGCCCATTTAGTCCTTATTTGGTGGTTTGAAGAAGCCCTCTGTGAAAAGGCCCTTTCCATTATACAGAAATCTTTGTTGTGTAATGACATCACAGGGCCATGTGACCTTACCAGCACTCAGAAAACACCCCAGTTGGCGCAAGTGAGAGAAAACCCAAGGGACCTTTGTATTAGTTCAACATTACTCACTTGTTGGCGCCGGTGTGCCATAACCTTTCCTTACACTACAATACATATCTTGATGTCCCAATTAGTTTTGACGATTACTCATTACTTGCAATTGATGTCTATGCTTAATTTAGCTAGGACTGAATTGTATGTATATAACATTAGCATCATTCTATCTTGATCTACATGGAAGAACACTTGTAAAGTGATTGTTGTTAGAAAAAAAAAAATACTAGTGATCGTGATTGGCAATATAAGCTGGCTGCTAAGGAATATGCTGATACCAGACAGCATGCTACACCCAGTACTCTGTTACCAGGAGACACAGTACTGAACACAAAGATGACAGGGAAGCTTGCAACATGATTTGAGCCATAGCCGTACAAAGTTGTGTCAAAGGAACGGGCTGAAGTGACAGTCAGTTCCAAAGAAGGAGTTCAGTACAAAAGGAACTCTTCTGTGGTGAAGCCCTAGGTGCCACTAGCAGAAGAACCACAGGACTCTGACGAGATCTCAGAGAATGGACAGTTGGAGACCCAAGTGATGCCAAGTCTGGTACACACGCCAACACAAGCAGTGACGGTACTGCAGAGTCTGGTCCACAGGCCAACACGGCCCACGAGAATGCAAGAGAAGTTCAAAGACTTTGTGATGTGTTGAAGTTTGAACTGTAAATACTAACATGATGACAAATATTAAAGTTTGAAAGTGTTTGACTGTATTTTGATATGTCATTGATTGCTATGTTGTTGTGAAAGATCTTTGGATAACATGTCATAACTTGCATTGCTTGTGTTGCAGGTATTCACCTTAATATATTGTTTGTGTTTCAGGCCTATTAAACATAATATCACGGGGAAATTTTAATCTCATACCATCAATCAACTTGGCCGTGGTTGAAAGATTTTACTATACACAACGTCAATGAGTGTATGACTTACCCCACCATTAACACTGAAAGAACACATTATCATTATATTCCATGCCTGGTTGAGATGACTATCCTACACTTTAGAAATGGGCATCAGTTCACCTGCACCAGTTTATTCCTTGATGTGCATTCATTTTACAAGCCCCCTTCAGTCACAGTACCATTAACCCGGAACTATCACAAAGTATAGTATAGCCTTACTCTTTAATTGCGGTAGGTGCGGTTGATAAGAAAATACTCTCCCCCTTTTCAGCTTCAACGTGTTCGTTCCATTAACACCCTACGCTTCACACTCAACCTAGCAAAGTGTATGCTAAGACTCACTCCGGTCCAGTGTCGGTAGTATTCCCAAGCAGTGGCTGATTCATTTCGAGGGGGATATATTGCCCCCCCCTTCCCCCCTTGAACACAGACCTTGGAACCGCCCCTGCCCAAATGTGAATGTGACCATCTTTAGACCCAATTCTATGCAATTCCGTCAAATTAACCCACTTGCATTGTACATTAAAATTCATCAGCTGACCATGGTGGGGTCCTTAAATTGCAAATACATGTAGCCTAGACTCAAATGTATTGTTTGTAATTTCACAAACTATGACATACTATGTATCCCAGTTTTATAGCCTGTAGCTGTAAACACCCATAGGCCTTAAAGAGCGAAAGTAAATCAGTTTGGCAGGTGTAAACCTGAAATTCAAGTCCCCATCAATACTATTTCTCTGAATGTTTCCTAGCCATAATGTATATAAGGTCAACTCTCAAAAAAAACGACCAAGTCCGTTTTTTAGCCTATTTCAAGGCTACCAGTGTCAATTTTCATCGTATGATGGTTTTTATGGTACCAAATTATGCGGATTTGCAAGCTCTATCTTGCGCATACCACTTTTACTATTGTAGAATAAAAAATAAATACACCAACCCCAAAAAACATCATTTTTCTGTCAAATTTCCCCCAAAATAGTTTTATTTTTAAAATAAATCATTCTGGCATTTTTTATAACAATATTTGCCGATAACCAAGTGATATTTTTCACATCCCTTATGTGTTGCTGTATTATTTTAAGTGTTTTACACATTTATTTGACTAATATTTTTTTATACAGAGCGACACAGAACTTTGGGGTAGCCATTTCGTAACCGTGTCAAAACATTACGATAACCTAATCTGGAGAAATATATTTTAAGAAATAGCTACCTGTCATATTATAATTAAATACCCACGTGACTTGCATATTTGAAAATATAAATGCTTTATGGTAGTAATATTAAATAGACTCATGAGAAGGTTCCAAATTCATCTAAATCGGTGTTGTGTAGGTAAACCCGTAACCGTGTCAAAACATGTTATTTTAGTGCCATTTTCACATGCTTTAATATTAGTGAAAGATTTTTTGGTATAATGTGCAGCCATATGGGTATGAAATGGCATAATATGAATCTAATTATTATTTGTGTGCTAAGAAGACTATATTGGCACTAATGTGGCGTCCTAATCGTTTCGTCACCGTGTCAAAAAACGTAACCGTGTCAAAACATTGACAAGGCGGGGAAACTGACACGCCGGTGGCGCTGTCTGGTGTTTTACGCGGCAGATATGGGTCCAAACCGGAAGAAGGGGTTGTCTTCGACCGAGACGCTGATAGGACGTACGTAAGGTGAGCAATTCCCGACTTTTTTTTGCATTTTAACTGAAAATATGCATGCGAATGACTGTCAAAGTTTGTTATTACGGTCTAGTGCACACAGTAGAAGTCATAGATAGCTGTCAAAACTTTCAAGAAAGTGTCACAGCGTAATAAAGATGAAATTCCAAATAGCGCCTTATGGTTTCGGCGCCTTAGGAGCAAAATTTCAAACGCCGTAATGTTCAATGTCATGTTTTGACATGGATACGTTTTTTTGACACGGTGACGTGTCAAAACATGTCATTTTCTACTCTATGTATACCCATAAAGTTCGGGTACACATTATTGTGTGTTTATAGTACGTTTCAACCAGTTCCAAAGCTATTTTCAACCTATCATTTTTGCGCCTGCTCTTGAATATTCCGTCGTAAATGCTGTACAACATGATAATTTATATGATATTTCTGGGCATTTATCATTACAAATAGAAAAAAAAAATCTCCCATAGACAAGTCTATACTAAAATATGACAGTACTATGTCATACATTTAAAATCATAATACAAATAATATCAAAAAACATTGCTGTTTTTACAGTTACCCCCACCTTAATCTATGTGTTTACACGCGTAACCGTGTCAAAACGCGTGTCAAAACGTGTCAAAACCTATGTTTATATCATTTAATTTGGCTTTTTTAAATGTTTTTACCCTAATCTAAGTGTAATTTATTGTCTCCAGCTACACAAGATGTCTGACGGTAGTCTTTCGGACGAGGTAGACCCCTCAGCCCAGAGGAGAGGCGACCTGAAAATGTTCAACAAGTACCAGCGCTTCCGATATCACGAACGTATGGACGACGATGAATACCGCCAGGACCAGCTTGCCAAAAAACGCAGGAGGGAGAAAGTGAGTAAAATACATTAGCTATCATGCTGTACACATGTCTACACTTGTTAATGTATCTAGTTAATATTGATACACCACCAATTATCTTTCCAATAATTATGTCTATATATCAAGGCTTATTGTGGATCTACTAGTAATACACTCAAAGTTAATGTCTATCATTGTCCTTCTCCTACTAAATCCCCATACCCACTATGCAACTTTTACACAGTTGGGCAACAAGTCGGTGCTAAAATTGGCTGATATCTATGATCGGCTGTAACTATATACCATAAACATAGTCAAAAAAAAATCAATATCACTTTCATATATTTCTTACAGCGACGACGAGACAAGCTGAAGCACCACCCGATCGAAAGGGATGAGCAGTGGATTTCCGATGAGAAGGAGAGGAAGAAGGGCAACAGTTACGACTGCCGGGTGAGGAAGAAAGGTTAGTTTTTAAGTATTTCTAAATTTAAAACCGTGTCAAAACCGTGTCAAAACAATAAAGTTCTGTGGGATAACATGAATAGAACCAATTAGAAGTGCCTAATACTGCTATATACTCATATAAATAACCATGTCAAAACCAAACCTTAAACCAGAAAGTTAGCACTACATATTTTATGTAATGTTTTTACATAATTCCCTGCAGTAAAAAAGAGGCTGGCGAAGGCAGCTGCGTCTGGACAGATCCCCCAAAGCGTTTCTACCCCTGCTAGAAGAACGCGCAGCAGAGGTCCTGCGGATCCAGATGGACTAGTAGGTGTCACCACACGGAAAAGAACGACTCGTACCCGTGCTGTGTCCTCCCAGGCCGCCCCTCCATCCCCGTCCACTACTTCTCCACAGGAAAGGTAACTATAATACTGCGATGATTAGTGCTCTATACTTTATCTATATAGTTCTTATTCAGTTCTGTGTGTAATTTGTAAACAGAATATTCTATAATTCTATTTTACTTCTTGAAGTTAATTATTTCCTGACATATTCATTTTAAATTGTGTTATTCAAATTATTATTGTTATTGTTATTGTTAGAATTGTGTTATTCTTTCGTTTTGTTTGAATTTAATATCGGTTATTCACAGCCATCCCGAAATGGAGCGCGAAATGGAAGAGAGGTAGTTGGCATACGATGCGGACACTGAGGAAGAGGAACCCCGCACAGATTCCCCTACGCATCCAGATTGTGTTGAGGCATCGAAGCCCTCCCCCGAGTCCCCTAGTCCAGATTGTGCTATACTCCCTGAGTCTCAATTTTATTCAGAGGAAGAGCAGGCGCCCTCCCCCGAGTCCCCTAGTGAAGATTGTGCTATGCTCCCTGAGTCTAAATTTTATTCAGAGGAAGAGCAGGCGCCCTCCCCCGAGTCCCCTAGTCCAGATTATGCTATGCTCCCTGAGTCTCAATTTTCTTCAGAGGAAGAGCAGGCGCTGATGAAGAGCCTCGTTACACTGTTCCACAATCCCTCCCCCGAGTCCCAACAGCCCTCCCCTGAGTGCGAGCCTCCACCTGTGTCCCAAGATCCCTCCCCCGAGTCCCAACACCCCTCCCCTCAGTCCGATCCTTCACCTGTGTCCCAAGATCCCTGCCCTGAGTCCCAACAGCCCTCCCCTGAGTCTGATCCTTCACCTGTGTCCCAAGATCCCTCCCCCAATTCCCAACAGCCCTCCGCTGAGTCCGAGCCTTCACCTGTGTCCCAAGATCCCTGCCCTGAGTCCCAACAGCCCTCCCCTGAGTATGAGCCTTCACCTGTGTCCCAAGATCCCTCCCCCGATTCCCAACACCCCTCCCCTCAGTCCGAGCCTTCACCTGTGTCCCAAGATCCCTCCCCCGATTCCCAACACCCCTCCCCTCAGTCCGAGCCTTCACCTGTGTCCCAAGATCCCTCCCCCGAGTCCCAACACCCCTCCCCTCAGTCCGAGCCCTCACCTGTGTCCCAAGATCCCTGCCCTGAGTCCCAACACCCCTCCCCTCAGTCCGAGCCCTCACCTGTGTCCCAAGATCCCTCCCCTGAGTCCCAACACCCCTCCCCTCAGTCCGAGCCCTCACCTGTGTCCTAAGATACCTGCCATGAGTCCGAGCCCTCCTCCACGTCACCCCCACCTGCCAAAGTTATTGAGGCAGTCCCTAACATCGCAACCCATCAAGTGCCAGAAGAAGAAAGGTGCTGCTGGTGGTGCTTCTGGTGCAAAGCGTGCACCTCAGACTCAGACTCGACGTCCTCGTCTCCCTAGAAAAAGGAAAAAGCAACCACTACAGATTGTAGACAAGGAAGATGATGCAGTGTCAATAGCTGACTAAGAAATTGGAAAACTTTTTTCCTGTCTCACAGATACTCTAGAATTAGAAGAAGTAGAGAGTGCTTCTGAAATGTTTCTCCCCTGCGGACCAGTATTCCCACAACCAATACCCTCTCCAGAGCCCAAACCCAGTTGTTCTTGGGAAAGCTTGCACTATAATCTCAGAAGAAAGGGAAGGGGAAGGGGAAAGGGCAAGAAGCCTAAACTTTTTTGGGAGAGGCCCCAAACCACGTTTACTGACTCTGACTAGAAAGCAAGACCTATTATAGTATCTATTTGTTCAGTGCAGATTGTTTTTATTTAATGTAACTCTATTGTGAAGTTCTCAGCGTCATCAGACGGACTTTTCATTTATACAAGTAACCGTGTCAAAACGTGTCAAAACATGTTGATTTCATTATTGGAGAGTAGTTCTAGTGTTTATAGCGTGTAATATTATTAAGTTAGGAAGCTATTACACTGGTGTAATACATTTAAAAAAGTATTCATATATATCTAAAGCATAAACTTTATTTCTGTACGAACTTTCAAATATAATGTCAAAACGTGTCAAAACATACGAAATCTACAAGTTTCGGTAAACTTAGCTTTATTATTGAGAATATTTTAAAGTTCATTACTAAAGGATGCCATATGACACTATTTAGACATGTTATATCTATTAGAGAAGTATTAATGTCCTTTTTGTGTCACCGTGTCAAAACGTGCGAAAACGTGTCAAAACGTGTCAAAACATACGAAATCTACAAGAGAATATTTTAAAGTTCATTACTAAAGTATGCCATATGAGACTATTTAGACATGTTATACCTATTAGAGAAGTATTAATGTCACTTTTGTCTCACCGTGTGAAAACGTGTGAAAACGTGTGAAAACATCCGAAATCTACGACTTTTGGTAAACTTAGGTTTGTTATTGAGAATATTTTAAAGTTCATTACTAAAGCATGCCATATCCGACTATTTAGAGATGTTATATGTATTAGAAGAGTATTAATATTATTTTCCTTTACCATGTGAAAACAGTAGAGTAGGTAAAACGTAAAATGGCGGACGTGTGAGACGTGTGGGAAGGGCGCTGCTGTAAAATGCACGGATTATACCTGTACTGAGACATATTTATCAGCAAATGAACGGTCGCCAACTACATGAAATCTGCTAAGTCATGATATAATATCTATAAATGCCTGTATCTACCAGAAGCCGTAGTACTACTGAAGAAACAAATCTGACACAACAAACTACCATCAACCAAGAAGAAATGGCGTCGACAGGGATAACGAATGAAGATCTGCTGAAAGCAATCAATGCAGGTAAAAAGGAAACGAGCGACAAACTCATGGAAATGGACCTAAAACTGGATGCAAATAAGAAAACGATTGAGGATCATATTCTTAAATCAACTGCTGAGATAGCTGGATTGAGAAAGGATGTCACAATACTTGAGGACAAAGTGAAGGACATGAAATCAACAATAACGCAGTTGGAAGAGTCACTAACTCAAGCAACGAAGGATATAACTGAGCTACAGAATAGTAAAACCAAATCTGAAAAGTCACTGGAACAGCTGTTACAGAAAGATCGAGCTCAAGAAGAAGAACGCAAAATTGCTAATCTGTAAATTGCTAATCTGTATGTCAGTATAAATAAAAGAATTTAAAAAAAAATCATTTTCTCAGGACTCTTACTTAGAATTCTGTTAACGTCATTTCTAAAGGATGCCATATGAGAGTATTTAGACATGTTATATGTGTTAGAAGAGTATCAATATGACTTTTCATTGACCATGTCAAAATAGTAAAGTTTTATATTTATGAGAAAGAACTTGTTGATAAAGAAGAAATATATATATGTTTTGTGTTTATGCGTTTTCATTTAGATAACACTCCTAAATATTCTGTATGTTATTTATAATTTTTAGATTAGGGAACAACTGTGTGTGTGCCTCCCAGCGTTCAGTCGGCTACCAGGGACCAGAAAGCTTCAGCGACAACTGTCTTTAAAGGATGAAGTGATAGAGGAGAAGGAGAAAGAGCTGAAACGTCTCCGGACACTTCTCATAAAGCAAAGCCGCAAATTCTTTCAACCTGAGAAAGAGAACGGAAAGGCCCCCCCTCCTGAAAACGTCAACGAAAACATCCCTGAGCAAGACAACACAAATGTCCCTCCTCTTGAAAACGTCCCTGCTTCTCCTCACAAACAGAAGCTAAATGGCCCTGCTGAAGGGAAGGAAGAAGAACCAACTGATATGCCCGACACACCTCCAACTCCTGAAGAGTGTCAAATAACAGTTGATGAATTTGATGAGGATTTCATGACGAAGGTAGATGTTCAACACCATGAAGAAGCCGCAGCAATTGTGGAAAATATCTTAAACAACCTTGTTGATAGAGTTACGCAAAAGATGATTTCGACTCCCAAAAGGGATGCCCTTGAGGTGCTAAAAGAAATAAACGTTACACCCACTGCAGAACGCCTCAAGGCTCTGCTGCCCATCACCTTGGCAGTCAATACCGTCCAAAAGGCACCTCACAAAGTTAAGAAATCTTTGTTTGGAAATAAAAACCCCCAGATGAGAGGTGTGGCTTCACGCGTTGGGAAAATCCTGAAGATTTCCCGTAGGCACATAAACGCATCAAATGTGTCCAAGAAAATAGGGGAAAGCCGGGCCCGTCTCATAAAGGAAAAGGTGCGGGAATTTCTCCGACGTGAGGACATCTCATCGGAGCTGCCTAGTAAACGTGATCAGGTCAAAGGAGAGGGACGGCACTGCCTGATGTTGACCATGGAGCAGTCACATCAGCAGTTCATGAAGGAAAATCCCAAAATCCGTATTTCCGTCAGCCACTTCGCAAAACAGCGACCACCGAATGTTCTGCTCATCAGGCACCAGACGCGGAAGCTTTGTTTGTGCCACAAGTGCACAAACATTACGCTAAAGGCACAGGCTTCCAAGTGCCTGCCCCGAAGCCCGAGGGGACTGGCCGACCTTACCAACAAGGAAATCAAGGAGAAGCTGGAAAATGTCAGAACAACTGTACGTTTTTGACAGTGGGTTCGCACAAGCGTTCAGTGGAAAGGGAAAGAAATAAAGAAAGTGAAGCTCTGTGATTTCTCGACGACCTCCAACAGTTTCTGCACCAACCTTATATTGGAGCTGGAAGAGGTGAGGCAGCACCTGAAGAGGGCGACGGCGCAATACACACAGGTCAAGGTTCTCAAGAAGTCCATCGAGCCCATGCTCAAAGCGACAGTACAGATGGATTACTCTGAAAATTGGGCCGCCAAATACGCAGAAGAAATTACCAGCGTCTACTATGATAAAGATCAAATTTCACTGCAGCCGATGGTGATACATTACAGGGATGAAGCGGGAGATCTCCGAAAGAGCTCTTACATTGGTGTCACATCAGTCGGGGCACACACTGTCCCGACCACCTACACCTTTGTAAAGGAAATGATGAATCTTCTGATCGAGCTTCTGCCAAACCTCGTACAGGTCCACTTCATAACCGACAGCCCTAGTTCACAGTACAGAAACAAAACCATCGTTGCCATGGTACGACAGTTTCCGATCTTGTTCGGTGGGATCAGGGCGTCGTGGACATGGATGGAGGCTGGCCACGGCAAGGGGCCTTGCGACGGCGTAGGGGGGGCCCTCAAGAAGAAGGCGGACAACCTCGTCAAATCCGGCAAGGTCCTGAGGAACATTACTGAGTTTGCTTCCGAAATAACAACATCTGGCATTAAAAGTATACTGGTCATGTCGACCAAGGAAGAGATAAAGTCGGTGGAAACAGCAGTCAACGAGTGGGACAAGACAAAAGTTCCTGGCCTTATGGCAATGCAAGCAGTTATTGTCAAGGACGATAGCACGTACTTCAGAGAAACCAGCTGCTTCAAGCCCTGCTGTAAAGTGGGGCTCGACTTCACTCTGAACTGCCATGGATGGCGAAAAATCCTAGGTGGCAAGCAAGGGAAAAAGAGGACAGTCAGGGAAACATCAGCTGTCAAAACAGCACCTGTCAAAACAGCCCCAGTCACATCCCAAAAATCCTACAAGTCAATGAAACGGGTGTTGAAGAACCTGAGGAAAAGGAAAGTCTCCAGCTACAAAGAGGCTGAGGAGGACGAGGACGATGAGCCTTTGAGAAAGATCGTGAAAAGAGATGCAGCACAGCAGGACGCTGTGGGAAAGGAGGAGGACGAGGATGATCAGTCAGTCAAAGAGAAGGAGAAGGAAAAGGACGAGGATGATGAGCCTTTGATACACCTGAAGAAAGAACAATCAGTCGATGAGCATCAGAATCAGGAGGACGAGGATGATGAGCCCTTGATACACCTGAAGAAAGAAGAGTCAGTTGAACAGAAGGAGAAGGAAAAGGACGAGGATGATGAGCCCTTGATATACCTGAAGAAAGAACAATCAGTCGATGAGCATCAGAAGCAGGAGGACGAGGATGATGAGCCCTTGATACACCTGAAGAAAGAAGAGTCAGTCGAACAGAAGGAGAAGGAAACGGACGAGGATGATGAGCCCTTGATACACCTGAAGAAAGAAGAGTCAGTCGAACGGAAGGAGAAGGAAACGGACGAGGATGATGAGCCCTTGATACACCTGAAGAAAGAACAATCAGTCGATGAGCATCAGAAGCAGGAGGACGAGGATGATCAGCCCTTAATAAACATCAAGAAAGAAGAGTCAGTCGACCATCATCAGAAGGAGGGGGACGAGGATGATCAGCCCTTAATAAACATCAAGAAAGAACAGTCAGTCGACCAGGATAAGAAGGAGGAGGACGAGGATGATCAGCCCTTAGTAAACATCAAGAAAGAACAGTCAGTTGACGAGGATCACATGCATACAGGGCACTATGTGGTGGTCATATATGATGGGAAATGGTACCCAGTGAAAGTGACAGGAAAAGATGGAGACACCCTTCAGATAATGTACATGTCCAGATTCAGGGGGCACTGGAGGTGGTGTGGAAAAGAGATCGGTTCCGTGGAAAAAGAGTGCATACTCGCCCGTATACAGCCACCCACCAAACATGGTGCTGTATGGAAACTCAACCTAAAAGACCGCAGGAATGTAGGGAAACTGTACAGGCAGTTTTTAGAGGTGAAGGAGAACGGCGTCTAGGACTATTTTCAGCCTCTAATTAGCATTACTTATCCATAAACGTAACCGTGTCAAAACAACAAAAACTTTTGTAAATGTAGAGAGTTTGAGGTTATATTAAGAGTAAAATTAAATCTACATGTATAAGGCGTACTATTAGCATAACACAGACAATTCGAAACACACAAATAATTAAAGATAAAAAAAAATCGTAACCGTGTCAAAACATGTAAAAAAAGTAAAAATTCGGCTTAAAAACAAATATCTCTAAAGTTATAACTAATTAAAACATGTGAGTATCATGTGTACTTTAGGTTAAAGTGTTAAACTCACATTAGAATTAATGTTTACATTAGAATGTAAGAAACGTGTCAAAACATGTGCACCTATGCGTAACCGTGTCAAAACGTGTCAAAACAAGGGGAAATATCCCTAATTTCACCATCAATACAAATATTTTTAAAGTTATAACTAATTCAAACATGTCAGTATCATGTGTACTTTAGTTTAAAGCGTTAAATTCTCACTAGAATTAATGTTTACATTAGAATGTAAGAAACGTGTCAAAACATGTGCACCTATGTGTAACCGTGTCAAAACACGTCTTTTTCTCCCTGTTAATAGAAATTACTACAATGAATATGAGTATAAGTGATGAATTTGACTGCTTTATATATATATACGGTATTTGGAATTAAATACACAGTTAACTAGGGTTAACAATTAATGTTTCATGGATATCAGGATTTAATACTTACCTTCAAAAGTATAGAAATTGGAGGAAAATCACATAAATTACAGAAAGTATGAACGAATAACCAATTTTAAAGTGTTATTTCTCATCTAGAGGTATCTTTCTTATGAATAAAGCCTTTTGAAGTTATCTAAATAATGTATTTGTATTTCTTCCATAGCAGTAACAATACTAATTGAATTGAACAAGAAATGAGAAAAATGCGTAACCAAGTCAAAACAGTTCAAAATGAAATAAAAAACTTATATGATAGAATATATTGGTGAAATAAGCATGTATTTGTAGCTTCATATTTATACTTTGCCATAAAGTATACAAAACCCATATGATTTGGATATTGATTAAGAAAGTTTGTATTAGAGGGGAAAATGGCATTTTGGGTTTTTTGATAAGTCTAAAACTTCAATTTGGAATCACAATACCTACATTAACCAAAAAAAGAAATATAAATGCTATTTCAAATACTACTAGAGCTGCTTTATATAGGGAAATAAAAAAGAAATACAAATCGGGAAACATTAATTAGTATATATCAGCCTAAAGTAGGGGTGTTATGTTTTGACACGGTTACGCGTTTTTTTCTATATCACGAAATAGAGGTCAGATACCAACAATAATTACCTAAGTTAAGGTACGCAAATTTATGAATTTATAGCCCAACATGTGATTAACGTATACCAAAACAGAAATCCATTTCTGAGAAGTTTTTTTTTTTTTTTACCCTATTTGGGCCATAGAACCGGACTTGGTCGTTTTTTTTGAGAGTTGACCATAAACAGGATATGATAATCTGATTTATTGAGCCCCCCGTATGGGAAGCATTGTAAAGGCAGTGATCCAATGGATCAAGGACACCCAGTATTGCACACAAATTTCACAAAAAATTCCACTGCTGCTTCCAAATTTCAATGTAAAAGCCCATGAAAATGGTATGGAGATATTGAAAAGTTCCACTTATTATTGCTCGTAACCCCCATTTGAATATCAATTTATTTAAGTCTTAAGCAAAAGTTTCCTCTTCAGGAATCTCGCCCCACCCCAGGGGAGGGATCAGGGTATAAAGAGACCAAACCCCGCATTACTTGCTGCATTGGAATGACTAACTTGACCTCTTAATAGCAAAAAAGTTAGGGTTAGGGTTAAGGGGCTACAGGTCATTTTTCCTGGGTTTTCTCTGTTGATGGGTCTTGGGTGTACCAAGGACATACAGTGATCAGTGGGAGGTCAGTCAGTATTGTTTACCCAGCCCCGAGATCACCCTGCAATGTTGTTTTCTAGATTAAGCCAATTAATAGCGAGGGAAATTGAACTGCACTTGGACAGACTCAATATTATAGTATAGATATATTACCTATACACAGACATTATTCGAAGTCTGTGCATGACCATTTTATGTGTCGATATATAGACATACAGTTTAAAAAAATAGTTGGAAGGACATTAAAATGTATTTACCATGAATTGAAAAAGAAATTTATGAAAAATCTTATAAAGAGAAAAGCATGGGCACATTAGATATAATGTGCGACATGCCCATTTTCTAAGTTACCTAACAGTGAGCTAATGCCATAAATGTTGATTTTGTTGAATTGTCACCAAATTATGAGATATTTATAAAATATTAGACAACAAGGGAACCAAATTAAATGTTATGGGTCACTTTGTACCACAATGATTCATTTTTCCTCACCTCTAATGATTGTTAAAACATGATCCTATATCCCTCCTGCTGTGGGACCCCCCTACATAAACAATCATGCATGCACTTCCACTGCCTATCCATCCCCCTGCCCACTAATCCCTTCCTTGTACCAAGCCCCTAGGAAAAATGGACTGTCCCCGGTTAGGGTTAGCAACCCTAGGTTGCTACTTGGATGGGTGGCTGCCCCCGGAATAATTATATATAATTTATAAGCATACTTAGTAATCTATATCTAACCTGCCGACAACAAAAATAGAACTGTTCGTAGCAACTCAAAATTTATTCTCCCAACCTGAAAGAAACGTTCATGTTGGGTGGAGCCCAAAGTAAAACTACCAATTTGAACAAAAATTATCCTCCTTAATTCTACTTAAATTGAATGGCCTAGGGCCAGCATATGCAATCATGTTCTGGCCAGGTTATATTGATGGTGTAAAAGGGCTATAGGAAATGTGAATATTCTAAGACAATTTCTATTTTTTTGTTCATCCTGTCAATTGAATTGTTTGTATCAATTTACAAGACCGAAATATACCTTTATTGTTTTACGTTTTTGTCAGATTAAAGTTTAATTATTAACTCATCAACTTAGAGTAACTCTAATTGAAAATTCAGGTCGAATAATCTGGTAGACCCTCCGAAATAATGGAAAATTTAGAGTGACAGGTGATACCCGAGTGGTTTAAAGTTCGATTATCACCTATCACCCAGGTCTAGCAAACTTAATCCGTGCCATTAAGTTTATTGCATTTTGTTGGTTGCACCACTAGACTCAACAGTGTATTTTTTTTCCTACAAAGCAGAAATAAGTATGTGGTGCTCCCTATGGGACTTTATCTAAATTATGAAACTGATCTCTACTGAAAATGTAAAGGTCATGAAATATACCTTTACTTGGCTTTACACAAAAAATACTCAAAGTAAACATGATACCCTTACTATTTACTTTTGGCAAAATTCACTGGTATTCATCTCACCATTGGTATTGCTGACAACCACACATTGATGTTATGATGGTTTTTGGATTTAAGCTATATCTGATAAAAGAAGATTATAGGCACATTAAAACATTTGAAGGTCCATGTGCATGTGCTATTATATTTGGTAGGTTTAGCAGAAATTTTATTACTAAGGGATCTAGGATACAATTCAAAAATCATGTTAACTAAATCTATTCTTCTGTTTCTAAAAGGTGAAATATTATGATTATAATAATTACCATGCTACCTTTCTCAAAATAGCCCTTTATTTGTAAAAATGGATGTAAATTAATGCATAAAACATGTAAAAACACAAATAAGCATGTGGTGCCCTCTAGAGGAACAATGTAAAGCTCAGAAAATTGTCTTTACTGAAAAAGTAAATTCAATTTCTTGTTGAGTAGCTTTTAGTTTATGATGTAAAGATCACAGCGACAATTGAGAGTCCACTAGGGTCTCTTATGTGGCACAGTTAACCTGAGGCAATAGATGACTTTACTTTACTGGGCAATGTAAATACCATGGAAAACATCCTGAAAGTGTTTAATGACGTTTTGACAAACCTTAAATATGATTTTCTCGGAAAGACAACTAAAGTTGTTTAAAGGGTAGGAGTGAATCTTTACCGAACTTTCCATGACTTTTCAGCAATTTGTAAATTCCAAAGTTCATTCAGTGCTCCTTCTAATCGTGGCAATGAGAAATGTGTTTATACTCCAAAGAGACACTTTGTAGCCCCGGGAGTTGTGTTTTAGGGGGATTTATGAATTTGAAACCCCGCAATACAACAAGTTATTAATTTTGATCGCCCTCAATTGTCACTTATCTGTCTCTTTTGGCATCAAGTCACCTTAATCAAGATAAATTCACATTGGTTTCCGATACGTAGGTCCAATGTGATTCAACCAGAAGGACCTGTAGACGTGTTACGCTGGTTCCCGACTTGATCGTATTAGTCCTCCCTGTGGATACCAGCAAACTCCTCGCGGCCCCTGTTTCGAATCGCCGTCATGCCCTGACGGTTTTCGTTCATCCATAAGACTGGGCTCCCAGAGAGTGTCAACAGGCCTAGGCCTCTTTTTTTCTTTTTCATCTTTGAAAATAAAAGGGTGGGTAGACTGTATTTGAAATGATGGAATTTTATTTTAATCTTGCCAGCGAGGCAGGGCCGGATCTAGTGCTTCCCAAATTCCCAAAGGGTATAGCGTGATATAATACAACAAATTTAAATTAAAAATTGGCGCTAGTGTTTTCAATGAAAAATGTTCAATATGTTAACCGTTTTTCCATAAATTTCTTTTCAATATTTTATCGAAAAAGTGTATTGCAATTTAATTAGAAATATCTAAATTAATTAGTCAAAAGTATGTAATTACTTAATAAAATGAAGAGTGCAGAAGGGGGGCCTGGTGTACACGTGAGGACGTGAGTGTAACAGAATAATTTCCCTTTTGTATATGCACATAGACTATGTTGAGTAAAATTGTGATTTTATGTGCATAATTTAGACAATTTTCCAAGTCCCCCAAAATCAGGAGATTTATGATGAGAAAAGTTGGGAGTTCGGGAGACTTTCAGAAAAGGTAACAAAAATCTCACGGAAAATCGGGAGAGTTGGAGCCTTTGCATTAGATCTGTCCCTGGACCCACCCTTCATAACTGAAAGGCCTTATCATATCTTGGGCCGGTTTACCCAAACGTTGCCTTAATCATGCACCTTCCGAAATAAATGAGAATCTCCGAAATATAAAAAGTTATTATTCTACCATCATTAAACTTAGTGGGTGTGCCTAGCCACACGCACACACACATTCTGCATAACATTTCATAATAAAGCATGTCGATTCTGAACGGCGGCAAGGTTTCAAAGCGTCCATCATGGGTCCCCTCTGGTGTCTGATTGGAGCACTAAATGTAACCCAGATGCAATCCTGGTATCAAGGTCCTGGTTGTGTCCCTGCAAACTCATAAGATTTAAAAAAAAGCTAAAAATTTCCCGTCCCAGAGTCCCGTCCCCACTAATCTGCTAATTTCTTTTGTGGTTGTCTGCGTCTAAATATTTTGAGGCAGGCACTATTATATTTAACTCTAGGGGCCTCTAGGGACCCACTGGGTGAGTTCGAATAACTTGCCTGTCGCCGTCTCCGAACAGGAAATGTCATTCCATTCAATGGACTTGAAAATTTGCAGATCAGCCTCCAGAGAGCCTCCAAATTCAGAAGACAAGATGGAGGCCAGTAAGTAAAGAAATGTATTTTCACAAAGTTTGTTTTCATTATTATCAGCTGTACACGGCATGTCACCAATATTTCTGTTGACTATATATAATATTTCTGTGGGGGACATGACAGTACGGGGGAGTGGGCCCCCCAACAAATATGATTTAGAACATTGGAGAGTGTGAGTGGGTTGGTGGGGGGAGCAGGGTCAAACCCCCCCCCCCCCCCCCCCGCCCCACCTGCGATACGCACCCCTCAGTTCTGTGTTATACGATTTACTAGGTTTACTACATCAACTCTCCAAAAATGTGTGATGGTAGAGACATTTAAATGTAATAAAAAAGTCTTTGACTCTAGTCTGACCTTTTGGGGAGACATATGAGGTGTATGCACTTGGGAGCATCACGGTGCAACGGAAATATCACCACTTTTATCAAAGTATATTGTATATAATTCTGATAAGAAATTTGGCAAGAAGTAGTCCCGTGTACTGCTAATAAATAATTATACATATATATAATATATACATACATATGTGTAATTCAGCCACACATGGGCTGTCCATACAAGCCCGGGCCTAGGTTATTTTCCTTTGAGCTTATGTAAATTGTTCTTATTGAACCATCCATATTTATTTATCTACCCACTTTACAATCGTTCTGTAACACTAAGCTGATAGTGCAGAAATGAATAATTTCTAAAGATAATATATATAGCAGGGTTCTAAAAATAACTATTCTAGCTCTCATCTTGGACATAATAACATGTATTACATCTGCAGGTTTCAGAAATCCGAGATGAGTTTAATCTCATTTTCTCTTGATTTGTCAGCCCTTGTTCAAAACTATCAGCCTGGGGCTGATGGGCTGACATTAGTTTCGAACCTTGTTTATAGTACTCTTCAATAAAATCAGCAAAGTTAACTCTGTCCATTGGCCTCCAACATTTTGGGATAAGGTAAAACTTTTTGTAGCTTGTAAAAACCGACTCACTGTCTGTATGGTAAAAGACTTAATGGCATTCTTAGGCTTTCTCAGTTCTCATCCATAAGTTAAGCAACGTACATTAACTCCGTCCATTGGCTTCACCAATGGCAATCAGTATGTTAACCTTTTCCTAGTTAGCGGCCGTTGGTGTACAAGCCAACAACTGATTTTGAAGTCTGCCTTCCAATTAGCACTAGCTGACACCCTTACTCACGGCTAAGCTTATACTCCAAGGTCTACACCATGACACGCCAGGTGGCCACTCTCTGTAGACTCCTTGGTGTGGCTGGGAGAAAGTAATAAAAGACTTGAGTGGTCTCTAGCCTGCATCAGACATGGCTCCAACCGGACCCATCGATACTCCTCCTTCATGTACTCTTTATTCTGGGCACTGTCTCAGCTAAGCGATGCATATGCACCAGTATGGTACAAAATTTTCATACCAACTATGGGGTAGTATTCGATAGTAAACCGATGGTAATAAGTACTTCACTACCGAAGTCGATATCCTTTAACCACCTCTTCCTTCTCTACAACAGGCACCCGTTCTAAATTGCAAACACAGCTCTACCATGGCAGCCAGTTCCAGTGAACAGTGTCAAAAAATCCAACTTATGTTGAATAACATAACATCAATTGGGAAGACTATAGCAGCGAAGGTCAGCAATGGACTGAGGCAAGGAATTTGAAATTGACGGCCCAGCTAACACCTCCATCAGCCAAATCCAGGAAGCAGTAGGCACTTATTCCAGAAATCGCCCAGTTCTCCGAGACATTATTTGGAATGGCCACACTTGATGACTTGAAGCAACAGACTCATGCTGACCAGTTGAATGCTGATTAAATCAGCTTCCTAGATGGCAAAATAAATGCCGTCCTTAAGTTAGTTGACTCACCTTGGAAATCCAACTCCAGGCCATCATCGAGAATACTCATTCCATATAGAATATGTCCCGAGGACTCCAAGCTTACATTACTAACCAAGAATTGATGGTTAGGTTGATGCAAGATTTGCAAGAATTGCATCTACTGGACTGAGTAGGCTGAGTACCTCTTTGATATCGGAGACTGATATGAGGAAGATTCAGTACCTTTTTATGTCAAAGTCCAATCATTCAAATATTTATATTCCAAACACCTGCGCCATGTATAGAAGAGTAACTGTTTTAGTCCTGCCAGTGTTACAGCATAATGTGTTTAAAATTATTTTGAAGATTCTGGTTATTTCTTTAGACAAAATATTTATGGTTCTAAAGGTGAACACTTTCCCTCTAGTCTTCCATGTGCATTATACTCGCCTCACCAACACACCGGCTTATTTACCTGTGTCCCCAACACATTACACAGTTTCTTCCAACCCAGATCTGGATAATTGCCATTCTCTGTTTTGTCAATATGACTTACCACTTCGCAGGCATTCCCCCTCACCGTGTCTCATTTCTATCTACCTACGTGATCATGAGTCTGTCAATCTTTACTGTGATTTCAAATTATTCATTCAGTTTAATTTCAGAAGGTCCAACATCTAAGTGATTGCAACCGGGACCTATCTGTTGTCTCACATAGACAGCTGCCCCAACCAAACAACAACCCATCCTGGATTTGAATCATGTGTTTGTGCCTTTCAATGTGGTTGTTCTGTGTCCACCAAAGAATGAGAAATTCCCATCTCAAGTGTTAACTGTTTGCCTTCTACGGCAGGTCCCTTCAAAACAGTTTTCCCTGTCAACCTTGCAAGTCTTCAACACCTCAATCTGTCACTTAGCCGACTTGTCAACCTGGATTTTTCTTATGATAAACCCTTCCCAATTTTACCTCTTAGCCCGCAAATGCAACGTCACCAAGAGGATATTTTTAAGCGAGTTCAATTTCGTTTCCCTCTGTACTTACATGAAAGAGATCCCAATGAATAAGGACGAATACAAGAAACTTCTTGGTGACCTGAATTTTCCCCACACACCATTCCTCCCCCCCCCCAGTGTGCACGGTACTGTTTACCTGTTAAACATTGGACTTACTTTTATAATGGTACCAGCACTTTTTATGTTCATTTCAATTCTATATTTCAGACAACATATGATTAAAAGCGCATGCAGACGCTTGACTTTGAATTGAGATGGTTCTATCTTTTCTATCAACTCTTATGTTCCACTTCAGCTCAAACTCAAGATAGTTATTTTGTTACCGTCATCAGTCCCCATTCATATTATGAATTTGTTGTTTAACATCGTCGTCCTCATCATTTAGTGACACAGAATAAATTGATTTTATGGAAATCGTTGTAGGCACCAGTTCCAAATTCGTGTCATGAATTTTTTTTAACATTGTCGCCCTCATGAATTAACATTTAGTCACACAGAATACTACCCGTGTTCATGATATCGGAATGTTTTATTGTTATGGATCAGGAAAAGGTTTTGGGATGTCCACATTTCAACAATCAGATTCGTGAACATTTCGCAATTTCCACATTTACTCAAAAAATATCATACACTTATGTATATATGTAACTATAAAATGTCAGTGTATAAAAGTCCAATCTAATTCTGTTTGATCTGTTTCTGGTAAATGATAAGGGGCCTGTCCATCACATCCAAGAGTCTACATCAGCCCTGCAGCCCAGTTTCTCGGCTGGGAGTAGTTCTTGGACCATGTGGTTCCTGTTGTCTAGTAGGCAAATGCTTGCTCTACAAAGTCTGTGCCTGAAAAATTTGTTCAGGCAGACTCACTCCATACGAGGAATATTGACTTCTAGTGGGAGTTCAAATGTCAAGGGTTTGTCGCTGCCATTCAGATGGACCAACAAGAGTGACATGGGATTCACAGGTTCTACATTTACAAAATGTCTGTGAGACGGATGTCACTTTATGTTGCTAAATGAAAACCATAAGTGTTTTTACACTGTTGACGGTGTATCCTGTGGTAACTCTGAAACATGAGTCCTGATGGTGTTGATACACTGCCAAACAGTAGTCGTTGTGAATAGCGCTGTTGATAAGCTGGTTCATCGCAATGTTATAACCCTCCCACATAGCTTCTGTGAAAGTGGGATGGGATCGCGTCGTGCCAGTGGTGTGGTCTTCAGTACTAACATGGTGTGGTTTCAGATAAAAGTCGCTGTACTGTGCGGGGATAATCTCCCAAAACTTTCCCCAAGGCGAAAGTTAATGGCCGCTGATGGGTAGTGAGAGTCAGCAGTTCTATCCGAAGATTCAGAAAATAACTGGAAGTGGGTAGACACCTGAAATTTCTCTGTTATTCGCTGAAATTTTCGCTGGCGGGAGTTCTACCCTAGACAAAGCCATGCATTTTTTCTGTCTCTATATGAGATATTGTAAAAATTTTTGGAATTTATAGTTTTTTTGTTTTTCTTAGATTTTTATTTTTTTATATTTCAACTTTTTTATACATTTTTTTTAAAAGCAGTTACATATAATACTATGTACAGGCTTAATTTTGTCTTGACTTTTGTGGTTTTTTTATTTTTTTAAAAATTTATTTTGTTGAAACGAGTATTTACATCATAAATGATATATACCATAGTTATAAGTCTGCTATATTTTCAGAATGAATATTCACAACATGTTTGCCAAATTCTTAGATATCTAAGGGTATCGTGCTCACACCGTCTTCACAAGTTTTTCTTTTTACATATTGATAACTTAAACCTGTCTTTTTCTGTTTGTATATTTTTATATGATGATCTACAACTTTGAATCCCACGTCAACGGCGTCCATAGTGATTTGTGATTTGAGTAAGGTGTTAAAGGATTCCAGGTCAAGTATGTTTTATTTCTGTATGACGCCTTTACATCTACTTTTCTTTTCTTTTCCATGACCGATATAACATTTTGAATTTAATGAAGTCATTTCATCGCCTTCCCATTCAATTTTGAATAGTCCTGGGGTGCGTTTGTCGTACTGTTCTCTTTCTTTACAGCATGGATGTGGGAGTCATGGTAAGTTATTTGTTTTCACTATGATATACTGTTCTCTGTGATGTTCACTATCACAAGATTCTGATGGTAATCATAAGTGGTGTTCTCTATAATAGGCTTCTCTTTTGTCTGGAATTATTAATTCATCTGAAGTCTGTGCGCTGAGTGCAAAATACAGACTGTCTGTATCCATTTCACAGAGTTCGAAGTCAGATTCTTCGATGTATTTGGATAAGAAGTCGTAGTAAAATTGTAACATTTTCAGTTTGGCATATTGATATACCATGAAACCTATTTGAACCAGAAGGTCATATCTTATTGATGTAGGGAGTGATGAGACTCCACATGTATCTTCACATAAGCCTTGGACATCTTGTACTGTCCAGTGATGGGCTATTCTGGCGGCTTTTTCTGGTGACATATATTGAGTGTTTGTGAAGTTTTGTTTGTTACAAATTGTTTTTCCGTATGGACTGTTTCCTAGGAGTTTGTAGAGGTCAGAGAGAATTTTACAGTCTGGGTTTTTGTCTCCCTTTCTTGGTGCCTCTGTTACTTGATCAACAAATGAGAGAAATGATTTCTGTGGTATGTATTCAATTAGAATGTGAACTTTTGTTACGATTAAACCATTTTCTAAATACCATTTAAGTAGTGGAGAACCTAATAACATATTTTTTTGCAAAATAACTACCGATCAATTAACTTTGTGGTCTTTTCACTCTATAGCTCTTTAATAGATGTTGTTTCATATGTTCCCCTACATCATCTCTTGACACCATTTTATTTTTAAAAATTGGTGTCATTTCTTCAAACTTAAATTTAAGGTGAGTAGGTGTGTATATGTCCACAGATACTAATCCAAAAATAGTTCCAGTTTTTATTCCGTTTATTATATCTATTTCAGAAAGGTTATTGTGTGTGTTTGGAATCAGTATGCTTCACAGTGATTTACATGCTATAGCACTGTTGTTGTTATTCTTATCTTTGTTCCAGTCACACTCGTATTTCTCAATGACAGTATACCCTATTAGTTCTAGATAAAGTGTTGTTCTAAGAGTTTGTCGACATCTTTCTAACATTAGTTTACATCCTTTATCAGTAGAAAGAGTGTTTTTGTTTATGTGACACGCGTGCCTGTGCCAGTAGCAACCGTGAAATTGATACACAGTTTTTGTATCTGGAACCAGACCGTCCACTCGAACTCTTTTTGCACCCACACTAACTTCCCCATGGTTATATGCGTGTAGTATTTTAACTTTGTCTGTAATCTCTCTAAACTGCAACCATTCTGTGGCAGCGCGACTGACTTTTTGAGATTGTTCAGGTTTATAATTGTTACTACGTCTGCGGACTACAAAGTATCAGGTACAGTGTTCTTCTCCCATACATTTAAGATAAAGACTGTTTGCATCTACTTCTATAATATGACGACACACTTTACTTAATGGACCGAATGATCTTCCTTGTATTTGTGTCACCCCTGCTTTTTGATGTCTATAAAATATAATTGATTGGCCACCTACCAAATTGCTTCTAACTAATTTGTGTACATCTTTGTCTTCCTCTGAGAATATAATGTAAGGAAGAGTGTTTGATGGTGTGTTATCAAATAGAAATTTTAGGGTAAGTCCTGGAAGAGCGAGACCATCTTTGAACATATCTATTCCTCTTTCACTGAAAAATTCCATGTGTTGGTTTATAGCTTTGACAAAAGGTGCCACATCTTTGTTATTGTAATATATTAGGTAATCTCTGAAAGTTGTCATTCTGTTATCTTTCCACACTTTCTTGCACTTGGCACAATCTTCCGCTGATATGGAAGTACCAGTAAGTGTACTATAGAAAGCTGAGCAAGGAGGAAGTTTTACGTTCCCTAGTTTTCAAGTGGATGTCATCCACTCTTATGGAAAGAATCCTTTACTTTCATCTTGTAGGAAAGCTTTTAAATAGCTAGCATAGGAGTATCCAGGAGCTAGATAATTCAACATGCCTGAATAAACACAGTTTTCTGTGTAGACAGCTATGTATTGATTACTCTGTTTTATGGTCTTCATCTCAGCCGTTTGGTTCTTCGCATAGAAGGAATGGAAATCTCTCTTTATTAGATTTAAGTTGTAGTGACCAGAATTGAAACCTATGACAGGTACTCTGTAAATAAAGTTCAGAAGACGAATTTTGATTTTATCTATTCTGTGTGAGGTTTTATTACTACATTGCCCCTTTTTTCCTATGCTTTTCATTAGTGATTTAGGCACTTTTTTTCCTTCAGCAATCTCATTTTTCTTATACTTTTCAAGTTGTTTTATTATGTCAGAGAAATGTGTTTCTACAAGAGCTCCTATTTTTTCAGCTAAATTTTGTATGTAATTGAGTGTGTCGTGAACTATTTAATCATTTTCTCCATCACTTTTTCTTACGAAACAAACTGGGTTTTCCCACTCTGCAAAGTCGCTTGCTACACTAGCTGAAAGTGGAACAAGATGTGACTCGACTACCATGTTAGTTGTCTGAGCATCACCTTTTGTTTTGTGAGAAAAATAACTTTGGAAATCATACACAATTTTGTATGGATATATTCGAAATTCAGCTGGTAGTTTTATACCTAACTCCTCGAGTCTATCAAATACAGATGGTTTGTTTTTGTAAATACCACCTTTGTAGATGAATTTAACTTGAGTACAGTCGCTTTTAATGTTAGTGTGTCGCCTAAGATTATACTCTGTTTCAAAGAGTCTTCTACACTTACGGCACATGTGGAACTGGGAATATTTATTTAGGTCGTTTACTAGACTGATGTGATGGTCATATAGATTTCGTATCATAACTTTAGACTCATCTTCAACACTTAAATTTCCCTTTATGCTTTTTAATGTACAAGGTGTTCCTCTTTTAACGTTTCTTTTCTTGGAAGTGGTACCTTTTTTAGGAATGAGTGAAAACACCCTTATGATAATGTTGTATTTAGCTTCTATCACGGTCAGTGCCTTGATTGAAATTCCTCTGAATGTTGCTTTATTTTCATCAGGAAAACATTTTTTGTGGTGTCATTTGATGAAATAGAAAAAGATTTACAGCATACATGTTGTAGAATTGTGGATAATGATAAATATAAGCTGATCACCAACATGGCGGCCATCCAAATTTGGGGTTTGTAACGTCATGTGCACAACGTCTACATTCTCAAGTTGCAAAGAGCTATAATGACTTGTGGTAGAAAAGAATCGTTGAATAGTGTTTATATGCCGATTCAAGCAATTTTAGGCAATTGAAAATTTGAAACATTTACAACTCCCATGAGTCAACCATGAGTCAAAACTGACTCTGAGGTTCAAGCCCCAAGTGAGAATGACCAATATTTATATGTTAGGAAAATGTGTGACAAATACAGCATTTTCTAGAAATTGACATTTTTTATCTTTTTGTTACATTGAAAAATTGAACAAAAGGATTTTGCTTACATCTCGCATAAAGAATAAATTATGCTCATCTAATGCAAAAGTTGTCCACTTCCAGGACTCCAATTCACATTCCCGACTTTCCCTCTTTAATGTAAGAAACTTGAGTAATTTCCCGGCCTCCACTCTACATCATGAACCTCCACTCTTTCATTGAAGTCATTTTACTCGTTCACGGCCCTACCTCTCCAACCAAACTCATTTTCCGGGGGTAGATCTTGTTGGAAAATTCCCTCAACTCTCACTAACTACCTCACCTGTCACTAACCAATTATTACTGTCACTACAAATACTCACTTGTCATTACTCATTCGTATTTGCTACTATCATCCAAGGGGGTCAGGGCCTGTTGACATGGAATGTATTGCAAACTTTGATCTCACGTTCTACACTTGTGTGCAAGGGTGTTAACCCATCCAAGGTGTGACATAAAGGTCACGTTATGGGACCATACTTTTTTGGTTTGTTACTTGCTAAATTGTTACATAACTGTTATATTATTTTTCTGGGAGGTTGAGACCTAACATAAAACAGTATGTTCTCATAACATTCTGGTGATGTTAGGTCAGGATAAACTTAAAATAGAATGTCATTGTGACATTCTGATTAGGTGAGGTCCAGACCTCACTTAAAAGGGGCCAAAACCAATAAATTCAATGAAATTTTCCATAATCAAATAATCATGCAAATCCATTCCTTGAGCCTATTCCTGGCCTATGTTCAAAATCTAAACCATCAAATATGATAAAAAAAATCATTAAAGACGTGTTTTTTTTGCTCATATCAATTTAAATGGATCTGCAAAAATAGGGTTTGTGTACAAACAAATGCAACTATTACCATCTCTTGTGGCATGCTACTTCCGTTTTAGCTACTTTTCACAGCTAATACTTTACCACTGACCTTAACTGGACTCATCTAACATATTTCTATAAATATCTTAGTTTTGAAAATGTTGTCAATTATGGTTTAGGCTCCCTTTAAACAGAATATTGTTGGGACCTCCTGACTAGGGGAGGTCCCAACTTCACCTGCACAGAATGTTATTGTGATTTTCTGATTACATCAGGTCTTAACCTTACTTAAACATAATGTTACTGTTACTATCTTATTAGGTTAAAGGTAAATATGGGTATTCACTGCAGCGCCACCTGGTGTTAAAATATTTTCATTGCTCAAATTCTTTTGAATGTTAACAACATTTTATTTAACATTCATAAATTCAAAATATCTACAATAAGTTAGCCAAAAGATAACACTACTGTAAGTTTCTGAAAAATGAATAGGTTATTTTGTGATTTTTAGGGTGAATTTTTGGTATTTTCAGGAATAAGTTTTGACTTTTGATGGTGACCCCATGTTTTCTTTATCTTAAAATGTACACTTTGTTCCTATCCAAACATTTGCAGCTTTTGGTGTGAAAATTATGGATACTTTTTTTCTGATGAGGAAAAATGTGATTTTTTGCCATTGAAGCCAGTGATAAACGGTCATTTTTTCAAATGCTAGTAAATGGATATGGTGACATACGTTTTTGAAAGTTTCATTTCAGTCCTTATGCATTAATGTAGCAACTATGTGAGTTTGATAATTTTATTATGGTTAACAAGAAATCATGTCCAATACCCATATTAACCTTTAAGTGTCAACCTATCCTAAAAAGAATGTTATGGTGACATCCTCATTAAGTGAGGTCTTAACCACACCTAAACAGAATGTTTTTATGAAATTCTTATGAAGTATCAGCCTCATAAATAATGTTACAAGAACGTTATTAGAACGTCACAATGTAACGTCGCAACAGTTGGTTGCAGCGACTTTATTGGGAGTCATCAAAAGAACGTCGCTATAACCTAACAGTATAATGTAACAAGAACCAATCCAGAAATTGCTGGAATGTTATTAGAACATCATATCCTTAGCTAGGAAGCTTTGCTTTCTGCAATTGTTGGCGTATTTTGTTACATCATGCTAGTTTCAGGGCAGAAACGAGTTAGTCACCTCACCCAGTGTATGTAGGGTTAATTCACTGTTAGAAGTCTTTTTTTCTTTATTTTCATAATCAACTTCAGGGTTACCCCTGATCTTCCAGAAGATAGAATAGTAATTATAATCAGAACATTTTCCAAAAATCAAATCAAAGTACAATTATAATGAGAAGGTCACATCAGTCAAATTAACAATATTCCATCTTCATGTATCAATGTAATAAATTAAAATATCTTGTATCGACCTTTTAAAGATTTATTTAAACAAAAATATATCATCTTGTACTGTCCAGTGATGGGCTATTCTGGCGGCTTTTTCTGGTGACATATATTGAGTGTTTGTGAAGTTTTGTTTGTTACAAATTGTTTTTCCGTATGGACTGTTTCCTAGGAGTTTGTAGAGGTCAGAGAGAATTTTACAGTCTGGGTTTTTGTCTCCCTTTCTTGGTGCCTCTGTTACTTGATCAACAAATGAGAGAAATGATTTCTGTGGTATGTATTCAATTAGAATGTGAACTTTTGTTACGATTAAACCATTTTCTAAATACCATTTAAGTAGTGGAGAACCTAATAACATATTTTTTTGCAAAATAACTACCGATCAATTAACTTTGTGGTCTTTTCACTCTATAGCTCTTTAATAGATGTTGTTTCATATGTTCCCCTACATCATCTCTTGACACCATTTTATTTTTAAAAATTGGTGTCATTTCTTCAAACTTAAATTTAAGGTGAGTAGGTGTGTATATGTCCACAGATACTAATCCAAAAATAGTTCCAGTTTTTATTCCGTTTATTATATCTATTTCAGAAAGGTTATTGTGTGTGTTTGGAATCAGTATGCTTCACAGTGATTTACATGCTATAGCACTGTTGTTGTTATTCTTATCTTTGTTCCAGTCACACTCGTATTTCTCAATGACAGTATACCCTATTAGTTCTAGATAAAGTGTTGTTCTAAGAGTTTGTCGACATCTTTCTAACATTAGTTTACATCCTTTATCAGTAGAAAGAGTGTTTTTGTTTATGTGACACGCGTGCCTGTGCCAGTAGCAACCGTGAAATTGATACACAGTTTTTGTATCTGGAACCAGACCGTCCACTCGAACTCTTTTTGCACCCACACTAACTTCCCCATGGTTATATGCGTGTAGTATTTTAACTTTGTCTGTAATCTCTCTAAACTGCAACCATTCTGTGGCAGCGCGACTGACTTTTTGAGATTGTTCAGGTTTATAATTGTTACTACGTCTGCGGACTACAAAGTATCAGGTACAGTGTTCTTCTCCCATACATTTAAGATAAAGACTGTTTGCATCTACTTCTATAATATGACGACACACTTTACTTAATGGACCGAATGATCTTCCTTGTATTTGTGTCACCCCTGCTTTTTGATGTCTATAAAATATAATTGATTGGCCACCTACCAAATTGCTTCTAACTAATTTGTGTACATCTTTGTCTTCCTCTGAGAATATAATGTAAGGAAGAGTGTTTGATGGTGTGTTATCAAATAGAAATTTTAGGGTAAGTCCTGGAAGAGCGAGACCATCTTTGAACATATCTATTCCTCTTTCACTGAAAAATTCCATGTGTTGGTTTATAGCTTTGACAAAAGGTGCCACATCTTTGTTATTGTAATATATTAGGTAATCTCTGAAAGTTGTCATTCTGTTATCTTTCCACACTTTCTTGCACTTGGCACAATCTTCCGCTGATATGGAAGTACCAGTAAGTGTACTATAGAAAGCTGAGCAAGGAGGAAGTTTTACGTTCCCTAGTTTTCAAGTGGATGTCATCCACTCTTATGGAAAGAATCCTTTACTTTCATCTTGTAGGAAAGCTTTTAAATAGCTAGCATAGGAGTATCCAGGAGCTAGATAATTCAACATGCCTGAATAAACACAGTTTTCTGTGTAGACAGCTATGTATTGATTACTCTGTTTTATGGTCTTCATCTCAGCCGTTTGGTTCTTCGCATAGAAGGAATGGAAATCTCTCTTTATTAGATTTAAGTTGTAGTGACCAGAATTGAAACCTATGACAGGTACTCTGTAAATAAAGTTCAGAAGACGAATTTTGATTTTATCTATTCTGTGTGAGGTTTTATTACTACATTGCCCCTTTTTTCCTATGCTTTTCATTAGTGATTTAGGCACTTTTTTTCCTTCAGCAATCTCATTTTTCTTATACTTTTCAAGTTGTTTTATTATGTCAGAGAAATGTGTTTCTACAAGAGCTCCTATTTTTTCAGCTAAATTTTGTATGTAATTGAGTGTGTCGTGAACTATTTAATCATTTTCTCCATCACTTTTTCTTACGAAACAAACTGGGTTTTCCCACTCTGCAAAGTCGCTTGCTACACTAGCTGAAAGTGGAACAAGATGTGACTCGACTACCATGTTAGTTGTCTGAGCATCACCTTTTGTTTTGTGAGAAAAATAACTTTGGAAATCATACACAATTTTGTATGGATATATTCGAAATTCAGCTGGTAGTTTTATACCTAACTCCTCGAGTCTATCAAATACAGATGGTTTGTTTTTGTAAATACCACCTTTGTAGATGAATTTAACTTGAGTACAGTCGCTTTTAATGTTAGTGTGTCGCCTAAGATTATACTCTGTTTCAAAGAGTCTTCTACACTTACGGCACATGTGGAACTGGGAATATTTATTTAGGTCGTTTACTAGACTGATGTGATGGTCATATAGATTTCGTATCATAACTTTAGACTCATCTTCAACACTTAAATTTCCCTTTATGCTTTTTAATGTACAAGGTGTTCCTCTTTTAACGTTTCTTTTCTTGGAAGTGGTACCTTTTTTAGGAATGAGTGAAAACACCCTTATGATAATGTTGTATTTAGCTTCTATCACGGTCAGTGCCTTGATTGAAATTCCTCTGAATGTTGCTTTATTTTCATCAGGAAAACATTTTTTGTGGTGTCATTTGATGAAATAGAAAAAGATTTACAGCATACATGTTGTAGAATTGTGGATAATGATAAATATAAGCTGATCACCAACATGGCGGCCATCCAAATTTGGGGTTTGTAACGTCATGTGCACAACGTCTACATTCTCAAGTTGCAAAGAGCTATAATGACTTGTGGTAGAAAAGAATCGTTGAATAGTGTTTATATGCCGATTCAAGCAATTTTAGGCAATTGAAAATTTGAAACATTTACAACTCCCATGAGTCAACCATGAGTCAAAACTGACTCTGAGGTTCAAGCCCCAAGTGAGAATGACCAATATTTATATGTTAGGAAAATGTGTGACAAATACAGCATTTTCTAGAAATTGACATTTTTTATCTTTTTGTTACATTGAAAAATTGAACAAAAGGATTTTGCTTACATCTCGCATAAACAATAAATTATGCTCATCTAATGCAAAAGTTGTCCACTTCCAGGACTCCAATTCACATTCCCGACTTTCCCTCTTTAATGTAAGAAACTTGAGTAATTTCCCGGCCTCCACTCTACATCATGAACCTCCACTCTTTCATTGAAGTCATTTTACTCGTTCACGGCCCTACCTCTCCAACCAAACTCATTTTCCGGGGGTAGATCTTGTTGGAAAATTCCCTCAACTCTCACTAACTACCTCACCTGTCACTAACCAATTATTACTGTCACTACAAATACTCACTTGTCATTACTCATTCGTATTTGCTACTATCATCCAAGGGGGTCAGGGCCTGTTGACATGGAATGTATTGCAAACTTTGATCTCACGTTCTACACTTGTGTGCAAGGGTGTTAACCCATCCAAGGTGTGACATAAAGGTCACGTTATGGGACCATACTTTTTTGGTTTGTTACTTGCTAAATTGTTACATAACTGTTATATTATTTTTCTGGGAGGTTGAGACCTAACATAAAACAGTATGTTCTCATAACATTCTGGTGATGTTAGGTCAGGATAAACTTAAAATAGAATGTCATTGTGACATTCTGATTAGGTGAGGTCCAGACCTCACTTAAAAGGGGCCAAAACCAATAAATTCAATGAAATTTTCCATAATCAAATAATCATGCAAATCCATTCCTTGAGCCTATTCCTGGCCTATGTTCAAAATCTAAACCATCAAATATGATAAAAAAAATCATTAAAGACGTGTTTTTTTTGCTCATATCAATTTAAATGGATCTGCAAAAATAGGGTTTGTGTACAAACAAATGCAACTATTACCATCTCTTGTGGCATGCTACTTCCGTTTTAGCTACTTTTCACAGCTAATACTTTACCACTGACCTTAACTGGACTCATCTAACATATTTCTATAAATATCTTAGTTTTGAAAATGTTGTCAATTATGGTTTAGGCTCCCTTTAAACAGAATATTGTTGGGACCTCCTGACTAGGGGAGGTCCCAACTTCACCTGCACAGAATGTTATTGTGATTTTCTGATTACATCAGGTCTTAACCTTACTTAAACATAATGTTACTGTTACTATCTTATTAGGTTAAAGGTAAATATGGGTATTCACTGCAGCGCCACCTGGTGTTAAAATATTTTCATTGCTCAAATTCTTTTGAATGTTAACAACATTTTATTTAACATTCATAAATTCAAAATATCTACAATAAGTTAGCCAAAAGATAACACTACTGTAAGTTTCTGAAAAATGAATAGGTTATTTTGTGATTTTTAGGGTGAATTTTTGGTATTTTCAGGAATAAGTTTTGACTTTTGATGGTGACCCCATGTTTTCTTTATCTTAAAATGTACACTTTGTTCCTATCCAAACATTTGCAGCTTTTGGTGTGAAAATTATGGATACTTTTTTTCTGATGAGGAAAAATGTGATTTTTTGCCATTGAAGCCAGTGATAAACGGTCATTTTTTCAAATGCTAGTAAATGGATATGGTGACATACGTTTTTGAAAGTTTCATTTCAGTCCTTATGCATTAATGTAGCAACTATGTGAGTTTGATAATTTTATTATGGTTAACAAGAAATCATGTCCAATACCCATATTAACCTTTAAGTGTCAACCTATCCTAAAAAGAATGTTATGGTGACATCCTCATTAAGTGAGGTCTTAACCACACCTAAACAGAATGTTTTTATGAAATTCTTATGAAGTATCAGCCTCATAAATAATGTTACAAGAACGTTATTAGAACGTCACAATGTAACGTCGCAACAGTTGGTTGCAGCGACTTTATTGGGAGTCATCAAAAGAACGTCGCTATAACCTAACAGTATAATGTAACAAGAACCAATCCAGAAATTGCTGGAATGTTATTAGAACATCATATCCTTAGCTAGGAAGCTTTGCTTTCTGCAATTGTTGGCGTATTTTGTTACATCATGCTAGTTTCAGGGCAGAAACGAGTTAGTCACCTCACCCAGTGTATGTAGGGTTAATTCACTGTTAGAAGTCTTTTTTTCTTTATTTTCATAATCAACTTCAGGGTTACCCCTGATCTTCCAGAAGATAGAATAGTAATTATAATCAGAACATTTTCCAAAAATCAAATCAAAGTACAATTATAATGAGAAGGTCACATCAGTCAAATTAACAATATTCCATCTTCATGTATCAATGTAATAAATTAAAATATCTTGTATCGACCTTTTAAAGATTTATTTAAACAAAAATATATCATCTGCAAATTGAGCATCACTAGACAATTGATTCCATGATTCAGTACCATCACAAAAAGGACTATGATCATATTTAGGACTTCTTCTCAACAATAAATTGATATTTAGTAACAGCTCGCGTGTGTGTCTTACTATTGGTTTCTTTACACCACCAATTTTACTATGTTTATACACTAAACATGATAACTGCATCCGTCTTCTCTGCTCCAGCCTTATAAGACCAATTGTAGAATGTAACATAACAACACATAATAGGACCGATACTCTTCCTGGTTTACGTAAATGATTTGATTGAATTTATTGGAACTGAGTATGTCCTAATGTTTGCTGATGACTGTGTTGTATACTTTGCTCATAATAGAATAGATGATTTGACTGCCAAATTACAAACTTTGACAAATATGCTTGAGGAGTGATGTATTATAAACAGGCTGCTAATTAATGTTGGTAAAACTAAGGTAATGTATTTTGGTAGTAAATATCGGTTACAGAGGATAGACAGAATTGGCATGAAATTACAAACTGGTATGGTCACTGCTGTCGAGTCCTATAATTACCTTTGAACTATCTTGGATCAGGAAATGACATTTAAACCACACTTACAAGCACTATATAATAGAGTCAATATTAAAGTATTTCAGTTGAAAAAATTACGAAGACTAATAGATCAGAAAACAGCAGCTCTGATCTATAAACAAACAATCCTTCCAATTTTAGATTATAATAGTTTTCTATACGGTTCTGGTCCCCTGAAGGAGTTGGGTGATTTACAGATTTTGCAGAATACTGCCTTGAGGAGTATTTTAGGTCTGAGAAGAATTGTAGACATGTCCAGAATGGAATTGCATTGTACAATGAAATTGTTGAGTTTGAAACAACATTGTGATAAGCAGTTATAATCGATGATATATTGGTGGGCGCAAGATATAAGGAATTTGAAGATATCTCAGAGATTTACAAGGCAGCATGATAAGATCAAATTTAAACTACTACCTTTAAAAACCCAGAAGCATCAATAGACTTATGAATAGAGGAAGTGCATTGTGGAACCGTCTTACTGACTTTGAACAAATGGCTGTGACATCATCAGAATTTAAGACTATCATACAGAAGAAATATCCAAAGTACCTGGACGATTAAAATAGTGTGAATGTGATACAAGATGTGCCATGGTGGTCCTTACTATGATATATTTTATTATGTCTGAACTTAAACATCATGGATATTAATAATATAATTATTTAATTTATTTTGAACCCAGAGATTGTTAAACTTAAGGACATGGCTTCACCAAAGACAAATCAACATTATTATTCATTAACCATTATCATTATCTTTGCACCTTTTCCTTTTTGTTCACCTTATATTGCAAATAAGTGAACCTGAACTTAGGTTGTTAAATTCAATATCCTGGAAGATCAAGCTAACACTTAAAGGATTTTGTGGAAATAAATAAATAAATAAAAAAATAAATAAATATATAATCATTCAAAGTAATATTCTAACAAAGCCTGATGTCCAAATGTTAGAAATATATATTGTTGACATACTTTGAATAACTGCATCAATAATATGACTTGATTTGGTCTACTTAACCTTTAGAGGAAACAGGCAGAATTGTACTTTCAGGAGTGAGTAAAAGTTTCAACCCAAGCATTTTGTCATCAAACATTTTTTCAAGACAATCTTAAATTTGAATCATACATTATTTCTGAATTATAATATAAACTATTTTCTCCTTAATTTTAGCAACCATGTCTTCCAGACGCATTTTGTTTTATATCATAGGATTTCTCCTTCTTTGTTTCTATGTTATGAAGTCATTCTATTCTAACCAACAAGAGGTTCAAAAGGTAGGTCTTCTAGTAATCAGCAAATATGGAAAACTGTTAAAAGTAGACAATGCCTTAGCAACCCATCTTTTTAATCTATGTTCCCTTTTCCCATATTACCCATCATTTTATGATTATTGGTGTATGGAGTTTTATAAAATGTTTTTTTTAAATTCATTTTGAACTTTCCTATGATCTAGGGAAATACAATGGGTATCAGACATAATGGGACACAGAAACAAATGCCAATCAGTAGCAGTATTGAAGAGGATCTTCTCAAAGTGAGGTGCAGAAGTCTGGACAGGCCCAGTCGAGAGGATGTCCTTGGGGCAGCAATCGTAACAGGCTGTGATAAATCACACTTTGAGGAACAGAATTTTACAATAGCATCTATACAGCGCTTCTCGCGCAAAAAGAAAATAATATTTTATGACCTTGGTTTGACAGAAGATCAGAAATTAGAGGTAAGACATTGAAACAATTTTTAAAGTTATTCTATTGACTTTTTTTCTATTCTATGGTATCTTTAAAATTAGGATAGGCAGCATTAAATGAACAGAAATTATCACTCTGGTTTTTGACGATGATTCTGTTGTTTTTCAGAACAACTTCAGTACAACTGTAAAATTGACTTAATCTGTAATGTTTGTTATGGTATTTTAAAATAACTGTTTTCCCTCATCATGTTATTGTCAAAATTATGTTTCAGACTTTGTGATTTAACCTGACATTATGATTCTTCTTTCTACCAACCCTTTCTGTAGGCACACTGCCGATGCGTACTATTTCCAAAGCAAATTAAGACATGATAAGGCCTTGGAGGATTGTTCTGGGGTCAGGGGTTATTTTGTGCAGTAATATTAAGGAGATACATCTACAAAACAACACTATAATTTTTTCGAATATAATTAGAATTTTATATATAATGTATCAATAAAAAGATATGTACAAGTGGAATTGTAATTTATCAATCTTCTTTTAGATTTGAAGATACTTCTTGATGACATATCTAACTATTTTTGAGTTGAAATTTCACAAATTCCAAAAGAAAAGTTTTACTTAGAACCAATTATTCCATATACTACAGACTATGGCGTTTCTAATGCGATATAGATGTTGTCTGTAGCATTTGTTGTCTTCTCAAAATTAATTCCCAAACTAACTTATGGCTGGAGCAGGGCCACCTGGCAGAATATAGGACATCTTATTTGATAAAAAGTTGATTTTGATTTTTGATTTATTTTTGATACTCATTATACCATTAAAATAGTTATATTTATATTTATAAAAACAAGTAAATTTGCCTATTTTTTATATTTCTGAAGTCATTTTGGGTCAAAATCGGTGGAATAGCAGTTTCAGCTAAAATGATTTCCAAATAATCCTATGATGTTCAAACGAAAAATAAAACAACCTTTCATAAAACCAATAATTCCATAAAGTACAGCCTATGGCAATTTCAATGAAATATAGAGTTTTTGTGTAGCATTTTTGGTTTTGTCAAAACTATTTCCCAAACTTTCAGATGTTATCCCCTGGTCAGATCTCTGGCAGGGCTGACAGGCCAAGGGTAGGAAATCTTAGAACAAAAAAAAAATAACATTATTACACTTTTGACATAATTATGTTCCGTACTCATGATATCATCTCAATAAATACTTGTCCTTACTAAAACATATTAAGTGTGCCAGAATTCTGTAATTTGATGCTCTTTTTGGGTGAGAATATGGTTATTTCGGCTAAGATAATAACCTAATAGCTCTACTTTTTGTAAGTCAAACTTTCAAACTCATAACTAAGATGCATCGTCATTAAGCCAATTATTCCACATACTAGAGATTGTGGCATTTTTAATGAGATATAGAGTTTATCTGAAGCATTTGCAGTTTTCCCCAAATGAATTCCCAAACATTGATGAATCTATCTGTCCCTTATGTCTTGCGAGTGGTACCAACTTGAAGAGGGTATGAAATCTTAAATCATTAGAAACATTTTTTACAGTCTTGATATACCTTTCATACTCCTAATACCATCCCAATAGATATTAGTCCTTAATAAAACATATAACAAATTTAGGATTTAACGGGATTTTGGGGTTAAAATTGGTTAAATAGTGATTTCAGGTAAAAAAATACTTAAGTAAGTCTGAGTACTACCCAGAGGGTCTTGCTATTTGTTTTGATTTTTTGTTTGTTATAATACTTGTCCGCCTCTTCGATTCAGGTGGATTTACATACTTTGTGTCACTGTTGTGTCATGTAATATATGTTATAGAAAGGGTCAGACTGGGTAAGGTGATGCAACTGAGACAAAATGGTATTGAAATTTAAAATTTGAATTATATGCAAAAGAGCAAAGTCCGAATTTTGACTAGTGATAAAAGACAAAACAGTAGTGGCTCCCTGGGTGTGGGAATAATTGAATAGTAATTACCATCATCGATAATGACGTGCATGAACCGCTTCATCGCTTATGATATTTGACAATGATAATGCAAGGGTGCGTTCACCACTACATCAATTGATCAAACTCAGGACGGTTGTAAACCAGTGAACGCTAGTAGTTGTTTACGGCGTTGGTTAATAAATGGGGAATTGTTTATTCTATTCGTAGTCTGTTGTTGCTAAATCTTTCAATAATTACTAGTCAAGTGGTAGGTAAGTTCATGAGATGGGCGCTCAATCCATAACATGAACAACGCTTGGCAGTAGGGTAACTTTATTCCGTGGATACGATGATGCGTACATTGCCGGTGAACAGATGTTAGTTCCTCTAAATGTCACAGTTTCAATCCGATGGAGAGTAAGCTTCCTCTTACGAGTCCGCCTAGCCTCGCCTCCGTCAGTAGTGCAGATATATTCGTATAAGTCACCAGATGTCCCTTCTCGTTCTTATGTAGCTATTTAAACCCCTTGGATCTCCCGATCCGTATTGTCCAAACACTAAATGCTCTCTCTTCTCTTTACACCGTACACTGCCTTCATATAGCAGTCACTATTGATTTTACCCAAGTATGGTCGCCTGCTGGGAGGTATGCACCGTTGTTGTGTTGGGTATATTTACACCTACCAGTGGCTCATGCTATATTTATACTATATACCATCATAAGATATATACAATTTGGAAGAATTCTAATTATTCCCTCATGTTCAACTGGTGACCTCACTATTCCAATCATTGTCATGCGCAAAGTGAGAGTTAATTTCTACCTTTGTGCACCAGTACACCCATATAAATACTTTGATAGCCATTTATTAGCTTAAATATGAGCTTGTGTAGCCCCTGACAGTTGTAGATGTATGTGTGCCAATTCATCCACAGAGAATTCGATATATTGCTTATCAATAGTAGATGTATGTAAACCAATTCATCTATGGGAGTAGTATGATGGAGTCGCTGGCGTGCATAGCAAATGCTACTAGGTAGGTCAGTAGGTCATTACGACCGAGTTTAGGTCTAAAATAGGTTCATATTATTCTATTTTTCCTGTCTTAGAATTTGTGAGTATAGAGTACTGTTCTCTTGTCTTAATGCCTCTATGACAAGAACAAATTTAATAATAGGTTCATAGACTTTCAATAATTAGGTCATTACGACCTACTTTCGAATTAGGTCAGAGGTTATATTTCACAAAGGTAGTTAGTAAAACACCTTGTGCATATAATCTATTGTATACGAATCGAATGAAGAACCATCACCAGTTCTATAGAGGGAATATCATAAGGTATTCAAAATTATGTGAAATAACTACATTATAGTGTAAATATAGCATGAACTTCTGGTAGGTGTAAATGTACCTGTTTGGCAATTGTAGACAGGGTGTGGCTCCCAGCGTGTACCAATGCTTGGGTAAAATCAATAAACCAAACTGATATATATAGGGCAGAACCTATCGTTATAGCGGAGAACACTACTTGATACTGTTTGGACAACACAAGTCATGTGATCCATGAATAAAACCTGACTTTCAGGCAAACATTGTTTGCGTTTCGGATCTGAACACCCATTTCGTCAACTTATCTGCCACTGGACTAGCATTTATAGAAGAAGAAATAAAGGCAATTCCGTTGAACATTATAAGAACAATTCCCCTATTAGTAATTAACCTCATGATAACAACTAGCATTCAATATTACTAATTATAATTAGGTCAGAGTTCAGAGAATATATATAACTAGGTCAGAAATAATGGAAAACAGGGGCACTGGGAAAACATGTCATGGCAAGAAGCATGGAACAACATGGAGACCGGAGGCCGTAAGGGCAGAGATGTACACGTTGTTCCTCAACACTCCCTTGTCATGACATGATTTCCCAGGGGCCCTTTATTTTTTAACATGGTTAATTTATTAAATATGTCGTGATATATTTTAATTGCAAAGACGGTGGTCCGGGGAACCCCATGGGAGGGTTGTATGGAATGAGGTGGAGACCGGATGCCGTACAGTCCGAGGTTTCCACCTCATTCCAAAACAGCCCTCCCATGGGGTTGTGTGGACCACCCCCTTTGCAATTTTTTAAAACTTCTACTATTACTATTCGATTTGTCGACTTTTATAATTATGTATTTGCTTTAATGATTATTCTCATAGTGTTTCCTTAAAGGATATTTGTATGGTATAGAAAACACAACATGTAAAATTCATTTACAAGTTTTATTCATTAGAAACATATTTACATTGTCACAAACAGATGTGTGATGTAATCCTTTTTTTTACATTGAAACTATTCACAAAGTGATAATACAGATATACAATACATATTATTTACATTTTTGACATAAAAATACATTATTTCCATTACCAGGAAGTTAACAAATCAAACAATGCAAAGAGTTCCAGGCAAGCGTCCTTATCATTGGCTGTTTCAATTTCTCTTTGTCCGATTTGTGGGTGTATACATACTGGTGCTGTGGATTTCTGATAGTTTTTGAAATGGTAGGATGAAATAGAGACTGCGCTTTGAAAAAGTTACAGTCTACTTCATTCGCTAACATATTATGGTCAAAAACAGGATTCATCTGAAGCCGGTATGAGAAGAAATTTTTGATGGCCTGAATGTAAATTGTTTTTAGCTCGCAGTGTAGTTGTTTACATGTGAAACAGAACAAAAGACCAACAAAAGCGGAATCAAAGGTTCTACATTTACAAAATGCCTGTGAGACAACTGTCACTTTATGTTGCTCAAGGAAAACCATAAGTGTTTTTCCACTGTTGACGGTGTATCTTGTGGTAACTCTGAAACATGAGTCATCATGGTGTTGATACACCGCCAAACAGTAGTCGTTATGGTTTCCCCTGTTAATAAGCTGGCTCATGGCGATGTTATAACCATCCCACATAGCTTCTGAAGAAATGGGACGGGATCGGCTCGTGCCAGTGGAGTGGTCTACAGTACTAACATGGTGTGGTTTGATATAAAAGTTGCTGTACTGTGCAGGGATAAGCTCCCAAAAGAAATATCCACTACAGCTTTATCATTTTTTGGGATATGACGAAAGTTAATTCTCACTGCTGGATAGTGGCAGTCATCAGAACTATCCAGAGTTTCAGGTTGTGACTCAACATTATCGAGGAATGATAAATCGAGACCACAACTAAGTGTGGGCTCATTTCATCCCTTGATGAATCATTACTAGCCAAATCAATTAGAAAATAGTTACTTGGGCTGTCACTCATGTTGAATAACTATAGTACTTGAACTAAATGTGACCCGTTTTGGAGAATTGAGCCACATGTCGCAAGGGGACAAATTTTAGTTAGATATACCATCAGAAAATATCAATTCTTAGCTTTAAAACGAGGTATAGCATGTCTAGATCCGATATCTAGGGGCCGAGGTAAGTTGCGGCAAAAATAAAAAGAACTGCGCCTATGCGGATATAAGAAACTGAGAAAAATGACTTCAAAGTTTTTCTTACCGCATGCTACCGCGGTCCTCCGATAAAGCACTAGCAACATACACTTTTAATCTATCCTTGGTCCTGAAACATAGTCATTCTGTACTATTCTAGCTAACAAATACCATAAATTCATGCTTTTAGAGACATAGCTTTTATTCATGCCGGCTCTGCAAGAAGTGACAAAAATCCGAATCTGAAACAACAACTTAACCTATAACGGCACACATAAAGGATCACAAAACCTCTTCTTGGCACCTTAAAAACGACTCTGTGATGACCCTATGTACCCTGGGTATCCATAATGTGTCTATAAAAGTTCTGGGAATGTTAATAATTGTCTTTGGTCGTTAAAATAGTGAAAAGCCACTGAGGTAAAATCATAAAATCACAAAAAGTCTTAACAAATAAAAAAGTTAATGTTCAAAATAGATTTCTCAAGTAGTGCTGGGCCTGCCACGACCATGTTTAGCACATTTACTAGGACGGCCCCTGCCCCTAGCTGGGGCTGGGGGGCCTTCCTCCCCTGATTCAGAAGAATTTGATTGCCTCTCCAGCTGTCGGACCAACTCCTCCTCCTCCTCCCCCTCTGATCCTGATGATGTGTCTGGGGTCTGTCCTCTGCCTCTGCCTCTGCCTCTGCCTCTGCTCCTGCCCCTGCTCCTGCTCCTGCCTCTGCCCCTGCCTCTGCCCCTGCATGGCCCATCCTCCTCGCCAGCCTCTGGATCTGATTCTGCAGCTGGTTCCGGCGGAGGTACGTCACGGGGGCCTGGGCCAGGTGCTGGTTCCGGTACAGAGGGCTTAGGGCACATAATGTCCTTTGTGTCGTCAGTCAAAAAATCCTGAGTGTTCTCGAAGAGATACCACTGTCTTTTGGTAGGGAGGCCAGGGGATGGGGTGGGCTGGGGGACAGCTTCAGAGGCAACAGTCAGCATCTTGAGGGTGACGTGGCTCTTATTGTGGTCAGAGAACACAAAGTGATGATACTGTTTTATGCCCTTGACTAGTTTAATGAAAGGGGTCAAAAAAGATTGCCAGTTATACGACTCGACAAACACCTTCCCATTCTCATCCCCCACAAGTTGGACAAGGTTGACACATTCTTGGGTACTCTTCACCACAGTCTCTTCCATCTCCGTGAGGCTCAAGACCTGTTCAAGACGAAACTTTTGTTTAAGCAAACCAAAGTGTCATGTCGTAAGAATGACAAGAATAAAGAACACATCCACACCTGGTGACTGTGAATGACCAACTGATTTTATTAGTAAGAAAGATGGCGAACATGAATATTGATATGAGAGCTTGAGAGCTCTGTCAACATGAGGTTGGCAGCATGCAATAAGCTATGCTGATAACTGATATGGAGTAATGAGTTTGTGTGTAGATTATTATTATGGACGAAAATAAATGTATGTATTATGTTTTAATATGAATATATATATATATGTTATTAATATTTCTTTATGATGACACAATGTTACATAATATGACATAACAAAAGCACCAGTCTGGGGCAAACTTGGTGTGCCCTGTGATCAAAAAGTTTAAGGAAATGGACTGGTGCCGGCCAGTCAGGACCCGCCAGAGAAGATATATGCTAGCACAAACTTGTTCTTGTTCTGACCTCTACAGTTGTTACGGTGCATGTCCACCGCCTTCTCCCCCAGGGAATACATTTCAAAATAGTGGTGCAGGTATGAAATAACTGCATTTGACCCTTTACTACTACAATGGCTTTCGTCAATCATATAGTTCACCTGTTTGGGGATCGCCTCGCCACAGACACCGAAAATGTTGACCTTGCGGGTGAAATACAGTGGGCCAGGCTGCATTGGAAAGGAGGGAAGGTGGACCTGCTGGGCATAATCAAAACTGATGTGGACCTTCGTGTAAGAAGAACAAGGGGGGTAGGGGCCAAGGGGAAGGGACTCTGTTTCCTTTTAGGCAGCCTTGGCAGACTTGACCATGTCCTGATAAAAGGCCCTCTCCCAAGCCTCCACCTTGAGGTGAAGTTGTTGCTTTTTCAGCTTGGCCCGTTTCACAATGTCAGGTAGGTTACTAGAGGCAGAGATATCCCTGTTGTTGCGCTGGCATTCCAAGCAGAGGTCAGTCATAGGGCAGGAACACACTATGCTAGGGAGGAGTTGGAGCCACAGGTTTGTAAAAGTTGAGTCAGCCACACACCTGAAGTTAGCCTCCTCCATGAGGTTTCTGTACCACCTATAGATGTTAGCCTTTGTGGAAGAGGAGGGGAGGATGAGGATGTATAATGGATGGGCCACCTACCAAATTACTTCGAAGTTATTTGTGCACGTCTTTGTCTTTCTCTGAGAATATAAAGTAAGGAAGAGTATTTGATTATCAAATAGAAATTTTAGGGTAAGTCATGGAAGAGTGAGATTTTTGAACATATCTATTCCTCTTTCACTGAAAAATTTCATGTGTTGGTTTATAGTTTTGACAAAAGGTGCCACATCATTGTTATTGTAATATATTAGGTAATCTCTGAAAGTTGTCATGTCGTTATCTTTTCACACTTTCTTGAACTAGCTATAATCTTCTGCTGATATGGAAGTACCAGTAAGTGAACTATAGAAAGCTGAGCGAGGAGGTAGTTTCACGTTCCCTAGTTTTCTAGTGGATGTCATCCACTCATGTGGAAAGAAACCTTTACTTTCATCTTGTAAGAAAGCTTTTAAAAAGCTAGCATAGGAGTATCCGGGAACTAGATGATTCAACATGTCTAAATAAACACAGTTTTCTGTATAGACAGCTATGTATTTATTACTAAGTTTTATAGTTTTAATTTCAGCTGTTTGTTTCTTCGTATAGAAGGAATGCAAATCTCTCTTTATTAGATTTAAGTCGTAGCGACCAGAATTGAAACCTATGACAGGTACTCTGTAAATATAGTTCAGAAGACAAATTTAGATTTTGTCTATTCTGTGTGAGCTTTTATTACTACATTTTCCCTTTTTTCCTATGCTGTTCATTGGTGATTTCGGCACATTTTTTCCTTCTGTAATTTCTTTTTACCTTATACTTTTTAAGTTATTTTAATATTTCAGAGAAACGTGTTTCTACAAGAGCTCCTTTTTTTTCAGCTATAATTTGTATTTAATTGAGTGTGTCGTGAGCTATTTCATTGTTTTCTTCATCGTTTTTTTCTTACGAAACAAACAGGGTTTCCAAGTCTGGAAAGTCGCTTGCTACACTAGCTGAAAGTGGTATATGATGTGACTCTACTACTGTGTTAGTTGTTTGAGGATCACCTTTTCACGGGAAGAATTTGAACTCATACATTAGACAGGCTCAGGCTTGTCTGAAACCACTTGCTCTAAAACGTGTCAAGGAGTGTAAGTCTTACTCCACCATTATCCCTGACACAGCAAAGTATCATTATACCACCCATAGCAGTGGGCGTGTTAGGTAATACTTTTGCGCCCACCTCAAAGTTTCCCTTGCCCTTCTGGCGTGTATATAAGTGTAAGTCAGGGGGTGTTAACTATATTGTGTCACAATAGTCCCATCCGCTCATAGTTCTCTTCACACGCCCAACCTTCTCGGCGTCTTAACGTACCCACACTCCATTCAGGCACCAATATAATTGCCAGCAGTGGCGTATCCAGTTCCCCCCCCCCCCCATCAGGGCGGGAGTTGGGGGGGGGGGGGTCCCCATGTTCGGTTGACCCCCCTCCGATTTCTCAAATTTTACGCAATTAAACTACCAATAAAGGGAATTATCCAAATTAGGGGGTCTCTGGAACCCCTCAGATTTAGCAAAGTTTCTATGCCTATAGACCTATACGGGGAATGTGGGTTGTATTTGATGGCCGCGCTTTACCAGTGTTCTACTCTCACTGTACTTAGAAGTTAGTAGGCATTAAAAGACTGTGTTTCACTCCGATCTAGTATATTTGTAAATTTAGATGAAACATATATTATGACTCACATTATCTGTTCAATATACTCTGTACGATCGGCCGTAGACTGCCAGGTACACACAAAAAACATAGTTTAGCGTGAAGCTGTGATTTAAGGTAAATTCTAACCTATAGCTATCATGCTCCCGAGGTTAACTAGTGTTACTATATAAAAACAAAAATAAAAGGACATTTGACACAAAGTGTAGTTAAAATCTAGTGTACTATTTTATTGCTGAATCGATTCTATTAATCTTTATCCTCGGCGCACCACTCGCACAACACCTCGGAGCATATGATGCTGGCAGGCTCGCCCCCCTCACAGTCGGCGTGGTAGCACCGGCCGCAGTAGTTGCAGACCAAGTACATTCTGAAATATTACGGAGGCATGTTTAAATACACATTTTTTTAAATTGTGTGCACGAACTAATCGGACCATCATCAATCACAATTTTTAGTAACCGTACGAAATTCGGCGTTCACTCCAACGTCAACATTAAGATTCTATGCCCTCGTTATTTTTTGCCTAGTAGCATCATCGAAAATCATTGTCGCTATATAATATTATTTATTATGAAAAAAAACCCCGGCGTACCTGTAGTTGCCATCCAAGAATATGGCCTGCGGTTGTGTGGCGTGTTGGTCTTCGGCAAACGTTTCCATCGCCTTCCACCTTTGGTCCGTTAAGTACTCCTCCTGCTCCTGAAAAAAATTGTGTGGTTATAGTTAAATGTGCAAAAGTCAATTTTGCACTTACTACATACCAGCGTGTCCCTCGTAATATTGGCAAATTTCAGAACAATTGTACTCGTGAAATCGCCCCACTCATCATTTTGTTTTGTTTATACATATTTCCCTTCATACACTTACATGTTTTATTTCCCACTTAGCTTCATCGTGTAAATACAAATGTACCAACCTGGGTCGGATCCTCCGAACAGTAGACGCACGTCCACTCTGATGGGCCGTCCGGGAGCTGTTGTTGGTCGTGCGTCCTGGAAAAAATTTCAAATATCATCACACCGTCCATCATTTCAACATAGGTGGTCGAAACTACCAAATCATCGGCATCTCAATTTTTCTCATCCAATCTCTATTTCATGTTATTGTGCCAGTCTGACAAATTTGCAATTTTTAAATTGTCCAAAAAAGAGCCTGTTGTTTCAGCATGTTACATGAATTCGAGCGACCACAACTATGTCCGACCGCGAGTCCGTCGTCGGGTTTTAGACAGTGTGAATTATTTGGCATGAAGATAGTCATCCTACCAGATAGTAAGTTAATAATTTTCTTTCCATGCTTCTCTTCCATCCCTGTCCATCAACAGTGTTGAACAATTTAAACCTACTTAGGGGTGAACAGGGGCGCGCACTCGGTCCATTGGGGTTCCGTCCAGATCGTTTCCTCCTCTTCAATATTTTTCTGCTCACGCGGTGTCCATGCCTGGGATTCCTCTTCCTCCTCCGACCGCACATGGTTGCTTGAATGAGCCAAAAAAAACAACCTTTAAGTGTCTGGAATTGGTTATCTACGTGTATGGGGAGAAAACGAAAAAAAAATGGAAAATATCTACCAAACGTAACAGCTATTATCCACACAATTATACATTTGTTAACAAACACTCTATATATGGAAGTGTAACCCCCAAGTCATTCTCCCGCAAAGCCTGAAAAAACACTACTTCTCTATATAGGCATGTTATCTTATCAAATTATAGGCAAGTTATCTGATTCACCTACCGGGTTTTCTGCGCGGTCGCCATTGTTCACAATGTGGTGCTTGTGTTTGATATCAGCAAACTTCTGCGTACGTACGGCTTTTATGGTCGTGAGGCTGGCGCGGGACTGTGTGTGTGCACGTGGTGGGCACCTCCTTATAAAGCTGGTGCCCCCCCCCCCCACCCCCCCGGGGGGGCAGGGTAATGAGGGGCCATCTAGGTCAGCCGAGCAGCCTGAGCGACCGGTGTCAGGTGTTACATAAGGTGTCGCTCGCGCAGCGCAGCCCTGGCAGCTGGAGGTGCACGTCCTGACACCTGACTCAAGAAACCACCCGTAAATGCACACAGCCCCACACCCCCAGCCTGTGAAATAACTTCAGAAAACGTACCTCAAAGTCGCACATCCTGGCACCGTAACCTTGCGAAGTAATTTCCTACCTTTTATTTTAAATTTGAAAGTAGTCACATTATAAGGTTTAGGGCGTAATATAATTATTCCTAATAAAAAAATGTTGCTTTTGTTGGCAAAAGCGTCTAAATCACATAATCCTAACAATGCATATAAAACACCGGACATTGTCCGAAATTAAGCTGCTGCACCCTATAGGCCGGGCCTATAGGCCTTCACCCGGGGATCACACTCACACTCGTGAGTCTAGATCTGCACACTCACACTCGTGATTCTGCACACTCACTGCCAGGTGCGTTATTTTTAAGTTTTGCACTTTTTTTTATTCCCATATATCGGGGGGTGCATATCCAATATTTGTGGTGCACAATCTCATTAATGATGCATACGTTTTCAGCTTAATTTCGGACACTACGTGCACGAGTTCGATATATCTATAGGTCCTCTAGATCTACAAGAAGTCGTGGCGCCGAAGGGGACATACGATCATATTTTCTTGTTCAACCACATATCCAAAATGTCCACTTATCCGCATAACAGGCAGGAAAGATGCCCATGAAGGTTGCTCGAACTTTTCCTTGTGCCACATTGTATAAGGACTTATGTATCTGGATTCGACGGTGCTGGGTCGGTACCACTTCACAGCTGCAAACACATGTTGCCTCTTCTGCCCGGTTGCATTACATTGTATGTAATGTTTCATGTAGTGGGTGGCGATGCACGGTCGCTCCCGGGGGTCAGTCTGTCCGTCTTCGTACCAATTTGCCATTAGTCTAGACAACTTTTTACCACTGCTTGAATTTGTGCTGGAATAAGTCATGGGGCCATATTTTACGACTTTAGACTTCACGTAAACTGAAGGCAGAAATGACTTCTCTAGGATCTCCTGTTCTGTGGGGTACATCTTTTTGTATGTTTTTTTGAGCAGCTCAAGATCGTCCGAGTCGATCCACACATTTTCTCCTCTAAATGTCTCGAAGCCGTCGGGGAGACTCCATAGGCTCTCGCACTGCGCGAAATCTCGCTCATTGGGTACATCGAGTGTTTCCAGGACCGTTCTTGCTTTCTTCTCTCCTTCTCCCAGCTGGCAGTGTTTGCCAAATTTCCCCTCGTGTTTGGACGGCATTTCGGCGCGCGCCTGACTGACACGACTCATCCTGTGAAACCTCTCAAACAATTGTTTCTCTATCTGGCGATTGTTAGTCGGCACATCCCCCAAGTAACCATTATACCGCTCAAAACTGAACAGCCAAGTACTGGGAGCTGGACCATACTCCCGGAGTGTAACACAGTGTGTCATTTTTACTATGAGTATGTAATTAATGAGAGCTATGCCACTGTTTGTACCACTGACCGGAAACTGGCTGAACACATGATCCCTAGTAGAAGGGGTGGTGTGATCGTCAGCAACCCTGGGGATGGCGTGAGGTTTGGTCTACTGACGTCAAGTTCTAAGAAACTATGGTCCGATCCCAGTCTTTGACGTCAGCAGACAAACAATAGCGTAACAAAACCATTGACACGTCTCCCCAGTGGCAGAACGGGCCGGGGTAGTCAGCGAGATAGAGAGACGGCAGAGAGACGGCAGACCAACTTGTTTCCGGGCAGTGGATTACGGTGGCTAGGCTCTGTACCCCTGTTTACAGACCTAGCTTGATTGGAATAAACCTACAACTGTGAACTATCAGTGTTGTGTGCTACTTTGTAACAGGAGACACTCCTTTAAATGGAGATGTAGATGCATGTTTGGGGTAATGAAATCAGAACCGAACTGGAGCTCTGTGCTCTTGCAAAAGTGCAATAGTTTCCTGTGTGCCTGTTCTATCTCGTGGTGTGTAATACAAGGCTTGCACAGAAGTCGAGTGGCTTCTACGAAACGCTGCCAGCTATGAAGCATATTCTCCGGCAAAAGGCCCTGGAGGCAGTATCCAGACGAGACTGTAACCCAATTCTTCCACTCCTTTGCCGTCCACATCCCAGCGTTCGATTTGATGTTAGTTACCACGCAGTCATCCGGTAGTCCCTCTTTAAACTGATTCAGACGAGCATCAATAGTCAACACCTGATTAGCGCTTAGTACAACGTCATCTGTTGAATTCTTCTTCTTCTTTGACAACTCTTTGTCGGTCCACCTCTTCCACATTCGCTTGGCAGTCCCTGAATCCCAATAATAAAAGCACATATGTGAAATCGGTATTGAAACCCCAATGAACTAATAGTCCAAATTAAAGGCAAATGCAAGTTCCATTTCAAACACATTATCAGTGCTAAACATTAATTAACGTTAGGTCAAGCTTCAACACTTACCCAACAGTACAGTATGCATCACATCGATCGAGAGGAACCTGAAGAAATGAATGTCATATAATACAGTTACTGCTAATGGAAACATTTGTATTAATGTTTATTCAAATGTCAAATTAAAATTGTTAATATTTTGGTATAATTCTGTGTAAGATTGGCCTTTAAATTTGTTCGGCCTGGAGATTGAACTTACCTGATGGGATTGAAGTAGGGCAATTCTAGGAGGACACAGGAACGAGCTCCATACTGTTTCTCAAGTTTACTTTTCTCTCTCGGGGTGGATGCAGCTGTAATCTCACTCACTCTCTCCTTGTGTTGGTCCAGAGTACGAGGAGTCCAATTCGCCATGTTGAATCCTCCACGGTTTGAATTCTTGAATTCCTTCAGACATTTTGAACAACCCATGATAGCATTAGGTAGCAGGAAACCGCAGGTCTTCCTCCCTGCAGGCAGGTCGGCAGCAACGTTCAAAAGCGCCAACTTAACGGTCTTGCCATTTGGGCAATCGTTGGTTATAAGCCTTTTTCCCTGATGCCAGAATTCCTTGAGTTCGTTGACTAGGGGCCTCAGAAAACTGGTAAGGTCGGCAGGTTCTTTACTTAAGTTTGGAATGATACCGTATAGTATGACGTTCTCAAGTCTGTACCGCTCATTTCTGGGTAGGTTAAGTATTGTTAGGTAAATGCCCCCTACTGACATCGAAGCTTTCCGAGAGAATGGTTGAAACCAATCGATATTCATCTGAAGAGCCAAGTTGTTTTCATTATCAAGAAAGCCGTCGTTGTTCGCGTTAAATTCTTTCCATACCGAACCGTCGTAAATGTCAGCAAACACTCCTTTGGGTATCCTCCTGCCCTTCCACTCTCTACATTTCAGCTCAAAACCTGGACGTTTCATCATAACCTGCAAACTCTTCTCGAGCGACTGGTAACAGAATGTCCTGACTGGAAGGAAGGTAATTTCCCCCACAATCTTGGTCTCATAAAACAATTTCCTGTTGCAGCGTTTTAAATCATCACCGATGGTTGTACACCTAATGGGTTGCTGATTACCATTACGATCCGTGTAAAAGCCTCGACCTCGCACACGCTCAGTGGTGGACAACACAGAATGCGACAACGTATAACAGGCCGGGCAGCATACACTGATAGAGTAATTAGTCATCGTTAGGTCTGTACCCAACCATTTGTACATCATCCGCAACGTTTTGGGGAATACTGCCTCCGCTGCTTGTGAAACCCGGTCATTACCTGCTACCGTCAATAATTCACAAATGAAGCACATAACTTTAGCCATTTGCGTATCACTGGTGAAGGTGTGGATCTGCCACTGCAAAAGAAAGAACAGAACCCATGAAAATAGGCTTTGGATATTCTTATTAGGGGTACCACTAACAAGCCTTGCCAATGGGCTAGGACGACCCGTCCCGTCACCGAAAACCACTTTTAAGTGACGGATGGCCCTGTTGCGAATCTTGACTGCCTCTGGATCAAGCTTATCATTTTCTTCCGTTTCTTGGGAATCTTCCATGGTACCGTAATAGTCTTCCATATCATCACCTGACTCCTCATCGGCTTCCATGGGTACCGCCTCTTCAACAGGCTGATTGCGACCCACAGGCTGACTGTCTGCTTCTCCCGGATTCCCGACTTCAGCCTGCCGCTGATTAGCAGCTGCAGCTTCTTCCCGAATACCAGCTCCAACCTGGATACCACCTTCAGCCCGAATTCCCGCTTCAACCTGCATACCACCTTCAGCCTCAATACCCGCTTCAGCCTGGTTACCTGCCTCAGCCTCAACACCCGCTTCAGCCTTGTTACCTGCCTCAGCCTGAAAACCTGCTTCAGCCTGGTTACCTGCCTCAGCCTGAAAACCTGCTTCAGCCTGGTTACCTGCCTCAGCCTGAAAACCTGCTTCCGCCTGGTTACCTGCCTCAGCCTGAAAACCTGCTTCAGCCTGGTTAACTGCCTCAGCCTGAAAACCTGCTTCAGCCTGGTTACCTGCCTGAGCCTGAATATCTGCAGCTTCGGCCTCAAGACCCACTTCTGCCTGATTGCCAGCGCGTTGAGGTAAACCAAATGGGAGTGGTTCTGCAAGACACATGTATAAGAATAAATTAAATGTACAGTCGGGTTTCAGAGTACAGACTTTCCCACCCAATGTTGTTTCTCTGACTCAAAAGCTATGATAGAAAGATGCATGGAGGGATACATATATATAACGTCCATTGTTCAAGTCATTCATTATTTGAACAATTGTTTAATTGTCAAGAAAAGATTTAGGCTGGCGATAATTTTCCAAACACTAACTGATCATGAAGAGTATAGTAGGTATTTGAAAATAATATCTATGCGCGCAAGCTAGCTAGGAAGGTTTTGAAGGATATCGATTTCAGGTGAAAGTGACTTTATCCTAGTTATACTATTTATCTGGTACTCACCATGCTCCATAAGATGCTTCCTGTTATATGTACTTTTTGAAACTGCACGTTTACATGTGTCGCACCATCGGTTTCGGCTAGTGTCCATATTTCTTCTGGTTTCTGCCTGGTCACTGGTCAGACCCTTGAAACACCACGATCGCGAGGCCATGGCGAACTTGAGTTAGACAGCAGCACTTCAGGGCGATGAACCTTCCCCATTTGCGACCGCGACACAAGTATTTATATATGGTACAGACAGACGCCTATGGTCCCACCAGCTGAAAGCCGCGAATTGCCGCGACATGCCACAGCCCCGACCCAGGGGTAGTTGCACTCGAGCTCCTAACCTCAGACACCCGTGTGAAATTAAAGCCGAGAACAGCCTGCCACAGTATTACCAGGAGATTACTGTCGCCTCCAGCCTGGCCGTCACGGTAGCGCGTTGTCGTGATTTGTCGGGCGCGTGAAGTTTCTTCAGCTTTCGAAACGCATCGTCCGCCGTCTGGACTGGTGAGGGCATGACACCTGCCATTAAAACCTAGGGTCTATCCATTAAAGGGCGGTGAAGTTTCCTCAGCTTCCGAAACGCATCGGCTGCCGTCAGGTCGACTGGTCATAGGATTTCATCTGCCTTGAAAACTGAGCTCGAAGTTTAGCTCGAAGGTCAAACCTTAAGCTTTCTGCTACTACTTAGGGCCAGCTTATTTCGTTATATAGTGCGTTTGGTGTACGGCTACGTGAATATCATGAGTGTCAAAATCCTGAGTGCCACCCTTGGTGAGAATCTTCTTAATTACTTTTGTTCTACAAGTGATACGAGTCGATGGCCGACTTTCCAAATTATTCAAAATAGGTAAAACATATGTATTCATTCTGGGGGTCGCCCTTCCTAATTAAATAATATGGCCAGTTTTCTGAATTCTAGGGTGTGGCCATATGGCAGTTATAGTTTATTCTGTCTGTTTGAATAGCCTGGCCATGGTAATTTGGAACGAAGGTGTTTGTTTAAAGTTGAGATGACAACCTTCATGTTCTCTTCTTTCTTTTTTTTTCAATATATAGCTGCCGCGTACTTGGTTCTTGTATCATGCGTGGAATTTGTTCGAGCTGCCAGTGGCGGACACTGGCCTAGGGTCGTTCACAATAAGCCTGGAGTAACCCGTACCCGGTTGGTCAACCTCACTGCTCCATTTACCGGTCACCCTCCACCAAAACACGATGCGATGACCGGCCTCACCTTTCATGACACCCTGCAAGCCTTGTTGGACCAGGACCATACCGTAACTGACACTGGATCTGAAGCCAACCCAGGAGACGGAAACATTAAAGAATTCCCAACTGTGGTACTTCTCTCTTCGTACACTCTTCTTCTTATCCTCGCCGTAGCCATAATTATTAGCATATTCTTTGTTTGCTCCGGAATTAATCGCATCTTCGCAGATGCTCGTTTTCGTGTATACTTGCTTGTCTCGGGCAATCACAGTGTATGGCTTAAAATAGGCACGTTCCCTGGACATTTTGGAGATTATATCTTTCAAACAGACGATCCTATCACACTGACTAAAGCCGAAAATATATGCCTAGGCGCACGATACACATTTAACTGTGTCATCCAAATGACCGACTGCTATACCGGCACATCGACACGACTGCCCACACATTTAAAGGTTAATAAACTGAAGGACATCATGTTGACAAGATTGATGACTAAGGACATTATACGCTACCAGTTGGTTACCATGGGTATAGGCATAGGAGAGCCTGTTCTTTTGGGGAAATACCGGCCCGGTGAGCTTGCAATTAGTACTAATACTTCAGTCGACTTAAGCCGTGTTGACCTTGATTAAGTCTTGTGTGAAAAATGTTGTATTTTTGTGTGTTTACTACCAATATGCTGCCGAACGTGCGTCAATTGATACAAGTGTTATGGTTATAAATTGAATTTGTAGCTAAATAAAATTTCGGTTTTGGAAAGAGCAGTATGACGCTGACAAGAGCGCTTTTACTCTGGCTCGGGCTAGGGTCGACCCCTTAGGTAATCTGTGAGACAGGCCCCTAATTTAGGGGCCTGAGGCTAAACTAGGTCTGCAACCAAAACTAGTAGTGGAATTAAATGTGGTTAACGCCACAATCTGGCGATCGGGCTCCAACCGAAATTATGGCTATAGCTAATTAAGCTATCGTCCCTTAATAAATCTCGACACCTAAATTGACTTGTTTGTTTTTTAAATTATTAATTTTGCAATGTCACAGAAGCTCCAAGTTACCTATACATAACTCCCGGAGAACTCCCACTTTAAAGGGTTACACTATATGCATGAGGTTTTTTTATTCTCTCACAGAAAGAATATAGGTCACCGTGCCTTACAAATCCTAGAAAGTATTTCGGGTTCATCAGGAGACTACATGGTCACTTGTAAATTTTGATAGGTCCTACTGGCAGCGATGTATTTGATCATAATAAAATTTCTGAAAAATTACTTTTGCACCTTACTGCATGGAATCTAACTAAAAAGGATCCACTAGAAAAGAAGTAACAGTTCTTAATTAAAACCGGCTTCATGCAACATTATTTTTTCATGACTGCGAAATAAGTACGAAGAGATGATTCATGTCGCATCATTTTAAAAATCGTATATCGAGCTTATGTTTGTTTAAAATACACTTTTTATGATTGATTTATGTTATTATTGATAACAGGCCTAGGTGTCATTCCATTGCTCTTCTAATGGTAGAGACCTTGTACCATAACACTCATCAAAAAAGTGTTGTATTGTAATCGATTTCAAGTTCGTGGTCTATCTTCAAGAAATAGCACATTCGGGTTTTCAACAAAATGACAGGTCATTATAGTTAAATGCGTTTCGTATCGTAAATAAAAAGTATTCATAAATTTAAGATTCACTTATGAGAAGGACCTGGATAACGCGTACGGTTTTAGACTAATATAAGGCGGGTCTTAGGCAACCAATATATCTATAGAAATACTTCCCTGCTTATCGAGCATGCCACAATCAAAACAAGAACCGCAAAGTTCTTTGATAAAAGTTTATAAAACGACTATACAATTGAAGAAAGTACAAAGACCTAACATACAGCGTGACACAGACCATACAATTAAACGTAGTGTAAAGAAAACATAAAGATGATAAACATAAACATCACACAAAATAGAGCTTTAAACAGACCCTTTAGAAATAAGTTAAATTGGCTGTGCATCGGCGATACCCGACCGATACGCGGGCTTCACCGCCCAGTCTGGGGTGTTGGGAGGAGGCTGTTGGCGTTTTGGATTATCGTCGGGGACATTTTTCCGCTTCTTTTCCAATCTAACGCCCCGTTGACGGCGGCTTATAAGTTCTTTATACTCAATTTCGTCCAGGTGGGCTTTGTAGGCACTCAGCTCATCGCTCTCCCACACGAGCGGTTTGACGCGGCGGTGATATCGCTCGGTCGTCTTCCCGTCTCTGTCGACCGGAAAATAAAGTCCGCGCTCCTCGTCGCTCGTGTAGTCGGGGGTGAGGAGGCGCCTCACGGAATTCTTTCGAGCTTCGTCCCACGTTGTGACGATATTTTCCAACCCCACTATCCGTCTTCTGAGCTTCTGCAAAGTTAAAAAGACACTTTTTTATTTTAATACAGTTACGACATACTTGGTCAAGAACATCCAATAAACACAAACAAGTTTTTCAATATTTCAGTTGCCTTAATTTAAAAGCTGGTCACTGCAGTTAATTTCAAAAGCGTTGCTTTATCCTTGGTCTCTATAACATACAGGCACTTTTTATTAATTGTGTCATATCCATTCTAATTGTATGTCAAGATTATTGTCCAAGGAACCAAGTAAGGTTACAGTGCTCTATAAAAATTCATAATGTAAAAAAATTATAATTGTTTCCCAAGTTTCAGTGTTACAACCATAAGATCATTTCACAGCCGGGCCCCCTGTTTTAAGCCAAATTGCCGATTCACAGCTACAGCCCCCGGTATAGTTCCGACCGCAGTTCGTACGTATACCCCTTTTTGAACCGAGTGGGTCCCCGGGAAGTCACACCCCCTATACCATAGACCCCGGCATAGACCATAGACATTACTCTTTCTCCTCGGCTTTGCACTTGAAAAGTGTAAAATTTCGGCCTGCCTGAATCGAACTACGTCAAACAATGTTGAGAACAATAGTCCGCAAAAGCCATGATGTCAGGCGGGCCCCTAACGGTCACTGCACGCTGCTCCCGTGCCTAAACATGGGCCGGGCTGGGCCGGGGGTCCCCTCTATGAACTTTAGTAGGACCCAGCTGTCAGATTTGCTATTTCCACTAATAATGCTCGCAAACTTATGAAAACATGTATTTTCATAGGGGAACTATCAATGTGCATTATGATATACTTGAAAAGAAAAAGAGTTAATAAATATCAAAGTTATAGGCAATGTTATTGTCTGTGTGTACGGGTGACCGCGGTCCAGCCGGGTGTTATCGGTGCCCCCTCCAGGGCGGGCCGGGCCGGTGACCGGGGGTGTAGGGTTACCGGGGCCGGTCGTAAAAGGTTTAGGCCCAACACGTGTTGCGGGAGGGGTCCGTGACGTCAGACTTTTGTGGTCTATAGAGGAAGTCTGTAACAAAAATTTATTTACCTCGTTCACGTGGTGACGGATGATAGCCTTTTCATTGTCAGCCTTCATTCGGTTCTTCCGGATTCTGTTGGCCCTGCTTTGGAGGGTCTTGAAGTAGGTGTTGGCAGCAGCTAGAAAAAGAGGAAGGACATGAAGTATGCTTAAAACTGGAGCCATTAAGTAGACAAAGGCAATATAAAGGCAATAAATCAAGGGAATACATGTTAAAAATGCAAAGTGAGCGTCAACATATTATTCACGAATTAAAACCATCATTACACCGGTATTATATTTCTTTGTCCAGATAATAGAACTTACGTTTTTTTCAGATGACTGGGAGGATAACTTAAATTATAAAAGTAACAATTTACAATGTAAGTGGAGCCTATTTAGACACTAAAAACAGATTTCCAGCATTTCAAGCATGTTAAAATTTGTGTTAATTGAAGGACCAATACTTTGGAATCATGGACATTAGATGCATGAAATGTACAGCTGCAGGTTAGTTAACAAAGAAACTTGCTACCTATGGGACTTACCTAACACCTCTTCTCTGGGGGTATCTGGCCCCAGGCACACGTTGTCAACAACGGCCTTGATGATCGCAACGTTATCGGGGTGTTTGATCCCCGCCCTGAATGTTGGAATATATTTATATTGTTCAATTCATCGGCATCACGTCAAGTGCTCTATGACTCTATTAACATGAAAAAAAAACCCAGCAAAACTTATATTCAGCTGCAGCTTCTGTTGTTCAGGAACACATTACCCATTCTTACTTAAAAACAATATTATTTTCTGTACTATTCATGTTGTTATGACGTAATCAACTTACCCAGGGTTCAGGTTGAATCCCCAAGCAGGCTCACCTCTCTTGGCCTTGTAGGCCGAACGAACGAGTTCCTACAAACAATATAATAAGCCAATAATTAATAGTGGACTTCTAACTATATGTCAGTGTACGAAATCATTACGGATTTTCGTTGTTTTCCGGGATGTTCCCTGGCGGCGCGGCAAAAGAGAAGAACATCAGGGCTATACTAGGAATGAGATCATTTCTAAACAAACCGAGAACTATATTAAACGGTAACGTTTTCAAGGTGAGATTATTAGTTAATTATAAGCTGTAAAAACAAACTTTAGAACTTACACATATTTCATTGCGTGGTTTGGGTGGTTTGTCAGCTGCAGCTGGCTTCGCTTGGTTCACGAGCACCTCCACCTGGGCTTTTGCCGCAGCCGCTTCAGCCTCCGCCCTTCGGCACTTCTTCTCCAGCTCCTCCATCCTGGCCAGCAAACGGGCCATGGACGGTTCAGCTGTAGACGTGGAGGGGCCGGACGAGGACGAGTATTCGGGCGTGAACGACCTTTGGGACGTCGTCGACGAGAACGACCCTTGCGATGTCAAGGGCCCGGGCGTGAACGACCTTTGGGACGTCGTCGACGAGAACGACCCTTGCGATGTCAAGGGTCCGGGCGTGGACGACGTTCTGGACGTGGAGCTGGGGAACCATGGATGGGATTGCGACGTGGAGGGCGTCATCCCCCAGGGCGTGGATCCGGAGGGCGTGGAGGGCGTGGAGGGCGTGGACGACGATGCGGATGCAGTACCGCCTTGGGAACCACCAAGGCTAAGGTCCACGTCGTTGAGGGTGGATCCCTCTTCTGCGTACAGGGAGTCGTGAAGAGACTGATCCGCAGAGAGATCCGGAAACCCATTCTGAGACCCATACTGACGCGCATCCTCAGACATATCCAACAGCAGAGTACCTACGCCTGCTGATGAATCATGATCGGTTATTTTCTCGCCACCCGGTTTGGGGCTGCTGGTCAAGATCCTGCATGAGCTCGTAGACGGGTTTGACAGAACAGCGTCACTATAATCAGTTGACCCGTTCATGGTGGCAGCAAGTTTTCAAGTGATCTATATAGCCATATGCCACGCCGTATTTATACATGCCGGGCAGGCCCCCTGTGGATACATGATCTGGTGAAAGCGATCTTTTATCGATGAGGCAAGACTTTGAACATAAGTTACGTGGTAGACGTGACGGGGTGTGGACGGGGTAAGAGAGACTTTTACCATAAGTTACGTGCTAGCCGTGACGGGGAGTACATGGGGTATCAGCGACACCCTCACCGCCGCCCCTTGTGAGGCCTGTTACGTGTCAATAAGTGTTAAGACTACCCCGCGGGCCGCGTGCCGCGGTACTCCTGTGAGGGACCTGACACAGAAGCTAGTTGACATGCGCCGCCTCAGATGGCCAACAGGTGGACGCGGTCATCACAGACGCGTGTCCCGGTGTCAAACGCGACAGAAGTCATTTCAGATGAACCCCCTGTCGATCGGCTCTCTGAAGAAAATAGCGGCCTATTAGACGTGCTTCGCACTACCCAGTGTAAACACTTGTGAAGCCCCCGGCTAGAAGAAGTCGTTTTAGTTGTACCTTACCTAGCGTTTAAGTTGTCGACCGAGGGTTAACTTTTCGCTAAAGACTAGACGAAGCCCTTACAGTACCTGGGGGGTTGTGATGTCGTGTGGGGTGGGGGGTATAAGTATGTGCCTGTACTATACACTGGTTCAGAACAGCCACTTGATGGCCATGGACATCGAGCGACTGTTAAACGCAAGTCTGCGTCTGCGTCTTGTTCGGGAGGAAAGGCCAGTGGTGAGACCTAGTCACCTCCAACCCGCGGACCAATCCGACCATCAGTGGCTGCTTCTCTTGTTAGTGATATACCTGGGGTGGAAATTTATCGGTATCTTCTGGAAATTGGCAGCAGGCTGTCGCTCGTTGGCGCAGGGTCAACGTCGGAGGGCTACAGTGCAGTGCTGTCTGAGAATCTACTGCCGATGGGAAACGCTCCTATTTCCACTGGCTCCCATTCCCGCCGAAATGGAAGCCGTAGGAAGTGCTGCCTGCCCACGAATGATCATCCAAAGACCGAGCATCCTGTCCAAGGCCCTGACCGTCGCCTGGTCGGGCCCACTCACGGTCCATCTGAATGGCAGTGACGAACCCTTGACGTTGGAACTCCCGCAAGAAGTCAAGATTCCTCGTACGGAGCGCGTGCGCCTGAACAAATTTTTCAGGCACAGACTTTGTAGAGCGAGCGTTTGCCTGATAAACAACAGGAACAACATGGCCCAAGAACTACTCCCAGCCGAAAAACTGGGCTGCATGCCTGACGTAGACTCTTGGGTGTGATGAACAGTTATATAAAAGTGTACGATATGTTTGAAGTAGATATGGGAAAATTTTAATTGTGAAATGCATATGTTCACGAAGCTTTCGAGTTACATATGTACATTAGTGTATGGTCAGTAAATACAATTATGGGAAAATAGGCGAAACGTTGACACGTGGACATCATAAAACCTTATAAATAACAATAAAACATTTTGATATCATGAACGTGTGTAGTCTTATGTGGCTGTGACTAATTATAAATGGGAATTCATGAGGATAATGTGAATGAATTGCAGCTGTACATGTGTGACGAAATTATGAGGGCGAGTATATATTCTAAACAACAAAAATCGAACATGAATGAGAACTGATAACTTTTGAGCTGCAATAAAAGGAAGAGTTAATAGCTAATGTATATATAACCAACTCAATTTAAAGTCAAGCGTCTGCATGCGCTTTGAATCCTACGTTGTCTGAAATACAGAATTGAGATGAAAACAAAAAGTGCTGGTACCATTATAAAAGTAAGTCCAATGTTCAACAGGTAAACAGTACCGTGCACACTGGGGGGGAGGAATGGTACGTGGGGAAGATGCAAGTCACCACGAAGTTTCTTGTATTCGACCTCATTCAGTCGAATCTCTTTCATGTATGTACGGAGGGAAAGGAAATTGTCTTTTGCTCGCTTAAAAATATCCTCTTGGCGGACTCGCATTTGCGGGCTAAGAGGTAAAATTGGGAATGGTTTATCGTACGAAAAATCCGGGTTCACAAGTCGGCTAAGTGACAGGTTGAGGTGTTGAAGACTAGCAAGGTTGACGGGGAAAACTGTTCTTAAGGGGCCTGCTGTAGAAGGCAAACAGTTAACACTTGAGACTGGAATTTCCCATTCTTTGGCGGACACAGAACAACCACATTCAAAGGCACGAACGCACGATTCACATCCGGGATGGGTTGTTGTTCGGTTGGGGCAGCGCACAACGACCTCGTCTATGTGAGAGAACAAATAGGTCCCTGTTGCAATGACTTGGATGTTCGACCTTCTGAAATTAGACTGAATGAGTATTTTGAAATCACAATAAAGTTTGACAGACTCATGATCACGTAGATAGATAGAAATGAGGCACGACGAGGGAGAAAGCCTGCGAATTGGTAGGTCATAATGACAAAACGGAGAATGGCAATTATCCAGATCTGGGTTGGAGGATACCGTGTATTGGGTTGCGGACACCAATAAATAAGCCGGTGTGTTGGAGAGGCGAGTATAATGCCCATGGAAGGCTAGAGGGAAGGTGTTCACTTTTAGAACCTTGAATATTTTGTCTAAGGAAATAACGGGAATCTTCAAAATAGTTTTCAGAACATTTCGCTGTAAAACCGGGGGGACTAAAACAGTTACACTTCTATACATGTCGCGAGTGTTTGGAATATAAATATTTGAACGATTGGACTTGGAAAGGAAAAGGTACCGAATCTTCCTCATATCAGTCTCCGATATCAAAGAGTTACTCAGCCTGTTCTCCGTTAGGTCGCGAATAGCCTGTAGCAAGACATCAAGGGAATAGTCCAGTTTAAAATCCAGTAGACGCAATTCTTGCAAATCTTGCATCAACCTGACCATCAATTCCCGGTTACTAATGTAAGCCTGGAGTCCTCGGGACAAATTGTATATGGAATGAGTGTTCTCTATGATGGCCTGGAGTTGGATTTCCAAAGTGGAGTCAACTACCTTTAGGACTGCATTTATTTTGCCATCGAGGAAGCCAATTTCATCGGCATTTACCTGGTCAGCACGAGTCTGTTGCTTCAAGTCATCGAGTGTGGCCGTTCCAAATAAAGTCTCGGAGAACTTGCCGATTTCTGGAATCAGAGCCCGCTGCTTCCTGGATTTTGCTGATGGAGGTGTTGGCTGGGCCGTTGATTCCAAAATTGATTGCACTTCCCGGAGTCCGTTGGTGACCTTCGCTGCTATAGTCTTCCCAATAGATGTTATGTTATTCAACATAAGTTGGATTTTTCGACACTGTTCCATTGAACCGGCTGCCAGGGTAGCGCCGTGTCTACAATTTAGTGCGGCTGCCTGTTTGGGAGAAGGAGGAAGTGGTAAAATGATATCGACTTCGGTAGTGAAGTACTCATTACCTATGTGGATGGACGGTTTACTCTCGAATACTACACCATAGTTGGTACGAAAACGGTTTACCGTACTGGTGCATAGGCATGGCTTAGCTGAGACAGTGCCCAGGATAAAGAGTCCACGAAGGAGGAGTATGAATACTGTTGGAGCCATGTCTGATGCAGGCTAGAGACCGCTCTAGTCTTTTATTACTTTTTCCCAGTCACGGGAAGGAGTAGACAGACAGTCGCCACGTGCACCTGGGATCTAAAGGTTTTGACCTCCGTGCAGAAACCTTACGTTAATGCCAAAAGAAAAGCCGTGCGAAGAGTATAAGCTTAGGCGTATGCTTGCTAGTAAGCTTTCGTTGGTTAGGGTGTCGGCTTGTTCTAATTGAATTGGAAGGCAGACTTCAAAATGAATTGTTGGCATGGGGTTCCTTAACTTGTGGATGAGAAGTGAGAAAGCCTGTAAATGCCATTACTGCCTGATATTTATAGGTTTTATTTGCAGGTGGTTTATATGGAGTTCAGGCCGATTTAAGTCTGGACTGGCTGAAATTAGTCTCAAACCTTAAGGTCGGCTTTATATCTAACCAGCTTAGACCCAGTTTAAGGTGAATTATTTAGGGTAGTTATATAGGCCGGGAGGTACCTTTTATCCATACAGAAAATGTTTAATGAATTTTTAATGAATCTCATCTCTCACGGATGACTTGAAAAGAAGTTAATTTCAAACACTTTTAATACTCCATCTATGGATGGTAAGGGTAAATGGTTTTCCGGGTGGGAGGGGCGATGGATGGTAGGGTGAAATAGGCCTGTCAAAGATTTAGCTACATGTGCTTTGCAGGCGAACGTAGGTTGGGTATGGAAGTGCCCGACCCAGCAGGTTCCCTGCATGGGCCAACTCTGGCCCGTGTTAACTCGATAACTAACCCCTGATTAATGGCGGGGAGTCCGTCAGATGACACCCAGCATGATACCTGTGTCGCTCTTGAGTGGGTTTGGTGTGAGTTATGTGATTACCAAGATTGTGCCCCTGCCCTTGTCAGATGTCAGAGGGGGGTACAGATTAGATGGGGTGCTTCCGGGTACTTATGGGTGTTAATGGATTAAGGCCGGCCATGATGGACGCTTCCAAACTTTGCCGCCGTTAGGAATGGACCTGGTTTATTAGGAAATGTTATGCACAAGGGAACAGGGGAGCGAGGGATAGCTGCAGAATGGCGAAAATGCTTTCTGTCATGTTACTTAAAAAGTACATGGACGGATTCGCCACATTCACATTTGATTAGCCACCCATTTTTTTATGGTTTTTAAAGCCACATGTAGTATTTAGTCAATTGGTGACCCCCAATTTCTAACCAATATTTACAACAAAATTAATATTTAAAAAAACTCAGAATCAAATCAATATTCTTGTCTGAAAAGTATTCTTGTAATTCTTGTATATACTTTGACTCATGCTGCCACCCGACCCCAATCCTTCCTTGTTATATGGTAGGTTGACTAGCAAAAGGTGTTCTTCATCAAAGAATTCCTAAGTTGAACTTTTGCTTATAAGATCAATAATTTAAGACTAAAAAAGGGGTGGCGAGGTTCCCCAAGTGGAACTTTTTATTCTTTTCTTTCAGTTTTGTTTGGTCTTTTCAATAATTTATTGCAGGAAAGGTGGAACTTTTTAAGAAATTTCCTTTGTGGGGGGTGGGGGTGGTAATAGTAATGCTTTATGCTGAGGCATACGGCATAAGTCACCCAGACTAATAATTCTGGAAAATGGTAAAATATAGGGGAAAATGTCAAAAATAGGAAAAATGTGTTTTCTACAAAAATCAGAAAAATAAGCACTTGAAAATTACAAAATACTTACAAATATCAAAGAATGAAACATTTGTCATGCGTTGTCAGGTTTCCTCATGCTCACACATAAGGCCTCTAGATACAGGCCCGTACCCAGGTTCTGTTGTGGGGGGGTGGCGAGGTTCCACAAGTGGAACTGTTGCCTATATTTTCAATAATTTGAACTTGACAAAAGGGGATGGCGAGCAGTAAAAAGTGGAACTTTTCAATATTTTCCTACTGTTTTTAGGCCTTTTACATTACGTAGGAATGTAGGTAGATATTCAAAACCACAACAATATCAGAGTGTAGTTCAGATGGCTTTATTGTGAATTATTTCCAACAGTTTCGGACGTCAGTTGTCCTTCACCAGGGATTTAGTTTTGGAAGGAGAGGTGGAACTTTTGGAAGTATTTCCTTTGTCGGGGGGTGGCCCGCCATCCACACCAGCCCCCCTGGGTACGGGCCTGACTGATATTTACACTAACATGAAGAGAACGTGTTTCTTTTCTGACAGCATCTAAATTTCTCTAAATAGCTTTATTTGTGATATTTCAAATAATGATAGCTTGGATTATGAAACAAATAGAAACGTATTTATTTCTTTCACTATTCTAAAGCTTAAGGCATCCTCTCTGATAGTCAAATTAAAGCTCAATGTTCATGATCTGCGACTTATGCCTCACTACGTGATGAGGGGTCACAATATTTATTAAAATATCTGATGTAGAAAAGGATGGGAAATAATCCCTAGTTTCTGTCTAAGAAATTCCAAATGAATGACAGATATTATGCTTCTTCCTATATGTTTATTGACTAATAGAACTTTCTAATACCTACGTTCATTAATTTTGTTATATCTATAATTTTGAGCACAACAGTTATCATAACAGTTATAGTATGTCCATGCATACGTAGAAGGGAAATGATACAAGATGAAAATTTTAACGGAAACCGTTTCCTACTAAAAGTAATGAGAATGAAATATTGTCTAAAATAATGTCTAAATCTAATGAGCAGAAAGAAATCACAGTGAGAAACTGAATTTTTTTTAATGTATCATACAAAGATGAGTTTTCGTGGCTTTTGGGGGGTTTGATGGTCGAGGATAAGAGATTCGCACTGTGGCGAATCAGAGGGCTGTTTGTCCTCGCCACACTGGGTTTGGACTCGCAAATGCGAGGGTGGCGAGCGGCTAGCGCGAGCCCAGGTTAACAATCAACCTCCTCTCTTGACATGACGATTAGGGTTCAGAGTAGTCCTATCCTTATCATTAATTTGATAATACAAGTCTGATGGATGAACGAAAAACGTAAGGCATGAAGGGGATTCGAACCCGGGGCCGGGAGAGATAGCTGGTAGCCAAAAATCCACCGGGTTCAATAATACGATGACGTCGGAAACCAGCGAAAAGCCGTCTAGAGGTCCTTCCGGTCGCAGGACCAAATACGTCGAAACTACGTTGGGGAAAACGATGACGGGCAATGTAAATTGAAGTTGATAGAGACACATCAGTGACAATTGAGGGCGATCAAAATTAATAACTTGTGGTATTGCTTGTTTTCCAAATCGGAAAACCCACTGAAACACAAGGACCGAAGCTACAAAGTGTCTCTTTTTGGTAAACACCTTTCTGGTTGCCCCGATTACACCCACGGTATATATATGTCGCAAACTCTGTAGGTTAGTGGGTCTGGTTGTGCAACCAACGATGAAATGCAATGAACTGAATATGGTACAGATGAGTTCGCCAGACCTGGGTGGTAGGATCTAATCGAACTTGATGCACTCGATTAGCTCCTACCACTCTAAATTTTCATTTTTTTCGGAAGTTTTATTTGTAATAATGGTGTTAAAATGACCAGATGGCCCACGGGCCGGTCAGGGGGGTTGCAGGGGTGGACCCAGGAATTTATAGAGGGGGGGGGGGCTGGGGGCAAAGCCCGTCTGCCCCCCCCCCCCCCCCCGGATCTGCCCATGAAGGACCTTAAAACAAAGTTAAGGTGGAGAGTTCTAGTTGAAATGGTAAACAATAAATAGGGCGAAATATACAAATTTAGAATAGGTTTATGAGGCTATAACTTGTGAATTGTATTAGTTAGCGTGTTTTATTCTGTTACTGAGTTCAGTAGCTAGGTTGGGAAAGGTTAACGTTGGGACCAAATTATTTTTGCCTTATAATGCTTACACGAGTCTCACAAGCGAGTTTAAGAAATCTGGTTTAAAACAGGCTTAAACCATATTTGCTTTTTGGAAATACGCCCTTAAAATTTTTAGCTACAAGTTTGGTTGAACTAACCCTATTTTTTTTTAGAAATAGGCCTATTGGACATCACTTTCATGGGATGGAAAACCATTATTGATATGATATATGTGATAAGATTTCTCAAAAATATTACTTTCATTTCATGATAAGGGTTGTACCCAACATCATGGGAGACAATTGCTTCATTATTGATTAATCATAGAGGTTATAAAGTTAAATCACGCTTTATCGCCTGTTTTTACGCATTTGATTAATTATTATGAATTATTTTGATTTTATATAACTTTTGTTTCTATATGTAAGGGCTATTAAAACTAAATGCGCTAATGATATAGGCCTACCAATGTGAGCGATACAACCCTGTTTTACCCTAGTTGTGTGCACACTATAGGCTACTCCTTCTGCGCTTCAGCCTCATCTATTCTTATTAGGTCAGGAAACTGAGTATTATTTTTGTTGAGCTTGGAAACCAATATCAACCGGCATTTATAGATTATATGCACAAATGTGGGAAGGCCAGTGTAGCCCTGAAGTTGCCCTTTTTAAAGGTAAATGAATAAGAATGAACGGTCATGTCGCGCATTTAAACTTTGTATGGCGGATTTTTATAGGCTCATTTTTGATAGAACACGAGAAGTAATATAATAAGAAATTCCAAACGAAATTTTCAGATTGTGGAGCCAAATTCCTTAATCCAATCGTGAGTGGGGGGGACTGGGTACGCCACTGCTGGCAATTATATTGGTGCCTGAATGGAGGGTAGGTACGTTAAGACGCCGAGAAGGTTGGGCGTGTGAAGAGAACTATGAGCGGACGGGACTATTGTGACACAATATAGTTAACACCCCCTGACTTACACTTATATATACACGCCAGAAGGGGAAGGGAAACTTTGAGGTGGGCGCAAAAGTATTACCTAACACGCCCACTGCTATGGGTGGTATAATGATACTTTGATTTTTCAGGGATAATGGTGGAGTAAGACTTACAATCCTTGACACGTTTTAGAGCAAGTGGTTTCAGACAAGCCCGAGCCTGTCTAATGTATGAGTTCAAATTCTTCCCGTGTTTGTTTTGTTAGAAAGATAACTTTCGAAATCATACACAATTTTATGTGGATAATTATATTCGAAATTCAGCTGGTACTTTTATTCCTAATTCCTCGAGTATATCAAATACAGATTGTTTGTTTTTGTAATTACCACCTTTGTAGATAAATTTACCTTGAGTACAGTTGCTTTTAATGTTAGTGTGTCTCCAAAGATTACACTCTGTTTCAAAAAGCCTTCTACACTTACGGCACATGTGGAACTGAGAATATTTATTGGACTGAATGGCGGGCGGCAGAAAGTCTATCAAATCCCATCAGGGCCCCTCTACCTACTACCCTCCACGTCACGGGTCACGTGACCACACTCCCCGCCATTTCGCTTCATTCCCGCACTTTCCCTCTAACACTACGACCCTTTACACGTTTTCTTGCCACCACCCTCCCAACATCTATATACAATAATTCCTCGTTATTATATTTTTAATATTCTTATCTTTTACAAACCTTTTATCAACTCATTATCAATTTTATTACATATCTTATTACATACAATTTTATTACCAATTTTATTACCTCTCATAAAATATGGGGTAAATAAAATTTAGATGCCAAGTTGCCGCTTCTGTGTCTTTCTTTCTAATGCCCGTCATTTAAAGTCATTTACGAGTTAATGTAGGTCGTTTACTAGACTGAAGTGGTGGTCGTATAGATTTAGGGTCATAACTTTAGACTCATCTTCAACACTCATTAAATTACCCTTTATACATTTTAATATACAAGGTGTTCCTCTTTTAACTTTTCTTTTCTTGGAAGTGCTACCTTTTTAAGGAATGAGTGAAAACACTCTTATGGTGATGTTGTATTTAGCTTCTATCATGGTCAGTGCCTTAATTGAAATTCCTCTGAATGTTGCTTTAGTTTCATCAGGAAAACAGTCTTGAAGTAGTTTTTCGCATTGATAATATTATGTGTTTTTGAAAAGAAAATAAGACAGACATCTAAGGAAACACAGGTAGTCTTTGTACACTCGTTTGCTCTTATTATTACGATGGAAATGTAATCCCCATTTATGTAGGAAACTCAGAATTGTATCCAATCGTCCTATTAATCCGTCCTCTCTACCCTTAACTCTAATTATGTAGATGTTTGCATTTACATTTCCTACTAGTCTCCCACTTGTGTCAGCTCTGTTGAGACTCCATTCTTTATCTTGTAGAAAATGTATTACATCTTTCAAGTCAGAGTCATCTTTAATATGCCTGTAATTACTTTGTTGTTCATGCTCTACCCAAAATAAAGAGGAGTTATTCACTGAAGGGTGATAGTACATAACTTCTCGATCTTCTGTCCACATCTTTTTATCGTTCTCATCTGTCACTAATCCATGAAGTCTTTCAAGTAATGAACCTAAAGATATAGCTAGTCTATATTCGAAAACTTGGTTCTGATGTATCTTGCTAATTCCCTCTTTTATCTCTTCAACTGCTTCTTTCATGTTTAGAGTTGAGAGTCTGACATTGAAAATTGATTCCTAGGAGAACTAAGTCGTTTGCTATTGATTTAAAGTTTTTAACATAAGTGTTGTTATTTCTATATATATATATATATATATATATATATATATATATAGGTAACCACACCACACCATGTATGGTCACTGATATATTTTAAGACCACACCTACCTGCCCTTGATTACACCATACTCTATTCGGAGTTCTTCAAGTCGTTGATGGTCTTTTGGCCTATTATGCTGACCAGGTCGAAGAAGAGCGCAGATGGTACGGTGTACCCCTGGTCTTTCGGCGGTGTGTCATGCACCTCGCCCGAAATTTCACGTTTCTCCAGCTGTTGCACGTAGTAGCGGGAGTCTAGATGGATCTTGGCCTTCCCCTGGTAGCTGGTGACAATGGCCGAGATGTTGTGCATCTTGTTGATCTCCTGGATGTACGGCTTAACAGTAGGGATGCCCTGTTCCGCTTCACCCGATACGCATTTGTACTGTTGGATGAGCATTAAGGTGGCGTCCAGAAGGTTCTGGAAACCTTTCTTGGAGAGGTTGATCTGCCGTTTGTAGGGTCGATGGAGGTACTGTATTATGGAGACCTGAGAAATATAAACACAATTTGTTTTGAGTTATATGTATAAATTTGCTAAAGTCTCTTTCTCTCTTTCATTCTCTTTCTATTTACACACTTATTTATTTTAACTCATTACTTATGTACACATTAATTACAATGAAAGTTAGCTGTAAATGAAGTACATATTAACTGGAATAAAATGATAACATTTTTTCTGATTCAAATCTCACTTACCCCTATGGCATCAGGCAGGCAGTAGACGTGGATGAGGGTGCTCTTGTCGCCGTTGAGGTAGTAGACTTTCTTAGGCCTCCATAACACGTCTCCATCCTTGTAAGTCGCTTTCAAGTCCAGTTGCCAGATCAGTCCGGTCTGGTCGAACATAGGTGACAGGGGCGAGCCTTTATCCTGCAGCGCCTGTATCTCCCTCATGACAGCGGCAGCGTACTGATTGGCTAGGTCGATGTCCACTGCTACAGCTTTACCTTTCTTTGCGCAAGGCTTCCTTTCAGAAGCAGGCTTGCGTTTTCTCGGTGCTGGCTTTTTCTTTTCTGCTGGTTCTTCCTCCGACTTTTCATCCCCTGCCTCTGCGATGACGGGTACAGTCCCAGAGACAGAACCTTCCAATTTGAGGGTGAAATTCACCCGGACATTTTGTTTGAGAACTGTAAATTGTTGAGAAATAGCAGCTTGACATAACAGCCAAACCTAAAGCTCAAAAATACGATCACCAAGAAAGCTCGTGTTGAGGGTATACCCACAACACAAGCCATCTTGAGTCATATCTTTGCGCGACACGCTGTTAACGAAATAGTTAACAGATTTTCATGGCATAAATCAGAAGCAGATCCTGAGGCAAAACCTATATTTCTTCACGAAGACATTGTGATACCTCTGATTAATGCGACCGTCTTATTCCCTGACAAAGTTGTCAACACCCTTGACAACAACAAATTTTTCCTTGAGAAGGAGTTTGACACAGAAATTGGAAATTGGGTTGTGACCATATTGTCAGGGTTGTTGGAAGGAACAACCCAGAGGGAGCAAGTCTCGTGACCGCTTATTCTATCCCCAGATTTACTTACATTCCTTATTAAACAATAAAAGATCCTTTATTGTTCTCCAGACTATTCGGTTTTCTACCAAAAGGTAGAAAACCACCATTCAATCAACCTCTTTTATTCTCACATTGATAATATAAAGACGTCCGGTTATTTACTGTAAAGGACTATAGATCATGTCATTATTTATGCTGGCATTGTAACAAAAAAGCTTACGTAGTGTGATAAAGTAGACGCGGGTTAGGTTTATTTACTGTAACATATGAGATGATACTTCAAGCTTGTAATTCTAACCATACGCTAAATAGTTATATCTACTTAAAGTCATTTATAAAACAAATGGCATCCAACACTTTTTTGAAATGAGAAAAGAGGGTGCCCAAAAGTGCACCCCTTTTCTCTTTCAAGAAAAACAAATGTGTGTCGCTCCGCTCGTGGGTGATCGGCGTCGCGGCCACGGTTCGTCAGTCGGTGCATGTTGGGAGGGTGCGCTTTGCACCCTATGTACAGGGGTTGTCCCATAACGAAGAGAGTTCAAATAAAAAGAAAATGTATTGGGAGTGTTTATGATTCTGTTTCATTAATTTGTTATTCTTTTGTTTTGGAAAAGAGAAAAACCCCTGTTATCTCAGTTTCCAGTTTTAATTTGGTATTCTTTTGTTTCGTTCAACATAAAATGTTATTATGATACCATCGTTTTGAATTGTCGTTATTTTATTTTGTTACAGGAAAAATACAATTATGTTATCGAAACTATACAAAAAGGCTTGATTTTCATTAGAAGTGTCATTCAATATATTAACCTTTGACCGGGTAAGATGTGTTATATATTCCTTAAACAAAAAATGGAAAGTGGAAAGGAAATTGCATTTGACCCAAAACTACAAGGTATTTTCACATGTCTTATCGCTGGACCTTCAGGATGTGGTAAAACTCAATTAGTATTTGATATTATAGAAAAGGCGAAAGATGTAATAAATCCACTAGTCACTGAGGTACATATTGAACGCTATTGTTTAGTTTGGTGTTGATTATCATTTCCGTGCATTGTCCGATATAATTATTACAGTTGGTATTGTCTCTAAAGGGAGTGCTAGTCGAGTGGTGAGCGAGTCCACGGTATGGGCGCTCAATCCATAACATGAACAACGTTTGGCATTGCGGTAGGTTTATTGGTGGTTATAGTGATGCGTACAGCTGCTCGTGAAGGCAATGAATCCAAGGTATTACAGTTCAGTTTGAGGGAAGTAAGCTTCCTCCGTAGAGTCCACTTATTCTCGCCTCCAGCCGTCTCGTAACGACGTAGTATGAGTTACCAGATGTCCCTGTGGTTGTAAGGCTATCTAAACCCCTTCCGAATCCGATTGATCCAAGTGCTACTGTTCTCTCTCTCTCGACTCTCTTACACTCTCATTTATAAAGCAGTCTGATATCGATTTTTCCAAGGGGCTCAGTGCTTGCGGGGAAGTGTGTCCCGATGATCATTGTCGTCAGGTATATCAACACTTACCAGCGGCACTGGCCATTACTATATATTTTCATAAACTAAGTAATTTGGAAGAATCCTATCATGTATATTCATCTGGTGGCTCTCACACTAATTCAGTAGGCATGCACAAAGCAAATGTTAATTTCTACCTTTGTGCAATATTACTATGGTCAATGGCAAGATGTTTTCAAGAAGTATCGAGGAAAATTTATATTCAACGAAGGCCTCCTTTCAAGAGATGAACTTTTCCATGGGAAAAAAGATTTATCTAAACACTTAGATAAAGAAGATGCTCCTCTTATAAGAGATCTATTCATAAAAGGTTCTCATCATAGAAATATGAGTGTTATATTCATAACTCATAACTTATGTCTACTGAATAAGGATTTCAGAACACTTAGTCTGAACTCTCATCATATGATCATTTCAAAAACCCCAGAGATATGAGTCAAATTCATGCTTTATCTTGTCAAGTGTTTCCAACTCATCCTGGTTTTCTTACTAACATATATAATGACGAAACATCTGGGAGACACGCATATCTATTGCTGGACTTCAAGCAGACTACACTCAACAGCCTAAGAGTGCGTAACAGTGTCACAACACCTCTGAAGATAACTGTTTTCATTCCTACTACGCGGAAACAATGAAGTTTAAACAACTCGCACTCATAAATAAGCACCTTCTTCTATTAAGACATCTCTCTAAAGAGTGTAAACATAATATATTGATGGGTTTGTCTAATGAGGTCTTAAGGCTGATAGCGCAAATAGGTGTCAATATTATGAATAAAAACTTGCACATCTCCAATAAACAAGTATTCAGTCGTCTATCGGGGTACAAGAAACAACTCAAAGGTCCTACGAAACCATCAACTAAACTAGGATACAAACACAAGATTCTTGGACAAGAAGGTGGATTTATTGTTACTCTTTTAAGCCATCTTTAGGTAAATAATGACAAGCTACAAACGGATGCTGCTGGTTCATCTAGAAAAGTTCTAACAAGATGGAAATCGAGAGTTCAAATGTTTCTCGCAAAGTTGATTCTCCTCCTCCTCCCGAACAAAGTGACAAGGTTTCCTTTTTCAAAAGGTCAATGGTAAAAGAAAAACTTGAACCTACAGCTTCTACTGTGGAGGTGTTAGCTCATTTACAAAAAGAAGTGGGATGTGTATTGAACAATCCAACGATGAGCAGAGAAGAGAAACTAGCCACATATAATGATCTCATGACTAGGCCCCTTATTCTTTCCTCTAAAGCTAAAAGTATGTTGTTTTCAACATCACACCTTTCACCTTCACCTGCACCCTCTCCTCCACCTTTGTCTCCTATTGTAATCCCTAAAAGAGCTTCTACCAAACCGAGAGGATTACTTATGCCGAAGGTGTTATCTCATAAAATGGAAAAGGCACTAGAAAAAGTTCCTGGATCTTACTATACCTCTGTGCATAATCTCTACAAGACCTTAGCCAAAACGCCAAAGCACTTCACAAAAGACGGACGACTCATTTTAGGTGACACTCCTATAGATGAACCTCATTTGGTCAAGCTTCTTTCGGGTGTGGTGCAACCAACTACTAAGAAGCGACCTAACTTACCAGGGCAGACACAATCCGTCAAGATTGTGAAGAAACTAAATCCAAAAAGGAAATATATAAGGAACTATAACATTAAGCTTTCTGACAGTGAATAGGAACATGAAGAGGAGGAAAGACCCAGGAGGAAAGAGAAGACACCTCAACAGGAAGGTCACAGTAGAAGTCGCAAAAATCAATACTTTACTCCATTTGTAAAAATGGTCTACAAGGCTCTGAAGAAAGAAGTGATTAAACACTTTACTGACCCTAAACAACCAGCAAGCTTCACAAGTCCATCCAAAATAAAGAAACGCTAATTAAAAAAGCCTGACATTGTGCATATTGAAGATGCACTTGAATCTGTGGATGCTTATACTAAACACAAACCATTCAAGAGACGGTTTCCTAGGTGTAAAACACAGTCTTTTGGAATAGATAAACAATCACATATGGATCTGATAGATATGCAACAATTCAAAAAATATAATAAAGGGAATTCATATATAATGGTTGCCATAGATGTGTTCTCCAGATTTGGATTTGCGCAAGCTAGAATGTTACGGAATCTTTCACACTTATGACAGTTAAAAGATATCCTAAATATCTTCAAACAGATGAAGGTAAAGAGTTCCCGAACAAAACTTTTCAGGATTACTTGAAAGAGAGAGGTGTATCCCTTTTCACTGGTGAAAATGACGACATAAAATGCTCTATAGCCGAAAGTTTCAATAGGACCTTACAACAGAAAATGTGGCGCTACTTCACTCACGTGAAAACATACACGTACATAGATGTACTACAAGATCTAGTGTTTTTTTTACAACCACACGTTTCATTCTACCATAGGTGGTCGACCGGTAGACGTTGATAAAGATAAAGCCGACTGATTGTTCCATCATTTGTATGAAAGAGTCAGAGATAAAGACTTGAAGAAGAAAAGCAAACCATTAATGAAAAGTGGTGATAGAGCACAAATTCTGAGAAAAAAGAAAACCTTTAACCGTGGATATAAAGGATATGGAATAGAAAATGCCCTTCAAGAAGAAATAAAAGGGTGGTCCTATCCTCAAGAGGTTCAGATAGTGAAAGTTGCTCCGAGGAAGCAGTACACGGTAGAGAACATCCTTAAATATAGAGGAAAAGGTAATAAAAGAGAAGCACTCATCAAGTGGAAAGGGTACGGAGAAAAGTTCAACAGTTGGGAACCAGTCAAGATCATACAAAAATGTATGTAACTTGCACTTTACCTAGTAATCTTCTGCGAAGACTTTTCCAGACAACACTTTAAGCACTTACAAAGTTCTTTTACAGAAGTATATAGTACTACCATCTGACACAGACTGTGCATTATCTGAAATAATCCTTCCAGTAAAATGGTACAATGTGCAGAAATCAACTTTCTATATTCTCAGTGCAGAAGCACCAAAAGAGAAGAAGAAACAAAACACCGCGCCAACGAAAGCCAGAGCTTCCCGCGATTCCTCTCAAGATTCTGCTTCTTCTCCTGGTACTCAGTCTCCTCCAACTACACGTGCGACTGTAGCTGCTTCAATTGTAACACCTCCCGTATCAGACCCTGACACATCTTCCGGGGGGTCTATTTTCAGTTGCAAGGTCAGTTTTAAAGGCAGCTGAGGCAATTTCTTCATCAACTCCTCCTGTTTCTACACTTCTGAGACTTCCGATGGACCTAGCCCTTAGGGAACCGTTCCTAACACCAATGTTTGATACTGATTTGGTGACCCACATGCATGAAACACCAAAAAGAAAGCTAGAAAGCTAGAAAGCTAGAAGTTGAAATGGAAGAAGAAGAAGAAGAAGAAGAAGGTGACGATGATGATGAAGCAGAGCCCTGAGAAGTGTTCGAAGAAGCTGATGACACTCATCCAAAGAAACTTCCTCCCACATTGAATTACATTGATTCAATGGCATAGAAACACTTTCCAGGAAAACGCTCGTACGCTTGTTTCTCAATGGAAAGTGGCATGTGGAAACCAACAAAGACCTCATCAAACTTCTGAATAAAATAATGAGGAAAAATATTCCAAAAGTGATCAAGAAAATGAAAGATGAAAAGCGAGACAATAATGGAAACGGTCCAGATGAAATTTTCTCTTATAACAAATTCACAATGAAAATGCTTATTGCGCTCCCTGCCAACACCATGCTCGTCATACCAGAAAACCCTTCTTATCAACTTTGTTTCGAAGGAAAAATATACATGGGTAGGCACACACGAGCAAAACAAATAACAGATGTCAACTTCAGAAACCATACAATATATGTGTACTCTGACATTATTCACAACAGGGTGGTAGGAGATACTGATGCACCACTTCTTCGATGTATTGAACGCTAGTTGTTTGTTGGGTGTTACCTATTAATATGGAGAACTGCTATTATTCAACTATTTAGACTATTTGGTTTTAGTCTTTATTATCGTTGCTAGCCAAGTGGTAGACTCTATCCGTGAGATGGGTGTTCATATCCATAACACAGACCTTGCTTGGTTGAGAGTCAGTTTATTCGTGAATACTCCGATCACATACAATGGCTGGTGTGCTACAACCCATGTAATCCTGACCACATAAAACACTGCCTAATGCTAGCTTTGTCCGTAGAGTCCGCCCAGCTTAACGCAGCCATACAATGGTAAAGTTCCAATCCAAGTCACCCGATGTATGTGTACATGGCTTACCAAACCCCTGAATCCACAAGATTCATACTGATCCAAACGGATTCGAATAGTGTTCTCTTCTCTAGCCTGCCGGCTCAACCCAATATATACTATTCCAGTTATTGATTTTTACCCAGGCAGCACTGCTCACCAGGAGATGCATCCTGTCTGCGATAGCCAAACAGGTGTATTACATCTACCAGCAGCGTCTGCCGTTTACACATTATAGTAGTTCATATAATTTCGAATACTCTTTTATAATATTCTTTATACCATCTGGTGACTTCTACCTTCCATCTGAATTGTCTGGATTAAAACCCATCCTCTCGTGCATAGGGCGTAAAATAATGCCTCGTACAAGAAAAGTCCTCACTAATAACTCATATGCACAACTACCTCTCTGCAGTATGGCAGGTAACAACTACTCTCAAAACAATGGACACAATAACATTTCCCAATTTGATTTTCCATCCTATGCAAATAACACCTTTCAAAGAGATCTCAGTGTACTTAAGAGACAGTGCAGGGGAACCTATACCATTTGAGCACGGGGAAGTGTCGGTAGTAATCACCTGTAAAGCTCTCTCCAACCTCTATAGTACGTTAGTGTAACAACGAAGACCATGGAAAAATGGTAAGTTACTAAATGAACGCCCCACCCTTGTAATCAGCACCAAGAGGTGAATACGGACAATATTATAAGCGCTCACAGTTTGGAAGTGGACAATTACCTGCTTTCGGTGGAGCTAAAACACAATGTGGCCATGGAATATTCGGAAGTATAATTAGATCAGCCCTTCCCATGATAAAGAAGCTTTGTCTGTCAGCATTAAATGCAGCGGTCCCCACCATTGTGAGAACAGGAAAAGGCATTTTTGATGATGTGGTGGCAGGGAAAAACATCAAGAAGAGCATCATAAAACGGTCTAAGAGGGCCGGAAGCGAGTTAATGGACACTGCCTTCAGTGCAGCCAGAATGTACTTAAACACTGACGATGATGGACCTCTAGCCAAACGGCGACGAGCAACTCAAGGTACAAGACGTGCCAAACTGGAAGAAAAGAGGGTAGGTAGACGTAAGTCTACGCTTTTCTAAGGCTATCATCATGAGTCTCATTCATCCCTGTGCTTCGACTTGTGCAGCAAGGGAATTAGATTTACATGCACTACCCATATCACAGAAAGATATTCTTCGAAGTCAATTTGAGAAAAAAACCCAAAAAAAACGCTCTCACTGACATCACAACGTGTTTTGACTTCACCTTCGAACCGAGCAATCTTTACACAGACCTCAGTGAAGCTGAACTCTACCTAGAGTATGTAGTCCAAGGAAACGAGGAAGCTGCCTTAACCATACAACACAATACAGCCCCAGTTAATTACATAAAGGTACTTGAGGCTGTTCAGCTAGGGCTCCACTACAAATGAAATATATTGTTAAAGCAGTTTTAAACATCTTACATGTCAAATAATGCTAGGAGAAGCAAGGTTAAGGTGTGTTTTTTTTCGTTGAATAAGAAAACAGGCTATCAAATTACCATAGTATAAATACCCAAAATAGCTCAATTTTTCAACATTTTTCAGTATAATTTTTCTCACAAACGGTGAATATTCAATATTTTGGTTTAAATATTTACTCTTAGGTAAATGCTAAATATTTCAGAAGTCTCATGATAATTCCATTTGTAGTTTCTTTCACAGAGAAAAAAACCCCTGATATTTCCCATTGAAATCAATGGTAGATTTGAAACTTTTTATCAGGCTGTAACTCTTATCAGAAATGGTGAAAATTGTTTATTTTGTTTCCATACATTCCCCTATATAGAAGCTAAAGTTTCAACAAATTTGCAGGAGATTGCACTGGTAATAAGGATTAAGGCCGAACACCCCCAAGTATCTCTAATTCATTCACTTTTCAGCAGCGTGCAACTTCTCATCAACAGTGAGAAGGTCACTTCTAACAATGAATAGTACTCCTACAAGTCTTATCTCATTAACCTCTTGACAACAGAGGAGGGTGCCAGAAAGTGCCTCCTCCAAGGTTGTCAGAACTGGTACAAGGACACCGCAGAGAAAAGGGGTGCTGCCAACGCAGGTTGGAACTCACAACAAGTCATCCATGGCCATATTTGCAGAGGTGTGAAGTCTATGGTGGCAAGACCACACCTGGATTTGATTACTCAGTGTAAACTGCTACACTCTCACTGTGAGATCAAAATCGTGTTCGAACATCAGCCCGCCGGCTTTTACATGCAGATGGTCGCTAACGAGAGCTACAAGGTCATTATCAAGAAGGCTGAAATGACCCTGCACCAAGTTCATATCAGGCTATCACCAGGAGTAAGGTCACAAAGCACACCCTTACGCAAGGCTCATCGGAGTACATGCGGACCGTGCCTGACACAACGCAGATCCCACGGGGGTGATTCTTGGATTCATCAAAGAATCAGCCAGCTCAGGGACCAAGACTGAGAACCTGTTCAACTTCAAGCACTATCACGTACCAGAAGTAGCCTTGCAGTTCGATGACCAGAAGTTCCACGTGAAGACAGACTTTGCGAGCAGAAACGTTAGCAGAGCCTTCAGTCAACTCTTCAGGGAGACGGGACTCTTGGCCTCGGGCCACGACTGTGGGATTGAGATACACGAGTTTAAGAATGGGTACACACTCTTTGCTTTCGACCTGACTCCCAACCGAACCCTATATTTCGCTATCTATATTCAGCCAACCACAAGTCCAAAAGTAGGTGAACCAGTGGTCATCTTTGACGATGACGGTTGAAAGGGGGAAGAAAAGAAAGCCGTGGCCATCGACTGCAACCAGTGAACAAGTCCCACCCAGGCAACCACATGTCCCAAAGTTCAGTTCTCTGATCAGGAACCGAAGGTCATTGAACCGGTGGTCATCTTGGATGATAATGGTCCAATTGCCACCCATGTTCAGCCCCCCGAGGGAGATAAAAAGACAGCCGAATGCAACCAGGAAACCAGTCCAAGGTGAGCCTGCCTTTACCCTAAATCAGTTAAACTTTGAGCCAAATGTATGATATGTATATATCTGTTTACAGCTGTTTAATAGTTTAATAGTTTTTATTAATGCAAAAATTAATAAACATTAATTAATTGATTTATTAATGCAAAAATTCTAATCCCTGAATGGGCGCCTCAATTCTTACAATAAGTAGGCAGCGCACCCCCCCCACTTCTTTTTTTTAAATCTCTGGATCCTTCTCTGCTGTTCTACCCCTTCGCTTCGTCTTTTTTACCTTCAGTTGCAACCTTGGCAATCTGTTGATGTCCCCACCCACCAATTGCAAGCGGCTGTATAAGACGTGCAATTTGACGGAAGACGAGGCAGAGAGTACCATTCTTGAGATTGGAGCCTTAGCCGAACGACTTGTCCCTGGGGAGGGCAATTTTTTCGCTACCAATTTCCGGCATTATTTTTCATTCAAACAAGAATTCAAATCTGTTAGTAATTCCTAATTTTGTAAATCTTATCGAACCACCAAAACAATAATTATATCTTACTCCTTTTATTTAATCGAGCGCATCTAAGTCATATTCTGTATTAAAAAAGTTATTTACACAAAACAAATTCCTATATGTTGTTCGGTCACCATAATTTCGTATTGTATTGTATCGTACGCCCTCCAGTTTTAGTAGCCACGTGCACAAAAATAATTATTCTATCTTAATCCTTTTGGTTATTCAAGTGTGTCGTAGTCTTATTCTGTAGTAAAAATGTCATTTAAAAACCATTTTTTATCATTGCTCAATGGCATCGCAATTTCCAATTTGAAGTGTCAACACCTAAAAATTAAACTTGGTGAATTTTATCCCATCCCAACTTCTATTTCGAAATCAACCTGTCTATCTAGGTAGGTTACATATAATGCCAGAAACCAAATGATTTGTTGTACAAAGGTTTATTTTCGCTGGAATATCCATGTCTTAATCATGCCAGAAACTTATAGATTTGTTATACAAAAGGATAAGCATCAGTTGGCCATCCTAGTGGCATTGGCCATACCGACATATCCTCGTTCCAATCATAAACATAATTTGCCTCCCTGATGCACCACTCGCATAAGTAGTTTGGCACCAGTAACTGTTCTGCCGTATAATCCGAGCAATCTGCGAGGCAGCAATTTCCGCAGTCTTGGCATCTCATGTGGATCCTGAAATCTCAAGGTGGGATCTTGAGTAGGTGGATGTGTCGAACAAATACTTTGAATTGCCAACATTTGCTGGATTAATTAATTAATCCGACACCCAAACAATCCAAATTAATTTTACCATCCTTCTGTCATAATATTATAATTCTATGCCTACCCCGGTTATATTTACTTCCATGTATAGTATGGCGGCCTCTTTTAATCAAATTGTTTTAAATGATGCGTTTAGCTGTACCTACATTTCACCCCTTTCAAATTTAAAGTTATACCCTTCCTTTTTTCTCTTCAAAAATTTTAAACAGCATACCTGTACAATTGTCCCAAGTAAACCGAACGTTGCTGAGAACTGTTGCCGTCTAAGGCACAATTCTCCCACGCCACCCGGAATTGCTCTTTCAAAAAAGCCTCTTCCAACTGAAAAATAGTACGTTTGAATGTAGTAGACATCAAGCAATAACAGTACTATTATACCATGCGTGGGTCTGGTAAACATGCAAGTTTATGACCCCATATGCATTCAAATCACTAAACACTTAACGACTCAAGTTTTAACAGGTCAGGGCTAACTCATCAGAAATTCAGACCGGCCCGTGATAACAGGACGTCCTCCTATCCCGGATCTCCCATCGTCCTTGGCTTTTTGAACACTTGAATACAATTAACAATATTAATTAATAGAGCGAGTTGCAAAAAATTCCCACTCGGTAAATATCTCATAAATTAGTAGTTCCAATTATTTAGGTATTTACATCCTAAATAAAGTTAAATGGGCACATTTTTTCGCAAAGCAAAAAATCAGTCTGTCTATGGTCCCTTACTACTGTGTACGAATTGGCCGCAGTGGAGGAGCAGGCCTGACTGCGTAACATAACCATCCCTGGGGTCTGCGACGCACCATTGGCAGAGCTATTCATAGGTACTTAACCCGGTGACAGGCTTCCGAGGCCGGCCTGGGGGGGTCAGATACAACAATAAAAAGGCGGGTAATATCAATTAGCCCAGTTTATCAGGCCGGTCTGAGTTCTCAGGCTGTTCCATATGCGAGGGGTTTAAGTCCCCTTCTACCCATATTCATTATTTTTTCCCCCTGAGCTTCACCGGGTCAATTAACTTTTACGAACCTGTGTTGGGTCCCCATCACAGTAGCAGCAGCTCCACTCTGAGATGCCGTTCGGGTGGAGGAGGTCGAGGTCCTCGTCGTCGTAGCCCGCCCTGCAAAAAAAAGAGAAAAATTCTCAGAACTGGGTCAATCATCTCTATATACTATACGTCCATCTGAAAAAATAGAGTAAATGTGTGGATGACGCTCTGGATGTGGCCATTTTCTTTGCCAGCTATATATTAGTGAACATAGTGAATAAACGGCGATCTCCATAATTTGTCACAAAAGAACTGGTTATTTAGGCTAAGCCTTTAAAATTAACTAAATTCAACCATGGTAAAGTAAAGTCCTTTTCTTAAGTGTAAATCAGCCGGGCATGATTTGGGTTGAAGTAATTGAAAACTACATTCAACTATTATACATGCAGTTTTTATTACTGTCATTTAGTTTACCATTGGATCTCACTATTTTGTAAAATGTTCATGAACAGTATTAACATTTGAAACCCACTTCGGCATGCACAGCGACGTTTCCGTGGAATTGGTTTCCCCGTCCTCACCATGTGGTGTGGAGGTGTGGGTCTCCTCTTCCTCCTCCTGCAGCACTTGAGTGCTGGAATGAGCCAAAAAAAAACACTATAAATTATAAAGTTCCCAATTGTTTACCTGCGGGTCCGATTAGAAAAGGGAAAACATCGGTCACCTGTTCCGCGTACAGCAGCTGTGTTCATGACCATGACCGACGCCAATTGAATCGTTTACAAACACTCCATCTCGAGTCCCTGGAGGGGTAATCCCCGCCTCATTCGCCCCCAAAACTCATTCACCCCAAAACCTGAACAACAGTTATTTTACTGACACAACGCACTGACCCACCTGGTTTGATGATCTTGTGACATCTTCGAAGTAAAGGGAAGATTATAAATTGCAGCGTCGATGATTGGCTGTCTCTTACAGTACTAGACCCGTAGACTGGACGCGCGGCCCCATCACATTTCCCATTCAGGATGTGGGCCCAACCTAGGAGGACAATGCGACACTGCGACACTGCATGCGCAAATGTTAACTGTTCAGTTAATACGCTTTCCTGAAAAAAAAAAAAAAAAAATGTTTTAGTCCAAAAATTAACAATCATACCCCACTCTCCCTCTAAAAAAAACTGTTAGTAAATAAACAATCACCACTTTCAAAAAAGCTGGCTGCGGACCTGTAACCCATAAGTGTGTAACCCCTAAGGGAGAGGTGGTGTGGGCCGATGACCGGGTCGGCATTATATAACCTCTCCCGGGGTCGGGTCAGGGTGAGGGTTAGGGTTAAGGGGATAGGGGGGAGGGGAGTTGGGCGTAGTAAGTTCCCAAATAATCAACTCACTATAGGGTTAATGATCATTTTCATCACATAACTGGTTAGATTTAGTCTAAGCCAACCGAAAAAATGATAAATCCTGAATAAGGGAATCAAAGTGTAATAATCAATTCAAACGATCTGTTTTAGAGCAAATAGGGTTACTATACATTTAGATTTTCCCGCAGCTGATTCATTATTGTGTTTCGCTAATATGTGATATATTTGCATGCGAATGTGTGAGATAAACAGCGACTTTTCTAACTAATTAACTTAGTTCCCATGCTCACGTCGCGCTCCTATCTGACATCGTCCTGACGTCAGATATCAGAATACATTGACGTCTTTGACAAACAGATTACAGAAATTTAAATTCCCGGGCCCAGAAGCAAACAGACCCCTGGAGTATACACACCCCGGGATACACACGTCGATGTCAACACACGTCAACCACACTACGGCACATCTACCACATCAACCACAGTAAGACTTTATTTCTTAGTAATGTTCCCTATTTTCCCAAGAACAACGGTTAGCCCGGGTACCATGGTATATGTAGGAGAGATGAAAATCTGTTTTTAAGGGCCTCAGGCCCGTGGTTATATATTGTATATTTATATATATATCCCCATGTCGCATCTTGAATGTTCGAGCACATCATAAGCCTAAAAATCTCGGGGCCAGTAATTTTAAAATTTATAGAAATCTGTAATTGTTATCACCTGGGTGTTGTCCATGGTTTTCAATGGGCCGTTTGGGCCCCTATGCCAGATAATCTTGTGGCCCAAAATTTGTAAGGGCTCAACAAATAATTTACTCAACAGCAGACCTGTCAACTCTCCCGGATTTTCCGTGAGTCTCCCGATCACTCGATCTCCCAACCTCCCTTAGAGCAAAATCTCACTGAAATTAACAGAAAAAAGGGACAACAGGGGCGGATCCAGAAATTTCTAGAGGGGGGGCCCCAAAAACATGACTGTACAGGGGGAGGGGCCCCCCACAAACATGATCTAACAGGGAGGGGGGGCAAGTCCCGTCCGCCCCCCCCCCCCTCCCCCTGGATCCGCCCCTGGACAAGGACGGGAAGGTCTGAGAATGACAGGGCCGAGAAAGATAGGACCAGGAGGGGAATTTAAGTACATTTACCTGATTATTCCATATTCTAAAACTAGTTTGACATGCTTGAAGTTACTCTTCTGTTGATTACTATTGATACACATGAAATTACCTTCACTATTCAATTTTCAGAAGCCTCCTCTACCACCATCACGTGGACTCAGGGATAGTTTTTCTCCTGGTGGGGGGTGGTGGTGACGGGGCCGGGGCACCCCCCCGGTTACAGTGAGTATTAGCACTCTATTATTTATATATAACTTCTAATTCCATAAATCATTATTAGAATCAATTCTGATCCATTCATTTCATGTGTAACTTTTTTTCCCTGTAAAAAGGTACCGTAAAAAGGTATTTAAAACTCAGTCGACATGTAGATGTTACTCCAAAATTCCCATGAACAACTTGCGCTGTACGTACTTATATCCTTATTTAGAAGCAAAGCAAAGGCAACATGTTGTAATTTTGTAATTTTGTAATTTTTTTCATAGGTATATACGACCGGCCCCTGGGGCGCAGTTCGTCATGCTCATCCAACCCCATCCCCAGCAGGACGTAGGATTGCCACCATTGCCACCACTGCCACCAACACCACCACCGCCGCCGAGCCCGTCCGACTCCCAGTAGCTATAGACTACTCCCCGACCCCCCAGCATTTTTTTGTAAATAGTGTAAATAGTTTCATTTAGTTTAGTTTAGTTTCATAATCTATGTTTTGAATAGTAGTGTATGTAGTTTTTTTTTTTTTTTTTTTTTGTTTTTTGTTTTGTTTTTTCGGGGGGTGGGGGTGGGGGCAAGAGGGGCAGGGAACGGGGGGCAAGAGGGGGAGAGAAGGGGATAGGGGGAGGGGAGGGGGCGGAGATAGGGAACGGGAGGGGGGGGGGGGGCAAGAGGGGGAGAGAAGGGGATAGGGGAGGGGAGGGGGTGGGGAGGGTAGGGAATGGGCAGGGGGGAGTAGGGAATGGGTTGGGGTGGGTGGGGAGGGAACGGGAGGGGGGACAAGAGGGGGATAGAAGGGGATAGGGGGGAGGGGGGCATTTCACCGCATCCTCCTATTCCCTCACCTGTACCCCTTCCCTGTCCCCTGATGGGATGGGAGGGATGGGAGGGGAAATGGTGGTAAGTGGTGAAAAGGGTGACTGGGTGGGGTGGGTGGGAAGGGAATTGGGGATATATCTGGGTTCTAGTGGGGGTTAGGGTTAGGGCTAGGAGCGTTAATACTTGGGGGCTGAGGTTAACCTTTCTACTGGCGGGACCCAGACTGGACATGCGTTATTCCAAGGCATCCATCACGTGCACCGATTTCTGAAGAAAGTCGAAGTAAGCTCGAGTCCCTATGCAAAAGTCCATTAATTAGTTGTTATCATTTTTGGCCAGATGTGTTCTTTCAGCGGATACAATAGAGTTATAACTTCTGACCTAAACGAAAAAAATCACTCACAAATAATTTAATTATTAATCATGTTATTAATCTACATTAAAATGAAATCTGTTTGCAAGTTCAAATATATAACCACACTGTACATGTGTTAATATCCATTGTAATAATACTTTGTAATAATGTTAAGATCGTTGTTAAATGTTATAAACAGGAGGGGGCCTCATTCTGGGTGCAAAGAAATCCTAGAAACAACTTAATTCATCGTATGGCTGTACACTGTTACACAGACCTATACCGATATAATATTAATATAAAATACTTTTTACAGGGAAGACCTGCTTCAGGAACACTAGCCGTGCGGTGAACTGCTCATCCCACCCTGGCCTATAGCTACACCTAACCTTTCTTCAGGACACTCCAACATGCATCAATACCAACACCTACCTCCTTGGTCCTCAAGGTTTTGAGAGCGATGCGGAACCACCTGACGCTGGTGAGAAGGGACACTGGAGAATTGAAGTGACTGCCCCGGCCTGTTGCACCAGAGAGAGTAAAGTTAAAACCAGTCTCCATGGTTGCACGGACTTGCTAGCTGGAAATGACCACTTGAATTGCCCAGGCAGAGTAGATGGCCCCGGCCCATTCATTCACTCTTTCTTCACTTGCTTCACTTGGAATAATATTTACATATATATACATATATATATATATACATGTCGCAGGGAGATTTGTGATTAATCGGCAAAGTACATGTCTTGTACAGTTTCAGACCTAGTCCTATGATAAGTATGCACTGTGTTTTTTGATTTGCTGGTTGTACTATTAGCTGGTGCATTTAAAGCTGATGTTTGTGTGCACGTGCACATGCACGTGTATGGTGTGCAGGCCACTGGGCTATATCTATTACAATTTACATAGGTTGCTGTGTGCAGGTTGCAATTGAATTGTTGAGCTGGAGATGTTTACTAGTACTCAGTCTCTGGTACAGCTGGTACATTCATATCATGCTACTTTACTTTGATGTAGCGCTGCTGACAATCTAAAGACCGACAGATGACACAATTGCAAGTTTATTCCTAAATCATGGTAGTCGGCTAGAGTGATATGTTATTTATATTTACAAATGTAGTAATCTGTTTATATCGAGGTTACTTTTTACTAGTAATTTAAAGTTTGCTCTATTCGATTTCATTATTATATAGATTCTAGTCAATGAATAAATCTGGTGATCAAGCTAGCCTTATTTGTTTTGTTAATTTGAGTTTTATAATAATTATTGATTAAAATCTTCACAAAAACTCTCAGAATACTTTAACGTTGATGAAATTGTACAGGGATGTAAGTCGGGGTTAACGAACCAATCTGAAACCCCAGAGAAAATTTAGAACAAACTTTAAAGGGCCATAAAACGTCTTGTAATCAATTCAGTTTGAAAATCTTTGTTGGAGTGATGATGTGAAACATTTGAAATACAAATGGTTAACTTACATCCCTGTAGATTTTAACTATCTATTTTTAACCTATCTATTTTTAACCTATAGATTTTACCTAGATGGTACCTATATATTTTTAACAAATCAGTTTTACATTTCAACAACCCTGCTTAGCAGGCAGGGGTCAATACTAAGATCGAAATGAAAACAAGAAGTGCCAAGTACTTTAGAGAACATTTTATATAACAAATTTAACAAATTATAACATGAAATAAATGGCTGAATGGCGGGGACAATCTCTGGGCAGCTGGGGTTTTAGGCATCGCTGCCCCCCGGACTGATACGCGGACTTCACCACCCAGTCTGGGGCGCCGGGAGGAGGCTGTTGGGGTTTTTGTGACGGGTCGCACATCTCAGAGCACACAACTTCTAATCGGACTGCCCGCTGACATGAGGTGGTGACAGAGGTCTCTATCCCGTCGAGGTGTTCCTTGTAGCCCCTCAGCTCATCGCTCTCCCACACCAGGGGTTTGATGAGGCGGTGGTATCGCTCTGAGTGTTCGCCCGCTGCGTTGACCGTCGCATGCAGGCCGCGCTCCTCATCACTGGTGTAGTCCAGTGTGAGCACGGGCCTCATGGCCGACCTCCTATCCTCGTCCAACTCTAGAACAAGGTCTTCCAATGCGACCTGCCATCTTTGTATCTTCTGCACGGTTAAAATTGAGTTTTATATAATAATACAGTTAAGACATACTTGGCCAACAACATCAAACACAAAGAAGTGGTTTATCATTAGATGTTAGTTGCTGGAATTTAAATAGTGCCGCGCAGTATTAACAAGTGTTGGTCACTCTAATAGTATGAGATGGCAACTATAAGAAAAGTACATGTTTATGAGGATGTGGGCTTGGCCAAATACTAGCTGGTAGCTGTATAGTAAACCATGTACCTGCACGAGCGCGCGTTCTCTTTGGACCAAAATTGATTTACCTGGGTGACGTGGTGACGGAGGGTGGCCTTTCTGTTCTCCTCCTTGATCTTCCCACTCTGGTTTGCTGAGTGCGGAAATACGTCTGGGCAGCGACTATAAATAATGATATGAAATATGCTTAAAAATTCAAGCCACTACTTCAAGGACTTGACAAAGGATATAAAGGGTTTTAATATGTTAAATGAAAGCACCATACTATTCATGAAATAGACCATGATTATATAGGTATTTGATTTTTTTGTACCGATAACATGAATATAGGTATTAAGATGACTAGGAGGAGCGTGACCCATTAATGTACCTTTACGGGTAATTAGTTAACAGGGAAACTTGCTACCGATCAGACTTACCTAATACCTCGGGTCGGGGGGCATCTTTGCCGGTGCTGACGTTGTCAACCAGATCCCGGATGATGGCAACGTTGTGTGGGTCATTGATCCCAGACCTGGATGTAGGAATATAATGAGATGTATTCAAGTGAACGGCATCACGTCGGGTGCTCTATCACTCGAATTCGATTAGAATGGCAAAGGTTATATTCTGGTTTCAATATTCAGGAATACATTAATCGTTAATGTTGCTAACTGAAAACAATATTAAGGTCTCTACTGTTCACGTCGTTATCACGTTATATGGTCTTCATGAACTAACCCAGGAGTAAGCTCAAAGCCCGCCTTCTCCCTGCACCTGCCCTTGTAAGCGGAATGAACAGAATACTAGAAACAACAAAAGAAACCAAGCATTAATCAGTTAATTGTAAATAAATTTCAGTGTGCGACGTGTTAAGATGGAATTGGATTACACACTAAATGATATGTCGATAATTTCTAAACCAAGACTATCTTTAATATGTAAAGTTTTATAAGGAGCTGTTAAAACATATTTCAAAACTTACACCTATAGCTTTACGTGGCTTCGGTTCGTATGCCAATGAGACTTGGGCAGGCTTGGCTTGGCTTGCTGGCCCAACAGTTCCGCCCTTGCTCTTACCGCAGACGCTTCACAATCGACCTTTCGGCACTCCTCCTCCAGTCGCTCCATCTTAGCCAACACATCGGCCATAGCAGTTGGGAAATGGAGGAGGTGGACGAAGATCCAGATGCATCTGCACGCTGGCCTTGGGACGAACTCAGGTGGTGGCTGATGGTGGAGCCCTCCTCATTTTCATCCTCAGTCGCATCCAGGTTCTCGTTACCAACATTGGTCACCTGAGACACATCCATCAATTCAAGGTTGGCCATGGGTCGCAATCCACCAAGTTTGGGGCTGCTGGTGATCATCCTGCACAAGCTCATATTCGGGTTGGTCATCACAGAATCACGATAATCAGTTGACGCGTTCATCGTGGTAGCGGCCTACTAGAGGATAGGCCTCTGTGGAAATAATGGATTATGTCCAATGTGCATATAAAATGTGCAAATATACCCCTTTTTTTCAGAAAATGCGAATATTTAGTTATGTTATATAGGCCCTACATGAAATGAAGTACTAAAATACTTGCGCTCAGACCCTTAGATTTATCAAGTACATCTGTTCACATTTTGTAGTAATGTACATTGGGAAATACTATATATAGAATCTATCAATTTTAGAATAAGGGGTTTTCATATGAAAAAGCACCCCTTTTTTCTAATTTTCGTGAATTTTATGATGAAAAAGCAATTTTGCGGACATGCGAACTTTACTTGAAAAGACCCCTTTCTCCGCGATTTTTAGAACGCTGATGCATATCCCATAGTCCAGAAAGTGGGGGTTCCTGGGGACGAGGAGAGGGTACAGTGAAATACGCCTGTCACCAATTTAAGTACAGGTGTGACTATTACCAAGACGGTGCACTTCAAAAACCAGAGGGGGTACACATCAGAGGCCGTACTTGCGGGTGATGTGGGGGTGATTTGGGTGTGAATAGGTTAAGGCCGGCCATTAGTGGGCATTACCTCATATAGGATTCCAGACACGGGCATCCTCGTTAACCCCCGTCCGGGCCGGGAGCCCACCAGAGGCCGGCCGCCGCCGCCGCCCCCGCCCGGTTCGTAGCCCACGAGCGGTCGTGGGCCCCGAATTTTCCCCGGCCTCCTCCCGAAGTCGTTGCTTCCTGGCCCCACATAAGAATTAGGGACGGAGCCTCACTTGGCACTCCGCCTCACCCGGGCCTCCCAAGGGGCCAGAGAACCTATCGCCACTGGCATAAGAGGTGGGGAACTAAATGTGGCGCCACCTCGTAGTGTGATATACCTTTCCGGACTGCAGTGAACACTTTGCTGGGCTCTGGTTGGTCCATAATCGAATTGAAAATCTAGTGAAAAATAAAAGAAAAATTCAGGATATGCTCCCCAACTATTCCTGATTTGATTTGCCAAAGACCAGAGTCTGCCAAAGCCTCTCGGCACTTTCTGTGCACATCAATCAGCTGTCGCTCCGACGACATGGCGGAGAGCTCGTGCACGCTCGTGCACGATCTCACCTGCCTTTGGGAGATGCGTCCATCTGGATGTGGACGAATCTCCCGGTCATCAGGCTAAGCCTCAATTGCTCGCAGTGTGGTGGCTGCTCAAACAAATTACGGCACCCGGACCGAGACATAGGTCGTCTACGAAGGATTTGGCGCCTCCACGTCGCATGGGGTGGGTATTTTTACAGCCTTGCCTGTCGCGCCGAGTCGTCGCCAGGAAAAGGGTAGCTGTTGCTGTGGCTCTGCCACCGCGGGCGCCGAAGACGGTCGGCCCGCGAGTATCGCTGCCTCCCGAGGCGGAGGCGCTGAAGAAATCGTCGCATGTCTGGGCGGGATTCCGGCTTAGAGGCGTTCAGCCGTAATCCCCCGGCACATGAACCAAATGTCCGAACCTGCGGTTCCTCTCGTACTGAGCAGGATTACCAGTGCAACGACAAGTCATCAGTAGGGTAAAACCTACCTGTCTCACGACGGTCTAAACCCAGCTCACGTTCCGACTGCCTTCTCACCAGGGTTTCGGCCCGTGGTGAACGAAGTCGAAAGACAGGCTTTTGACTCTTTTCACCAGGGGCCTATTTTACGTCTGCAGACTTCGTTTTCCTCACTCTGGCCGACTATACTGTCGTGCTGCTCTAGTTCGGTTCGGTAGTACTCTAGGGGGCTGTACTGCCCTTCCATATACTCTATATATTTCACAAAAAACCAGACACCCAACTCTATTTTAAAAAGTTTATTGAATCACAAGTCAACGCATAATGTGTTCAGCACCTCATCAATATATGTTTTTTCCCTCTAGGGGTACACACTCAAGTACACTGTTTCAGAGAATTTGTCATTGAAATACCACTACCCTTCACCCGCGGCGGTCACCAGAGTTCACGCTTATCAGCCCTTTTGAGCCCTTTTCGTCACTAAAATCAAACCCATACTTCAACCAGACGTCGGCCGGAGTCGTGCTGGGACTCGAATCGAAGCCCAGACTCTCCCCTTCGAAACGCTGTATCGTTTGAGTCGACGCGACTTGCGGATCCAGAGATATTAGCAATGCGGCTCCGTCCAGAAGGGAAGCACGAGGGGTGTGGACGGAGCCGCAACGAGCACTGAGCCTCAACCGCTCGACCGACAGAGGTGATCTTGAGCTCGAATCGAAGCTCATGACCTCCCCTACGAGGCGGACCAGCAGTAGAGTGTCGGGGATTCCAATTTAAGGAGACACAGCGCAAAGAAATACGTTTTTTTGCTTTTTCGTCACTGAAATGAAGGCCACGCTTCAACCCGACGTCCGCCGGAGTCGTGCCGGGACTCGAATCGAAGCCCAGACTCTCCCCTTCGAAACGCTGTCTCGTTTGAGTCGATGCGACTTGCGGATCCAGAGATATTAGCGATGCGGCTCCGTCCATAAGCGGCGTGGACGCAGCCGCATTCAGCACTGCTCCTCACCCGGGCCTCCCACGGGGCTGATCTGGGGCTCGAATCGAAGCTCGGCACCTGACCTACGAGGCGAACTTCGAATGAAGTCCCTGCGATCGCCGGTTGAGGAGATACAGGCCCCGGGAGGCCCGTTTTGTCCGTCAGCCCTTTTCCTCACTTTCTGTGCACGCACGAGGGGTGTGGACGGAGCCGCAACGAGCACAGCGCCTCAACCGCTCGACCGACAGAGGTGATCTTGAGCTCGAATCGAAGCTCATGACCTCCCCTACGAGGCGGACTAGCAGTAGAGTGTCGGGGATTCCAATTTAAGGAGACACAGCGGCCAGAAATACGTTTTTTTGCTTTTTCGTCACTGAAATGAAGGCCACGCTTCAACCCGACGTCCGCCGGAGTCGTGCCGGGACTCGAATCGAAGCCCAGACTCTCCCCTTCGAAACGCTGTCTCGTTTGAGTCGACGCGACTTGCGGATCCAGAGATATTAGCGATGCGGCTCCGTCCATAAGCGGCGTGGACGCAGCCGCATCCAGCACTGCTCCTCGCCCGGGCCTCCCACGGGGCTGATCTGGGGCTCGAATCGAAGCTCGGCACCTGACCTACGAGGCGAACTTCGAATGGAGTCCCTGCGATCGACGGTTGAGGAGATACAGGCCCCGGGAGGCCCGTTTTGTCCCTTTCCCTGACTCATAACTTCAAATATTGAAACTGACATTGACATCGCATCGTGTGCTTAGCACCCTACCAACATATGTTTTTTCCCCTCTAGGGGTACACACTCAAGTACACTGTTTCAGAGAATTTGTCATTGAGATACAACTACCCATCACCCGCGGCGGTCACCAGGCTCTTCGCTCGGGTCACTGTGACCCATGACTTCAAATATTGAAATTGACATCGAAATTGTTTTCCCTCTAGGGGTACGTAGTGAATCACACTAACTGTTCTTAATAGCATTTAATTTAACTCTTATGAGGCCCCTCAGTTTTGAGGCCAACTGCCTGCCCGTGTATTTGTCGTTCAGGTACCAATACCCCTGTCCAGCGTCCGTCACCATCTTCTGCACTTCCTTCGCCACAACGCCTTTGTCGTATTGTTCGGCGGTCCGCCCCTCCAAGAACTGGGATGCGCAGTACTTGAAGTCCCTCACCTCATCCTCTGACCAGACACGCAGTGGCGCACCCTGCAACAACAAACCGACACGGTTAGACTAGAGACCGTACTGACAGTCAGGTGTTCTCTTCACAAATAACTTTTCACTGGTATTGAGCTACTTCTGGACAGACCTTAACAAAGCAAACAATTCGGTACGATCACCCACCTTGCGTCCCTTGCGCCGCGTCCTCCTCAGAGTACGGCGGTCCTCCCACTGCTCCTCTTCCACCTTTCCTCCCTTGTGCCGTGTCCTCCGGAGAGTACGGCGGTCCTCCCACTCCTCCTCCTCCGACGACGAGGACGACGACGAAGTCGTGTGGCGATCGGGTTTGGAACCCTGCAACAACAAACCGACGCGGTTAGACTAGAGACCGTACTGACAGTCGGATATTCTCTTCACAAATAATTTTTCGCTAGTATTGAGCTGCTTCTGGATAGACCTTGACAAAGCAAACAATTCGGTAGATGCACCAACCTGGCCTTCCTTGTGCCGCGTCCTCCTAGACGGTGGCTGCTCACGGGCACGGCGGGCGCTGCTGGAGGTAGCCTCCTCCTGCTCCTCCTCGGAAGTCGCGGGATCGCGGGCAGGCTTCGCGGCTGGACGGCTGGTCGCGGCTGGACGGCTGGTCTTGTGGAGGTGCTTCGCCCCCTTCTTATCACCACGGTTCTGGCAAGGCGGCCGGGCCTCTTCTTCTTCGTCGGTGTCGCCCTGTGAATGACACAGAAGAAAGATTGTCAGTAACGCGGCAGGACTTAACCTGTCAGTACTCGTACCTCTGTAGCCAATTAACCGTTTTCCCCATCAACGTAACCTTCGAGTAGCAAGACGGTCCCTATTACAAACCGTGCCTATCTTATTCTGCTGTTAATTTACTAATGCAAAAGAGTTTGAACTCACGTCTCGGAGCTGGTTCTGCTTCCAGCCTTCCCAGATGGAGAGGATCATCAGGTTGCTTCGCGCTGCCTTGGACACGCCCGAGAGGTCGTATGTCCGGCGAGCGGTGGTGGCGGTGTGATCCTGTTGTCTGTGGGCGGCGTCAACCTCCTCTTGCGTGAAGAATGTGGATTCCTCTAGGTAGGTGGTGATGGACTTGCGCAGGAGCCTGGTGTTGACCGGCCCCCCGTACTTTTCCTCTCGAGAGGACTGGTACGCGTTCCAGCCGTGTTGCAGATACGTGTTGACAACTCGGGAGTCCATCGGTTTGCCCTGCAGAGTCACTAGGAGCCATCCGTGGTCCTCCTGCTCCCCCAAACGCGCCGGCCTTACACATGCCCTGTACCCTTCGAGGGAATGGTAAGCGGGGGTCGACAAGACCACCTTCGCCGTGCCCATGGAGGCCGCCGTCTTGTGGCTTTTCACCGTCATGACGTACTGGCCGCAGTCGGTCTGCTCCGCTTCCTCCAGGTCCTTCACGCGAATGTTGCCGATGGCACCCGCCCTTTTGCCGAACACCGCCATGAGCTGCAACAGAAGATTCATAACTGAGAACATGCCAAGATTCCCGGGCCCCGTTCTGCAGGCAGACGTCAGCGCGTTGCTCTGTGCTGTGAACCGCCCCCCGTCGCAATTCAAGCTCCAGTGGCGTATATTAAAGTTGTTGCACCTCAGAGCCTTTCGCCTGTATTCAAAAATTGGATGGGTAAGTGAAGAGGAGAAAACAGTACGACCGAGAACAATAGCTAATACATGCTGACAATGTCCGAACTACACTGAAGACTCGTGAATGCATGGGTCACCCCTTTAAAGTCTGAAGGGTAAGTGAAGAGCAGAAAACGGTACGACCGAGAATAATAAACAGGTTCTCACCGTGATGAGGGTCCCGACGACGAGCTTGTACCGCTCGTCCTCCAGCCCGTCCGCGTCGGCCTGCTCCTCCCACATCCCCGCCAGGTCGGACATCACTTTCTCCAGGATGGGGGAGTGGAGGTAGCCCCTTATCACCTCCTTGGGTATGAGCAGCTTACGGTCCTGGTCGAGCCTCTTCACCGACTCTCTTCCCGCGTGCTTCGACACGGACGTGAGGGAGTTGCCCTGCGCGGTGAAGCACTTGTCCTTCACGGCGGTCCACCATTCCCCTCCCAGCCTGGTGCTAATGTTCAGAAATTTGAAAAACTTGTAGAGTGCTTTCAGATAGTTCTTTACGGTCCCCCACCTGACCTTCTTCTCCTGTCTCAGCAGGCGGACTACTTCGCCCTTCCCCCCCTCGTCCCTGCCCAACTCTTGGAGGCACGCCATGTCGCGGGGAAGGAAAGGGTCGCTGCCCATGGTCAGCTGGAGTATGCAGACCAAGTTGCGGACTTCTTTGTGCCGGGTTTCTTCGAGCGCCTTGGCCTCCTTCTCTGGCGTCTCTTCGTCGATGTGCATGCCGCCCTCCACGCCCGACAGGTGCTTTTCGAACATCTCCCCGACCGTGTCGGCCGTGACCTCGTCCCCTACGGGCTCCTTGACGGGGGAGGCCTGGTTCTTTATCTTGTCGAACTGGGCCCTTGCCTGCTCCAAGGTGAGACCGTGTTTCACCCTGAAGTGGTACTCGTTGATCCTCGCTATGGGCCGGCGAGAGGTGCAGCCCTCTATGTTGCAACGGTACTTCTTCACCTCGGGTCCGGCGGGCCTTTTCCGAGACGTGCCGGCCGCTCGCTCCAGCATGGTTTCGGACTTGGCCAAAGCCCTCTCGAGCTCCGCGAGGTCCTCGGGAGTAGGCTGCAATGAAACGTTATAGCGTGCAAGTACCAAGCAAGAAACAGTCAAACCAGTTCTCGAGATCGACAGTAGTGTAAATACGGTTCTGTTATTAATGAATAGACGATTACCATTCCATGCATAGCATTTACTGTCTCGACTGCATTCACACTTACGTTTGGACAACACTTGGGAAAGTGCCTGTTCCTCAACTGGGTCTTGTAGTTGTTGCACTTGGGGCACAGGTACCTGGCAGTCTTGAACCGCTTGGCCGTCAGCCTACCCCTGTGCCGGTGGGTGTACTTGGCCGCCTGCCCCGTAGGTGAACCGTCCTCCTGAAATGATAGCGGAAGACGGTCAGAGTGGAAAGCTCTCCTCGCGTTTTGCCTGCACCTGCAAGAGAAGTTCACTGTGACACGATGTAGTTTTCATTTTTTCGAGCAACGAACTTAACATCACCTTGTGGCGGTCTTCGGCTGGAACATCCGCTTCCGCCGGGCCGACGTCGGCCCCCGTGTCGTAGTCTCCGTCCCTGCGGGGAGTCGAAGTCACGGGTCGATTGCGAACTGCCCCCTGGTCGCCGTCTGCTTCGTCGCTGCTCCCGTCCTCACTGCTCGGCCCCGGTCGGTAGCCCTCGCTGGAGCTTGCGTCGGTCCAGCTTTCCGCGAAGAGGTTGATGTACGTGACTTGCACCTTGGCCGGTCTGGAAGGGGTCGACCGCCTGTCGCCTTCGGAGCCACCGCCGCCTCCGAAGTCGTCGACGACTTCTTCCTCCCGCTCCGCCAGCAGCCTCTGCCGCATCCTGCCGCCCACAGTCTAGCGGTGGAAGAAAAGAAAGTAATCACATCATTATGCCGGTCACGCTACGAACTCGTCATGCGACGACAAACACTGAGCCTACTTCGGGACTGTCTCTGCTTAAATTCCGACAAACACTGACTGCCTCTTCCACCTTCACACGAGCATGCTTACCGTTTCCGGCCCTCTTGCGTGTCTGCGAGGCGAGGGGTTGCGAGGGGTCGCTGGGGCCGCGAGCTTGCGACGAGCACGCCGAACGTCTGACGGCCTCCTTCTCCTCATCGCACTGGAAGGCCTGGCGTCCCTGCCCATCTTGCGTCTCGATCACTCGTTCTGAAAACGGAAAGAAATTCACGTGACCATCATTCAGAATAAACAAGGGAAATCTTACCAGCCGGTTCTACGCCACAAGGGCCAGTACGGATGCCCTTCCTAGTTCTGTGGGGGCTGACCCCCCTCTGAAAGAGTCGTAGATCCGTACTGTAGGAGAAACCCGCCAACGGGCAAGGGGTCTTTATTGTGCAAAGTTCCATAGAAAGAACACCACACACCCGGCCTTTTGATGACCCTGTTGGGAGCACAGGGTACTGAGGGAACATTCTGTTCAGGGAGCTCCAACTCGTGACATGCAACGGAAACAGTAAACGTGATTCTAGTGAGCTTACCTCGTCGTGCTTCGCCCCCGTCTTGGCTGGTCTGGAAGGGGTCGACCGCCTGTCCCCTGAGGAGCTACCTCCACCTCGCCGTTCAGCTCTCTTCTGGATCCGTGCCGTAGGAGAAACCAGCCGACGGACGGAAGGGGTCTTTATTGTGCAGAACACCACACACCCTGCCGTTTGATGACCCTGTCGGGAGCACAGGGTTCCCCTTTCAGTCGCCTTCTACGACAAGCAGGGGTTACTGAGGGAACATTCTGTTCAGGGAGCTCCGACTGGAGCCACCACCCCGGTCCCCCACGGGGGAGGGAAACGTTTCTAGCTGAGAGAGGGTCTTCCGAGTCCGTCTGTCGACGCCGAGTCGGGCCCTGTCCTGGTCTTTCGTCTCCGACGCCACCTCCCTCATATAAGGGAGACGCAGTGAGGTTTTCTGACCCGCGTCACGACCCCCCGCCCTCCCCCCTCCAGACCCCGAGGGAGGCAGTCCGCAGCCCTGAGCCACGGGCCCTGGAGGGTCCTCATATAAGGGAGACGCAGTGAGAGTTTCTGACCCGCGTCACGACCCCCCGCCCTGCCCCGCGGCAGGCCGGAGCCTGCGTCGAGCGTCGGCGGTCTCGCCGCGACCTCGAAACTGGCCGAAATCCTGTGTCTGAGCCCCGAACCCTGCACCGGCAGAGAGCTGCGGCTGTGGACACGAGCACCGCGCCTCAACCGCTCGTCCTACGGGGCTGATCTTGGGCTAGAATCGAAGCCCAGACTCTCCCCTTCGAAACGCTGTCTCGTTTGAGTCGATTCGTCGAGCGGATCCGGAGATATGAGCGACGGGGCCCCGTCCAGAAGGGGCCTGGACGGAGCCGCTTTGGCAAAAGCGCCCCCTAGGAGCGCCCGTAGCCGCTACCTTCAGCCCGACAAAAAGATGCGGCAGGGCGAGTAGGCCCCCGAGGTGAAGTTTCAGGCCCGTCGGGCTAGGAGGAGACGCCTGAGAGGACGAAAACCGGAAATTTCGGACTTAGAAATTTTTCGACTGAAACCGCCGCCGTCCTCTGGCTTGGTTTAGCGATCCTGACAGAAGCGTAGCCGCTACCATCCTGACAAAGTGAGTTTGGCCCGTCGCCGCTACCGTCACGCACGAGCCGCAACGAGCACCGGGGCAAAACGGCCTGAGGGGCCGAAAACCCAAAAAATGTTGGACTTAGAAATTTTTCGAGTGAAACCGCCGCCGTCCTCTGGCTTGGTTTAGCGAGCGAGTGAAACCGCCGCCGTCCTCTGGCTTGGTTTAGCGATCCTGACGGAAGCGTAGCCGCTACCATCCTGACAAAGTGAGTTTGGCCCGTCGCCGCTACCGTCTCGCACGAGGGGAATTTTTCGAGTGAAACCGCCGCCGTCCTCTGGCTTGGTTTAGCGATCCTGACAGACCGCGTAGCCGCTACCATCCTGACAGAAAGCGCATTCTGGCAGCGGGAGTCGCCCGTCGCGCGTTTCGCACTTTCTGTGCACGCACGGGCGGGGAAATGAGCACCGCGCCTCGACCGCTCGTCCCACGGAGGTGATCTTGGGCTCGAATCGAAGCCCAGGACCTCCTCTACAAGATGCACTCGACGGGGAACCCCAGCGATTCTCCGCTCTCGAGCTACGGGCCCCGGAAGGCCGTTTTTACCCCTTTTCGTCGCTTAAATGAGAGCCCCGCACCGACCGGACGTCCGGCGGAGGCGTGCCGGGGCTCGAATCGAAGCCCACACTCTCCCCTTCGAAACGCTGTCTCGTTTGAGTCGATTCGACGAGCGGATCCGGAGATATGAGCGACGGGGCCCCGTCCAGAAGGGGCCTGGACGGAGCCGCTTTGGCAAAAGCGCCCCCTAGGAGCGCCCGTAGCCGCTACCTTCAGCCCGACAAAAAGATGCGGCAGGGCGAGTAGGCCCCCGAGGTGAAGTTCCAGGCCCGTCGGGCTAGGAGGAGAGGCCTGAGAGGACGAAAACCGGAAATTTCGGACTTAGAAATTTTTCGAGTGAAACCGCCGCCGTCCTCTGGCTTGGTTTAGCGATCCTGACGGAAGCGTAGCCGCTACCATCCTGACAAAGTGAGTTTGGCCCGTCGCCGCTACCGTCACGCACGAGCCGCAACGAGCACCGGGGCAAAACGGCCTGAGGGGCCGAAAACCCAAAAAATGTTGGACTTAGAAATTTTTCGAGTGAAACCGCCGCCGTCCTCTGGCTTGGTTTAGCGAGCGAGTGAAACCGCCGCCGTCCTCTGGCTTGGTTTAGCGATCCTGACGGACGCGTAGCCGCTACCATCCTGACAAAGTGAGTTTGGCCCGTCGCCGCTACCGTCTCGCACGAGGGGAATTTTTCGAGTGAAACCGCCGCCGTCCTCTGGCTTGGTTTAGCGATCCTGACAGACCGCGTAGCCGCTACCATCCTGACAGAAGCGTAGCCGCTACCATCCTGACAGAAAGTGAGTTTGGCCCGTAGCCGCTACCATCAGGCCAAAGGACGGCCGCAACGAGCACCGCGCCTCGACCGCTCGTCCTACGGAGGTGATCTCGGGCTCGAATCGAAGCTCAGGACCTGCCCTACGAGGTGGTCTACAGACGGAGTCTCGGGGATCCCCGGTTAAGGAGACTCGGGCCCCTGACGGGCTATCGTGGGGTAAAGCGCACATAAGAATTAGGGACGGAGCTAACATCTCTGGATCCGTCGATCGCAGGGACTCCGTTCGAAGTTCGCCTCGTAGGTCGTGAGCTGAGCTTCGATTCGAGCCCCAGATCAGCCCCGTGGGAGGCCCGGGTGAGGAGCAGTGCTGAATGCGGCTCCGTCCACGCCCCTTGTGGACGGAGCCGCATCGCAAATATCTCTGGATCCGCAAGTCGCGTCGACTCAAACCAGGCAGCGTTTCGAAGGGGAGAGTCTGGGCTTCGATTCGAGTCCCAGCACGACTCCGGCGGACGTCCGGTCGAAGCGTGGCAGAGGGTAGCAGGGCCAAAGACTGGCAGCAGCCTCTCGGCACTTTCTGTGCACCCACGGAGCAGTGGGTGGCAGGGACAAAGACCAGAGACTGGCAGCAGCCTCTCGGCACTTTCTGTGCACGCACGGAGCAGTGGGTAGCAGGCAGGCAGTCGGGGCCAACGCCGCCGAGGGGAGGAGGAGCAGGGACGGATGTACAACGACATCAAACAGCTGTCGCTCCGACGACATGGCGGAGAGCTCGTGCACGCTCGTGCACTGCTCACCTGCCTTTGGGAGATGTGCCCATCTGAATGTGGACGAATCTCCCGGTCATCAGGCTAAGCATAAATTCCTCCCAGTCTGCCTCTGGGCTTATTGAAGCACTTTCTGTGCACGCACGGAGCACAAACGGACGCTGGCGGATACTTTGCAAATTCAACTTCATCAGTGAAATTGCAAAATATAGTCAGCTGTCGCACCAACAACATAGAGAGAGAGCAGATCCAGTCAGGCAGGAAAACCAGACCGGACAACTCACCCGCTTTTGGGAGATGTATTCATCTGGATGTGAACAAATCCCCCGGTCGTCAGGCTAAGCATCGATTCCGCCCATTCTGCTTCTGGGATCACTTTCTGTGCACGCACGGAGAGAAAGGGGTCTGTTGCCAGACACCTTGTCTCATCCATTTCTCAGTGGGACAGGGATGTATGGCAGCTGTCGCTCCGGCGACGTGGCGGAGAGCTCGTGCAGAGAACAGAGACTGGCAGCAGCCTCTCGGCACTTTCTGTGCACGCACGGAGCAGTGGGTAGCAGGCAGGCAGTCGGGGCCAAAGCCGCCGAGGGGAGGAGGAGCAGGGACGGATGTACAACGACATCAAACAGCTGTCGCTCCGACGACATGGCGGAGAGCTCGTGCACGCTCGTGCACTGCTCACCTGCCTTTGGGAGATGTCTCCATCTGGATGTGGACAAATCTCCCGGTCGTCAGGCTAAGCATGAGCTTATCAGTGTATTGGAGACCTGTTTGTTGAGTCAGTTGACGTTTGCCTCAAGGAGGCTTCAAAGAATTTGTCAGACATCTGCCGCAGAGATATTGTCCATCTGGCTGTGGACAAATCATCAGGACAAGCACAGTAGAGAGTACCATGTAACAAAATGGATACAAACATAGCAGGAGAACTTCCAACCAAAGTTACCATGTAATCTCAACCAGCAGCACCAGTTAAGTTCCTGACGTTTGATGACGTTGTCGGAACACAACGCCCCTTTCACTCGCCTCCTACGAGAAGCAGGGGATACTGAGGGAACATTCTTGCCAGGGAGCTCCTTCCGTACAGGAACTCTCACCCCGGTCCCCCACAGGGGTAGCGTAACACAGCAGTCGCTCTGACAACATAGAGAGAGAGCATATCCAGCGAGGCAGGAAAACCAGACTGGAAAGCACACCCGCTTCTGGGAGCTGTGCCCATCTGGATGTGGACACATCTCCCGGTCGTCAGGCTAAGCCACACTGGCCGACCGGACAGATGTAAAGCGACGGCAGTCTTAGTCAACCATGATCGGCACACCCTAGCTTCTGAAACCCTGGCGAATGATGCCACACTTGATAGCCAACAGGTGACCGAGGTGAAATGTACTATGACCACGCTCAAGTCAGGACAGTGGGGAACAGCCGCGTGTGTCGCAACATTTAACCAGTGCCTCTTTCAGTCCATCATTACCTTACACCCTCACGGCTTAGGACGGCCGTCATCAGCACTGGGTACTCCTGTCCTTTTTACCTGTCGCAAGTGAACCCATTCTGCGGGCAGAAGCGGGTCGGTGCAAGTCTTACGACCAGTACACTGAAGGCCAACCTTGGTCTGTCGAACTGACACTCACAGACTCGACTTGTCACTCCTTTTCTGTGGTTTTCTCACTTGAAATCTACCAGCACCTGTCCCATTGTGCTCTAGTGTTCTTGTTCAATTCGGACAGGTGCTCAACATGTCACATTGGAGACCAAACATGCGCGGCGGTGGGTCTCATTTAGGGACCGGGGAGTCCACCGGCCAGTACCCTAATAGAGACAAGCGGGCTACGAAGGGGATCCGTCCGTGGGCTGAAAACCCCCGAAACGGATCTCCGACCCCACCTTTGAAAGATTTGGCCCACCTTTACCGTTTCGAGCCTACTTAGCAGGTCTGGTGGGCTGTTTCAACAACCGAAGGGAGTCCTATATGAGGTAATGCACAACCAGAGCCTGTGTCTAAACCCACACTTTATCGACCACCAAAATGAAAACATTTTGAACGATTAAGAAGTTAATTTTAAATAGAGAACTAATTATAGTTCCCTATTTGGAAGCACCAAAGCAGGTCCTTCCAAAGAGTCGACAGAATTAATTGATTTCATATTAAATACAATTACAGGGTTTCAAATACGTATACATGCAGGCATACCCACCCCCCCTGTTACAACTTATAAAATGGAAATGAAAAAGGGAGGCGAGTGTCATGGTGACACTGGGGAATAGGACAATGGCGTGCTAGGCCAGCCTAGCCAAATTTAGCGGGGTTCGAACAAGCTAGTTGTTCCATTTATTACATACGCTCTGCTAGCCAGCAGTGTCTCGGCTCGCCCATAAAAAGAACTCGCAGAGGGGGCCTTTTAAACAAGTACAAGGGCAGATACTACTTAGGTTGTGGACCTAATAAGAATAGAAGAGGCTAAAGCGAAGAGGGCGTATAGTGTACACAGATCTATACTTCAGAGACACCTGGTTTGTTTAATTGAAAATTATGGGATTCATACCCGGGCCAGCAACCATGCAAGTAGCAACCAGTGTTAACATTGCTTAACTTTTTTGGTTAAATATATCAAATGGGTCGAGTGAGTCCCCCATCAGATGATGACTTATAGATTAGTGTAATTGAGGGTATGGATTTAAACATTTCAAACAGGAACCATTCAGAGATATAGGCTAGTATTGATAGGGACCCGGATACCTGCCAAACTGATTTATATTTTCACTCTAAGTCTTAAAGCCTAGGGGTGTTTAGACTTCCAAGCGTCTGCACCCTAAAACTCGGATAGTATGTCATAGTTTGTGACACTAACAAGATTGGTAAAGACCCCTGAAATTGACACCCCCCCCCCCTATAGAAAACAGGGAATATATAACCCAAGATATGCATGAATCAACAATGTTAGATAATTCAATAAAATTCAGCTCGGTCTAAAGGGGGCAACTGCCCCTTTAGCCCCCCCCCCAAGATCAGCCACCGAGGCCGAAACATAGTCACAGTACATTTACCCCCCTTTTGCCCTCTCCAAATGAATCAGCCGCTGCTTGCAACAGACACGGTGGTAATGGAGTAAGCCTAATATCATACACTTTGCTAGGTTGTGCTAACAGCAGCACCTAACTCATGGAAAAGTAAGGCTACGCTATCCTTTGCGATGGTTCAGGGTTAATAATATTGTGACTGCAAAAGGGATACTTGAATGGATGCACATCAAGGCCTACATTGGTGCAGGGATACTGACCCCCTGGAGCAAAGTTTAGGATAGTCATTTAAACCGCGCCGCAGGTATAATGATACTGTGCTGTTGCAGGGTTAATGGTGGGATATGTCATACACTTATCGACACGGCATATAGCAAAGTGATTCAACCAGGGCCAAGTCTGTTGCGAGTATGAGATCAAAACTGCCCTGTGCACCACTGAGAGGACCTTGACAATTTTTTATTCCTTCTATGTTGCCTAAGCAGTATTATAACCAGTGTAACCTGGAACATTATCCACCGGTAGGTAGTAAATGCCTATTATGTGATCTGGATGAAGAAGCTAGGTCTGCACTAATTGCAGAACATGGACAATCATCGGATTCAGTGAGAATTAGACCTGGCGATATGGCGGGTAAACCGGACAGTGGTGGGGCTCGTCCAAAAACTTCCAAATCACCGGTGGTAGTAAACTTACAAAAAGAGTTGGAAGAATTGGAATTACGGGACGAGGAGGAACAACAGCTGTTATTGTTACAGCAGAGAATTGCGGATTTGAAGAAACGCCGTATGGACCGCGAGCTTAAACATGGCAATCCTATACGGGACACCCCGGACAGTGGTGACCGGCCAGGGTCGGATACATCAGTGGCAGCAGCGGCGGCGGCAACGGCCATGGGGGCAGCAGGCCTTTCCTTGTACGGGCGTCACAGGGCCAGGTCCCGGGACCGAAGTAGACGCAGGTCGCGGACTCTTGGAATCAAGATCAAGTTCCCGTAGTCATGAACATTCTCCTAGGAGCCGTAAGTTGTGGAAATTTTCCTTGAAACCATACTTGCCTATTGATAAACTGAAAAAGCCTAATTTTGAAGATCTGGTACATCATTTACATGGTAAAGGCGAAGATATCTCAGGTTATTTGGAACACATCAGGTTCTTAGTAGAGAAAGCAGCCACTCGATTCTATAACTATGAATCGTTGATCAAGTATGACAGGGCAGTCCGTGAAAAGGCTGAAGTGTTTGGATTGGGGGTCCTTACTTTTGGCGACACAGAATCGGTCCACTGGCATTTGGGTCAAGACGTGGTCAGAGGTCAGTCCAAAGGGCTCAAATCATATGGTCGGTATAAGACAGATTCGTCTCCAGCAAAAGGCCCGTGTTTCAGGTGGAATAGGGGTGCCTGTCATTCCGGTAGCGGTGGTACCTTTCGTCATGTCTGTAGTATCTGTTTAGATTTTATTAACATTCATGTTCAGTCTGAGTGTCCCAAAGTAGATAGGTCGCATGTCAAGACTTATAGTCAGGTAGCATCTCACAAATAGGGATTCAGCCATGGCCCGGAGCTTACTATTGATAGTATTAGACGTTGGCCTTTGGCTTTATATATTGTGTCTGTAGTGATGTTTTTCTTTTTGATTGCATTGTGTTGTGGTATAGTCTCTTTGACCGATTCGGAGGTCCCCACGTCCAGTGGCCTGGGGGTTAGTGCTTCCCTTAGAGAGGTGGCACATCATTCTAAATCGTTTACTTTTCAACGTTTGACATCAGATTTGACTTACGGGTCTGGTTCTGATAATACAATTGGTTTTCCAATAATCTCACCAGCTGTCGGCTCTTTGGAATCTAGTAGCTTGTTGATAGACATGGATTTAGATGAAGAGAGTTTAAATCATCCTTTTGTCGGAGGTTATTCTGAGGATAATTTGGCTTTCAGGTTGAAAGAGTTTCCTGATTGGAAATTATGTGAAGGTATTTGTAATCATTCCATTCAAGGTTTACGTACTCAGTTAAAACCGTGTTCATTCTTCAGGGAAGCTTTTGGTCATCCTGAAGGGATTGATTTGAATGTTAATTATGTTTTTAAGGGTGTGTCTCAAGGCTTTCAGATAGTGGATGAGTCTTTCTCAGGGTCTTACTACTGTCCCAATTATAATTCTGTAATGGGTGACAGATTTTCTGATCCCATGAATTCACAGGTACATGATGAGTTAGCAGAAGGGAAATATATCTTTGGTAGACAGTTGCCCTACTTGTGTGCATGCGCTTGGTGGCATTGCAAAGAGTGATTCTAAACTTAGGGCTATTACTGATTGCAAGCGTCCGCTGACTGCTAGTATTAATAACTTTATGTCGGATACATCTGACAAATTTAGTTATGTCACCATAGATCAGATTTCAGAATGTATATCTCCCTATTGTTGTCCATTTTGCGGTGTTGGATATCAAAGCAGCCTAAAGGTCAGTTAGTGTATCTCCCTCTCATGTTCAATATATCAAGGGTTTACTTGGAAATTAGATGACAAGGACTGTTGGTTTGTAGATAATGGGATCTGTTTTGGCCTTAAATGTACTCCATTCATTTTCACCCAGTTAACAGAATTTATTGTCAGGTGCATGTTTGGACAGGGCTTCCATAGAGTTTTTGGTTACCTAGATGATTTTTTGATTATTGAGGATATTTATGAAAGTTGTTTGATGGCTCAGCGAGAGCTCATGTCTTTGCTTCGGTATCTTGGTTTTTATTTAACCTGGGAAAAGATAGTTTCCCCATCCCAAACAGTTTGCTACTTAGGTATTTTGTTAAATAGTCTGTCTATGACATTGGAGCTTCCTCCTAAAAAGTTGCAATGTGTCAAGGATTTAGTCCATGGATTCTTGGACAAAGTTAAAGCATCCAAAAGAGAATTGTTTCAGTTGTCAGGTTATTTGTCTCATTGTTCTCCTGTGGTAAGAGGTGGTTGTACCTTTTCACAACGGGTCATTTACTTGGCTAATTCACTAAGTGAATTATTCCATGTCTGTAAGTTGCCTAGTTGGTTTTTTGACAATTTAGTATGGTGGGAGAAGTTTGTGTCTACCTTTAATGGAGCTGTTCATATTATTTCTCCTTATGTTCCTATGCAAGATGATGTTTTTACTGATTCTTCTTTGTTTGGTTTTGGAGGACATTATGCTGATGATTGGTTTGTAGGTTCTTGGAATAATTTTGGCCTTGATGTTCCGTGTCACCATGTTGAGGAGGCGCCAGTTCATACTCCTTTCAAGGAGAACATTAATTTATTGGAGTTATGGCCAGTCGTAGCTTCAGTTATGCAATGGGGTCCTTTATGGCGGAACAGGAAAGTAGTGTTGTATACATATAATTCTCAAGTCCAGCAAATGATTAATACGGGCAGGAGTCGTAATCCTAGGTGTATGCAGTGGATTAGAGAGCTCTTTTGGTTCTCTTATCTTCACAATTTTCAATTGGTGTCTAGACGTATACCAACTGGTGATAATATTTTGGCCGATTGTCTTTCTAGAATTACTAGCACCCGTAATAGGGTAGGTTTGTCTCCTTTCCTAAACAGTGATTTCTGTTGTTTCAGGTCTTAATTCGGAGTTGGACTTGGAATGGCGCTATTTACAGTCCCAGTGGATGCAAAAAACACTTCCAAGACCAGACAGTCACAATGGAATAAATATTTTTCTTTTTGTGAACAAACGGGCCGAGAACCGTTTCCTTGTACTATTGAATTAGTTTGTAAATATATTGCCTATTTGGCTAGGTCAATGACTTATGTTTCGATTACGAATTATATTTCGGATTTGTGGTCATAGTTGAAGCTAAACGGTCAAGATTTGGACCGTCAACATTTTCTTATTGTCAGTACATTGCGAGGGGCTAGTAGAGTTTTGGGTTATTCTTCTAACTCTGCACCTCCATTGACAGTAGCACATGTACATTTACATTTAATTTTTTCTTCTTTGGATTTGCGTGATCCAGAATCATTGTGTTTTTGGTGTATGGTATTAGTATGTTTCAGAGGTTTACTTAGGAAGAGTAATGTTGGTGATAAGGAAATGTCTATTTTAGTTTCTGATTTTGAATTCCACTCATGGGGGTTTCTGTTGTCTATACGGCGTTCTAAGACTATTTCTTTTAGAGAGAGAGTCCTTACTTTGCCTTTCGCAAAATTATCTTCTGATTCACCTTTTTGTGTTCATCAATACATGTTACGCCTGTTTAACCCCTTCCACCCCATAAGGCCATATTTGGCCACCACATGAGTGTTACCCATAAAATGGCACCTCTTTTAGGGTTTTATTCTGATTATAAAATGGGTATTTCACCTACACTCACGAGGTAAATATCAAAAGATTCCCAAAGTTCCAAGGAACCTTAAACTTTTTGTATTATTATTCATAAGATAGAAATGATCATGGCGGAAGGCGGATGTGGATAGACCTGCGGATCACCCCTAACCCCTAAATCACCAGTGTAAAAACAACATGAAAGGCTGAAAACATGTTGTAACGCACTGTGAACGTTGTAGGTACGACTAGATCTTATCTTGTAAAGGTTCTGGAAGGCCTAGAGCATTCTATGTCACTTTGAAACCTGAACCTATACCACCGGAGTAACCACCAATACCATCACCCATGGCAACAAGGTAAACAAACAGCTGCCATTGATATCATTGCCTTTTTTTCATTGTTGCCGCTCCGATAAATCCAACCAAAATCCAACTCGAATAGTTATAATGGCAAGCAAACATTCTGATGATGGTAGTGGGAAGGAAGACAGTGATTTTCTCCTGGATCTGGATGATGAGGACGGAGCCATGGAATTTTCTGATACCCTTCCTGACACTACGGACCTAACTCTCGAGGACAAGGTGGATCTACTTATCCGAAATTCCTGTACGTTAATGAACTTACCCAAGCAGATCAATAGACTACAGAAAGACCTGAAAACGCTTAAAAGAGTCACTACTAAGCTCCCAACCATGCAGAGGGATATCGAAAAACTCCAAAAAGTGTACAATCATGACGAGATTGATCAGATGAAGGCACGGATACTGGTACTTGAGAAAGAAAACGCCGACCTTAGGAAAACTTTACCTAATACATCTGAGCAAAATGTGGAAGATATAGTTGACCAAAAACTGCATCAGAAGGAAGCGAAGGCCAAATTATTTATAGAAGGAGTACCCGAGGGGCGAAATGAAGATAAATGGCAAACAGTAAAAGCTATAATACTGAGAACTGGATGTAGGATAGATGACCGGGACCTGGTGGAAACCTACAGATTGGGCCGGTCACCGATTGGCGGTGCCCAGAATGACACACGCCCACGACCCATCGTGGCGGTTATAATAAACTGAGCTGGGTGGTTATATTTTTTTAATGTTACTTTATTTATTGGGGAGTATCACTATTAAAGTTTGTACTTGTTCATATCCTGTACTGATTCGTTTATTCATTATTCGACTGCGTGATATTATATCGCTTATCGAGGATCTTTCGTTTGCTTGAAGATGTTAATAAAAGTGTTATACTAAGATAATGGGGAGTTCCTAGTGATTATTCGTTGAAGTAGCTAGCTTTCTCCAGACAGGTGTTATCCTGGATCATAATTCAGTTCTCAGTGGTAGAGATTCTAAGTAAAGGGGCTCAATCCTATACAAAGAACACGCGCTTGGCAAGAGGTCAGTTTATTACATTCATAATAATATTCCGAAGGTACAAGTATACAGTTCTCCATCCATACAGTTCTTTCCTTTCATTTCACAATTCAAACACATCAGTAACAATCCAACCAGGTATAGCTTTGGTCAAGCTTCCCCTTTCGCAAGGTATATACGCTCTTACACTGTTGAGAGAGTCACCTCTCGTCTACCAGTAACGAAGACCATTGGTAGGATCTCCGTCACTTCCAGCATGCAGTCCGTAAGGCTAAGCCTAAGCTGTCCCAATCCTTACTATCACCCGTTCATTGTGGTTACTACCATCTTAACACTACCCGTGTGATCCGTATGTAAGACAATTGCTCCATGTGTTTTGTTCGAACTCTATCTTGGTCTGCTCGTCTATCTCAAGTCTCATACCGCTTATATAGCGACAGCCAAAAGGCTTGTCGCTATGCTCATTTACACTATTACTTAATGAAGTCTTACTTATCTCTCATACTGCCCATTCTTACTCACATAAACTGATTCTATTTCTAGCTATCATATTAACTAATGTTGACAGCAAGGCCTGCTGTCCTTAGCATCTTTTAGCTAGATGTTTCGATCCATAACGTACCCTTACAGGTCTCCATCGTCATTCGTCGTACCTGTGCGTACCTGCAGGACGTGCCTCAGCCCGGCTGCAGTCCCTACACCTGGGGACTTTGCCACTCTCCATATATTCTAACTATGCCACTAAACGATGTCGCCGCCTGGCGTTTAGCACACGTATCAGCGTTACAAGTTCCACTATAATATTCTTGCCAATACAAACGAGTTTACAATATTTTATTATATACTATTCTAGTTTTTCTTGCACTGTACTTCAGTGCAAAACGTCATGACAAGGAATGCGATTTTTAGATCGCGGGCCAATCTAAAGCAGTTTCCTGATCTACAACAGGTGTGGATAAACGATCTCCTGGATGAGAAACAAAAGAAAGAAAGGGCTGAGTTGAGAGCCCTATCTGACCTTGCGAAACATCTGGGGCGTGAGGCTAGAGTTGCAGGTGATAATCTTATTGTAAGTGGGTTTAAATACACACACAAGACCATCGACAAGCTTCCACCTGAAATTAACTTGAGGGCTGCCTTCAATAGGGAATTACATGGAAGTATATATTTCCACTCCGAGAATAGCCCATTCTCTAGTTTCTCACCTGCACCGTTCACCTACCAAGGTACCAGGTATCTATATGTTGAACAGGGCTTCCAACATGTTCGTGCCAAAGTCTCGGGGAAAGATGGTGTAGCTGTTGCTATCCTGAATAAACAGGACCCATGGCATTGTAAGGCTCTAGGAAAACGTGTGCAACATACCCAATGATGGGCCGATATCTGTGAAACGGTGATGGAGGAGATGGTAGATGAGAAGGTGAAAATTGATGAAATCCGTGATGCCCTCCTTGAAACAGGTGATAAGGACTTGGTAGAAGCCACACGTGATGGCTTCTGGGGATGCGGGGGAAACTTCAAATCACCACAAGTACAAGAAAATAGAACGACTGGGCAAAACCGCTCCTGGTTAAAAAGAGAGCACACCTTAGGCAACTAACCCAACTTGCAAAGATACTGGACAGACGCAGAAAGACTCTCGAGGACCTATCAAAATCAGCTGTGGTTCAGGAGCCGAAGCCAACTGTAGTTACAGACTCACCCGACCCACCAGCTGCTGAGGCGGAGCCCCTCGAAACCATTACAGATACGGTAATAACCATGGGCCTGACCACCTAAGGATAACTGTTTTCAAGTATACAAAGGTTCGCGACATAAAAAAATGCAAAAAGACCCGCATGGGCGCAACGAAGCCCCCGCCTCCCCTTCAGTTCTTTTCACTCATACTTACGTCCCCATGCCAGCTAGAGCCCGTACTCATAAAACAGTAAGTGGCTCGAGTAATACAACGCCATTTTGTCCTGAAACCACACGCGCACATGTGAGTCGTAAACAAGTTTGACCCCCTTTTGGGCTAGGGAAACAAACATGGAGTATAGCCTCGTTCTGGTTCAGCTCCATAATCTCGAACCCTTATGATATCAAGGCCTAAACGCCGCAAACTCGAGACGACTGAAACCCAAAATTTGTTTAAACGATCCACTGTGGGTGACAAGCTCTAAATACGACAACAGGTTATGTTATCAGTGATTATTATTATAAAAGCACACGCGTAGCCTTGCCGGATATGAAGAGAGCGCATGCGCAGTGGGTCAACTTTATGACTTGCAGAAACGGCGTGAGGTTTGAAGCTCGTACGTTCTTGTTGCAAGTTCTTGTCGATGGTTAATATTGACCAGTTTTCCCTCATCTATATGTGCTGTCATCTCGGTCAAACCGAGGATGTCTGAATCAACCATAAAGATCATTTCGGACGAACGACTAGCGGGGCTGCAGCCCTTTATTGACCGGGAGAATCACTCGAGGTCGTCGCTTCAAGTATGTCCACACGAAGGAGCTACCCTAAATCAACTCTTCTCGGCAGCCTGGAGGCACGCGGAGCATCATCCACACGACACACTGGTGGTAGTAGGTGGAGGCTATGACCTGCTACTGTGGGATACTACAGCTAAACGCTACGTCTTGGGGCTTCACGATGTGGAAGCCTTGGTGGATCACGTAATTGGTATCATCAACATAGCTGACAGAGAATTCCGGCGACGCTTCCCAACAACGCAGATCATCCACGGGGAGATGACCGGATTCAACCTTCGGAGAGCAATGATGATCCAGGACTACAACCCCATAAACCAACGTATCCTGGACCAGGCTATTGTGTGGATTAACCACGAAATCACGGACATCAACAGCAGGAACTGGGTACCGAGCGTATGGCTGGGCAAGAAAGTCCACAAACTCAGGACTAACAAGAAGAAGACGGGCTCCTTCTGGTCACACAGATACCAATTCCTGGACGATGGGTTTCACCCGGGCCCCAAACTTCATCGTTTTTGGGCGAAGAAATTTGCCCACCTTGGATGGCAATGTTCATGAACAAGGAAAGTAGCTAACCACCTAATCTAAGTTGTTGACATCGGAGTGGCTGCCGGGCCTACCGCATGTCCCCTAGACCTGTTAGTGACCACTGACACAGCCTAACTTATACCTATTTATTTGTATTGTTCACAAAGTCTTAACAGGTTTCTTACTCCAGAACTGGTTGTGATCTCAGGAACGAAGTGGCAGCTGATCGAATAGTATTTTTGTGTTTGTGGCCCACATATTGAACAATTAGAGCCATGGACAGTGACAACACACCTTGATTACACCTGGTATTATCTTCAAGAAGATAGTCTAATAACGTGATATGACCAAACTATAATGTGATGTGATATTATCCTAGACTGTATTATTACACTTGCTATTTGAGAAGCGAGTCTTAAATTGTGATGTGACTAGATCATAACGTGTTGTAAATTTGTAAATTATGGATAATATGTCAGAGACAGGTTTGCCCTAACAGTATTACTTTCCTAGCTTGACAAAGTAGTTCTGGAATGTGTATGGTTATTAACAGCACCACCGCACGAGGATTGATTCTAACTGTGTCGTTGATAGGGCTACGGATTAACCATGGAGTTGGAACAGTATTGTTACAAGCAGAACTATCTTTTACCCACTAGTAATACGTTATCCTTACCTTACAAAACCTTGTTTATATCGTGGTTACTAACTAGCACCTCCGCATAAGGTCTGACCTATGTCGTAGATAGGGCTATGTGTTAACTACTGAGCATACTTTAGCGCAGTCCTTGTATTTTGTGATATCACCCCCTTTTGTCAAAAAGTAATATGTATGACGACTAAGTAGCACATCTGTGCAAGGATGGACACTACCTGTATTTTCTTGATAACGCTTAATCTGTATTAATCATTGGTAACATACCAGAGTAGTTTCAACATCTCCTTGTTAAGGCTGGCCTGAATCATGCGATGTCTAGTTTATGTTGTGATGTTATTACCCGATGATAATTTATGATCTTTTACTTCTGTGTAATGTTACTACTTAGCACCTCCGCATAAGGCTAAAATATGCTTATGACGTTGTTAGGGCTATTCATGTAACATGGACGCCAAGACAGTAAATACAAGCTCACCAGTCCTGATTGATTTTTTGAATTTGCTATTGTTGACATTCTGGTTGTCTCCACTAGTACTAAACTATTCTCTAATCAGCTGGATGGTGTATCTAAATCGACGAATTAAAATTGGCCTGAGTCCAAGAAGAGAGATGATCAGTCTTGTTCCTTCTCTGTTCTGATAAGTGGGGTTTGGGGTGGAGGACCTGAGTGTCATCGCTAAATACACATTCTTTGGTGTATTTCGAGTCCCTCTTCATCACAGCCCCTCATCTAAATGAGTATGGGGTTCATAGTTTTCTCATTGTCATCTCTGTCTAGCATATTTTTTCACCCGTGTCATGTTTGGTAAGGGTATAAATATAGTCTTTTGGAATATAAGAAGTCTTTGGGGATAAATAGAATCTGTCAGACTTAAAGTTGAAGATAAAAAACCATGTATTCTATCCTTGAACGAAACCTGGCTTCAGGATTCACTGTATGATGAACTAATTCAGATAGAAGGCTACCACTTGATCAGATCTGACCGTACCACACCTTACGCTGCTGGATATGTAAAACATGGGGATGACCTGCTGCTATATTTTAGGCATGGCATGGATGTCAAAAGAATGGATGGAGATGATTTCTCAATATGCAATGGGGATGCCGAGATTATGGTGGTAAAAATGACCCAAAAGTGCAGTAGACCCTCATACATCATAAGTATATATAGACCCCCGGATGGGAACATAGATAGTTTTATAGTATCCTTAAAGAACATATTAAACAAATTATCTCTATTAGAAAACTGTCATCTATTGCCGGGAAATTAAAAAACTCTTCATCAAATAGTCTTTGAAACAAAAAATTAACGAGATCACCAGACCTCTTTATGGTGACGCTGTCCTTGATCTGATTGCATCTAACTGTGGTATCATTGATGACCATGGTACTCTGGATTGGGCATTGAGTGACCACTCCCCTGTTTTTATTAACATAAAGAAAGGTAGACCTATAAAGAATTTAAGCAAGTTTACTGGTCGATCGTACAGAAATTTTCAGGAAAATGAGTTTATTAATAGACTTAAGGAAGTTGACTGGACTGTTTTAACTCATATGCTGGATGTTGATGAGATCTGGCGTTTTATTTATGAAAAAGTACTCAACATTACCGACTCAATGATTCCTGTTAAGACCTTTCAGTTTAGGAAAGAAAAACCTGCATGGTTAACACATGAACTTATGGAATATATGCATGATAGGGATGTAGCCTTGAAGAAGGCATCTAGAACTAAGTTATCTGTGGATAGGAAGGAAGCTAGACGACTTAGAAACCTAACGAACAAGCTTGTAAAAAATGCTAAATCTGACTTTATCAAAGAACAACTGGACACGCACTCTAGAAATCCAAAGAAATTTTGGGAGATCATCAACACGTTGGTACACCCGAAGAGTGAATCTCCTGTCAATCTTAAGGATGATGATGGAAATGACTACGCACAAAATGATATAGCTGACGCCATAAATAATTTCTTTGCGAATATTGGCACAAAACTAGCAAATGAAATTCCACAAAATTTACAGGTACCAAATGGCAACAACCAACAGCAGCTGGCTGACGTGGCAGTGCCATTTGCTTTTGAAGAGTTTACACTAAACGAGGGAAGTAAATAAGATCTCTTTACATAAGTCGTCTGGTATACCTTTGATATCCACTCGCATCTGGCTGCTTGTTTTCAGAACTATCCCTGAATGTTTTGTATCGCTATTCAATAGATCAATTGACACATGTGTATATCCTAGTAAGTGGAAGCATGCTACTGTTGTTCCAATCCCCAAGGTTACATGTCCTACGGAGCCGGGTGAATTCAGACCCATCTCACTTCTGCCTCTGCCTGGAAAACTCCTTGAACATTTAGTACATACACAAATAACCAATTTTCTTACTGACAACAATATTTACAACCCTCAACAGTTTGGTTTTCGGAAGGGACTTTCTACACTAGATGCAATATACTATTTCACGACTGACGTTTATAAAATACTAAATGAAGGTAATTATGTTGAGGCAGTTTACATCGACTTTAAAAAAGCCTTCGATACGGTAAATCACGAAATTCTACTAAAAAAACTATATAAACTAAACTTTGGGCACGAGGCGGTGAGATGGGCCGCGAGCTATCTAGTTGATCGTATGCAATGCTCTTATGTGAACAATGTCATGTCAAACCCTCTTCCCGTTCCCTGTGGAGTACCCCAGGGTAGCGTACTAGGTCCTCTATATTTCCTGCTTTTTGTAAATGACATTACTGTAGACGTTACACGTTCAAAATTGGTTTTGTTTAAAAATATCAAGGAGGACAACCGTATCGATTCTTCTCGTCAGCTACAGTTAGACCTTAACTGCATCACGAATTGGACTGACGGAAATAAGTTGACTATTAACATTAAAAAAGCCAAGGTACAGATTTTCAAACCCACTGTTGGTAAACACAATCCAAATTGGCTGGAAGATGTAAAACTGTACATCAAGGGCACACCTTTACTTTTCGAAAACACCTTTAAGTACCTTGGAGTGGAATAAGATAATGCCCTAAATATGAAAACACACTTTAATAATGTCTGGAAATTAGGAAACCACAAAGACTCTTTATTAAAATTACTAAGACCCCAAATCACTACATATGCAGCTACCAGTATACTGAAGACAATGTTCACGGGTGCAATTGATTATGGCTCCATTTTCTTAACACCGTTACCTGTGAACTGCCATGATCAACTGCAGATACTGCAGAACAATGCTATCAGACTTTGTCTGGAGGTAAAGGACCCAAGAGATGAACACATAGATGATCTACATAAAATTGTGAATATTAGAAAACTTTATCATAAACGTATTAAGATGTTAATGGTTCAAATTTGGAAAAGTGTTTACAACAACAAGGTGGATCTTGTTGATCATGGCAGGGTTACACGTCACAATGATGGCTTGCGAATAAAATTACCGGTTCCCAGGTCTCGTACTGTACAGTTGTCCCCCTTCTTCGTAGGGTCACAAATATGGAATAGCCTTCCCTTACATGTTCGCCAAACAGATTCCAAAGAACTTTTTAAAACACACATAGAGCAAATGCTGACAAACGGGACATTGCAAACTGATTTTGGAATTGCCTGATTATATTTATTTCTAGGTATGCTACAGCTCAGACAGTTTGGGTATACTTACGCTATGTACCTGAGTCTGACAGATCGGACATATCCCATACGCTGTATTATAGTAGTATTACCTGGTATCTTCGCATAAAAGCACCTTTGTTTATCATTACAACTCATTTTCCCATCTTTCTCATATCTATGTTAATACCATAGGCTCTCAAATGAATCATGTATCCTATCAATGTGTATATCTCCACTGTTCCTGCAAACTGCCAAATGTAAAAACCAACTGGCTGGGCGGTGCCGGAAACCAGTTTCTTAAACTGAAACCCATCCAGCTTAATAAACACGTTTCAAAAAAAAAAAAAAAATTCTGTGATGTTTAGATATTTTAGAACATGTGGTCCAGTAAAGGCTGTTATGGACAATATAGGGCAAATCTGCGTATTCTGGGAAATCAGCCTCTTGAAAGCATTAATTAAGGAATTATTGGTGAAAAAACATTTTTCCATGTAAAGTTTGACTTAGATAGAAATTTCCTAAGAATTCAATGATTTTCATAAAAATATCAAATCTTTTGCAAATGATGCATTATGGGAAATTTGCAATGGAACGTTTTTTTCACAGAAATTCTTAATATAATAAGGTTGTTAGGTTGCCATGGTTACAGAAAAAAGAACATTCCGAGTCAATGGAACAATTTTCATGAGTAAGGGGAGACGTCAAAATTCACCACAGCAGGTCGCAGCCAATAGTCAGTGACTTAACATCATGTTGCAGCCACTCTGAGATACTTAGGTTGCGACCTGCTGCCATTGGGCTGCAGCCTGAGAGGAAAGGGGTGGAAACACTATCTTAATGACCCCAAATGACCCCATTAACTAATAAGTTAATTGGTTAATTAGCCCTAATGAGGTGATTAGGGTATGTGAAATACACAAACATGAAAGATTCCATTTTATCTTTCTCCCCAGTAATATATTGATAAAGAGTGGTGTCTGGCAGTTTTAATGGAATAGTAATGGGTTATAAAATGCTGCAGCCACTCAGTGACACATAGAGGTTATAACCAACATTCTGCTGCAGCCTGTCGCAGCATCTCAAGTTCACAGCCCCTGAATTTTGACGTCACCCCTAATGTGGGAAATATCTTTTTCTGTTTTATATTTCAAACAGTTAGCTAAAAGACCAAGTCAATCAAAAGTTATTGTATTTTAAACATTTTTTCTGAATAAGAAATGCTTTTTATTCTCAATATACATGGTCAAGTTAAAGTTACAATAACATGGAAACAAAGATGACTATCAGAACTGGGGGGTTTCTATTGTACACGAAGTAGGGAAGTTCAAACGACCATATCTAAGCTTCTAAAAGGAATATTTTCAAACGGTTTGCAGCTTTAAAAAGCATTTCCTCTGTAGTCCACACATATTTTTATATACTAGAGGGTTGAAGGGGTTAAGTGTACCAGACCTGATGCTGCTGAGCCAGCTTTTCAGTATGTTAAGCAAGGCAGACATATTGTAGTGACTTATGATTGGTTTCAAGGTAGATTAGCCAATGCTAAGTAATGCACAGGATGTTTACTTTTTGAGTACCTTTGGTTTGGCGGCCTTGGCGAGTTCTAGTTATGTTCAGTTATGAACTTCCATCACTAGCTATGTTAATAAAAATCATACCCGCCAAACTTGTTGTGTGCTCATTCCTCCTACAGTTTATGACTTTTTAAATCTACAACAAGCGCCTAGTATATATGCATATATGATCTGCTTTTTAATTTTAATAAAAAATAAATTTGAAAAATGTAGTTTTTTATGTTTCCTTTATCATCTTTTATAAAACCACATAAACCTAAACAATACTCTACAAACTACATTTTAAAAAAAAGTTTAAATAACGAGAATCATAGAACGTGAATTTTCCAGTAAAATTCTCCTGTAAAATATTTGTATAAAGTATATATAAAAAAAATAAAGAAATAATACATACGAAGTTAATTCAATGTATTATTTAAAAGTAGGTCACGAAAGTAGGTCATAATGACCTAATTATTCAAAGTCTCTATTAGTTTATGAACCTATTTGCGGCCAATGCCCACTCATACTGACCTAGTGACCTAATTAGTAGCATTTGCTGTGCGCGCCAGCAACTCCATTATACTAATTACGGGTTTTCATTAGATAATCAGGGAATTCCATTAAGTTTACAGGGATCACGTAGGCTGTTGACTCAGAATAATTATGGAGCAGCTGAAAAATGTTTACCAGTTATTGTTGAGGCCATTGTGGGTGTAAAGTGTAGTTTTGCAGTGTATCTGTGGTACACGCTCCAGACCTGTGGACAATATCAGCCATGGTGGGGCTTACGATTGCATGTGCTTCATTCATCTCTGCAATGTATTCAGTGATATACATGAAGGCGCTGTTTAAGAGCTGTTCTTGGGCAAAGTACTTTCCTTGATTAAAATTATGTTCGAAGATATTCGGTCCAATGAGCTCACACACGACGATACGCCTAGCATAGGGCAATAGCCTGAATTGGGCTGTGTAGTATTCCCCACTCATACGAGCCACCAATTTCGACCAGTTATTGTATGTATACATAGGAATGATAATATGTGACTGACAAATAGGTAAATAGACCTGTCCACTTTGCCAGCTAGCTACCCCTTATTTCTATGATATCAACATTAAAATTTGTAGTAAAATGTTCATCATACTTGGTTCACAGTAATTTTCTTAGTAGTATTACCCAAAACTAACCTTTATAAGCCTTTACTTTCAATATGATGTTAAATATGTAGCTGTAGGACTGGAAAGCAAAAATGGTATTTTCCCATAGGGAACAGTGTTAAAGCCCTTCAGCTTTGCCCACAATATCCGACCCTAAAATCACAAAAAAACATACCTTATTTTTATTCACCTGAAATGGAGGTAATTACCTAATTGAGAGAAAATATAATTCATGCTGATTTATCAACACCTTTTAACTTAGAAAACAAAAGTTCTAACTCATTCATTCAGATTTGTGTCAGTTGCTGACTTGGCAAAAACTGCAATTATGTCCGACCTCTGTATCATGCCAGCAATACATCCCATATGGACAGGTCTATTAAATACACGTGTACTGAAATCTCTGATTGCATGTGACACAGCACTGCTGATATCAGCACCAGAGTATGCATATACGTAATATCACGTATGGCGTCTATGATACTAAAACCTGCCCCATATATAGTGGGTCATGTCTTGCCTCGTAAAATTGCATAGCTCTGCTATTCATTAGCTTACACTTGAATTTCGAATTTCTTTGCAATACCATGTTTCACTTGCAGGTTGCTTGGGATTTCCTTTTTGCCTCTTTTGTTCCCAGTTCTTAGATTCTGTAGGGGTTTTTCTCATTTAAAACCTTGGCTGCATTTGTGTGATCTTTACTGATGTCAGCAAGATTGAACATAGTTACTTATCCCGCACAAGTAAAGGTAAGGTCGTGACACTAACATTTGTATTCTTCTATAAGTGTGAAATTTAGTAGATGTTAATAGTGTGTCATTTTAATGGTTAGTTGAGAATGTTCTGCAAATAGCTCATGACCTTTTTCTGTGGGAAACTGTTCTTGTTCATGCGACACACGTGTCCATGACAATAACATCCTTGAAACTGATGAATGTGTTTTTCTCAGTTTACTATACTCTTCACTGTTATCATAGAGGTGAAGAATTTTCCATCGTCTACTATAGCCCAATAGCTTAACCATCCTAATGCCAAACGACTGATCTGCTGTTTTTTTCTGGTCAATAATGGTCTCTTCTTTGGTATAATGAAGGACCCTGTGCAGTGTTCTTTTCCCATACATTGGAAGACTAGCTGCCAAGACACTGTGAGACGCACGATCAAGCGGGGGAGAGGAAATTTTTCAACCACCATGAAATCGAAGAGGGCCTGAAGTGATCAAAGCTGTTGAGCTGTTCTATAAGTACATAGACATGAACTGTGTGTAAAAAATCTTTTACTTAAACGACCAGAACCATCAAATGGACCGTCTCAACAGGCTTACTGGACTCACCCCGATCCTTCTGCCACAACGCGCTGACCATTGTCCACCTAACACTGTCGCTGTCAATACCAACTGCGACTGAATACCGAGCTCTTCTTCGCAGTATATTAAAGATGCCGCCTAAGAAAACTAAATCAGTTGTAAAACCTAAGGACAAATAAATGCCTGACACAAGAGGGAAATCGGTCACTGATCCAGATCTTTCTGATTCAGACAAAGAGTCAACCAAATCTGATGACAGTGTTGACGAACAAGGTGAACGGTTAAAGGAGGCACTGTCAACACCCCCCCTAGGGCTGGAAGAAATGGAACAGGCCTTTCAACATACGCGAGCAACAGTACTGGGATATCCTGCTGAGGCGAGCAAGATCGTGCAGTTAGATGACCCAGAGCCTGCAAGGCTATAGGAAGGACATTAGTTGACACACCAGTCTGGCTGGACAGGCATGATGATACAATGGATGACCTTCTAACCATCAAACTTCGCAATGACAAGATCCGACAAGTCTTAACTGAAATGCAAGACAAACAGATCATGGAGGCGACCCATGACCGATATTGGGCCTGTGGGCAGACCCTCCGAATGATTCAAAATGGTAAAGGAGAGGAGAATGGCCAGAACAAACTTGGCAAATTATGGGAAACTAAGAGAAGAGAACTTGCCCAGCAGCGTCAAGACCCTCTTTTGGCACCCACATCACCTGAACGTGTCTGAATCCCTCCACCGCCTCAAGAAGTAGCCAACGCCCCTCTGCCGACCGAGTGAAAATCCCAAATATGAGCACCAAATACATAAACAACTTTGACCCAGTTCCGCGAGTAAAGCCCGATTCCAGTACTAAAACCAGTAGATGACCCAGTTCTAAGCACTTCTGGCGAGACGGCCGGCGAATTCAAAGAGGTAAACACGGTGTTGTACAGCATTTTTCTCTGCCTGCTACCTGTCTACCACCTCAAGACGAATGCTTTCAGCGGAGCGTCAATACACCAAGCTGCCTCTCGAGCCTGGCTCCATGTCAACAACAGACCAACCGATGTAGCTCTCCTAGCTGCAGGAATAAAATGACTGCACAGTATGGGATGGCGGAATACATAGGTTTGTCTTTCCATGGACCAACGTGGATGACCTAGGTAGCAGAACATCTTATGTCACTATACAATGAGGTTGACGTAAATTTCCATAAGAGATTTCCCCTGACGACCCTCATCTTTGCCCAGCTTGCTGGCATGGAACTGAGCAGGTACCCTTTCTGCCAGGACACCAACCCACTTCATCAAGTGATTTTGAACGCAGCTATAGTTATGGTAAATAGAGAAATCATGGTTATAAATCAACAAAATTGGGTGCCAACCCCCTGGCTTGCAAGCCCCATCCACCGGAGGCGCCGTAGAGGAGGCCATGTGCACTACTACAACTTCTTCTCGGACGGCCTTCACCCCTCGAACAGGCTCCTGAAGATATGGGCAGGCCTGCTTGTAAACGTAGCCTTCTTATGCACCTAATAGATTCAAGAAACTGTGGGTTATCTTCTTCATATAAACTAACTCTGGGCAGCACAGTTGTTGGGTCCACTTTCACCGCTAGGTAGGTGGCCCCCTTGTTGGTTGTTGCCCACAACTACTCAAGACGACGAATGAAGACAAGAGGTCTCTCCATGAAGAGGCTACTGATGATGCGGATGTTGAGGCACTTACAAGTCCATAAACGACTACATCAACATGCCTATACCCAAGACCAAGATCTGTGTTTACTAACTGTTCACCAAAACCACCTATTATCGTCATGTGATCTCCCAGTGTGATAATTTTGTTATTATACTGCATTTATATCTATATACGAACCTGGGCTGACTAGTCTTGGCCGATAGGCAGACTATCCTGTCCTAAAAAAACTTCTTCAGGTATTCGTGCGGAGCTAGAACAGACATCCTATCTCAACACATAGTTAGATTCTTGGCTGCTAGGCAGAAACAAAAACTTACTTCACCATTTTTTTCACATAAAATGTTTTAACTTGTATTGCATTTACATACAAAACTAGGTTGAATAGTCTTGGCTGCTAGGCAGACTGTTCTACAAACCCACCTCAGGGACCCATCTGGAGCTAGAAGTATTATCTTATTTTATTACATAGTTAGTTCCCTGATGATACATGGACAACTTCCTGTCTAGGTGGAGAGAACTTACCTCCCAAGAGGTTGCATACATTTATTACAATTAACGCAAGAAATCAACCTTAATTGTCTCTAACCTAGTTGATGACATTTTCCCGGGCCGTGGACCGGTGATAGCGGAATTTGTACTCTTCCAATACTTGGTCAACAAACAAGTGAACCCGCCGTCTACGCCCCCTTCAGAGTAACTGCATGGTTATGAACTTTACACAGATTTGTTATTGTATAACCTAGAAATTTTTTAAGCATAGGACCGTCACGGACATTGTGTTTTATATTTGTTGTAGGAATCTCAATTTGCCTTTTAGCAGGATTTTCCAGACTTTTCAAAGACTTTCTACCCTAAAATCACTTTAACTCATGATAATTTCAACATTTATCTTCATTTAACATATGTGAAGATCCTAATACTTATAAACTATAACTGTTTTTAACTTTATACGAAGAAAAGTGGACTTTTAAAATTCAACACTGTTAATTATTTTCAACCTGTTGATTTTCAACCGGTTAAATTTTCACCCTGTTAAAATTCACACTGTTGATTATTGATATACCCCCCCAATTATACCGTTCCAATCAATTCTGATGAAGGATGTAACTATCCGAAACATGTAAATTGACCAACTTTGAATGTCTATAATAAATTTCAAAGTCTACAACAAGCCATCGTTGAGTTAGATGTTCTCCACAATATTTTATTATTTATTACACTTGTACCCTGACATGTTGTATAGATACTAAGTGTAAACCCCCCCCCCTCTAGTGACCTTCACTATTATTTATGTGACCCTCCTTCAAACATATGTGATATGAGCCATGTTATAGTTTCTTGTTCCTTTCCTATCCCTCTCCCTCAGCTGTTATTTCTTGCAATGCTTTCTCAGAGTGTCACTAAGCCCGTCTTGCATTTATATGTTAAGGGCATTCATGTTCACCAATTTTTTCTTAATCACACTCATCCCTTTGTTTGTATTCATCAGATACCAATTAACAGGTGATTATTTAGGATATGCATTTAAAAAAAGAGATATATTGTATATTCTGGAATGCACAGAGTGTTTGGAACAAGGTTTCATCATTAATTACTTATGTAGAATCCCCTAGCATTTTATGTATAACTGAGTCCTGGTTAAAGGCTGATTTACCTGATAATCTTCTAAATATTCAAGGATATAATCTTTTACAAAATGATAGGCAGGTTCGGAATGGCATGGGCCATATATAAAGAGGGGAGTTGGTGTTTTGACCTATTTTAAAAGTTCTCTAAATGTGTCTTTATTAGAAGGAGAAGACTTTAATCCCTCACAACCACATCTAGAGGCGACTACAATAAAAGTAGTTACTCCATGTACCAGACCACATTTTGTTATAAATGCATATCGACCCCCAGGTGGAAATATACAGGATTTTATATCCCAACTTGAAGAAATAGTTCGAAATTTACCTTTCAAAAAGAAGTGTGATATAGTTATTGGAGGTGACTTAAACATTGATGTTAATAAAACTAGACAAGATAAGTACAAACAACTAATAAAGTTTATGTAAATTTTCTCTTTTAAACAATTCATCAATGCTAGTATTAGGCCTGCTTATAATGATGTGATTATTGACATAATCATGACAAATAGCAGTAATATCTCACAGTCTGGGTTACTAGATTGGAACCTTAGTGATCACCTTCCGTCTTTTCTGCATTTAAAAAAAGGTAAAGAAATTTGGGAGAGTGAAAAGTTCACGGCCGGTCATATAAAAATTTTGATGAAGAAGCATTTAATATTGAATTTAACCAGAGTCTAGACTGGGACGTCTTATGGCCACAAATGATGTGGAATTTATCTGGATCTCTATATATAATAGTACGGTAGAAATTTTGAACCGACAAATCCCTGTTAAAACTTTTCAATTTAAGAAAACGAAACCACCCTGGCTGTCTGATGACCTAGTGGAGCTCATGAAGGACAAGGACAAATCCTTGGCTATAGCTAGAAGATCCAAACTTCAGAAGGACAAAACAAATGCCAGACGCCAGCGAAACACTGTTAACAAAATGATCAGAAATGCTAAGTCAAACTATGTTAAAACACAATTACATGATCTTGCCCACGACCCAAAGAAATTTTGGGAACAAATTGTTAAAATAATCAATCCTAACACTAAGTCCAATATAACCCTGATAGACCCTCACACTGGCAAATAAAAAAGTAACGTAGAAATGGCTGAAGAAATAAATGACTATTTTGCAACAATAGGGGGTAAACTTGCTGCAAAAATAGATCCTCTAGCTAGAAATAAGGCAATTCAATTTGAAAAACACCTTCCGAACTTAAATAACCCTGATCCTTTGTTTAAAATTCAGCCATTTGAAATAGAGACTAGCACTAAAGTAATAAATAACATAAAAATTTATAAATCTAGTGGTACCAAGCTTGTTTTGAGTAGGATATGGAAGGTACTGTTATTGCGGCATACTCTTAGGTTTATACAACTATTTAACTTATCTGTCAACACAAACTGTTTCCCTGATAGCTGGAAGGTTGCTACTGTAGTCCCTATTTCTAAAGCCCCATACCCACTAGGCGATTTTACTGGCGACTGGTGACGGGCAACAGCAGAATTACTGGTACAATAATTACCAAATTAGCTCACATGTTAGTATGTAACATTGAATGTTACAAACTAACATGTGAGCTAAATTGGTGACGATTGTACCAGTAATTCTGCTGTTGCCCGTCACCAGTCACCGGTAAAATCGCCTGGTGGGTATGGGGCTTTAGGTACCAACCCTAAATGGACCAGGAGACTTTAGGCCGATTTCGCTCATACCACTACCTGGGAAGCTGCTTGAGCAACTTATTCACAAGCAACTTACCACGTACTTGGACACGCAGGGAGTGATAACTAAACACTAGTATGGCTTTCGTGCAGGATATTCTACTCAAGAAGCCATCCTGGACCATCTGTCACTGTTATACAACAATAAAAACATAGGGCAACATTCCATAGCTATTTATATCGACTTTCGGAAGGCATTCGATACAGTTGATAACCAAATTCTCCTACACAAACTCAGATTTTATCAAATAAGCCCAAATTCACTGAAATGGTTTAAGAGCTACCTGTCGGGTCGTAAACAGTTTGTGAACGTTAGTGGGGCCTCAAGTTCACGTAAGCGACTGACACATGGGGTCCCCCAGGGCAGTGTTCTGGGCCCGATCTTTTTTCTCCTTTATATAAATGATGTATTAGCACATGTCCAAGACCAACACGTCCAACTGTATGCGGTTGACATGGTTATAACGTCCAGCATTGATCCAGCACATGATATTTCGACCATCCCTTTCCAAAACTCAATAGATGTACTCCATGATTGGTGTAAATTTAACAAACTTACCATCAACGTTGATAAAACAAAACTGCAGTTTTTCTCAAATGTTAGAAACAATGATTTTATAGAATGGCAAAATACTCATCCAGTCACACTGGCAGAAGTACCATTAGATTATCAAGTTTATAAGCTTGCAAACCATAAATTACACTTACTTAGACTAGTAAGACCAATGCTCACTTTCCATGCTGCTCTGTGTATCGTTAAATCAATGTTCATTAGTGCACTCGACTACGGAGGTATAACTCTGACAGGCCTACCGCTAAATCTTAGCACTGATCTTCAAACCCTACAGAATCATGCTTTACGATGTAGTTTGAACATTAGATCTAGAGATCCAATGGTCATGCACAATGTGGATCTACATCAACAGACTGAAACCCTGCTGGTTGATAAACGCAGGGTGTATCACTTACTTATGATTATACAAGAGAAGGCCATGGTAAAAGGCAACATTCCTTTTATTTCTCATACTGTAAGAACACGGAGAAATGATGGCCTAACGTTACACTTACCAATTCCACACACTGAAGCATATAGAAGATCCCCCCCTTTACTATGGCTCTGTCATATGGAACAGTTTGCCATACGAAGTGCGTGCCCTGCCATCAAAAATGACTTTCAAACAAAAAATTAAGGTCATGCTTGCAAACGGAGAGATTGTGATCTAGATATGTATGCTGTTTCTTTGTCTGCATGAGCCCTTTTTGTTTATAAGCTCTGTTAGTTTTATGTAACAAAAACACTGTGATACAACTTTTGATACTCATTTCACTGCACACATCTCATCTCATACATTGCACCACACATCATTATTTAAGCATTGTAAAATTTGTAATCTGAAATGTGAAATGATGCCGCTAATATAATATCAACCATTGTCTTGTAACCACCATATCTGGGTGGAGCGGGAGAACAGGTGTAAAACCTGAAATCCTCCCAGAATAAAAATAAACCGATTTAAAAAAAACAAAACATTTCAGATGTATTTGAATGAAAGGACACAAAGAAGAAATGATGCTCTTGCCGATTCAGGACTAAGATATTAATTAAAGTCGGCCCTTTTATCAACAATAGAGAGAACATGATAATTAGAAATTAAAAATATATTAGAAATAAAATACAGGAGGAGTGGAACATCCAAGTCTAATGGCGACCATGCTGATACTGTCTTGTTGCCAACCGAGGTCTGGTGACCATATGGAATACATGAATATTAATGAGATGACTCTGCACCACGTTCCCCAGAAATATATATCTATGTAATAACAATAATTATATCAGTCATACAAACTATTGGTGTCTACACACCTTACTTTGGGAACCATATTTCCTTTCTCATATTCTCGAGAATCTATTCTTATGATGTCTGGGGAAAATGATGGAAGGGCCGCCTACCAGATCCTGTCTGATCAAGTGATGGATAGCTTTTTCTGATTCAGGGAATAGGGTTTTGGTGTGAATGTTGTGGAAAAGGAATTTCGGTGTTGATGTCATGGGCTATATTTAGAAAGTGATATCCCCATCCTGTCACCTGATTAGTCGACTGATGGGGAGGGGTTGTTTGTGCATGCAGGCCTGAGAGGAAGGGGCGGAGTTGTGCATGGGTTGCATCATCTCCCTGAGTGGGGAGGGGTGGTTTGTGGAGGCCTCTGATTGGCGGGTGGCAGCTCCATAGGGTGGGGTGGCAGGTGCATGTGGGCGAAGCCCAAGCATACCCATGGTTGTACTCAGTCACTGTCCGGCAGCTGTATGGTTCACAACAGGTGGTGCTTATATACTACTTTACACTAACATGGTTATTCATAGGTATATGGGAGGTTGTGTCTGCCAAATTAAGGTTCTAGGCATTATGTGTTTGGGACTGGTTGCAGTCCCAACACAGTGTCAAATCTGGTAAACCTAAACTGTCTTTTAACCTGTCTATCCCCTTCCAACTGAAGAATTGTGTTTGTTTATAGCTTTAATTGTGTTTGTTTATAGCATCCTAATTAATCCATAATTATATCTAAAACACAGTTATCACCAACACTACTACTTCCTAAAGAGTCTTTAAGTTTTACAAAGTAACTTTCAAAATCAAAAACTATTTTGTAAGGGTTTATTCACAAATTGGATAAAACTGTCATTCAAAACTCTTCTAACTTATCAGAAACAGATGTTTTGTTCCTGTTAACTCCTCCTTCATAAATAAACTTGACTCATCATTTTTTATGCTAACATGTCTACACAGGTTGAACTATTGTGGGAAAAACCACCGACACCTGATACTTATATGAAACTATGTGTACTTATATCCACATCAATCATCAAACTGAAACATGACTCATACAAGTTAAGTGTTAACACTTTCTGCAGGTTTAATTGTTTCATGAACTTACCCCATAATATTATAAATTTTAGTGCGCAATTTACTCTGGGTCCTTTCTTAGAATCTCTTTGAAACTATTCATTTTATGGGTGTCAGGGAGAAAACTCTGATATGTACATCCTTTTTTCTCAACTATTTCTAATTGTTCCATCCTTTTTCCTTTAAGGGATAAAGAGGTGTTTGATCAAAAGTAGAAATCCATCACAGATCTCTGAATCAAGTTTGAATGGGTACAATAGACTAAGAAGAATGTGATAAAAAAAACAAAAAAAACATACATCACCATGCTTATCTCTGAGTAAATGCCTGCGGAAGCAAGTGGCCTTAACTATAGAAGTCTATGGGAACAACCAAATTTGCTTCAATTACATATCTCTATCACGGGAAGAATTTGAACTCATACATTCGACAGGCTCGGGCTTGTCTGAAACCACTTCCTCTAAAACGTGTCAAGGAGGGTAAGTCTTACTCCACCATTATCCCTGAAAAATCATAGTATTACAATCTGACTTATTGCACACGCAGTGTTTATTGTACTATTGCTACTATTTTACTCCTACTTTCTAAGTTTCCCTACGCCTTCTGGGGTGTCAAGAAGTGTTGATCAGAGTGTGTTAACTATATTGTTCCACCAAAGTCCGTGTAGCTCATAATACTTTTAAGACCCTCAACTTTGGCGGCGTCTTAATGTGTCTACACTCCATGTAAGCACCAATTTAATGGGCGCGTCTTTCCGCAGTTCTCCTGACTCTGGCCATATGCATGTGTGGTGCGACCTGAAAGATTGGTTTCCCCTAAATCTAGTAGAACAAAGGTTGGTTTGTGTGTAATCTCTGCACTTATGCAAATGGCGCTTGGTAGCTATAGCACTCAGCCAAGCGAGTAGCTCATCCATCTATCAACAGCCGAGCAAGGATGACCTCGAACTCTTGGAATCTTACTCCGACTAAGGGCAAGCGCAGCCTAAGGCTTAAGCTCCGTGTAAGTTACATTTAAATCACACCACTTCAATAGTTCATTCTCTTTTGCTAAAGATATTTAAAAGATAGTTTGTAATAGCCTGTTTTTGTTACCGCCTACCCACCGCATCCCGTAGCGTTGGGTGGGTTTTGTAGCGTTTTTCAGTTTCATTTAATTTACAGTTGTCACACACTCACGCACTCTATATATATCCGATCTATATTCAGCCAACCACAAGTCCCAAAGTAGTTGATCGCGAACCAGTGGTCATCTTGGACGATGACGGTCAAAAGGGGGAAGAAAAGAAAGCCGTGGACTGCAACCAGGAAACAAGTCCCAGCCAGGCACCCACATGTCCCAAAGTTCAGTTCTCTGATCAGGAACCAATGGTCATCGAACCGATGGTCATCTCGGATGATAATCGTCCAATTGCCACCCATGTTCAGCCCCCCGCGGGAGCGGGAGCTCAATATGAAAAGAAAGCCGAATGCAACCCGGAAACCAGTCCAAGGTGAGTCTGCCTTTACCCTAAATCAGTTAAACTTTGAGCCAAATGTCCCATATGTATATATCTGTTTACGGCTGTATAACATTCGTTATAAATGCAAAAATTAATAAACATTGATTAATTAATTTATTAACGTTTCTTAATGTAAAAATTCTAATCCCTGAATGTGCTCCTCAATTCTTACAATTAAGTAGGCACCTTTCCCCCCCCCCCTTCGTTTTTTTTTTTAAATCTCTGGATGCTTCTCCTTGTTTTACCCCTTCGCTTCGTCATTTTTACCTTCAGTTGCAACCTTGGCAATCCGTTGACGTCCCCAACCACCAATTGCAGGCGGCCGTATAAGACGTGCAATTTGACGGAGGACGAGGCAGAGAGTACCATTCTTGAGATTGGAGCCTTAGCAGAAAGACTTGTCCCCGGGGAGGGCAATTTTTTCGCTACAAATTTTCGGCGTTATTTTTTATTCAAGCAACAATTCAAATCTGTTAATAATTCCTAATCTTGTAAATCATATCGAACGACCAAACAATTATTATATCATATTCCTTTTATTTTATCGAGCGCATCTAACTCATATTCTGTAATAAAAAAAGTTATTTACCCAAAACAAATTCGTATATGTTGTTCCGTCACCATAATTTCGTGTACACGTACGCCCTCCAGTTTTAGTGGCTTTGTGCAGAAACCTATTATTCTATCTTAATCCTTTTTCTTATTCAAGGGTCTCTTAGTCACCTTCTGTAGTAAAAATGTCATTTAAAAATGTCATTCAAGGGTCCCAATGGTTCAAAACGGTGCCATGTGGGCCCTCTTTGCACCATAGGGAATCGGTTGTAAACATTAGCTTTTCTCTAAATATATTCATTTCCTACATATGAAACTCACAACATATAGAAAGAAGCATGTCATAACATGCATGGTCATATCAAAATTTCATAAATAGGTTTATTTTGGACATAATCGGCTTGGGTTTTTTGCCCTGGTCTATTGTCGGCACTCAGGGCACCGGGTGCCGGGAGTGACCAATTTGAATCACCCGACGCGTGTCCGGCCCCCGATAACGCGGCACTTCTGTGGTGTAAGACTCCAGTAGGCTCACGTCACACAGGACGCCGCGCGTGGCGGGTGGTTCCACACTGGGGGGCGGTTCTCATTACAGGCCCGTCCTCTGACCCCCCTGCCGGGCCTTCTGACCGGCCGGGCCTGGGGGGGGGGGGGGGGGGGGGGGGGGCCGACATCAGACTGGAGGGGTGTAAACAATCGACATACTTCACTTATCAACCCTTTTTTTCATAATTTCCAGGGTATGAGGGTTATCTATATGTTATCCCCAATATTTAGGTAGCTCTGTTTATAAATCAATACTTGATAAGGAAATGATTGGGTCTGACAGCTGGTTCTTCTATAGCCTATAGAGGAACCACATCCTGTTTTTCAATAATTGCATTTTGGACAAAATTTTTTTGCCAACGTCAGAGATTAGGCTATAAAATGTCACTAAACAAGTGAAAATGGAGATTAGAAAATTAATATACCTGCTCCAAACGATTGTCATAGGTTTATATATATATCTTCAATACACCATTGCAATATGCTATTTATAGTCAGATTAACCAAAAAAGCTTTTAAAAATACTGTGAAACAATAACATACATGCAAAAAAAAGGCTCTGTGGCAATTGGGATGCATAAATTTGTGCATTTTATATGAAGCGCTGCGTATTATCTTACATATTTAAAGTCTACTTTTTCTTATACAGAATTTTCCAAGGAACACGTTGGTCACTCATAGTCCATTTCCCCCCCGGGATTTCCCCCGTCACCAGAAATCCATCGGCGTCAATGCCTTGGAAAAATCCACGTGCACACGACTGGGGGATTTCGAAGTCGTTTTCTTCAGCTATTAGAGCTACCAAGTTTGAGTAATTGAGAGCAACACATGGTATACAAGTTTTGGCATTTTATTACTTAAGAGACATGGTTATATGCGAGTAGGAGCGAGCAAAAGTGAGTAGATGCGAGTAAATATGAGTCCTAAGTCTAAGTGTTCACTATGAGGCGGTATTGGCCGTCCTGGCCGTGGTGCCGTCTCTGTCCCGATTTATGGGGCCAAGGGCCGCCGCGAGGTGGGCTGGGACAGAGGTAAGGCGCTCAGGTGGTACATAGGCTGAGAGGCCAGAGCGCCCCGCCCCCGACGTTCCGTGATGGCACAGCTCCTCCAGGGTGCTCCCGGCCTGTGCGGCGACACACACAGCCCCCTGGCGGAGGGAGTGCATGGTCACACGAGCAGCATGGGGGCTGCCCACACGTGTTAGGGCCTCCCCCATCACTGCCACTAGTGGGGGAGCTGTGAGGGCGCGTGGTCCCGGCAGTAGGAAGGCCGGGGCTGTTGGTGGAGTAGGGACCTGGTCGCAGGCGAGCTTCCATGCTGATACTGGGCAGTATAGGGAGTGAGGTACGGCATAGACGATGAGGGCAGTAGCCTGGGAGCGGGCTCAATTTGCAATTAAGCCCAATTACCTTAAGTAGATCCCGTTGGTCACTCTGACTCATAGTCAATTTCCCCCGTTATCAGATATCCATCGGCGTCAATGCCTTGGAAATATCCACGTGCACACGCCTGGGGGATTTCGCCGTCCTTCTCTTCAGCTATTACAGCTGCCGGCGCCTGCCCAGTCCGCAGCGCTTCAACCGTCAGGTTGTCAAAGTGCCGCTTAAGCCTCTCCTTGACGTCGTGATTACCAATGTCCTGAAGGTTCATAAGGAGAAAGCGCGCCCACTGGGTGTCCCGGTCATCCTCCACCTCCTCTTCTTCGGACTGGAGGGGGTCAGAAAAGGTGTCACATCCCGAAGAAGTGCGCCGGCTGGTTGACGGGGAAGCCCCCCGGCAGCAATGGTCGTTGGTGGGGGCTAGTTGCCCGAGCATGGCCTCTAGCCGGTCGAAACGGTCGTGCAGTGATGTGAACTGAGCTGTTGTTGATTCCCTCACTGAGTCAATCGAGGCAGCGTTGATTGCCACTGTGCTCCTCTTCCTCTTCCTCTTAGGGATTTGAGCAGAGAGGCCGTTATGCGGTTCAGTTTCCCCTTGGTTTGGGGTTGAAGGTGCGTTTGTAGACATGTTGATGAGTCGGGAGCTAGTTCGTGTGTCGTAGGCGGTGGTCAGTGTCTAACTGATTAGCCCTCATCCCCCAGCCCCCCCTGGGTTAGCTAGGGTCATCCTCCCACAACGGGGCCCGTCCCTCCCGCTCCTGGGGGGGGGGGGGGGGGGGGGGGGGGCACTGACTCTTTGAAGGTTGTCCCCACTGCCAAAATTACCGCTCCTGAATTAGGTCCCCCTAATTTTGGGGACCACAGATCACCGCCCTCCAAAATACGAGTGTGTCAATACCAGAAAATATACATAAATAACCAAAATTTTTACGTTCCCCGCCCCCGCTTGGTGGTTCCATTTTGCAGTGGTTACCTTTTCAAACCCAAGGTACTGCACTTAGAAACGGAGCCACCTACACATTGGGTATATCATATCGAAAACCATCATACTAAAGAAATTGAGAAAATATTATGAAAATAGGATAAATTAGTGAAATATTTTGACTGTTGACACCCCTCCAGTATGTTGTCGGGGGTCCCCCCTGGTCTAGCTGGCCACAGGGCTGGCAGGGGGGTCAGTAGCCGGCCCTGTTAATGAGACCCGGCCCTGGAGTATGGAACCACCCGCCACGCGCGGCCTCTGTGTGACGTCAGTCTACTCGACTCTATGCCTTCAGGGCTTCGGCTTTGGCTGTGTCATCCCCGAGGTCTGTTTTTGTTTTATTGTATACAATAACCCAGGAAAATATCCTATTAACCCATGAAGAGGGGATTAAAGCGGGGGAAAAAAATTTGGATTATGTTCTTGCAGGGAAATAACGCTGACCATATGCATTAGCCCAAATTTGCTAGCGGGAAAGGACACTGATGAATTCGAACGTATAGGCGCTACGAAGTTGGTATAGAATAAATTAAAATAATTATCCTTGAGCTATTCATCCTGTTGGTGATTAGCTACCAACTCACTGTATATCTCTATGATCATGAGTTACATCGATCGCAACCCTGCTCCACTCACCAGGGCACATTTTTTCACGTAACCGACAACGTGACCCTCAGTTTCGGAGCATGTGTTGCATCTTCTCATCAACAGGCCTAGGGTGCAGGCACATTGCGTTCGTTTCAACTTGAATGTACTCGACCTAGCGCCCATTCACACATAAAACTTAGAGAAGAAACATCTGAGTCATGTCGACCCCATCTTCACGAGTCAAGGCTCCTGCGCCGTTACCACTCTGTCAGTTAGACCGGGAGGGAGGGACAGAGCCCTGCATGATGGAGGATGTGTCGACCCCTCCTCTGGAAACCATCGAAAGTCCACAGTCACCGGGACCCTCTCGGGAGGTCAATCCTCCCGCGACAATCACTAAAGATTGTGCTGACACTAGGCCTCCTTTGAAAAGACATCGCGTAACTGTTCATCCATACTGTCGCGCAATGAGCACCACTACCGTGTATGATCGTCGGCAGTCTGTTCCCCTGGCCCGGGCTTCCCTCTCTCCGCTCGTGCTGCGGGCATTATCTAGTCAGCTGGGAGCCCATACCCAAAAGAGTGGCCACCCATCACCCCCTCCATCCAAGTGAGGTAAGAAAGAAACCCTTTTTTTTTTTCAGCAACATCCCTGTAAAGCGTGTACATGTTTCTTTTAATTATCTAATAAACCGTTTCATCATTCCTTTTCTGGTATACTTGCATTTTCAATAACCTACTAATTATTGATCGGGTGCTAACTTTTTATCCTAATTACATCTTTTCCCGGTACCGAGCAGTCTGTGCCAGAATCGACTTTCCTTCTCCGTCTAGTCCTAATCACCTTCTATTTAATGATTTCAGTGGCGCCCGTCCTCTGAGATAGCGCTTCATGGTCAGGGCTTCCGAATTGATCAGAATATCTAGTTCTTCTGTACCTGGCTGGTCCTCGTCGACATCGCTTTGCAATTGTTCCTTTGGTCGCTACCTGGTGGATCCGGGCCAAGGGCGGATCCCGGAATATGTACAGGTGGGGGGGGGGGGGTGAAGTTCCCCCTTCCCCTCCCCCCCCCCCCCCTGTCATCGGCCCTTTATCATCAGTTCTCGGTGGTACATTTCAATTCATTTACCTCATCAACTCTCTCAACATATGTCATAGTACTAGTGTAAACAATTTATCGTAATAAAAGAAAGTATTCTCGCGATTTAGTGCCTTTTATCATTGTTTTCTCATCAATCACTGCATTGATTTGTGCATAATACTGTGAAGTGTTTACCTAGTAATAAGAGTGCTATTTTAAATTATCTTTGATTAATTATCGGCTCATGGGTTGTGTAAAGGGCAACCAAGTGGATTCCTGCAACACTTCCAGCATGATAAGCGTACAAAAATTAACCTCGGTTGGCTAAAGAGAGGTAATTGAGTGTAATTGATTGTTAAAGGAATTGTCTTATCATCAAGGAATTCAAGTGAAACACTAACTTTATGGAAAAGGTGTTTATAAAAGTTCAATTTCAAGTACAAAGATTCAGAATATTATGCTTACATCCTGACATATTAAATCATATTATTAAACGCTAAGAGTCTTTAGGCATTACTGTAGACTAAATGTTTTAAGAACAATATACATATTCCATTCCATATATACCTTTCGACTTCATCAACGTTGTCATTTGCAGTAAATAGTGCCATCTTGTGTTAACTTTGCCGATAGCGTTAACCTTAATTACGTGACCCAAATTAGCGTTATCTTTCAAGTACTTGAAGTCTGAGCCATCTAGTGAGTAAATGAAATGCTAGCTAGCGTATACTTAACAGAATCACCGCCTGTTGATAACTAGAAATTTCTTCACAATTATTGATTAGCCATGAATTTTGACTCATTCTATAAGACAAAGCACCTGCCGGGCTGAACGATATTGTAATCAATATATTAGAATTCAGGGTTCATTTTCCTGACTTGTCTATGGCGATATGGCGAATATTATTCAAGTCCTATATGCTATTACTTCATCGAGCCCACATCAGATGGGGGGTTCCTACCAAAAGTTAACGACTTACAATACAACAATACAATACAATTATTTATTCACAGCCCTAATTCAGGCAAAGGAAAGAGATCGTTTAGCCGATATATAGTTACTTGGAATCCCCGATTAAGAATAGAAAGATCTAGATCTCGAGTCAGCTAGCTACTCGATGATAACACTAAAGACTATGAAACAGATCAATTTTCAAAAGGGGGGGGAGGGGCGTGCTATTTTGGAAATCTCCTCCCGCACCATAAAATAATTAAGTGTAATGGTTATCCAGAGTATCCCCTTTGATGGGGATTGAATACATATAGTGACATGGCTTGGGCAGCGTAGTTATTTTGAGGTAGCACCTTGAGACTAAAATACTTTTAACATGTCGACTAAGTTGTTTAGAGCTGAGATTCTACGCCCCGAGAGGTGTACCTTGCCGCACTACCCATAGTTGCATTGTAGACAAAGTATTCGTCCCTGGATACTGCCATTCCTATACAGCGGAGGTGGTTGAGCAGCAGGGGAGGGGATGCATCGCAGGCTAGTGCATTTCATGCTTTTCCCTTAGGCTTCAGGCCTGTGCTCTTCTCTGGCATGGAGCCGCATGCTTTTGTTTTTAGAGGATTTAGTTTTTTTTTTGTTTTGTGGTCCAGCTTTTCTGCCACGTTCTTGTCTGAATTTGGCCATCATAATGCTGCAAAATTAATTCTGTCAAATTGTATAATGTTGCATGGTTTTGAGCTCAGAAGAGCGCTTCCATGGTTAGGGCATTTTCACGTCACAGGCATGTGTGAGTAAGAGATATGTACATCGGTATCTCTTTGGCAAGGGATTGGCAGTTGAATAAGTAATGAAACTGATGGGACAGGAAATGACAGGTTTGACACCGGGACACGCCTCTATGATGACTGCGTCCAGCTGTTGGCCATCTGAGGCGGCGCATTTCAACTAGCTTCTGTGTCAGGTCCCTCATGGGAGTACCGCGGCCCACTTCTTGACACGTGACGTAACAGGCCTCAAACGGGGCGGCGGTCATGGTGTCGCTCATACTCCTAGGACGTAACTTATGGTAACTTATGGTGTCGCTGAAACCCCTGGGACATACGTAACTTACGGTAAAAGTCTTGCCTCATCGATAAAAGATCGCTTCCGCCAGATCATGTGTCCACAGGAGAGCCAGCCGGGGATGTATAAATACGGCGTGGCATATGGCTATAGATCACTGGAAAACCTGCTGCCACCATGAACGCATCAAATGACTGTCCTGACTCTGTCCTGTCCAACGGTGACCCGAGTATCAGCCCGTGCAGGATGATCACCAGCAGCCCAAAATTGGGTGGCGCGCAAATAACAGATCTTGATCTGTCTTCGGATGATTCCCTGTTCCCCATGGATGTGTTTCACGTGAGCAATATTTTTGACGAGAACCTGGAAGCGTCTGACTCTTCACGCACCTCCGCCATTTCAAAACCAACCATGGCCGATGTGTTGGCTAAGATGGATCGCCTGGAGGCGGAGTGCCGAAAGGTCGAGTGTGAAGCGTCTGCGGTAAGAGCAACGGCCGAAAAGTTCGCCAGTATGCAGCAAGCCAAGCCTGCGCCTGCCGAAACATCCTTGGCATACGAACCGAAGCCGAGTAATGCTATAGCTGTAAGTTGCGAAATATGTTTCAACGGCTCCTTATATTATAAAACTGTACATATTAAACATAGTCTTGGTTTATCAATTATCGACATATCATTTAGTAAGTAATCGAATTCCATCTTAAATATATTTACAATTCACTGCTTAATGCTTGGTTTCTTTTGTTGTTTCTAGTATTCTGTTCGTTCCGCTTACAAGGGCAGGTGCAGGGAAAACGCTGGCTTCACGCTTACTGCTGGGTAGGTTTATGAATTCGAAGATCATATAAGGTGATAACGATCGATGTGTATAGTGGAGACCTTAATATTGTTTTCCCTTAATATTGTAATCTAATTGTAGTGATAGAGCACGTGCACCCCAAGCGATGCCGTTCATGACTATAATACATATGATTATATTCCTACATTCAGGGCGGGGATGAACCATCCTCAAAACGCTGCGGTTATCCAGGATTTGGTTAATAACGTCAGCACCGGCGAAGATGCCCCCAGACCCGAGGTATTAGGTAAGTCTGATCGGTAGCAAGTTTCCCTGTTAACTAATTACCTGTACAGGTACATGAGTGGATGGATCACGCTCCTCCTAGTCATCTTGACTTAATACCTAAAGTCAGGTTATCGGAAAAAGTGTTGATATACCTATGTAAATGTTATAATTATGATGTAACTGTACTACTCGCTTGGCTTATGCGTGTCCATAATTGTCTATTAAATGAAAGATGACTTGGAGAGTTAATACAGGTTTAATCCATAATTTATTAATAAAGGCTAACTCCCGGAGGAGATATTGTTATTACAAATAGGAAATGTAGAACTAATATCATATACATTGAGTGTTGCAAATGTAAAGTGTCACAATATAAAGTATGACAACATAAGGTATTACAAAATATAAAGGGTCACAACAAATGTGACAGTGGCGGTCTCTCTTCATCAAAAGTCCTATCACAGTGTTTTCACACCTCTGAGTGTGTATCACAAAGAAGAAAGCTTAGGGCTAATACGCTTTGACACTAATTAAAAACCTGGTAGAATAATTCCATACAATGTCAAAGTATTTCATATATATTTCCTCTACCATTCCTATAGAACGTTTTTGTCCTTTCCCGTGCTTTGATTTAACATGTAAGAACCCCTTATATCCTTTCTCAAGTAGTGGCTTGAATTGTAAGCTGATTTCAAATCATTATTTATATAGTCGCTACCCAGACGTATTTCCGCACTCAGCAAACCAGGGCGAGGCGAGAGCGGGCCGGGGAGATCGAGGAGAAAAACAGAAAGGCCAACCTCCGTCACCATATAACCCAGGTAAATCAATTTTGGTCGAAAGAGAATGCGCGCTCGTGCAGGCATTATTTCGTGAAGCCCCGATCCTATTAAGCATGTACTTTTCTTATAGTTGCCATCTCACAATTGAACTTACACTTATTATTAGATCTAGAGTGACCAATTAATATTGCAACCCTTGTTAATACTGAGTTGCACTATGCTATTTAAATTCCAGCAAGTAAGATCCAATGCTAAACAACTTCTTTGTGTTTGATGTTGTTGGCCAAGTATGTCTTAACTATATTATATATTTAATAACTTTGCAGAAGATACAAAGACGGCGTGTCGCACTGGACGAGCTTGTTCATCAGGAGTGGGACGAGGATAGGAGGTCGGCCATGAGGGCCGTCCTCACACCAGACTATACAAGTGATGAGGATCGCGTCCTTGGTGAACACTCCCCGCGATACCACCGCGTAATCAAAACCCTGGTGTGGGAAAGTGACGCCCTCAGATCCTCTAAAGCGCACCTAGACGACAAAGAGCACTCTGTCACCACCACACGTCAGCAGTCCGTCCGATTAGCTGTGGAGCGCTCGCCGACCTGCGACCCAGCACCAGAACGCCAACAGCCTCCTCCCGGCGCCCCAGACTGGGCAGTGAAGCCTGCGTATCGGTGTGGGGGAGGCGAGGCCTAACACCCCAGCTGCCCAGACATTATCCCCGCCAGTCAGCCATTTTGCCATAATTTGTTCAATTCGTTATAAAAACTGTTCTCCAAAGTACTTGGCACTTCTTGTTTTCACTTCGATCTCATTATTTACCCCTGCCTGCTAAGCAGGGTTGTTTAAATGTAAAACTGACTTTTTAAAAATATATCGGTACAATCTAGGTACACTGTATAGGTTACCAATATAAAGGCATTTAAAATGTTTCACATCATCACTCCATTATGATCGTAAAACCACAATTAACAAGACTAATAGGACTAGCTTGATGACATGATTTTTTCCTTGACTAGAATGTATATAATAATGAAATAGAATAGAGCACACTTTAAATTACGAGTAAAGAGTAACTTCTATCTCAAAAGATGACTATATTTGTAAATATAAATATCACATGACTCTAGCCGACTACCATGATTTAGGAATAAACTTCCAATTGGATCCTCTGTCGGTCTTTAGATATATTATAAGAAGTGCTACGTGGTAGATACAGCACGAGTGTGTGTCTGTACGCGATATAATCACGAGGCGCTAGCCGAGTGATTATATCAAGTGCAGACACACACGAGTGTTGTATCTAACATAAACCACGGGACATTCTTTGGCATTTATCATCATAACTTTTGAAATCTTCATTGAATCATCCAACAATATGGAGTGACTTGCAGTCAGGAATCTTGTGAGGATAACCCATATGTCAAATCTTTAATTTCTAGAAGGTTTCTATTTTTTATGATTTAATGGAAAGTAAAAGTGGTTCATTCCCATTACTTTTATTTTTCAATAAATCATACAAAATTGAAATCTACTAGACAAAAGATATGTGACACATGGGCTATGTTCAGAAGGTTCCTAGCAACATCTACTCGCTTACTGTTCACATTTATAATGAAAATTAAAAAACTTAGATGCAAACGTGTAAAAATATGGGCCACATCCCCTGTGGCAGCAAGGTGTACGCTATGAGATTATACCGTTCCACTTCACTGAACTCACCAATACGTGATATATTCACAGCCTAGATCCTTTGTTCTCCCCGTCAACCGTGGTTTATATAAAAGTAAAATAGCATGACAATTAGGTACAGTGTACCAGCTGTACCAGAGACCGAGTACTAGTAAACATTTCAACAATTCAATTGCAACCTGCACACGACAACCTATATATGTAAATTGTAATAGATATAGCCCAGTCGGCTGCACACCATACACGTACGTGCTGTGCACGTGCACACAAACATCGGCTCTAAATGCACCAGCTAATAATACATACAGAAAAAACAAAATTTCGAATACAACACAGTGCACGTGTATACTTATGATAGGACTAGGTCTGACACTTTACAAGACTGTACTTTGCAGATTAAACACATTTCTCCCTGCGACATGTTAGGTGTACAGTGTTGGCGACCAACTTTTTGGCCTGTGGGCCAACAGGGCCGACTATGCCAAGTATTGTCAGTCCTGAGAGAATTCTGACAGCCCTGATTTTTACTTGTTAGGATAGGCCCATTCGGTCTGGGGAATTCGAGCGGTCATTTCCAGCTGCCGTTGGTAGACCTCGCACAGCTACCGATCCGACGCCACAGACCGGCCCTAATTGCGTCTGTGGTTCATCGGATCGGTAAATGTACGAGGACTGGTTCCGCATCGCTGTCAAAACCTTGAAGACCAGGAGGTAGCTAGGTGTTGGTATGGATGCATTTCTCCCTGCGACATGTTATGTATACAGTGTTGGCAACTAACTTTTTGGCCCAGCTGCCGTTGGTAGACCTCGCACAGCTACCGATCCGACGCCACAGACCGGCCCTAATTGCGTCTGTGGTTCATCGGATCGGTAAATGTACGAGGACTGGTTCCGCATCGCTGTCAAAACCTTGAAGACCAGGAGGTAGCTAGGTGTTGGTATGGATGCATTTCTCCCTGCGACATGTTATGTATACAGTGTTGGCAACTAACTTTTTGGCCCAGCTGCCGTTGGTAGACCTCGCACAGCTACCGATCCGACGCCACAGACCGGCCCTAATTGCGTCTGTGGTTCATCGGATCGGTAAATGTACGAGGACTGGTTCCGCATCGCTGTCAAAACCTTGAAGACCAGGAGGTAGCTAGGTGTTGGTATGGATGCATTTCTCCCTGCGACATGTTAGGTGTACAGTGTTGGCGACCAACTTTTTGGCCTGTGGGCCAACAGGGCCGACTATGCCAAGTATTGTCAGTCCTGAGAGCTTTCTGACAGCCCTGATTTTTACTTGTTAGGATAGGCCCATTCAGTCTGGGGAATTCGAGCGGTCATTTCCAGCTGCCGTTGGTAGACCTCGCACAGCTCACCGACCCGACGCCACAGACCGGCCCTAATTGCGTCTGCGGTCGTCGGGGCGGGGAATGTACGAGGACTGGTTCCGCATCGCTGTCAAAACCTTGAAGACCAGGAGGTAGCTAGGTGTTGGTATTAATCCCCCTCTTGCCCCCTCCCCCTTCCCTGTCCTGCTTGCCCCCATCCCCAGACCAAAAATCCCATAAAAAAACAACAACTCAAACAAAAAAACAACAAACTATGTATAATACTATAAATTAAGAAACTAAGCTAAACTAAACTAAACTATTTACAAAATGTACAAAAAAAAACACCTTCTCTCCCCCTCTTGCCCTTGCCCCCCATTCCCTGTCCCCCTTGACCCCTGTCCCCCTTGCCCCCCCCCCCCCCCCCCCCCACATACACACACACACACACATGTGTAAGGTCTAGCCATGGAGACGAGGATTAACAAATATTGCATGGAAAGTTCAACCAACTAGGGTAACACGAGGTACTATTGCCCTGAAATTCCATTTAGATAAAGTGGTTTTACAATTATATCGTAAGAGTCCCTATTCTATAGGGGCGTTGGCATGGAACCAATTGGCCATGCACATTATATCAAGCTGAAAGTCTACAACAATTCAAACCATGGTAAAGATATGTATTGAGGAATATGTAACGTGACTCTAACACCTGAGATAGGCAGGCTTAGCATAGTCCTGCTTACTCGTTTTGTATAACTACTTGACTTTTTTCAAGTGACATAATATATTTAATTATTATAATAATATAAACCGGGATAAATTCTTAACATACACAATATCCCTTACTCATTAACATCGAGAACTTTGTTAAGAGTGTGGTTAAAAAAAACCAAAAAAATTTACTCTCTCTCGTCCGACTATCTGGTCTAGCTATTTGAGTCAGACCCTGAGTCGGACGAGAGAGAGTAAACAGAGGCAGGGCTTGGCGGTGGTGGCGGTGGTGGTGGTGGTGGTGATGGACGTGGTGAAGGTGGTGATGGTGCCTGGCCATGGGGCTGAGATGGCGGTGGCAGCTGGGGGTGGGCGGGTGGCGGCGGCGGCGGGGGCGACGGTGCTGGTACCGGGGACGGTCCCTGGGGCTGGGGCGGCGGTGGCAGCTGGGGTGGACCTGGTAGCATCAGCATGACCACCTCGGCCCCTGCGGGCGGTCGTACCACCCTAAGAGAAAAAATACAAATTTACAAAATTAACAAATATTGCCTTTGCTTTCTAAATAAGGATGTAAGCTCGTAAAGTGAAAGTTATTCATGGGAAATTTGGACGAAGATATTTACATATGCATGTCCACTGACTTTTAAGTATGCAGAGTATGTATAATAAGGGTGAGGTAGCATGGCGTTACCTTGTTACAAGGGAAAAAAGTTACAAATGAAATGAATGGATCAGAATTGATTCTAATACTAATTTATGGAATTCGAAGTTATATTTAGATAAATAATGGAGTGTTATAACTATATATTATTAGACTCACTGTATGCGTGGGGCTGGACCGCTGAGGACAAGAAACACAATCCCCGGCCCCACCTGCTGGGTGTACACAAGGCCTCTGAAAATTCAATAGTGAAGCTTAAGGTCATTTCATGTCTATCAATAGTAATCAGCTCCAGCCGAAGACGCTATCCTACAAACAGACACTATCCAACAAAACTTTGTCACTTAGAACCATATTTTATGGGATAGCGGTTGCACATGTACAAGCTGCTAAGCCACAAAATTGTTGCTAATGTAAGTGACAAAACATTAATTTTGTCACTTAGCGACTTCTTATGATGCTGAACTAGAAAGAGATGCTAAATGACAAAACATTAATTTTATCGTGTAAATTATTTAAAATGGTACTTTACAGGGGCGGATCCAGGAATTGTTTAGGGGGGGGGGGGGGGGCCAAGAATTGCAATTTTCCTAGTAGTATATGAAGGCTTAATTAGTGGACGGCGTAGCCGTCCACGGGGAGGGTATGGGAGGGGTCCCCCCTCCCATTGGGGGGGTATGGGGGGCCTCCCCCAGGAAATTTTTAAAAAGATTACCCTTCATTCATGCAATCTGAGCCATTCTGAGGTACTTTGGTAACCTTAAGGGATAATTTTTTTTCCTAATAATTATTTTAATTTGAATACCAATTTTTCAAGGGAATTGTTGTGTACATGATGATAACCCCAGGAGGATAAGGGGCCTTCCATTAAGTACGTACGCACCAAGGGGGGGTGGGGGGGGTCTGATATTTTAAGAATTTTGCGTACGTTCCTATACAAATCCAATGCCCCTAAACTCTCAGGAACTTTTGGAAAAGATAACCTATCATTCATGTAATCTGAGGCATTCTGGAGCATTTTGGACAGGGGAGGCACAAGGTCTCACTCTGCAGGGGTGGTACAGGGTCGACAGGGGCAGCAGAGGGTTGACAGGGGATCCTCAGGGCCAACAGAGGAGGCACAGGATCAGGAGGGGAACCAAAGGACTGGCAGGGGAAGCATATGTCTACCAGCCTTCACAGTTCGGCCCCCCTCCCTCTAACATATATATCCAACAGGCGCAGATTTAAGGGATGGGCATGCAGGGCACATGCCCCCCCCCCCCATTTTTTTTTGGCCAAAATATTGATTTTTTTTTAATGTAAAATTCCTAAGCCCGGAGGCCCGGGGGAAAATTTTACTATAGCACGCCCCCCTTTTGAAAATTCCTGGGTCCGCCCCTGTCCAAGGTCCACCAGCTCTGACAGGTTGGCCCCCTCCCTCTAACACATCTAAGGTCTACCAGCCCTCACAGGTCGGCCCCCCTCCCTCTAACACATAATCAAGGTCTCCCGGCCCTAACAGGTTGGTCCCCTCCCTCTAACATAAATCCAAGGTCCACCAGCCCTTACAGGTCGGCCCCCTCCCTCTAATACATAATCAAGGTCTCCCAGCCTTATAGGTCGGCCCCCTCCCTTGAACCCATCCAAGGTCTACCAGCCCTCACATGTCAGTCCCCCTCCCTCTAAGGCAAAAAAAAAATAGTTGTGCAACTTAGGTTGAAAAAATTACTTTATCTTTAGTTTTAAATACATCTTTTGGTAAAATATATGCTCTTCCCTGTCATTTAGGTCATTTCTATTGAATTTTAGTATCTTTTAGAAAAAGAATTATGAAAATAATTAGGGTAGAGCAAAAATAAAATAAGGTAGGTCGGGTTGCCTGAACACAACAATTATTTTAGATCTAACCTACCCCGGAACGGCCCCCTCCGTTTTTCTCTTCTTTTCCTTTCTCTTCCCTCTCTCCCTTTCTTTCTCTCTCTCTCTTTTTTTTTTTTTTTTTTGGGGGGGGGGGGGGGGGGCCAAGGCCCGTCTGCCCCCCCCCCCCTGGATCCGCCAATGCTTTAAGGGTCATTAAACCATGCAAGGAGGGGTAAATAAGGGGCAGGGCCACCTAGGCCGGCCATTCAGCCTGGCGGTAGCTGGGGGTGGGCATAAGACATTCTCCCCGGGCATTCTCCCACCTTCCCGTCCCTGCGTTGTCCAGGGGCGGATCAAGTTGAGGAAGGGGGGGGGGGGGGGGGGCGGGGGGTCGATTTTGCGCTAGGGGAGGTCAGGAGACTCACGGGATCTAGAGTGGACATGTCTGTAATAAGTGTCGAAAAGAGGGGGGTGCGCGCTATTGGAAGTGTTTGCTTCTTAATTACCTTTTGGACGAGTTTTAAATTTAAAAAAATGCAAAATTGGTCCCAAAAAGGCCCCCGCGCAACCCCCTCTAAAACAGCCACTGCCTCCGCCAGATCATCTCTTTGCCCAAACGGCCAACTAAAAACCATCGAAAACACAACGGGTTGCTATATATTATAGACCCTTGTTCTTGGGAAAATAGGGAACATAACTAACAAATAAAGACTTACTGTTGATGCCCGGCCGCGGGTCTATGTGCCATATTGTGTGGTAATCCAGATTCCTGAACCGTAATCCTAGACAGAAAATCAAGGTGTTTCCTTGTCTGGGGTCTGGAGCCTTCTGCGCCCCGGTTGAAATTCCGCTTATCTGTTTGTCCAAGACGTCGACTTATTCTGATATCTGACGTCATGACGTACGACGTCAGGTAGAAGCTAGCGCGATGCGAGCGTGAGAACTTAGTTAATTAGCGGAAATCAACACTCTTTATCTCACACACTTACGTTCACACGCGATAAATAGCGCAATTAAAAAACATATTATCGAAACACAATAAGGAATCAGCAAAGATACACTGGTTTTATATAATCTCTTGTTCAAAGATTATGTTCACAGACCAAAGAGCTCGAGATAAGTTAAAAGGCATAACTACTTAAACTGCCATCTTATCGACTTCATGTTACAAAATAATTGGCGGGGAATCACCATACTGGTCTGTTCTATGATAGCCGTTAGAAACGTTCGGGGTGAGAGGGGCGGACCCAGGAATTTGTAGAGGGGGGGGGGGGGCCCAAAAACATGAATGTACAGGGGGGTGGGCCCCCCCCCCCCCCCCCCAATCAAACATGATTAAACAGGGCAAGGGGGGGGGGGGGGCAAGGCCCGTCCGCCCCCCCCCCCTGGATCCGCCCCTGGACCGGGTCAGTCTACCCCCCCACCATTGACACACTCTTATTTGGGAGGGCGGTGATTTTTGGTGTCCAAAAATAGGTGGCGGTCGCCTAAAATTCAGGAGCGGTAAGTCATGACCCTAAATTATATAATGGCTGGAAGGGACCACCCCTCGCGGGGGGGGGGGGGGGGAGCCTTTATTTGTTTATAGTTACCAATCTGTGGCGGATTCAAGGGGGGGGGCGGGCCCCCCCCCCCCCCTCCCCTTGCCCTATTAAATCATGTTTAGGGGGGCCCACCTCCCCCTGTACATTCATGTTTGTGCCCCCCCCCCCCCCCCTATACGAAGTTCTGGATCCGCCCTGTCACCCCTGTAACGACCCACAGAGACCGCCTCTCAGACTGGGGCAAACTCATGGGGCAAACTGCAACACACCTCAGATTCCGTCCCAATCATCGGTTGAGACCGGGGATAACTTACGCAGTGCAACGGGGCGTGGTGGGGCGTGGCCCGGTAAGGGTTACACCGTCAGGCGGTCTCTGGGTCGGGCCCCCGGGTCGGGCCCTAGAGATTAATCCTCCATCACGCAGGGCTGTCTCGCTCCCTCCCTCCCTCCCAGTCTATCCTGACAGATAACTAGTTTTACCGGCGCAGGAGCCTTGATTTGTGAATACGTGGAGAAATGGCAATGTTTGACCCCATTGTAAGGCCCGTGGAGGAACCTACCCGTCTGAAAATCTATCACCTGCAGCATCAGGTCGGCGGTCAAATGGATAAGTCATTTCATTGACGACCTGATGTGTTTTCTCTCCGTGGGTTCGAATCCTGTAAATGCCTTGGTAAACTTGACGTATCGTCCGTCATACGGCAATAAGCCATAATTTTTAATTGTCATCGTCAGTGCTATTTTATATCAATATTATGTAATTCACGAATATGTCTTGGTAGGGAAAGCCAGTGTTTAGCACCCCGGTAATAAGCTAAGGGGATTTCCAGAGATGAAAGTGGTCCATGAGAAAAAAACCCAGTAAATTCATGCGCGAAGAATTGCATGCATAAAGGGAGGGTCGAGTACTAAAATATTATTATTTGTTTAATTCTGCGAATTTTGTATTTATCATAATTATTGCTCATTTTTGACTTTTAACATATCAATTTGTTCACAATTATGTTAAAGAATGTTTTCCTTAGAAAAAATCCAACTTTCATTTATCATTTCAAGACTTTTCTATCATCACTGTCGGAATAATTTAATGCTCCACAAGAAGAGAGACCACACGCCCAACCCCCGTTCTTCCCCCATATCACATAACCATCTGCAGCTGGTCACCAGACACCCCTGACCACAGCGCTACCCATGACGGGGATAAGACTACAATTTCAGAATGTAAAACTATAAATAAATGTTGTATAAATTTATATTTGCAATACCAATGGGACTCCCCATATGAATCCGATCCTCCACTTAAACTGTCTTTCTCCGTTTCCAATTTATCCTGGGAAGGGGGCTCTTTCAAGGTTACTACCCACTGCCAAACTACCGCCCGCCCCTTCTTTTTCTCACCGATCCCTCCTGAATTCTAGTTGACCACGTGCACCCCTTGTTACAAAGGTCCCCGTAGGTCTCCAGAAATAAAAGCAGGAGAACCATTCAAAAAATAGCGTGTATCTGAGGAAATCTTCATTCATTTTCCCTGTGTGGCTGGTGTCTGAGGGCCTCCACTGACCGTTACACACACCCCTCCCAGAGGCGGATCCAGGAGTTCAAGAAAGGGGGGGGGGGGGGGGGGGCGCCCATATTAAAAATGTCCCAGCGCCCCAGCTGGGGGCAAGAGTTTTACATTAAAAAAATCTAAATTTGGCCAAAAATAGGGGGGGCGCGGGCCCGGGGCGCACCCCCCTAAATCCGTCCCTGCCTCCTCCAGGCATCTTCTCAAGTCAAGGCCCCAGTCGCCGCTACCGCTCTATCAGTGCCTTGACCTCAAGGGCGCCCAATCTGGGGGAGATAGGGAAACCTGAGAAGGGTGTTCTGATTACAGGGAAATAAATTAAATATTCATGAGGTCCCCCAGTTTTGGAGCCTTTGAGACCAGGGCCTACTGATCGCGGGAGCGGCTGGGGGACTGGTGTGCGAGGATGCCTCCAGGCGGCCCTTTGATAAGCCATAAACCACGGGTGGTATGTCTCAGGGTCAGGGTTGACCACGTGCACCCCTTGTTTGTCAGGGAAGACTCACATAACCGCCCCCCCCCCAAAAAAAAAAAAAAAAAACTGGTTGACCGTTGACGGTTCTGTACATGTCAGTACCAGGAAATATGCCTAAATACCCCAAACTGCTTAATATAATCATCCTCGGTATGCAGAAGGTTTAATTCAGTTTGGCAGGTATCCAAGTCTATCAATACTAGACTTTAAGGGCCGTCCATAAATGATGTCACACACTAGGGGGTGGTTGGGAGGGTGAAAAGTGTGACACTGCCTGAAACAGGCCTTATTTTCATGTTTAGATCAGAGAATTTAGCGTGACCGGGGGGTGGGTGGGTCCTACAAATACCCTGAAAAAGTGTGACATCATTTATGCACGGCCCCTTATCTCTTGATGGCTCTTGGTTGATATGTTTAAATCCATACAGTCAATTACAGTGAACACTAATCTATAAGTTATGATCTGATCACGATGGGGGAATCACTCGACCCATTTCATATATATATTTAACCGCATAGTTAAGCCCCGTTCATACCGGTTTCTGCTTGGATGGTCCCTAGCCCGGGTAAGTTAAGCAACATTGAGACCGGTTGGTATTTGGATGGTGGCCTGCCCGTGTTCGAATCCCCATTTGAGTACATTTTTTTCGTTCATGGTCGTCCTTGTTTCAATTTATACCACCAGGTGTCGCTGGAGGAAAGATCAGTCTACACTATCACTCTGCCACCTCGACGCTCGCTAACTGCGAATCATGGTTGTCGATTCTGGCGCGGAGGGGTTATTCGCCGCAGATTGTCTACACTATACTAGAAGTAGGACGCCGTGTATTGCATCAGTCCTGTGGTTCTGATATAAAAGGCCTCTATCGGCCCAATCCGTCCGGTGAGCCGTGACGCTCGGCGACTAATGAATTATTCGAGCCCCTCGTGGGTTCGACCCCCACTAGATTCGTTAGGCCCGGCCTAACAAAACGATTGTCCTTCCCCAGCGTCAACATGACACTCACCACTTTTGTGAGTTTTTACTATAATATGTATTGAAACCAGATATATATATACGTTGATAAGTTTGAGACATAAATCTGTACGATTCAAAACATGTCAATAGAGAGTTTTTGCAAACCACACGTATCTCATTCCCCCGATCCCGAAACGGATCTTGGGGCTATAGATGAATGGTCCCCATGGATAATGTTATTAATAAGGGAAACAATATTATTTATTTGAATACTGCCTTTATCAAATATGTCAGAAATGTAACTTATTTTAGAGTAATGAGTTATGATATAAATCTGAAAAGAAAGGGCTCGGTCAGGTTGATTTTGTGTTTGTATATTTTGATAAATATAAATGTGTCTGAGTGCAGACCTGACTGGCCCTTGGTCATGGTCTGCTGCTCCCAGCTGTGGGCCGTCTGATCAGGGACACACAGGAACACGGATCTCCTACCCATTACTTACCAGTAGATAATGTCTCAAATAAGAAGAAAACTAATCTCATATTTATTTGTAATGAACATGTCTATATTCATGATGGGTGCAAGAAAGTTGATTAAGAAACTAACATAAAGGATTCATTGGAAAAGTACATTCATATGATAGGGGAGGCCTCAGCACTGGCCCTGCTGACCACAGTGCCCCTACGGATGTAACTCTGCTCCCCCCCCCCCCCCTCGCAGACCCTCATACACTGTTTGCCTGTGTGTCCCTGACCAGTGAGAACACAGGTGGGAGCAGCAGACCGTGACCCAGGGTTAGTCAGGTCTACCCTCACTGACTAAATCATCTTTAATCAAAATATACATACACAGCTTCAACTTGTGATACTGCTATTTATTTTCAGATTTACCTATGAAAAAATCCTTATTAATGAAATCCACATTTCTGATGGATAAGATTGCAGGAAAATGTAATTCATAATCATTTTCACTTTAACTGTCATTTTACATAGGGGCTATTCATCTAGAACCCAGCAGATCCGTATAGGGAACGGGGACTGAGATCGGGGTGTGTTGCAAAAACTCTCTAATATCCCCCCCCCCCCCCGCTTTCCTCCATTAATTACACTTACAGAATGTTGGCATTTCTGTAATCATGTAGCCTACATGTGTCGCTGGCCGGGGGGGGGGGGGGGGGGTCCCAAAACTGCCAAGATTTGTGTGTAGATTGAAATTGACAGGAATCAATTTGGTTTAATGAATAATTCTATATATCGCATATCCCATAGGGAAAAGTTGCTTGATATCGTTCAATAAGAAACTGATGTTACCGGTGCCACAGGGCTATGCTTTAGTCATTGATACCATTTCTAAGCATTTCTTATTTTAGATTTTCAGCCTGATAAGGAGAGCTCTTTGTCTGCGGATGGTTCCGTACAACACCTCTGATATCATTTCTAAACATTTTTCACGTGATACTTAAATTCCCAGCCTGATAAGGTAAACTCTTTGTCTGCGGATGGCTCCATACAGCACCTCCGCACAGGGATTGATGTTACTTGTGTCGTTGATAGGGCTACTTCTAAACCATTTATATCATACTAGAGCAGCCTTGTTATATGTGATATAAGTTTCTCAGCGTGTTAAAGAGAATTGGTTACGGTTATTATGTAGCACCCCCGCATAAGGGCTGTCAACACCTGTGACGTTGATAGGGCTGTGTGTTAATCTTGACAACTTGTTTTTTATTACCCGATTATGCTAACCAGGATACCTCTCGAACTGGCCTTAAGTGAAGGAAAGGAGAAGAATCAGTCTTGTTCTTTCTCTTTTCTGACAAATATGGTTTGGGGTGGAGGACTCCCCCTAAATCTTATAATTAGACAAATTGAGTCTAAAGATCTGTTCAAAACGCACATAGGACAAATGCTGACAAACGGTATGATCAGTTATTTATGTATATATCTCCATTGTTTTCCTGTATACCGCCGCAATGTAAAAACCAACACGCTGGGCGGGGCCGGAAACAAGTGGCTTAAACTGAAACTCATCCAGCTAAATAAACACGTTTAAAAAAAAAAATCGCTAGTTAGGGTACCTGGGGTACCTGGGTACCGGGGTAGCATACCTTTGGATACAGGTTGTCAGATTAGAGGTAGGTGCATTAATGGAATTAACACGTTGAAGCTGGAAAGGGGGATTGTTTTGTTAAAGCCGCACCTACTGCAATGCAATAGTGTGAAACTCTACTATGTGGTAGGAAGGTGTGTATAATACTATTCCTGCAGGAGGGCCTGTAACATGAACGCACATCAAAGCATAAATTGGTGGGGTAGAACTTCCACGCCCGTTGTAAAAGTTTAGGATAGTCGTTTTAAACCGAGCGAGAGTATAATGATAGTTTGCTGTTGGAGGGTTAGGAGTGGAGTAAGAGTTAGACTCCTTGACACGTTTTAGAGGAAGTGGTTTCAGACAAGCCCGAGCCTGTCGAATGTATGAGTTCAAATTCTTCCCGTGTATGAGACTCAATATCCATTAGAGCCCAACTAAAACTGGTCAAGATGTCCCGTGGGACCTCCCCAGCATTAAGAGACCAGAAAAAGTATAGGTTACCAATGAAATAAAACAACCAAAGCCTTTTAAAAAGTTTATTTTTGAATTTGACTTTATCCTCCTGTATTCTTAAAAAAAAAAACAGGAAAACAATTCCATTCCAAAATTGCCCAATATTTTGGATTTTTTATCACTTTGTATTGATTATAAACAGGCACATTTAATAAAGGACCTCTATGCCTTTTTGTAAACAAATTCATATTATCTCTCAATTCATTACAATTTGCCAATGTATATGCATATTGTAACAAATGACATCTTCACCTATGGACCAATCTGTAAATTGTACAGTCTCTGTGTATAGTGTCCGTAGAATCTTTCTGGTCAAAAGGTAGAAAATGTTGATTTTTAACTATATATAAACCCTGATTTGCTGTAACTTGCTATTTACATAGTGCAGGCCTTGGTCGTAAATAAAATCAGCATACTCTAATACTGGCAATATTGTTGTTATATATCTGGTTCTAGCTGCGAAAAATGTCAAGGAATTCCTAATTTTTTTGAAATAATTTAGTTTCAGTTGAACATTCCTATTCAGTATCGCCAAATGATGTGAAAAATTCAGTGCTTTATCTAGAATTACTCCTAAGTATTCATATTGATCTATCCACTCTAGAGGAGATCCATTGATTAAGAATTGCTGTAAGCTATTAGGATTATTATCTATCACTGAGGTTCTCAGGCATTGGGATTTCTCGACATTTATCGTCAGTAAATTATTGTTACACCATTGAGACACATTAGCCAGATCATGCTGAAATTGTACTAAGTCTGTATGATAATTCACTGTGTCATGAGGGTACAACTGAATTCCACAGTTAACAGTATTTGGTATATCATTAATGTAAATAGAGAAGAGGATTGGACCCAATATCACAGGAAGAACTGAGCCTCGTGTCGTTTTCGCTATTTGCTGCGCAACAGCACATTATGTAAGTCGGGCACAGTTAGTGCAATCAGTCTGTGCGTCTCTTGTTTAGTTTATTCACAATCTGCTTGTGATAACTGGTGCATAGCAGAGCGCAGTAAGACTTTGTACAGCCTCTACGCTCACGCTCTCAACTCCCCTTTGATATTTTGCTGGCGTCGCGCGACAGCACGTGCGCAACAAGTATCCTGTTGTATCCTGACCCCCAGCCTGCGGGAAAGCCATTTTGTGCGCAAGTACTTTCCCGCATACTGTCCCCCCTCGAGCAAAAGGTATATGGCGGCCAATGAACACAGCCATACCAGTCACAGCCACTGGCACAGGAGATGCACCGTGGAGTTGCGCGCCAGTGTAAAAGGATATTCACGGTGTTACTGTGCTGCAATTGTGCTAGGCAGTGCATCAATGTAATCGTGCAAAGTTCGAGTTAAATCCCCTATGTCTGCCATGCGTCGCCGTGTGTCCGCTGTGTGTCCGTACCATTAAACCGTGTACATCAACCGTGTAAATCAAATACTCCCACAGAATACAACCACATACAGCAAGCCGTATTAGAAATAGGCATCCCTACGACGGACACAACCTTGATAGTTTGCGCAGACTTTTCGATAGACTAGGCTAAGTCAAGGCCTGGGCACATTCTGTTGGGTAGGGGTCAGTTCGTGCATGTGTCATGGGCTTAAAACTAAAATGTTTGCAATTCTATTTTCTACCGGCAATCCGTCGGGTTTGTAATCATATTCATGATATGTTTAAATTTAAGAAATCAACTGTGTAATCTCAAGTGCCAGTTACCAACAAGGAAGCGTTCGTATCTTCTTACTTGGAAATGACGTTCATACTAAAATTTAGCATGAACTAAATTTTTAGATCATGTTTTGTTTGTCCGTTTCCGACATTTATGTTTTTTAATGACAAGGTGAATCATTACGAAAAAAGCCTACTACTCATTTTAACCATACAATACACGTGTATTTCACAACAACCCTACAATACTCTTGTATTTCATAAGTTAATTCAGTGTAGTGCAATTACTGTTAATGCCCGATGTTTTTTTATTTCTCATTATAAATATATCTTGTTTATGTGACCAACTTGTCGTTATATGGCATCCTTCAGATAAATATATACCTCAGACTTGCTAGTCCCCGTTATGTACAAGTACAGTCACTTTGATTTTTCGTGTTTAGTTTAAATGGTATGGTTCTTTATAGAGATTTCTAGTTTCTCATTTAATTCCCAGTACTCTCTGCAAACAAGACCGGCTACGTTTCTACATAGGAAATCGTGCTTATCTTTTTTCCTGGTTATCTAATTATAAACCGAACCGTCTCCCTTTTATGAGTCCAGACCCAACAACAACCTCAAACAATCTCAAACAAAGTCATTTTTTCCACATTTAAATTTTTTATTGAAACTAACACATTGTCCATAAACGGTACAACTTCGGTGTTGTACAAGCACTCCTTTTATAACTTATCGAAGTTTACATAAATTAAGTAAACAGTAGGTACATATATACAAGCAATTATAGTTTATTATACATATAGATCATAAATCCTAGTCTGCAAACTATCCGCATCTAGCGTCGTGCATTCGAATTCGCTCCCTCCTTCTTCATGTAATGATGTTTACATAAATTAAGTAAACAGTAGGTAATTATATACAATCTGTTATAGTTTATTGTGCATATTATAAATCGTAGTCTGCAAAATCTCCGCATCTAGCGTCGTGCATTCGCTCCCTAGGCCTCCTTCTTCATGTAATGTCTAGGCATCTCAGGTAGCGGTTCTGGAATACAAACAACATATAGCAGTCACTCATTTAATCATCAACATCCCTATATGAAAGCACAATAATTATCTAGACAAATACTTAAACCACCTAAGGTGGTCGATCTTAGCACTAGCCCGCTAGTACCGTTACTAGTGCAAATCAGGTCGGACTAGTGCATTTTTTGAACAGCTAGCCCGATGGGCTAGTGTGGTATTATCATATTATACGGTAAAACTCTAAAAATAAAATCAAACAACTTTAAATATTATACTCGGTCTTTTTTAAGACACAGAAAACTATAGGTACTAGTGCACTACTACCCGGTCTAGTGCACATTTTCAACCACTAGCCCAGTGGACTAGTGCAGAAAAAAGCTAAGATCTATCCCTGCCTGAGTCTGGTCCTTCGTGTATATTAGTTCCAAATCATGAACATTCCCTTAAGGACATTGGAATCTAAAGGTTATCTACCACCCCCCACCCCCCCCCCCCCCCCCCCCGTGTTGGTGGTTAGGAAAGATCAAATCGAGGGAATTGAACATACACTTAACTTACCTATTCATTTGCACACTTGTCACATAGAATCTCCGACGCCATGATCTGCGCTGGCTCATACTGCCCACACGCTGGGTGGAATACTGCTTGGCAGTAGATGCACATCAGGTAAACTCTGTAAAGGCAATGTGGGTTGGTCTATATAACAGAACCAGTTTTCATTTGCAACTAGGGTTTATGTCGAATATTGTATAATTACGTTTAGAAATATTAATACCAAAATGGAAGAAGTTCTTCCCTTACACTTGATATTAGAATATTGTTGGCGTTTCAAATGTCGTAAAAACAATAATAACAGTAATACATACCTATATTTGGTGTCGAAGAATATACCACGCGGAGCAATCACACTCGTGTCTTCGTCGAAGGCATCCATGTCGATGTCCCGCTCATTTGTCAGGTAGTCTCGGTCTACCTAAAGGAATGAATAGAATATAAGTATTGAGTAAAACCGCAGGCACTAGTGGCACAGTATCCATTTATCCCATCTTTTTTTAGTCAAGTTAGTTGCAGATTATCCAACAGGCGCTAATTCCTCCTCCAAGCCACACATAATTTTTGCTTGGACCCACGCGGTCATCATCAAGACTGTTATAACTAATTTTCTTAACTGGCTATAAAATTCAACATTTACCTTTGAGGGTTGCTCCCCACAGAGGCAGCACTCCCAGTCAGAATGGCTGTGCACACTACCATTCCCTGGGCTGCAGCCGAAGAGATCCGCACTGCAATAAAGATGGTACAAATTTAGTGGGGTTAATTCTCAACTCATCTCATGTCGACGCCTAGGAATAAGTTGTGTATTTTATAATAGTGACAATAAAAATTTAACCAATTCAATAAATAAAAGAAAGTTCCTCGTGAAGCTTGCGTTGTCCAACGGTGTCAGCCCAGGTGACACATTCTCGTCTCGAGTCGGAGCCTCAACCATTCTTAGTCGTCGTCTCGACTTTAAAGGGGCCGTCGGCGTCTCCGGCGTCCTCGGCCGCTTTGGGGTCTCGGTGTATGGTCTGAAACAAGAGTAACAGCATTTCAATAAAATGTAGATCTACGCTCAATAGGCAAATCACCGATACTCTGCTTAATATCGCAGTCATGAATGGCAATGCTAATAATTAATCGAAGTCACTCCTCTCTTAACAAGCTAAGACAGATATTATACTTATAGGTCTCGGAAAGGGCAAGCCTCGGCCCATGTTTGCTTAGTGGGCCATCTTGTAAACATCGATCAGCTGTTCCGTTCAGCTGTGACCTAGAGACTGTACTTTACACAGAACGTGACTTTTCCCTAATCCCAAAAATCAAAGGAGTTATTTAAAGTCTGCAACATCTTTTATAATCAATCGTATCCAGTTCCCATTTACTCACCTGACTCCTGGTGTAGAGGATTTGTGGTTTAAAGCCATGTCTGGATGTTCGCACTGATAGTCGAATGTAATGCTCTTTTGCTCGTCCGCGCCGGTCGTGTTAGTCAGGAATTAATTAGGTCAACCGTGGGCGGAGTCTTATATAACCACGCGCCTACCGACCTGGGTCAACGGAAGGCGCCGCTCAAAAAAAAAGTTCTGATCGTAAATTTTGGATACTGCAACTTATCAATCGTTTTAGCTACAATATTTATGATGTTATTTATACAAATCACCTTTTCAAGTACCTAGCTACACGTATTGTCTAGGCATGAAGTAGCCTTTTTCAAATCAACGCGTACTCCTTTCTCCCTATCTTTTTTAATATTCTAAACAAGAATTAATGCGCCCAACTGCGATTGATTCCCCGCCAATGAATCTTATATTTCCACCAAGTCCACTCATTAGCCCCGGGTCGAAATGAAATACATGTTTACTGTAAGTTCCTCTACATCAGTTCTGGGTGGAAAAGAAGAAAACGCAACCCAACATATGCAATAAAAAAAAAAACACGGTACCTACGGTGCACTCTCTGGTGCTCAGTGTATCGTACAGTTACCATACGATTGCATGAATAATTCAATCTTAAAAAAGAACTCCAGTAGAAGGCACGGCTCAGTTGTACATTTATTACATATTAGGGACCCACTCAAGTTTCAGTTCCCAATTTACAAGTTGGAGTGGTCGAGGTAATTATGTTATGTTCAAGGAGACTTTACGAAGAAGATGTATTTGTGTCCAGGTCATATGTAAGTGTCACCAGTATACCTGGCTCACCCGCTGCAACCGTAACCAAGTTGTAGCACAGAATCTGTTGCTTTAGCAGTCTTCTTAAGAGGAAGTTTGTCACAGGATTCACTTTGACTGAGGTTTCCAGTGTCGATTCTCGGTCTGTTCTGCTGTCTATGACATTAATGTCCGTACTAAGTGTGTAGTCTCCTCCTAGGAACGAGTCGCATTCTATGTTAAGAAAAAGATCACCCTCTGTGATAAACACGTAGTCGGTGCAATGTCCCGGGAACGTAGCAAGTTGAATCCACACATTTTGGGTGCCTGACACGAGCAGGTAAACCTTAAAGTTATCTTGCTTACATATGCCAATTAATCTTGCAAAACCCCAAATCATGATGGCCAGTGCCAATGGAGAGACGACTACCGTAAGCAAGTAGAATTGGATTCGAATAAAGGTGTTGCTATTTTCACACAGACTCTCTTGTTCCTGTTCTTCTATTGCAGCTCTTGGTCCTACGGTAGTTCCATATTGGTTCAGCATGGACTCCAATCTGTCGTGGTAAGGCATTGGGGTCATTAAAGGTAATGTTTCTCTGTTGTTAGGTCTTCCATCGTCGTTTACAACCCCTTTTCGTGCTGACCTGGTGTCGTCGACATTGGTTATGTCTCTCAACTGCTCCATGAACCGGCTGCCTCGCAGGGGCTTAATATTTCGAGCTCCACTCAGGTCACCTTCCAGCAAGAGCAGCACCAATGGGCCGTAGATGTAGACTAGAAATAAAGACAACCAAAGGGGGGAAATCAATTAATGTCAAATAACAGTACACCGATCTAAGGGGCATTGTTTAACTTTATACAAACTCAAATTGCCTCAGTACATTACGACCGATAAAGGTAAACAAAGTTAGGGGGTTCACTTTCATTATGTCCTTTAAATATGTTATCGTTCTACCATTTGTAATGCATTAGTCCAGCTCACCTGAAAAGAGTTTCATCTTAAGTTTGTCCCGCACTCTGTGGGTCGGCAAGGAATCCAATCACGATACCTGGTTGGAATGTCACTGTCTTTCTAGATCTGTTGTAGGCAGTGGGTTATATATAGTGCTCACTTTGGGATAATGTTCGGTAGATTCAACGGCGCATATATATATATATGAACCACCGGTCGGCGCGCAGCGACACCTTTGTTTGGCACATTTCTCTCACCCATGTGTGGCTTGTGAACTGTTGTCCATCAGCCACTGAGAAATCCCCGTGAATGCTGCGTTCGCAGTTTGGAATTTCCCACCGCTCCAACAAGGGACCTAGGTCGCCCTGGTCCAGCATTCTCGGTTGGTAGCAACTGCCGACCTCAACACCAAGCCTAGAACTTACCTGTCCGCGTCCGCATATGACGTATAAGACTATCTAACTATTACCTTATTTGCAGAGTTACTAGATCATCAGCATTATGTTAGGGCTCGCAAGCCTTTCTAATGAGCAGCTACGCGCCTACAAAGCCATGAATAGGGGTACCCACAAATGGTGTTGGTCCTGCTCGCAAGCCATACCTAGTACTGGGTACTACAAAGAACACGCAGGCAGCAAATGTTTCATTCGAAAGAAAAAAGAAGGCAGCAAAAGTAAGTTGTGTAAACGTTTGATTATAAGTTGTTGTTTTTTTAATATCTGAAGGGGCGTATAAATGCCGTGTGTTGCTACTCTTTTTTTTTTCTCGTCTGTTCTAGTGTTGTACTTATAAAGGTACATTTTTTTCACAGGATCTGTGGATGCTCCTCCATATCAACACATCCCGAATGAAACTGCATCGTTTGGATCTGACAGTAATGACGACCAGTCCACTGCTACCTACCCTACCTTGGCGGAATCGAGTAACGAGAAAACTGTTTCTGCGGGGCCCCCTGGACAGGTAGCTTCACGGAAAAGATCCCATGCCATCATGTCCGGCAAGGGAGTTCGCCCAACCGAGGTTTTATCTGTAGTTCCCACTCAAGCGAGAGCTGTTTCTGAGGAACCCGGGGGACAAGAAGCGTCAAGGAAAAGATCCAACACCACCATGTCCGGAAAGCCAATTCGCCCGGCAGAGGATGTACCCACCCAAGCTACGGGGTCTTCTGCACCACGTGCACCGGCCGTACATCAAGTCCCCCCCCCCTGAATAGATCTTCATCGTCCAAGGTTGATTTATCGTCCCTGGACCAGGTGGTAATCGCTCAACTCAACGACACAGGCGAGGTATGTCCGCGCGAACGGACAGTGGTTGGTTGACATGGTAAAGAAATTCAAAGTATCATTACATGGACTGTGTTTTTCATTTTGCAGTGGCAGATTGCTAACTTCACGAGTGACACGGCCCTCACGACATTACTTGCGTTTGTATGTGAAGTACTGTCCCTAGGTGGAAAGGAAGAATATGCACGTGTCATTCGTAATGTTTTTCCTACCACCATGTACAAGGTATACAAGTGGCTGGGAGTAGGAGAAAGTTCGTTCCAAGAGACTACTATTTGCTCCAAGTGTTACACCTTTTGTCACGATTTTCGCCAGGTGCTGTACACAGGCCCAAATGGCACTCAGAGAATCCGGCGATGCTCAGTGAAGGTTTTCAATGAAGATAAACCATGTGGCACAGAACTCTTCAAACGAGTCAAGGTAGGTGGGAAACTCCAATATGTGGGTATTGTCACCTACTGCTACAAACCCTTGGCTTGCAGTCTTGAAGAAATGCTTCAATGCCCGGGATTCAAAGGAAATGTAAGCAGTGGAGACACAGGAAAGTTCCAGAAGGATTCTACTGTGACATTTATGATGGGACTGTATGGCAAAGGTTTGTAGATTACGGGTTTTTAGGGGATAATGACAATTTGGTTCTGCAGATTAATGTTGATTGGTTCCAACCATTCTCTAGGAAGAGCTCCTGTTCTGTTGGCGGTATTTATCTAACGGTTCTTAATTTACCCAGGGAAGAGCGCTACAAAATCGAGAACGTCATACTATTTGGCATGATTCCCAACCTCCCAAAGGAACCTGCGGACCTATCGACGTTTTTGCAGCCTCTGGTGGATGAACTGAAGGTGTTTTGGAGACGCGGAATGGTCTTAAGATCATCTGAATGGCCCCTGGGCAAACGCGTGAAGATTGCACTGATGAACGTGGCCGCAGACTTGCCCGCTGCCAGAAACGTATGTGGGTTTCTGTCGCACGCAGCCAATATGGGATGCTCCAAGTGTCGGAAGAATTTCAAGGGCAAACCCAAGCGAAACTATTCTGGTTTTGAAATGCATTTATGGCCGATGCGCACGTGGGGCCGTCATAGGAAGCAAATTGAGAACATCAGAGCGGCCGGTACACGCAAGGAGAGGAAGACTCTGGAGAAGAAATATGGAGTTCGCTACACCCCGTTCCTGGAACTGTCCTACTTCAATCCCATCGAGTAAGTTAACATTAAAATGATCCTCGTAACCTACATAAAACCTACACTTTCATGACTTATTACGTTAACCGAATATTTTGAGCCATTAGTGCATTTGTATTCCCTCCTGCCCCACGGGGGTCCAGGTGAAATTTTCCAATAGCACGCCCAATTTTTTTCAAAATCCTGAATCCGCCCCTGCAGCTGGTTGTAGTGGTGGCATTGGCCTGTATATGTGGCCGGTTGTTTTGCACCATCGTCTGCTAATAGCGTCCCTATCCTGTTACTGTATTTACAGATTCCTCTCCATCGATGTGATGCACATGTACAACGTCCTACTTGGTGAGTCTTCAAAGAACAATCATTTCATATAGGCTTAAGTTTGCTATTGAGGAATTCGACTGCCTTTATTTTAATTAGAACACTCTACTCAGCGTTTACTAGACTATATAATGCCCAAATGTTTTGCTCTATCTATTTCAGGTACAGCCAAGAAAACCTGGAAAATGTGGGAAAAGCTTGGAGCACTGACCAAAAAGAAGATACTCATTATTGATGAACGCCTGGAAAAGTTCAAGAAAGGACTACCAGATGACCTGGTCGTAACGAACATAAAATCCAATGCTGGTACGTGGACGGCCAAAGAGTGGAAAAACTGGGTTACCGTCTCTTCCGGATATTGTCTCCAAGGTCTCTTGGCAAAGAAACACCTGAAAACATGGCAGCGGTTCGTTATGGCCTCTAGAATATTATGTCAGCCGTGCATAGCAGACCAGGAGATTGATATAGCACATAAACACTATCTCCAGTACTGCCAAGAGACCCAGGTACAGTTTGGGAAGGAGGTGGTTACACCCAACATGCACCTTCATTGTCATCTGAAGGACTGTCTGCGTGAGTACGGGCCTGCGCCCAGTACATGGCTTTTCAGTTATGAAAGGTACAATGGTTTTGTAGGAGACCTCCAAACCAACAAACGTCGAATTCACAAACAGTTTATGAAGAGATTTCTTCTCACAAAGACCGTTAATCATATGCGAAGTGAAATGCCGCCCGAGTACAAGAAGGAATTATTACCTCTCTGCCACAAGATACAGACCTCAATTCCCACCGTCATCGATACAATGCAAGTCCCGGAATCAGAGGTGGCAGAGTGCCAACTCCTCTGGAGTAAGATGGACGGCTTTGAGACCACCGAGACAGGAAAGACAAAAGGGCTGGATGCAGACGATTACGCTCTCCTCCTACAAGCTTACGGGAAAATGTTCCCCACTGAACCCCAACTGCTTGAAACACACACTCCGAAACATGTAATACTTACAGCACAGTACAGTGCGGTCCAAATAGCTATGTCAGCACGATGTCCGGTCGAAAGGTCAAGTTCTGTTGGTTCATGGCCAACTGGTACGTAGATGGAGGTGGCAAATGCGAAGAGCGACCCTGTGTTATCAGGTACTTCATGAGACATGCCATGACGTGTAATGTGACTGGCCTGAGGAGAGAACACTTCTTTGCCGTGGTGAAGTGGTTCAGTGAGGCTAGAGATCCAAACCCCTTCATTCGTCCGTTAACCATCTGGAGACACTCAAAGTATGAGGAACCCACTTGGGCGTGCTTCCTGCCAGTCATGCGAATCACTGGTCGCTTCTGAGCTGTTAACGAGGGCAAGAATATGGTTGTTTGTACGATTTTGCGTTCTGTTTTTGTCTGAAGCATATACAATCGACTGATGTAAGTGTACAGTTGAATCACTTTCTCAACCACACATGAAACAGGCAAGCAGTTGGACTCATGAAGCATTATAAGCGTCATACATAAATTGCAGCCATTCTTCACCCCACCCGCTGACCTCCGCACTTACTATATGTCTAAGTAGTCGGGCAGGGGTCTCCGCTATAGGCGGGGGTGCTCTCAAGGGCCTATCCTTGAAAGCCCCGACCTGCTACTTTTGTAGTGGCAAGGGAATCCTCTCACTCTGTCACATCTTAACCCACCTCAAATGCAAATATCACGCAGCTATCGATCTCAGCTATCGCAACCATGGAGTGTCCTCATAAGGTTTTTTTGTGTGTGTGTTTTGTTTCTATCTGATATAATATTTTATATAACGGAACATTTCGTAGACATTAATAACTAGTGGACAGTATCGGTCCCCTCCCATCCCTTACTTGTCGTTTCTAGTTTGCCACCCGTAGCTTTAGCCATACACCTTCTTCTGTAAACACACCTGCCCGTGCAGTCGTGGTTATAAGTTATGTAATAGATTCTTGCGCGTAAAGTTATGCAATAGGTTAGTTGGTTGATCCGACACCTGCACTAAAGTCTTGTAAAGTTTATTGTACTTATATAAAGAGTAGTAAAGGCTTTGCAGGTACTAGGTATGAAGGGTCAGATATATATACAAACCAAATTTACATACTCAGATTTGGGAAAACTATAAAAAAAAAGAAAAAAAAATAGAAATTTGATATTATGATACCTAGTAAAGATTAGATTTATTCCCATATATAACAGCCTCATAACCCAGGGTAACGGCGATGTTAATTCAGTTAGGAGAATCGCAAATGACTTTATTCCAGACCCACAGACCGAAAAAACCCAACAATACTGCTATGTAAACAGAACGCAATTTCTACAGATTAAAAATAATTTATTGTAGGGCAATCACAGGGACAATTCTAGCACCAACTATATATATTTCAACCCGCAAGAGGTTTGTCGCGCATCAAGAAATTTTTTTTAAAAAACACGGCCGTCAGTTGTAGACCAGCTGCTAACCCTAGAGTACAATAAATCCACCATAGACCGTTAAAATGTTACATACATTAATAAACCCGTCAGGCAGAATATCTGCTAGGACTCCATGTGGTCCATTAGGCTTAAACAGGTTAAACTCATAGAAAATTCCAGTATTATCAAGTACAAAATCACGTTGAAACAAATCAGGCAACAAATAGATAATACCGACTCCAGTATATCAGTGAGTTAAAAGTACTAGTGTCTTATAAGTTGTGCGTTATCCAATTGCAAGTTCCGTCCTAGTGTTCAAGCCAATATATCTTCATATACCAACATTATCCTTAGAAGATTCAATATAGACAATTGCAGGTTGCAGAAGGCTTTGACGGTGTACGTGGCCCTTAAGCTTGTTGGTGTGTCGTGCAGAGGGGGTACGATTTGAGTCCAGACATGGACACTATAGCTAGTCTCTGGATGTGCAGCCACACTTTAATTGTTGTCAACGCATTCATTGCACGAAGGTAGTATTTAAACCCGTCAGACCATCAGACTGGTTAAGTCAGCCACAGGTCAGCCGCATCTTCAGGTCCACGTCCCAGGGACTGTCCAGTCAGGAATGAAGCTGTGTGTAGTGGCATGGCTGGGCACTAGAAGATGAGTGAGCTGGAAATGTTTGCCTCTGGAAAGCCACAGCAGTCTGGTGGGGTGGAGGGCTGACACTACTGGAAATGGAATTAGTAACACAATTTAAGAAACATGAAGATGTGATACTATCGGCGCGGGTTACATCAACCAAAGCACAGTGTTACTGAAATTGTAGATGTCGTTCTAAAATGTCTAACAGGATTTGAAATGCTAAGCCCCGCCCACAGTTCATGCGCACACAATTTTACTTATCTCATGGGAATCACAGTGCACGTGTGCAGTTTTAACCTATAACCTGCCGGCTAGTGGCGCGACTCTCACAAACCAAGAATACATAATATTCTGTGCCTGATCGACCTTACTTTTTCACTAACTAGTAGTAACTGTTCTGACATATTACTGTCAAGTGAAAATGTAATCAAATGTATATTTGGATTAACCACATGTATGTGAATGTAAATATTAAAGTTGAAGATTAGAAGTTTCCTACTTAGTTTTAAGTACTTCAATTCATTGCGGTCTAATTTTCAATGATGAGAATTCTATCCAAATTATTAATCAAAACCAGACCTGTACCGATTAATTATTAACCAGTATCAATAAATCTTTATTAAAAAAACAAAAATTTAAACAGAACAAAACCGATCCAATAAAATACGAAGGAAGGAGATTTTTTTCCTGACAAGTTTATTCATCTATATTTATATGTAACAGACTTTGTTTCAAAATGCAAACACAATTACAGCAGCATTTAGGCTTCTTATTTCGTAAATTAAAGTTTACCATAGTTAAACCATAACATTAATATTATGCCAGTGCTCTTTTTTTTCGGTATCAAACGCAAGAGTCTATGTCGGTTATATAGTCCAGTTTTTGAGCTCTCATCAACTGCCTCGTCATGGGGTTGGTACCCGTGTTGTCTTGGAGGCATAGTGCAGCTGTAGAAAGTCTGTGGCGAAACAAATTATTTAAGCGGATGCGCTCGGTCAGAGGAATTCCAAAATCAGTGGGCAGCTCGAGAGACAAGGGCTGACTTTCTCCAGCGAAACAAATTATCACTGGGCCTGACCAAGCTACCATAATTCGTCGGGAGAGGAGACCTGGTCGTTGGAGCAGCATCTTGGGGCTCACCACCCTGTCGATGACGTGGATGTCAGCCAGAATGGGGGCTAGCGGTACAGTGATGGACTCCCAACGACAGCAGATCCTTAAGCAGAACTCCACGGGAGCAGACTGTCGACTACCGCACAGGAGACTGCAGACCGACTTGACAAGTTTGGAACAGCTTCTACAAAATTGCCACCCGAGCCACGCGGTCAAGGCCATGACCAACAACTCATTAGGGCAAGTAGTAGTCTCGATGGGGTTGGTAGGGAATGGTTTCGCTGTATGCCGGGAACGCTCTGCACGCCAGGTGTCCAGACTAGTATTGAGAAGCGTGTCCATGTTTATGTTGACTGGGGTTGTGTCTGAGACCAGTGTAAGGAGGCTTATTTGTACCCCTTGACTGCCGGGCGACCCCACCTGTAAGACCTGGGTAAGGGGCTTCATCCAGTGACCAAGGACAACTGGCTTTGGGGCGCTAGTCACTTTCTCTGCGTTGGCTTCTCCGGCAAAGGTTTCAAGACGTGAGCACTCTCAGCTGTAGAGAGATGGGCACGGGACTTCAATCCAAAAGGTTTTGTTGGCGACTGTGGTGGTTTCCTCTTAACGACTCCAAAGTCGCACCTTTCCTCCGTTATGTTGGCGTCAAAGAGCGCGAAACACACCTTCAAAGTACCGCAGTATTCCTATGTGTTGACTTCCCTAGGTCGCGCACCACCCCGTTCTTTAAAGTGTTCTCTTCACCTTCACCAGCCCTCTCGTTTCGTGCTTGTTTACACAGTCCCTGAAGGCGCGCCTCATCTCCCCACCGACGGGGCTTCCCTTAGTCGAATGCGTGGTGATTTCCTTTTGTCTCTAAGGCACGTGCCCACAACGGTTGGCCGGTCGCCCATGGGTACAAATACCCAGTAAGAACTGGCATGATGTCACTCCCAACAAAGACAACATAACCACCCAGATCAAGCAACATGTCGCAGCAAGACCTTTTCGATTCCACCGCGGACCTTCCATCGGCTGTATACCGGGGGATGATGTCCGACCAGGACATGCAATTGGATGGGTCGTTCCTTAACTCTACTCCGCCGCCTCCAAACCTGACCAGCACCCCCATGCCCGGTACTTCAAGGGCCATGTCGATGGCCAGCACATCCGAGATCAACTTGGGGCTGCAGCTGGAAACCTCCGTTGCTTCGGAGCCTGGTACCGATGTATCGTACCAGCAGGCCCCTTTCACCAGCAGTCAGCTGACCGGCGGATCTACGGGCAGTGGTCTGCCGACCAGGACCTCCAGCAGCCAGCCCACTCCTGCTTCCACCAGCGGACCTCAATTCTTTGATAGGGCGACTGTTGAAGCTATAATAAAGAACGCCTACAAGGAAGGCGAAGTGAGGACCAGAGAGTCCATGCGGGGGGTGATCGACGATTCCGTGGCTCTTGCCGTGGCTCGGCTAGCCAACGTCCCCGCACCAGCACCCGCCCGTACCCCGCAGCCCCGGACGATTTTTGAAGTGAGCGTGAGTATACAGTCGACCATTTCTCCTTCTACTTTGAATTTAGCTGGTCACCTATTAAAGAAACCCTCCATGTTTCAAGGTTTTCAAGTTAGCATAATTGAAGTAGTACCTGTAATAATTTACACCAACAAACGTAAACTAATGAAGCGTCATGAGTACAATCAAAGAGTTTGATGTCATCTGTCTGTGCATGCCCACCCTGTTTAGCTACTTTGCAAGTGGAAATACTGCGTAACATTAGATATCTATTCCAGCGTGAGGTCCGTGCTATCTACAAGGCGCAGTCGCCTGAAGACCCCACCATGAAGTTCGACCTCTCAGATGGGTGGGTTTATTTTCCGTGGTGGTTTAATAGCTTATTTTTCACCTCAATATGAACTTAAATTTTCTTCTTCTTTTTAACTTTTTTTTGTTAAATACAGACCAAATAACTCGTCCCCCGGCCCTAAACGGTCCGAACCAGGTGGCAATATATATGAACTCACTAATTGTGACATGCTCTTCCAGTCTCATGGCCTTATATATATTGAATTGAGGTTATGTATATATTTAGCAGTCCAGGACTGACGGAACTACGGAATAAATAATATTCCAATAAGCACTAAGTTGTAATGGAATTGGTGGTTATTTTCAATACACGTAGAAGAGTAGTACATGTCCTTCTGGCGAGTAGAAAGTGGGGACACTTAAAGGGTCGAATGTACTATGTAAAATTACCCGTAAATTTATGATTTACAAGCCATTAATGCCAGTAAATTATTCGTTTTCAGAAAATGAAACGATGAGCGGCCGCCCTTGAGCTGACAGACTGGGACGAGGAAAAGCGTGAACGGGTCAAGAAGGTGTTGACAGTCGACTACACCAGCGGGGAGGACCGCGACCCCACCGATGATGAAAAGACCCGCGTCATGGTGACTTTCGTCTGGGAGAGCCCAGAGCTGACGCAGGTGAAAGCCAAGCTGGACTTCCTCGACAAAAAGCAAGCCAAGGACCGGGGGCTGGGAGTACGGATGCCCACCAAGCGGTCGGAGACTACGGACCCCAAAAACTTAAAACCCCCAGCCAACGCGCCCATGGACCGTGCGCCAGCCCCCCCCACCCCCCCCCCCCCCCGACCAACCCTGGAGTCCCGGAAGTAGAAGATCTAAACTTGTAATAGCATTTAGCAACTTGCCATTTTATGTCATTTAAGATTGTAAAAAATATATATATATAGCATGTAGTAATAAATCAATATAATTAAAAATCATATAACAACAACACTCCCGAGTTTGCTTTGATGTACCTTCAACACGATAAACGTTCTCTCCATGTATTAGTATGTTCGAGTCGATATCGTTTACTTAACATTTTAGGGTGTCACCTATCATATTAAGGGAAATAAATTTGTCTAAAAAATAATTGATCTTTACCTTTTCTTACATTGTATCCCAGTCAGAAAATAAAGTTGAACCTAACAGTTAATAGACAAAAATCAATGCTTTCATTTGATGTATCACATTTGTTAATTATTGATACGTATACCTAACCGTGCATATGCACGGCTAGAAACTGTTTTGGTGTTATCTTGAAATCCTTATCTTAACTCAATTGCATACCCCACATCTACCTTATGGTACTAGTTAGATATTGTCAGCTACATGCGCTACCCTTCCTGCTGTGTTTCCCATAGGTCACATACTCTTTCCTTACTAGTCCGGATGTTCTAACCTTTTAAAACAACACAGTGTATGTCTAAAATGCACCATTTTCGAGTTAATGTGTTAGTACATAGTCTTATGCATGCTTTAGTACACGTCTTAACTCTGTTATTCATGGTTTGGTGGTAGGCCTCTACTCGACGAGAAGTCTGTCACAGGGTTTTCCCCGGGCCCTTACAGCCGGCTGTAATGACCAGCTGTAATTCTGATCGAGTGGCTGTGAAGTACTGCTAAGGTTCGTCAAACTTATTGGAATATACAGAAAAAGTAATTATCAATTAAATTACCAGCTATCATATGATTGGGAAGGTGAGAGCCGGCTATAATTATGCGATTGGGGAGAACCCTGTTGACTGTGTACATGTGGGACTTGACACCAGATAAGGAGACTCTCCCTCAACTTCCCGTCTCGATTTCCCGTCCACGAGGCTTTGAACACTCCTGCTTCCTTCCCGTCAACAGGCTTAGGACTTCCCGTCTTGACTTCCCGTCCATGAGGCCTTGAGTTGAACACTCCTCCTTCCTTCCCGTCAACAGGCTTCTCTGATGCGTCCGAAACCATGGTATGGTTAGATTAAACACCTCAGTAAATGGGGTAGCCCAGAATTAGTTCTATTAATCATGCATATGGTTAGTGCGAATGCAATGAGAAAAAGTTCAGTTCCTTACTTTCATGGAGAAATGATGCCCCTGACGTTGGTGCCGCGCTTCGCGTCAAGGCCTAGGGTCCAGTCCTGCTGGGGTGGGGTCGCTTACAGCGGTAGCCTACAGCATGCCTTTTTGGAATCGGCAGAGGAGTTGTGGATCAGCTGGGCAGTCTCTGCAAAAGATCGGTCTGTCCGGATCCTCTTCTTCTAGGCACACCTGTCGAAAACAGGATTAGAACAAACTAAAAATTAGAAGATGCCATAAATAGGCATTCCAGACATTGTTATTGTACAGATACTTTCTACCGAAAAGCAAAACTGTATCTACTTGCTAGATCTCACGGGAGGTCTCTTGTTGTTCTTTACCTTCAATCTAAGTAGTCGAGAAGTAATCCTCACCTGTAATTGATGTCCCTTATGTTGGTGCAGTGTTGGGGTGGCGAGGCGTAGTCTTCTTAGGATACCGCGTTGGAATCAACAGGGGAGTTGTGGATCAGCTTGTTTAGCATCAGTAAAACGAGAGTCCTTCCGCTTCTCCTAGGCACACCTGTCGAAAACAGGATTAGAACAAACTAAAAATTAGTAGATGCCATAAATAAGCATTCCAGACATTGGTATTGTACAGATACTTTTTACCGAAAAGCAAAATTGTATTTACTGGCTAGATCTCATGGGAGGTCTCTTGTTGTTCTTTGCCTTCAATCTAAGTAGTCGAGAAGTTACCCTCACCTGTAAATGATGTCCCTGATGTTGGTGCAGTCTTGGGGTGGCGAGGCGTAGAAACAACAGTGGAGTTGTGGATCAGTTTGTAAAGTATGAGTAAAACGACAGTCCTTCTGCTTCTCCTAGGCGTAGTCTTCTTAGGATACCGCGTTGGAAACAACAGTGGAGTTGTGGATCAGTTTGTAAAGTATGAGTAAAACGACAGTCCTTCCGCTTCTCCTAGGCGTAGTCTTCTTAGGATACCGCATTGGAAACAACAGTGGAGTTGTGGATCAGTTTGTAAAGTATGAGTAAAACGACAGTCCTTCCGCTTCTCCTAGGCGTAGTCTTCTTAGGATACCGCGTTGGAAACAACAGTGGAGTGGTGGATCAGTTTCTAAAGTAGGTTTAAAACGACAGTCCTTCCGCTTCTCCTAGGCGTAGTCTTCTTAGGATACCGCGTTTGAATCAAGAGGGGAGTCGTGGACAGCTTGTGAAACGATCACTAAAACGACAGTCCTTCTGCTCCTCTTAGGCACACAGCTGTTGGCAAACAGGATTAGAATAAGTTAATACTTTGAATATGCGGTAAATTTGCATCCATATGATGATAAAGCCCAGCCCAGCCCAGACGCACAGAGCCCAGCCCCAACAATATTTCTAACTACCCAGTTCAAAATCTGTCAGGCCCGCCCGCAACTGGTGATAACTGACCTGTATACCTGTATGTCCTATGTCAGACCGAAGAAGTTTTTCGACTGAAAAGGTCCGAAAAATACATAGCCTTTTTTCAAAATCTTTCTACAATTCAGCCCTGGCCCTCATAAAATGGCGTTTATCACACATAATTTGTTTAGAATCATCCCCGCCCGGTTAATCATATGTACCTACACAATTCAAGTTACATGAGGTGAATTCAACGTGGAGCATGCTCTGCAAATAAACAGTTAGCTCACAGCCTATGCTCGGGGAGCCTTGGTACTTGGCCCAGGGTTTCTATGTGCCGCTACAAAGTGGATGACTGATTATACTTTTTGTTAGAATCCCTGGGCTTGAAGTGTGGGACTTAGTGCTGAGATTCTTGCTTATATATATATTCCCAAAGCTCCCTACACATGGACAGTGGAAGGTAAGTTGAAAAAGTAAGGTGAACGCAACAAATCAGGTTCTGCAAAAAAAAAATTAAAAAATTAGACCATTTGGGTAACGGAACTCCTTATAAGCCTATGGGTTGAGTTACCGTGAGGATAGAGTACTAGGTGCACGTGCGGTAGATGCCGGTGAGCAGAGGAAGTAGTACTACTAGACGTTCTATGGCCGAGTTCTGTAGAAGCTGGCGGCTCGGGGGGCCGGGTGTTTTTGTTCTGACTATTTTGACTAGCGACCCCCTAAGTACTCGTAAGACCGACGTGATTTCCCACAACCCCTTATAAATGAATTTTTCTCTTTGATATGCAAACACACCATCCTTTGTATGACATGTACAGTATCACATGTACAGACAGTTTTATATATATGACAGACACTTGTAACCAGTTACGCACCGCTTTTAACGATAGATTACCGACTTTCGTCAGACAGACAAAAATAGAACAGACAGTTAAATACATTTACAATTATGCGTGTTTTTCATCTGCAAACACACCATCTTTTGTATCACATGTACAGTATCACATGTACAGACAGTTTTATATATATCACAGACACTTGTAACCCGTTATGCACCGCGTATAACAATAGATTACCGACTTTTGTCGGACAGACAAAAATACCACAGACGGTTAAATACATTTACACCTATGGGTGTTAGCACAATTGATCACAGAGAGTTGAACACGTTGGCTGACAGCTGGTAACCCCAGTGGTTAAATCATGTACAAGATCAATGCTGGCATAAGAAACCTAAATTGGTACAATACAAGTATATAGTCTTTTTCAAAAGTAGAGTACTCGCTAGCTGAACCTTACACAAAAGATGAATTTGTATGTACATTTCTATAATAAGAGTGTACAAAATACACAGTTATAAAAATTAGCCTCCAATCACCCCTTGTAGCCGTACCTATTCACACAATGAACAGTTTGAAACTTTTCATTTGAGGTGATGATGTGAAAAAATGTGGAATCAGATTGAAATCTGAAAACTTACATCCCTGAATTAAAAGTGACCGTCTTTAGCTCGTATAGAAAAGCCCTTGGATATATACAACAAACTGATTGGCATTAGTTTTTTTTGGTCGTTTTTGTCAATTAAGCATCTAGGCATGGGAATTCGTATCGAAGTAGGGAGAAGAGGATGACTTATGGTTGAAATCGTAAAGAAGTATAAAATATAAAGTAGATTACGAGGAAATATTATATGAATGTTTTGAATATAAAATGAGTTCAGAGGAAATATTGATTTAATGACAATGAAGTTAGGGGCCGAAATAGTTCAGGAGTTTTTAAAATAAATTGAACTACAAGGAAATAGTCTTTCAATTTTTGGAACATGAAATGACTCCTGAGGAAATTTAAATTTAATAAATTTGGAATAATGCAAGTTTTGCAAGAGAGAAGGCATAGAATCCAGCTTAACTCCTAGGCCTGCTAAGGTACGAATTCCCAACCCCAGTTTGAAACATTTCCAGGTTATACTTTAGCAATACCACACTAAAAATGACAGTAGAATTTTCAATAATATTAAAATTATTGGTACAAAAATTGAATTACTGGTAAAAGACTTGCAGGCATCATACCGCCCTCCCAAAAAAATAAAGGAATTTAAAGGAAGTTTTTTTCGTAAAAATAAAGCAATTAAAAGGAATTTACAGGGACTTTAGGAAAAATAAAGGAATTTTAAAGGAATATTAAGAGAACTTACGAAGAATCTAGACTTGAGAAGAGGAATTTTGCATATTTTCCAAAAACCAAAGGAATTGAAAGGAAATTCGTTTAAAATAAAGGAACGGTATGATGCCTGGAGTTGACAATGACAATAAAAATTGTAATCTCTCACAATAATATGATCCCCCTCCCTCAACACACCCGCTCTCCCTGATCCCCCTCCCTCACGACACCCACACTCCCTGATCCCCCCTCTTTATCTTTAAAATACAGGAAAGAAGTTCAAGATCCTTTAAATTTTTCCAAAAGTTTCTGAATGACCCCCCACCCCCTATAGAAAAAATATTTTCTCCTCGGATTTGGACACATCTCAAAAGTGATCAAAAAACGCGGAATTCCTCATTTCCGCGGAAGTCTTATATAATTACATGCCTGTTTATCATAAAAAAGCGACATGAAAACTAGCTAACTAGCTAGCTTAAGGGGGTGCCTAGACCCCACACGTGAAAGTTTCAGAAACATTTATGCAATAGATAATACAAAAAGGAGGAGAGAAATTTACATTCATCTATCTAGAAAAAAGGTTTCAGAAAATTGCCATTACAACCCGAGACACAAGCTAAAGATGTTTAACTTAACAACACTTATAGGTCATAAATAAGTCGACTATGACATCTACTCTGAGAAAAACCAATCATTATGGATTAAAGAAAAAAAGCTTTATGTTATGCAACTTTATAATGCCTTAGGGCGATACTGGTCTAGTCGTGAGGAGTCTAACAAATGTTGTATTACACCCAAGTGATACCCAGCCTTGTATCAACGTAACCTCCTGACCTCGCTACCTAGCTAACTAGCTAAGGGGGTGCGGGTGTCACCACCCCGTTCAAGCTGGCCCCCGACCACCTGACGAGGGCCCTATCGTGGCCCGGGGGGACGAAGACTAGAGTGTGCAGGAAACAGAGGTAACTCGTAATCAAAATGAAACGTGCAATCATAGTAACAGTAACAGTAACATGTAAAAAAGACGGGATGCATGCGTGATAAACGGAGAACATGTTTTGGAAAGCAATTGCTAGAGGCCATTGGTCTAATGTAATGTGAAAGGTCGATTAGTAGATCTAGACATTTAAAATTTTTTTGAAGATAAGTGAAGTAGCTATAGAACGTTGGTTTACTTACTAGACTGGACCGACCCCAGGGGGGACCAGTAAGAGTCTGGCGCCGGCCGGAGCTTGGATCTGCAGGTAACCGGGTCCCGGTGGTGGGTCCTGCTGCCCGCCCGCCCCCCATCTGACGAGGGCGCTGTGGTGCCCGGCTGGCACGGGAACAAGGCTGTGCAGGAAATAGAGGCAACTCGTCATGAACACCTAATTATAACGTGTAAGCATTGTGACGGTAACATGTAAAAGGGCTGGGATGCATACTTGCCTAGTGCAAACATGGGGTGAAAAGCAAGCATCCGGTAGTCTAATCTAAAAAGTAGATTACTAAATCTAGACTATTCAGATTTTTTGAATTGTTTCAAACTTACGTGAAGTAAAAAGGCGGTTTACTTACAAGAAAGGGCCGTTGTCTGGTGTGCAGAAAAGATAAGGTGGACACATGTATCAGTAGGGGATATAGAGGCCCAGCCCCCCCCCCCCCCCTTGCCCCCAGTCTGTCCACTCCTGGTATAAATGGGTACACATCATAGTTCTGAACAACGCGAAGAAAGGGTCTATTTTTACAAACTTCGCATGTCCTTGTTTCTAGAAAAAAGGGCACATTTTCCACCCAAATATCAGTGATATGAAAAAAAGGGTCATTTTTACCTGGAAAATATGCAATTTCACAAAATAAGGGTATAATCTTAGCCAAAAATGTCAGCGTTTTGTGAAAAAAAGGGTCCTTTTAGGGGTACAAAAAGTCAGTGGAAAGGGGGTACTTTCTGTTTTGGAGAATGATGATATGTCCTACCTTTATATTTGAGTGGACAGACCGGGCCCTTGCCCTGTTAAATCATGTTTGATGGGGGGCCCACCCCCCTGTACATTCATGTTTTTGCCCCCCCCCCTCTACAAATTCCTGGGTCCGCCCCTGAGAGCGGAGGGGGGGGGGTAATTCACGAAAGGAATCGATTACAACATTAATGCAATTTTTTAGGTCAACAGGGTCGAAAAATGGGGATATCGATTGTGCAGGGAAAATCGGGACACTTGGCAGACCGTGGTCTGGGTCTAGAATGGGTCTGGACCACTAAATTCGACACGGCGACATGGCCATTTCTTAAAATTGACATGCAACATGGGGCCCTAACGACATGACAGGAACCTGAATATCATAGTTAGGCTACATGCGACATGGGCATTACCGACATTCGACATGGGTTATTCTTAAATTCGACACGGCGACAGGGGCCTTTCTAACGATCGACACGGGACATCGATATCAGGACCCCCCCATCAAGGGCCCCTCTAGAGATGCCGAGTCACTGCTTGGCGTCTTTGCCCAAATGGCCGGCGTCATATTTATAAAAAATGTCACCTTTCTGACGATCGAAATTAGTATTTGATCACGTTCCGAGTTGGAATAAGTCATGCTAGTGGTGCTCTGTATCCTATTCCATCCTAAGATGTACAAACATGGGGGTGACAATGACTATAAATGTTTGAAATGTGTTTTGAAATAGAGAGGTTTCATACTTACGCGTTAACTACCGCCATTTTGACTTTGCAATCTGATCATGTGACCCGACGGTGGCTTAGGTCCCGCCCTAGTAAAAATTTTGTCTTTTTGTTAAAAACAAATCCAAGGGCGTATTTTATTACATTCTAAACACCAATTACGAAGGGATCTGGAAAGTAAATGACACTGTAGTGCTGTAGGGGCAAAGGACTGTACTAATAATTTAGATTTACTGGAAGAGATGATATATATAAAAAAAATGTCGCCCGCGTACCTGAATTCGATGACGTAGACGTGTTCTTCTCTCTTCTCTCCACTAAGAAAGTCTCCACTGCCAGAGTTTCAAAAAGGGTAGGCCTATGGCTCATGCTGTGCCGGGCATTCGGGAATGCGCAATCGCTTGCAGTCGCGGATTATCGTCTATATTACTTAAATACCTATATTTAACTATGTTAATCATAATTTACTAATATTAAGTTCATATTTTCTTTAAAATGCCATTTCGATTTGTTAAGATAAATAAATATTAAAGGGTTCCTTGCACAAACATTTTCAAAATATTTTTTTATTCAATTAGTTTATCGTTGGTATTCTTAAAATTTTTCAAAAGAGAAGAATTGGAAAATAACAAAGTATTAATAAATGTTAAAGCCTGCGCGCAACCCCCTAAATCCGCCACTGTATACAGTGTCCATGTGCGGACCCAGGAATTTGTAGGGGGGGGGGGGGGCAAAAACATGATTTTTCACACAAATCCTGCAGAAAAATCCCGTACTTATTTTGATTAAATGTATAACATTCAAGTTACGCTGGTGCTTCGTTTTAAAAAAATGACAGTAAAAAAAACCCCAGAACATTGACTGATTGGATGTGACTCGTTTTGTACCATAACTGATATGACTAAAGTTTATACATGGAGTGACATAACAATAATGTAGTAGTAGGCCTATTGGATAACAGCATTACTTAACTGTTCATTCATTTTTCTTCCACTTCACTTTTAGGCCTATATCTAAGCCAGCAAATTGTAAGGCTGGCGGTTCCTGGAAGATGGGCTTTGAAAGCCGAAGGACTGTATGATGATTCTAAGTTCAATAAAAAAAAAAAAAGAATTAGATAGGTTTTGCGTACTCTTTGATGTTTGTTTGTTTCATAGAGTCCAGGCTAATAAGGTGTCTCCATCGTGAACGGGACGATGTGAATGTACAATTTCCAGCCCGGCTTTATTTAAGTTGTTGCGTATAAGAATACTTATATGGAAGTAATATGTATGAAAAGGATTGTATGGTTTAAATTCATGACTTAGAACATTCTTATATTGCAAGTATTGTTTGGGTATACGTAGAGATTCCACGTTAGGCGACAGACTAATATCGCCATATTGGCCACCGGGGCCCGGTCCACAAAGCCTGGAGAAAATATGATGAACAAGTATTTAGTAGTGTCATTGCACAACTTTGAGTACTACAGTTTCTTAAACAAAAGTAAATACAATCGAGTGGCTACTCTTATAAGAATGCCCCACTGTGCCCCGCCCACAGAGCCTGTTATTGAAAGAACCATCCCTGACCACGGAGCGTATGCACAGGCCTTATCAGCATTATGTAATAACCCTCCAACGCTGAGCCTGCTCCAACACGTTCCTTTGTCCAGCCTCCACTGAAGCGTGACTGCTGACCTTAATTTGTTGGAGATGACTCTATTAAGTTCTTCTTTTTGAGGAGATTATGCAGGCAACATATACATATACCTCATGCACAAGGACAAAGTGCCCAGAAATATATATAGTGTGTTTAAGACCCTTAAAAACATGTAGGAGTTTTTTCAAAAGTGTTGTATAGTTTATTAGTTGGGCATTGTTTGTTTCGCATGAATATTAAAGTGGAAAGAGATTAGAAGATGGATATATAAATTCAGCAGACTATACATGTACAGTAAAACATTCCGTGTTGCGTAATTCAGTACCGATGAAATAAATATGGAAATGTTGCAATTGTGAGTTTACTGGCGTATTTTCCTGCAAGTGCCCATCCAGTTGACCCGATTTGAAAATAAGGTTATTTATTGTCTGAAAAATAACTCTTGCATATCTAAAGAACAATCCTGAGTTTGGTTTTACGTCGGCTGAAAGCTTTTTCAGATCGTCGAAAATGTCGGTATCCTATCTCAGTAAGGTCGTGTTTTTCTTGTCTAAAAATGAGTTTTAAATGGTTTAATTTAATAAATGTCATGATTTTCCGTTGAAAAGACGTTGTCCTTCATGGGATAGCCATTCAGACTTTGCAGTTGTTACAGGAACATGCGCCATACTCTACAGTACTATACCCCTTTCAAGTAGAAACTGGAAAAGGAGAAAGCCGAGGGTGGGACTTCACATGAGGAGTCCCATTGCACAGATGGATTTCCACAATATTTTGTTCACACTTTTTGTCAGAACTTGTAAAGGAAAGGGGGGGTTGGAAAGCAGTAAAGTGTGGACCTTTGTATTTTTTCTTGCTAACTTTAGGGGCGTCTACATGACGGTTTGGAAAGGGAGGTGGACATTATTAGAAATTAAAAGTAAAATGTGGGACTTTTCCATACTTTCCTACAAATTGAGGGGGTTCTAGATAACATTTTGGAAGAGCAGGTGCCCTATGCTTGGAAAGAGCGACTACCTATGAGCATAAGAGGCACTGGTCCATGATCAGAGGGCAGGAGATACAGACTTCTTACCATTTGAAATTGAATAAGAGGCACAGTGCTCCCATGAATGCACTTTGCACACACTGAGTGTGAGTAAAGGCGCACCAGTCTAACTTGCGCTAACCACTGCACACAGCACATAATGCCCAAAAAACATAGCTAAGCTGAGCTAAAACTTTGCACGTGTTGCGCAAAGGGAGCACTGTGCTTTATTGGCGTGATGGGACTGTGCATTTGGGGCGTGAATTAGGTTTATGCAATACGGGACAGGGGTACAAAATAAGGTTATTACCAAACAGTGCGTTGGTCATACTATGACTATTTCATCATTTTGGCGCAGCAAGACTGGCACGGACTGTGCCCGACTTACATAATGTGCTGTTGCGCAGCAAATAGCGAAAACGACACAAGGCTCAGTTCTTCCCGTGTATGCTTCCCTGGAGGACGCCAAAAGTGATTGATAATGTTGTAGAGATAGTATCATTTAATTTAACTCATTGTCGCCTATTACTTTAATAACTTTCAAACCATTTTACACTGTTATCAGCCATACCTATATGTTTTAATTTACTAATCAATCCAATCCTCCATCAGAATTAATATAACATAAATATCATTAAGTAGAGAAGTAACAGCAGAAATTGTAGATTTTTTTTTTCTAAATCCATGCTGAAATACAGACAATAATTTTCTTTCTTCTAGATTTTTTTGTAACCTTGAACATACTAGCCGTTCCAGCAACTTACCTGGCAAGGCAATAAGAGCTTTAGGCCTTAATTCTGAAGCAAAGTTCGGTCTGACAACCTTGGGTAGAGGGATAATTGCACTTAGTTTCCAATCAGCAGGAAAACATCTTTGCTGTAAACTTAGATTAAGTAATCTCAAAAATCTAGTTTGTTGTGAAATAATGGCATCTTTTTACACATTTTTTTAATATTGTCAATAGCTGAGGATTTAGTTACATCAATAGATCTAACCAATTCCGTCAGCTCCTTCAATGTTATATCAGGTGTTAGTATGTCCCAGCTTTCTTCATTCAACTGTGGGTCAATCATGTGTGTTGGAGCACATTTAGAAGCCAGGACCTGTTTAATCTTACTCCAAAATAATTTTTGGGCTATTTTTTATTATTTTCCAAAAATAGCAACACTATAATTATTTCTTTTGGAGTTCTTAATTTGGGTTTCTAAATTGTTTCTCACTCTGTGAGCATTAACCCGATCCTCCCCTCTATTCGTTCGCCTCACTTTTCTATATAGTTTATCCCTCAGTCTCATTTCCATTAGCATCTAGTCAACCATCTGAGCCTTTGATTTACTACTGTCAATTCTCTTATAGGAAGTAGTGTATCTAAGATACTTTCTATATGTTTTTTTAAAAATTTCCAAAACATTCATTTGGATCATTTGAGTGATCAAATAGATACCAATATTTATTCTCCAGTAATCTATTGAAAACAGTACCATCATAATTTTCGATATGAACGACCAGTAGCTTTAATTTTCTCTATTTTATTGCGAGTTTTCTTTTTCACACAGAAAACAATTAATTCCAGGTTACACTGTTTGGTATATTACCGTCTAAAGAAAACAGATAAGTGGTCACTAATGTTATTGTTTATAGTCCCAGACAACATATTATAGTTAATATCTGTGAAGATTAAATCTATCAGAGTTTTAGAAGTGTCAGTTATCCAGGTAGGAGAGTTTCTTATTTGTTTTAAGCCAACCTTATTTTCAAATTTCAGGAGTTTTTTTCCTATCTAGCCCTCTGAAATAGTCCATATTGAAATCACCTATTAATATTACATTGTTTCTGTTCATATCTTTTTGATCAACCACCCTCTCCAAAGTTTTTATGAAGTTATTAAATAACTTCATCAGGTGTTAGTATGTCCCAGCTTTCTTCATTCAACTGTGGGTCAATCATGTGTGTTGGAGCACATTTAGAAGCCAGGACCTGTTTAATCTTACTCCAAAATAATTGTTGCCAGCCTTTACGTAGAATTAGAAATAGAATTAGTTTAATGTAAGTAAGAATGAGAAGTATGAAAGATAGAGAGAGAGCACGGATCATAAAGGGTAGTGCTGAGACTGTAGTAACCACTACAATAAGGTAGTAGTAAGGATTGAAACAGCTTAGGCTTAGCCTTACAAACGAAGTACTGGAGGTGACGGACACTCTACCGATGGTCTCTGGCACTGGTAGACGGAAGGTGACTCTCCCAACAGTTGCTGAGTGTATAGACCTCGAAAGGTGAAGCTTAACCATAGCTATACCTGGTTGGAAGGTTACTGATGTTGTTAGCATTGTGAGATAGATGGCATGAATTGTATGAATGGAAAGACTATGTACTTGTATCTTCAGACTGTCTACATGGATATAATAAAATTACCTCTTGCCAAGTGTGTGTTCTTTGTATAGGAATGAGCCCCTTTACTTAGAATCTCTACCACCGAAGAACAGATGAATAACCAGGATAAAGATCTAACTGGATTAAGAACTAAAGCTAGCTAATACAACGAACAATAATGAAGAACTCCCCTAATTTAAGATAGTAATCGTTTATTTACACTTCTTCAAGTAGTAAAAACGTAAATGACATGTGACGATGTAGTCTAACGAACAATTCAACATGTCTATACCAGGTACAGGTAAATAAGAACAATATCAACAAAACATCATTGGAATTAACTTAAGATAAAAAAAGACACCAGTCTAGCTCAACTTACCAAGCTATGGCAATTTTTAGATAAAAAATTCAACCATATTTTGACTATGGTAACATCTTCCTTATAGGACTAAATAAAAATACGCTAGACAAAATTACAGAAGCTACAAAATTGAGCTATTAGGCTTGAACTTGGCAAGGAATCTAGATATAATGTATGGAATCTTCACAATGAAGCTGGTGTACCTTTTCTGATGGATAGATTCCAATGTCATTTGAAGAATATTTGTTTTAAATGGAAGACAAATCCAGTGAATATTCAACCAGTAGTGCGACAGTTAAGGCAATATGAAGGAACTGTTTTTAGGGAGATAAGATCTAATAATAGTACTTTTGAGAGAAGTGTATTGTATCAAGGCCCTAAGAGTTGGAACAAAATGCCAGTGTCACTTCGATCAGAACAGTCATATGCAAAATTTAAGAGGGCCACTAAAAAGCAATGTTATTGCTTGTAATATAGAAGTATTACTTCAGGTGATATAGTGATGAATTATTCTCAATTGGTGTTGCATGGACTAGTATTTGTATACTTGCTGAATGTTGTATCCAAACACTCCCGTCTTTGTTATGCCACTTTAGATTGGGGATGGGAATGTACTGATTGCCCCGTCCTAGAAAGGCATTCTAATATAGGAAAGAGATAGCTCATCAAACTTGTCTCTAAAATATTTACAATATGTTTCCATATTTCATATTATTAGAATAATCAGCGATCTACTCATCAAATAGATTTACTGAACTTACAATTTTGAGAGAACTAGTGTAGGATTCTGTATAGTTAGTAATATCAAACATGACGTATGCATATGCTCATCGAACAATTACATAGTATCAAGAATGTCTCTATGAATGGTTGTATCCTTCTCTGATTCTTGTATCAGTCGATCTCTTACTTGAGATTAGAAAGGGCCAGGCATACTTCTTCAACACATGTATCTTTGACCTTTTGGGAGAAGTGACAGCCATCAGTTAACAGATTGTACTTGTGCTACCATTTTCCTTTTCCTTTGCATTTATGAACACATTTAGAAATCCACACAACCGGCGAGTCTGGGTCATTTGTGCTGACTAGTGCCTGATTCACTTTTGTGTCCATCTTGTTCAGTTTATTTTGGATTTTTTGAGGTACCCGTTGCTTGGTGTACTTTGAAAGGTCAATCCCTATTGTTGGTGCTATCAGTACTTTGACGGTTGGGAAATCCGTTTTGATCCTATTCATACATTTGGATACCCTATCATGTACTCAATTTGCTATCTTCGACACCTTTTTTGTCCTAAGAACTGCTTTCCTGTCATTATCTAACTTAGTGATACAGCAAATGCCTCCAGCAGTTATGACCGTCTTGACTTGTTGGTGTTTAAGAATTTGTCTGGCCCTATGGAATAGGGTTCTTACATTGGCTCCTAGGTATGTCATGGCAGTTACCACTCCAGGGGCACGGGTATTACATAAGGGCTGGAGATCTTGGCCTCGAGAGTCCATAACTAATAGAACCGACATGGTTTTTGTTATTGTATCAATTTCAAATAGCAAGTTCAATATAATACAGTTTCTTACAAGTAAAGTCAGTATAGTTCACTTAGCTCCTTAGTCAGTGTAGTCAGCGCTGGTCAGCTAGGGTCACATGCATGAAAACGGTTTTCTGGTCTGCCCGATCAATTACTGTTTGGTCAGTCCAAGTAAAGTTTATCATCCTACGTAGTTGTTCCCGTACGGTCTGCCGGTTGTGGTACGGTCCCCTGAGTTCCAACTTCCTTTTCTGCCGTTTCTTCAAAGTATGCTTTGAATTCTGCATGCATTTCTCTGAGCATAAATCCAGTAACGTTCCGTCCTGTATGCTTGCTGGTACCTAGTAGCCTGCTGTCTATAGCAATGCCTGCTCCCCACTTCGCATTCCGGGTGCATTTGAGAAGTCGTTTGGTTCCTGTTGCCAATAACATTTCCACGAGTTTAGGGTTTTGCCTGTACTTTTCTTTCATGATGTACCTTACTTCATCCTCTTCAATTGCCTCCCAACCTACAACCTTAATTGACATGCCTAGCATTTTTGCCGTGTAGGGATTTGGTGTGTCCATAATCTTGAACACTACTGGTTTGCTATGTAATTACTTGTTAGTTTGGGAACTGTTCCTATAATGTTCAACAAGATTGCCTTATATGTAATATAATTGTCATTATATTAATATATGTATTTTGGGAACATGTGCAAATTGTATCGGAGGCAAGTTAATAAATATTCATGAGTTCACATGATATTTTGGTGGCAAACATTGTGTATCCAGCCGCCATGAGCCTCATATGTTCCCACTGACTTTAGAATTTTTTCTTGGGGATCATTCGTACCTGGGAATATTTTATTGTTGGTGTGCGATTATTGAGGCTCATTAGTGCAATTGCTATGATTGAACCTACTAAATTGGGATTATTTACATGTGCAATCCGCTGGATTTATGTCTTTAACCAGTTGCCGATCGTGGGGCCAGCACCATATTCCACCACGGGGAAAGTACTGCTGGATAATTATGGATCAGCAAAAGTTGGAGACAAAAAAATCGCCAATTGCCACTGCGGCGATTCCAGAGGACGAGGAGGAAGAAGAAGAAGAGGACGATGCAACAGAAATTGCTAAGTTTAAATTTTTCACCACCCTCGTCCGTGACCAACAGGCTCAAACTGCTTCACTCCAGTCTATGATGGCTGACTTAACCAAGAGTGTGAAGGATCTATCTGTGTGTGTTAAAAAACGTGATCACAAGTCAAAGCAGGACGATGAATCATCAGATACCACTGATTCGAGCAATTCCTGCGATGAAGATCAAGTACCTGTCGTCACCCGATCTACAACGGTCAAACCCCTGCGATGAGAGAATGCAAAGCACAGGTATAGTCTTTGACCGTATCTACCTAAAGGTGACACGAAGGCGCTTACCTTTGCGATTTTCTTCAGTGCTTTTGTGGCGCTTATGGTGGCGTCAATGTCTGCAGGAGTAAAATCGCTGGTATGATGGATCATCTCCGATTAATTGAAGACAAGGCTGCTACTAAAGTGTATACCACAGAGAGTCTTGTTGCTTACGATGCGGATGTCCGGAAAATTGCTGAGTTGAAGGGGGCCAAAGCGTTTACAAGCACCTTGGATTTGACTGTACGGTAGTGATGCTGCGATCCAAAAGCAAGGCTTCAACGAAATCTCCAAAAGAATCTCTGGATAAAGGTGTGTGCTGGGCGTTCAATTATAAGTATTGTAACGGTAAGAAATGTGGTAAACGCCATGTTTGTTATTTGGGTCAGGGTGAAGATCACCGACAAGGTGCTTGCACTAATGTCAAATGTCAAGGCAAGTCTGAATGACTATGTATTCAAAGTCCAGCAACATCTCTGACACTTTCTGACTGTTTTACATCCAGCAAATCCTGTGTGGACGATGTTAAAATCCATAATTTGTTCTCCGCTGCTACTCCACATGCGATTGTTGACATTCAGGATGAGCGATGCCCGGATGAATCGCCGCTTGTGACTCAGACAACAAAGGTTCTTGAAAATTATGCAGCATGTGGTGTTAACATGGATTTACGGTTTGAAACTGGAAAGGAAACAAATCTGTGTGATTTATCTGTTGCAAGTGTTGATTTGGCTCAAAATGTGTTTGTGCCTTCTCGCTTGGACATTGCCTTAGACGAAAATAGTAAACCGGAAGCCAATGGCGGCCATGCCAGTTATCCGCACTTACGGGATTTCAAAATTGTTATATCACTTCTTCTGTTAATGCTAGTCAAGTGGCAGATAAGTTCACGAGATGGGCATTCAGATCCACAACACGAACAACGCTTGACCTGTGCGATGATGGTTTAAGATACCTAGGTTCACAATTCCAACCGATGGAGAGTAAGCTTTCTCTTGAGAGTCCGCCTGATCTTACATGCAATCCGCAACACAATAGCCCTTCCAACAGTCACCAGATGTCCCGCTATGTATAGCTATTCAAACCCCTCAAATCCTTAAGACTCGTATTGTCCAAATGGTAAATAGTGTTCTCCGCCATACCCATAGGTTCTACCCAATATATAGCAGTCCAGTTTATTGATTTTACCCAAGCATTGGTACTTGCTGGGAGACACCCTGTCTGCTATTGCTTAACAGGTATATTTACACCTACCAGCAGTCCATGCTGTATTTACACTATACAGTGTGGTAATTCACATAATTTTGAATACTTTCTGATTATTCCTTTTATAAAACTGGTGATGTCTCTTCATTCTGTTTCTATACAATTGGTTATATGCTCAAAGTGTTTTACTCTCTACCTTTGTGCAATCTGTTCAGCAATTTTCCAGCATTTGGCAACAGTTGCTCGTTTGTGCTGTATAGCCTGTTCTGCTGATTTGTAGCATTTACCAGCTATCTCCAAATCGCACTCGTACATATTGGAGAGTGGTGCTAGGTGCCCCTGTCTCCTACTGTTCGCGTCTTTGTGTTGTCCAGTTTTACCTCAGGTGGTACATTTTCAAATCGATTGTGTGGTTAGTATTGGCCATCTATTACAACCCCTGATCCTCTTTGATGAGATGTAAAGCCCTTCTTGTTGGCTTCTCTTGTCACAGCTCTAGACTCAGCCTTTTGCTATGAGATCAAAGGATTTGGATCATCGTTAATCCAAATGGTTTTCATGTCCTGTCTGTTCTTCAACTTGTTTTTATTTTTCATGATGTTATCGTGGAGAGTAAGGGATTTCATCACTACAAGAATTGATCTTGGGTTTGATCCTGGTCGGACAACTCTTTGTGAGTGTTCTATGTCATCAGATTTGATCTGAGGATGTATCAGTGACAGAATATCTAGGGCTATATCTGTTGTATTCTCTCCTTGTGTTTCTTTGACACTGACGATGATTAGATTCTTCCTTTTTGTCATGAAGTCCATTTGAGATAGCTGTGATTCTATGTGCTGAATCCTTTTCTCCAGGTCACGACCATGACTTTGTAGGTCTGTCTGTTTTCCCATAACTTCTTTGCTATTCTTTTCCATGATTTTGATTTTATGCTTCAAATCCTCTAAATTTGCCTGGACAAATGTGAGTGATTTCTGATTATTCACAGACGATATGTTGAGAGATCTCAGTGTTTGTGCCTGTTCTTTGAGTGTGTCACCTTGTTGCGTCAGTTTGTCATTGATTGACTTGAGCATTTTCAGAAGAGTAGGATGTAATGGGTCTAGGTTTGGGAAGTCACTTTCCGAACGCTCCGCGTTTCCCTCAGACTCACTGCCAGTCACGCTCTGGTGGTCAGGCTTATTTATATCTATGGTGGGTGTCCCATTGTTCATTGGTTTGGTCCCAGAAATAGATGATTTTCTAGTTTTGATATTTGTACTATGCACATGATCAATCAGTGACTCAGCAATTTGACGTGGTTCAAATATATCATCTAGTATGGAATTTGACTTATCTTTATCAGATGTTGTTTGCTGGGGTCTGCTACGTTTGTGTGGTGGGACATATGTGACCCGATCCGACAAAATGAGTCGCAAGTCGCGCGCGGTCAAACTGAGATATGGGCCTCTGAAGTCGGAAATCGGCCCCACCATCGAAAATGACTTTTTTGCATTTTCTTAATCTTTTATATCAGGACTATCATTTCCCAAAATATTTTGATGAAATTAATATTCTAAGTGTGTTAGAATGGCCCCCAAAGTCGTTCTTCTGCTTCAGTGAGTTAAAACAAAAGGCTCCTGAGACGCCGATTTTTATCAACTTTGCCGACTTGCGAGCCGCTTTTAGGAGTCGACAACCCAAGAACTTTTGGTACCGCCGAAAAGCGCGGGACCTCTTCTAGCCAATCGCATTGTCGGATTTTGAATTCCGATGGGGATGGACCAATCAGAAGGCGGATCGCGAAAGCCGTCGCCGTAAACAATCGTTGTCAAGGAGGTCACGTGTTGCGATCCGAGCGCTCTGATTGGCCGAGACGCCCTCGGCGTGCCGGAAGCGCGACTGTTTGGGAAATTTAAAGGTCCGACCGACAGAAGCAGGTGCGCGTTCAATGAGGCCTAACCTGTTAATTAGCGTGTTATTTGAACTGCAAGTGCAGTTAGGATCCAAACATTCCTAGGATTCGATGGCTACCCCCAAGGAGCGTGAGGAGGCCGTGGCAGCAGCGTTAAATACAATTGTTCGGACTAATCTTCATGGCGGCGCCAACGACGAGCAATGGCGAGAACTCGTTGAGGATTACTTCGTCTTTGCCGAGGACGATGGCGACTTATCGGAGGGGGAGGAGGATGCTACCCTGTCGGAAAAGGACATCGAGGATTTGGAGGAGGCTGAGGAGTCACAGGAGGACGAGGATGAGCCCCTGGTTATCACTGATCCGACGGACCAACTGCTGCAGGAGGAAACTGACAGTTGCCAGAAATTTAGGTAGGCCATGCTTGTTTGCGACTTGCGATCGAAATTGCCCAAGTTGTGTCGTTTGAAAATTCCTATAAATACCAAACCGTTAGACCTGTCCGGCCATCAGAAGTTGCCGAAACATGTTTTCTAAGATATCCCGTAATTATTTTCATGTTTCTATCTGTCTTTATGTTCAAAATCGACATTTACTGAAAGTATGCCGCCGTGACCTACTTAATGGCGTCTCGCACTTGAACGATGGACGGCCTTGACCGTTATGCTCTCTCAGGCCTAATTAAAAGTTCTTAGCGGCCATCTAATGAACCTAATTCAATCTATAGGGGTGCCCTCACATATCTTTGACATTAATGTGGACTTTCGTCATGTTTAGGTGCTCGTGTAAGTACCACAACGACGGCCCGTGTTGCGTCCAGTTCTCAACGGCCGAGCGTCTGGACAAACGGCAGGAGGTCGCCCAGCTGAGTCCAGGTGCGGCCAATAACCATGCTATTAACCGTCTTAAATGAAGATAGTTTGTCATCTATAATACCTGTATGACCGCCTGGAGGCTGTAACTTTTCCTCTGTGGCATTGACATACGATTTTAGGCCAAGTAACCTCAGTGACCTCGGGGGTAGACCCGGCCGAGAGTAATGTTCTTAAACTTTCTTAAACTTTTTTTTTTTCACAAAGTCAGTCGCTTGTACATCACTAAAGTTCTGTGTCGGATTTCCATTCCAGGGGAGAAGGACATGCTCCTGTTGGGCGTTACAAGTGCCTGTACTGACACCTCGTCACAGCTGTCGACCTGGAAGAAGGGGAAAAAGGGCAAGGGTGCCAGGCAGCACCAACGGAGCCACTACACCGTCGGGGGCAGGAAGGTCTGCCGGGACACCCTGCTCTTTCTCTACAGGTAATTATTCATCTCTGCAGCTAACATTCTCTGTCTAAGTAGTTCCTAAACCTGTGTCCTGCTGTAACTTATTAACATGTACATAATATTTTATGTAACCAAACATTATTTTTATGTAACTGAACCTGCCATGTCCAACATTATTCCATTTCCAATTGTAAGTTGTGTGTTCTTGTTTTTCAGCTGCAGTATCAACAAGATGACCGCCATCAGCCAGTGGTATCGGGAGAACGGGGTCGTACCCCGTACTAAGAGGTCAGGTGGACGCAAGGCCAACACCCACTCCCTCGACCTCGCAGACATCCGCCGCGTGGTCGACTTCATCAACTCCTATGCCGAAACCTATGCCCTCGTCCTCCCCGGCCGAGTCTCCACGCACAAACGCGACGACATCCTCCTCCTCCCCTCCAGCACAAGGAAGGTAGATGTGCATAAACGTTTTCTACAGGCCATCGGGGACGCCCACCGTCAGGTTGCCGTCACCACCTTCCGTAACCTCTGGCGCCAGTTGCTACCCCGTATTGTGTGTTCTCGCCCCATGACTGACCTGTGCTGGGAGTGTCAGAGGAACAACCGTGACATCTCCTACTCCTCTAACCTCCCCGAAGTAGTTAAGCAGGCAAAGTTAAAGAAGCAGCAGAAGCACCTGGATGTAGTGGCCAAGGAACGGGAGTTCTACCAGGAACTGACTACCGCTGCCAAGCAGGCGTATGCTGAGGCAGGCCGCCCGGCGCTCGGGCCACACACTCCCTGTTCCTCTGACATCCGGGTGCATGTATCTTTCGACTACGCACAGCAGGTCCACCTCCCCTCCTCCCCCATGCAGCCAGGGCCCCTCTACTTCCTCGTCCCACGCAAAGTAGGCATCTTTGGCGTGTGTGCTGAAGCCATCCCCCGTCAAGTAAACTATCTTATTGATGAGTCCCACTGCGGCAGCAAGGGTTCAAACGCTGTCATCTCCTACCTCCACCACTACTTTGCCACCTACTCCCTCGGTGAACGCCTCCTTGACCTCCACTGTGACAACTGCAGTGGGCAAAACAAGAACAAGTACGTGATTGGCTATCTCATGTGGCGGGTCCTGACTGGTCTGCATAAGCAGATCACTTTAAACTTTCTCATAACCGGCCACACCAAGTTTGCCCCCGACTGGTGCTTCGGTCTCCTCAAGCAGCGGTTTCGCCGTGCCGAGGTGTCCTGCCTTGCTGACCTGGCCAAGACGGTCCGGGACAGCACCCAAAAAGAAGTCAACATCCCTCAGCTGTGTGGGTCAGAAGATGGGGCCGTCTTTGTCCCAACCTATAACTGGCAAGCCTTCCTGACCCCGTTCACCCGGCCAATAAAAGGGATCAAGCAGTATCACCACTTTATCTTCTCATCAAACAGCCCCTTCTCATCAAACAGGGAAGGTAACCGTCCGACAGTACATTGACTCTGAGCCGGAGGAAGTGGATGTGCTCACTGTGGACCCTGGAGCCGTCCCAAAGGTCCTACCACCGGTCACACCTTTCCCTGGGCTTCCCCTTCGTCGGCAGTGGTACCTCTTCAAAAACATCAGAGACTTCTGCACAGAGGAAACCAAAGACATTACGTGCCCCAAGCCCACGGAACCTGAGCCTGCAGCAGAGGCACCAAGGCGGCGGGACCCATCGCCAGATCCAGGTCCAGGGCCCTCAGGAGCAGGTGGAGGTGGAGATGCAGGGGAGGAGGAGGAGGAGGAGGAGGCGCGAGGAAGGGGACGTGGTAGAGGAAGGGGGCGAGGTCGGGGGCGAGGCCGAGGTCAGGGGCGAGGTCGGGGTCGAGGTCGGGGTCGGGGTCGAGGGAAAACCCCTGACTCGGGCTCAGAGGACTCAGACACAGAGACAGCAGCCCAAATGCGACGTGAAATGGAAACAGACTCAGACTCAGACACTTCCCCAGAGATCACTCCCCCACCCAAATGTAAACGCAGCCAAAGTCGGGGGCGGGGGTGTGGTCGGTCTACATCCTCTAGCAACTAGAATCATAGACTAGAATACCTGTATATAGTTCGAATTTTAATATTTTATTGGTACTTTTGTGCCTTCTGAGTTGCTTTAGACTCAGTTTAGTGACGTTTTGTGATCTTTCAACTTTATGGAACTTTTATCCAACTTACCTGGAACTATGACACTTATTATTTATGGCAAAACAGGCTGAAATACACTTGAACATTCCCATAGACTCTTTACAAGTCGTTGTGACTTCAATTCAGCCTTCTAGAACAGGTATTGTGACTGTTTGAGCTTGCCCTCTTGCTTCAGTTTTTCATTTTCAGGTGCAGATTTACAGGAATTGTACTCTATCTTTACAAGGCCGGCATGATTAAAGTTTCCATTTCTAAAGCATGAGTTCACAGTATTTTGTAGTTCAACTAGTCTAGAATGTATATTCCAAGTCTCAAGTCGGTGGGAGATAAACTTCTAGTGGTATCCAAGGAATTCCGACCGGGTGTAACGAAAACCGCACATAAAAACTTCAAACGCGTTTTTCTCAGAATCAAGTTTCCAGCCTACCGCGTATAGGGAAAAACCTAACTTTGGCCCTAATCATCGTACAAACACAATCTTGGTATCAAAATGAAGCTCTTTTCGAGGTGAGGAACATATCTTACTAACTCAAATTCGTATCTCCGCGACTTGCGACTCATTATGTCAGATCGGGTCACATATGCACTCTAAGCCATCGCCATTGTGTGATCTCCGTTCATATATCCAGGGATTTAAAAGTCCATAGATCATGGTTATATATTCAAGTATTCAGCTAATTTTTGCCAGGGTAAGATCTATAGTATTTCACAAATCACTGTCCCAATTCTAGCTCCTAGACTGTTGGATAACTGATCCGAAACTCAACAATTGGCTGCGCTGACTCTGTGTGCATCTTACTGCCCCGCCATCTTGTGTGTTCTCACACCCCTACCAATGCTTGATAGTCAGTTTTTAGATTTTTAGATTTTTTTTTCTTACCAGTTGGCGCTAGTGGGCATAGACCAATATAACGCTGAATTGATGTTTCATCCATAGAGAATTCAAACGGAGGCCCTTTTTGAGAGGCAGCCTGGGGGGATGTGACCCCTAAGATGACAGGGACCATCAGGAAACCTGTTGCCGCCAAAGTCCCACAGGATATCGATGCACATCCAAGGGTAGATGAGGCCGGAAGGCCCCTCATGAAAAAAACAGGGACATGTGAACACTGAACTGTACAATGCTCGGGCACATATCCCCAGTTTAACCACATCATCTGATACGTGTTTGTCCAATAAAGACAACTTGGAACGTATGTCTTGTGTCATGCTAATTCTTTTTTCAGGTATGGTTCACCTGGATCAGGCAGATGATGACCCTCCTCAGACTAAAAGTTCTGGAAACTTCCTGATTCTGATACAGTGCAAATTGTAAGGCCTGCCACATGTTGATAATGTTGTTAACCTTTCAGACCATTGCCTAAGTGACGCTGAGAGATGGGCCGTAAACAAGGGGCTGAAATTCTGCCCCACTCCAGATGAGCCAGACATGGGGGAAAAACAATGTGACAAATTCCACAGATCACTATGATTAAAAAGCTTCTTCGATAAAGATGGAAAGTCCAATAAGCCTCCTTGTGAAAATGGTCCCAGTACAGGTGACAATCCCTATACAAGGTTCAATACAGGCCCCTTCTCAGATGTAATCAGCTTGAAACTTCCATCAAACAGCAAATGGAATCCCCCAGCTGGACCCCCCAATCTTGAGACTATACTCTCAATAAATGAATTGGGACTTCTAGAAATTACTCTAGAACAACCCAAACACAAAAACCTAAGCAGCGAAGAGGGTAATTCTCTTTGTTCCTTAGCATGTAATCCAGACATATTAATAAAGCCTGGGTTAAATACCGTCTGGACTGAAAAGGGTATCAAAACAGTTTTTTCATAACACCAGTTTAACCAGCTGAGACTACAATGAAACTGTCGCTACTGCTCAGGAGAACGTCTGAATATACAAGGTGAATCACTTGCCCTGGCGTGGGAGGGTAGCGACCGCTGTCATCCAAATCTGATGCAATATCAGACAAAGACATTATAGTGTGTCTAAATCTGACTCAATACAAACATGGAGGGGAATCTCTTATTTCCTTTTTTTAGATGACTTGATTTTATACTGGGCAGTTTTCAGTATACTTTACTGGTTTCTGGTGACACCCAGTGGATCATTTGGGCACAATTCTTTGCAGGGGTCATCCAAAATAATGTCCAATTTTCCATGCTGCACTGCATGGGACCCGAACCTTTTGCCTATCATATCAGATGTGGATTGGTGGGAGCATCTGGGAAACCTGCTGAATCAAAAATCAGCTGGGTTACAACTCTGACAGTATCCCCATCAGAGTAATAATACTAGATTTTTTTATAAACAATCTGAAAGTCCTAAGGATATGGGTGACATAGGGTTAGGAAGTCCACATAAATGAACAGGAGGATTTTGACATCAACAAAGTTTGAGTTTTCCTCTAAACCATAACTCATATTGTATTTATTTGGTTTCAGAAAAAAAAAATGCTAGGGATTATGTTTAAGTATATAATCATTTTTCTTTAAAGTCTAGGTGATGTCACAATATAAATCTCACTTTTCCCTCAAACCACTACTGATGTATTCGGTATTAAAAGAATGCTAGGGAACAATGCCTAAGTAAATCAGGGACTGTAGTTGGTGCCACAGTCTACGTAGGCCAGAGGTCAAACGGCAAGTCAAATATGAAACGTCAAGGTCAATACCACAAGTCAATAATGTAGGTCATCAGGGCCTAGTTTCCATTTCTTTAGATTAACCTCTGAACCGTGTCATGAAAGTTGGAGACATCCATTTGACCTACTTAAAGGTATTTCCGCTGCACAGTCCCCCCTCTTAAATACTACTGATAATGATTTCATAATTTTGAAAGGTATCAACACCTGCTTACTAAAAAACAAATCGCACTCATAAAGAATCATCGTGTTTTTTTTGTATCCTGTTAAAATAGTGAGAGTTGTTTGTGAATATTATCATGGTAATTATTTGTCAACATAATGGCATATTTGTCCAAAATGTTTTTATTTAGTGGAAAATTCTTTTCTCTCATAGGCGCAGAAGTGGTGCAACCTTGACTACCGCATATTCAACTTTACCAAATATCCCAAACATGTGAAACAACTGAAAAATTATGCATGGAAAATAATAATAACTCAGGTAAGTTCTTTTCTTTTTAATAAATAGAGGATCCCATGTTTAGTTGTGTTTCTCTTTTTTTCTTTTCTTTGTATCTGATAAAGGGAACATTTGTATAATTTCATCTTTTAGCTGTTTTTTCTAGTTACATATGTGGCGTCTATTGCTAATAGTGGTAGCACAGCTGTGTTGTTTATGTTGCTTAAGTAGTTTATAATACCTGTCATACGTGAGCTTGCATTCCTTGTGTTGCTGATATTGCTTGTTTTTCATGTGTTTTTCATGTTGTTCATATTGCACAAAGGTAGTTAGTAAAACACCTTGTGCATGTAATTAGTAGTGTATAAATAAAATGAAGAAACGGTCACCTGATTGTAGAAGATATATTATAAACAGTATTTGAAATTATACAAATTACTTTATTATATAGTTTAGTTATGGTAGGTGCTTCTGGTAGGGGTAATAAACCTGTTCGGCCACAGGAACAGGCCCCATTCCCCATTCTAATGGTTAATACCCTAAACAAACACTAGCGTTCAATTGGTGGAGAACCTGGGTAAATGTATTTGGATAGCTTGAGTAAACAGCAATGAAACTCAACCAGGTCTATATCTAACAGGTTTCCAGTATAACAGAATAATATTAATAACGGTAGATCCGTTATTGTCAGCTCACCAAACTGATCCCAGTCTTCCGAGCCTTGGGAAATCTTATCGGCCACCCACGCAAGCCCATTCCTTGAGGACCAAGGATTCAATTAGTGTGTGAGTTACTTTTTCTATAGTGGCGGGTAATTGGACAAACTCATATAATCCATGCTAAAGACAATGAGTAGAACGAAACAAAGAACTCTATAATTCTCAAACAAACAAACAACTCTATAAATCCCCTCAGATACTGATATATTGGCTTCGTTTGGGCAAGGTAAAAAAAACTGCATGGGGATCTTCCTTGATCAATCAGTTATAATATTCCACATATAACTTACCATTAAAGTAACTCAACTTACATCCTTTGGCATGCCACAGACCAATTTCTGTGTCAAGTAAATCCAAAGAAATTGGACCATTATACTCATTAACAGGAAACCCGTATCTATATTAATTCATTTCACACTACCTTAGTGCAAAAGCATACATACCATTCACAACTTAGTATAATCATACTTTACGGTTTACCAATCTTTTATACTTACTGACTATAAACTTGGGATAAGTAACGCGGAAAGTAGTAATGGTATTGCAGATCTAGAGTACCATACATTTATCATCTCAGTGTTAAAGGTTGTTCCTTAGCTTATAATTCGACAGACACAGCTTCATACAGTAAAGTAGGTGTGCCGACCTCCTAGTTGGGCACCATGGGGGCCTGGATGGGGGTCCACAGGCCCATAACCACTTTTTTTCATAGGGGGGTTCGTTTTTGAGCAAAAGGGTAAACTTGGGGTGGTGCACCTATGAAGCATTTAAGGATAATGCCCACTAACTAAACGAAACATGGAAATGCATCGTAATTTGGTACAATTGATCCCCTGATGATATAGAGCCAATATATGAAAAGAAAAGTGGGGGTCCCGGGGCTAATTTAAGAGTTATTAGATGATACCTCGGGACATTTTCAGAGAAAATCAGAAATTAAATACTCATGAAATTAAGATACAAGATTTACATGTTATTTATGTTTCTTGCATGAAATGTATCAAGGAGGTGCTATAGATTTATTTTGTGGCTAAATATTGCATTTGATATATATTTTACTTTAAGAAAAAAATGTTAGGTGTCTTAGGGGGCTCTTTTTGAAGCCCTTATTTTGCCCAAAACCTGCTATAAAAAGATTTCTAAACATGGAACTTGTCTCAAAATCACTATATAAATACCTACATATGTTGTGAACATAAAACTATAATAAAAAGCATAGGTCCCGGGGTGATCTATTGAGTTAGGTGAAGAAATATGTGTCAAAAGTAGGAAAAAACATCATACCTTTTTGGCATGTTTTTCAGTGCAGAGACAAAAAAAAAAGCAAGATATATAAATCACCAAGTAATTTTCAAAGCAGCCAAACTTGTTAACATATTACAACACCAGTTTCCTTTATAGGCTGAGGCTCACGAAATGGGCACCAGTAGGGTGTGGCATATCTGGATTAACAAAGTTACTCCTACCCTTTAATTTAAGTTTGTTTTATATACTACAGGTGTTGGTGTTCATGGGAAAAATAACCGTGCGACCTAATCTTTTTTCGTTTTCGCGTGGTGATCGGTCAAAGTTGGGTCTCTCAAGGGCCCGATTTGACCCGTTACCTACGTTATCCGCCAGTACACATGTACCATTCAATTCCCCAACCATTTATAAATGTATTGTATACCTGTTTTTATTGTTGATATAGATACTAAAGCAATATGGTCCATGGAAAAAATTTAAAAAAATATTCTGCTATCTTTTTTATCGAGGTGGGCGTCGCCCCGAAGTTAAGGTATATTTTGCGCGCAGTCCCTACGTACAATTTCTAAAATAATGCTATCTGTCGTTACTTGTAAAAAAGAAAAGCACTGTAGTATAGGTTAATAAGCTTTCTTATCACCTAAAGGGATGTCTCCTCTCTACACAGTATGAATTTCAGGCCCCTATCCCCGACCAACCCAGAGCTATAGAGTTTCTTCTACAGGCTATACTCGGATAACGTAGGTCACATAAATGTGCCAAAAAAAAATTGCTAATTCATATCACTTAAATCTATACATCTATATCATATATGAATAATAAAGTATGTAACCATGGTGTAGAGTCCGTTTTAACCTGAAAAATCGAACTTAATCTAAATTTTTTTCGGATAACGTAGGTCACACCCGGCCACCGGTTGAGCTGAAAATGCAAGTACACATAACGGGATGTCTAACTAATGCTAAATCGTCATTCCCTTTCTCAATTAAAGATAAAGGCTCAGTGAATTGGCACTTACCTTCACTGAGGAGGCAGGAGATGTCTATGTTGTGTGGTGGCCTTGCCAAAGTCGATAACGTAGGTAACATCGTATTGTCAATCACTAACGTATTTACAGTCTTTGAACACTAACTTCTGTTTCCAACGCTGTACATCAGTCTATTTGAATATTGTTTCTCCCTGTGAGGTATTTGTACTTGTCCCAGTTGCTTTTTAGATTCTTAAAATGATTATTTGGCGGATAACGTAGGTCACGCGTTCATATTATTTATAGTCCCTCCTGTTTCCAGTGCCCGATATTAGTGAATAGGAACGTTGTTTGTCTTTGTAAGGTATCTGGACTTGTCCCAATTGCTTTTTAGATTCTTAAAATGATTATTTGGCGGATAACGTAGGTCACGCGTTGATAGTATTTATAGTCCCTCCTGTTTCCAGTGCCCGATATTAGTGAATAGGAACGTTGTTTGTCTTTGTAAGGTATCTGGACTTGTCCCAATTGCTTTTTTGCGGATAACGTAGGTCACGCGTTATAAGTTTCCTTTAGTTTTTTTGTGATAAAAAATAGAGTCTTTCGATCCCACCCTCCCCACCCCAGATCCCTTAGTTACTAACCCTCACGATAACCCCTCAGAGTGGCCATGTCGGCATCAGAGAGGGTGAACGCGCGCCTGGATCTTCCGGTGGGGGTAGGCTCGCAGATCTTAAATACGATGTCCTCTCCTACCACCCACAACATGTCTGGTTGAGCCGGCCACTGGTACTTCCCCTTGTTTCGTCGGCATTCTGCCATGAATGTAATTTTGAATTCCCCCTCTTCTATTTCTACAATTTTCCCTATGTACACCTCGTCCAGGTATTTCGCCACCACATACTCTCCTACTGAGAACTCGAGCTGCTCCGCCTCTTCGGGCTGCTCCGCCTCCTCGCGCTGCTCCGTCTCTTCGGGCTGCTCCGCCTCCTCGCGCTGCTCCGCCTCCTCGCGCTGCTCCGCCTCTTGGGGCTGCTCCGCCTCCTCGCGCTGCTCCGCCTCTTGGGGCTGCTCCGCCTCCTCGCGCTGCTCCGCCTCCTCGCGCTGCTCCGCCTCTTGATGGATGTCAGCCAGGTCGGGTATTTCGCCTTCGTTGTTCTGATGTTCCTCCCAGCCTGGACATGCCGGGTGAAAACTGCCGTATGACCAGCAGCAGTCATTGTAGCATGACGTCTGCCTGACGTAGACCCGGCCATCCTTCGGGACGATGGAGTGAAGCTTCATTGTACCATGAATCCGCATTCGCCCCATCTTCTCCATTTCTGTGGTTGCTGTTGCCACGGCCTGGCTGTCCACCAAGAGATACGTCATTTTTGAGAGGTGTTGCCGGAGCCCCCAGGCATACACGTCGCTGGCGTTCTTCAAGAGCGCCCCCTTCTTCACGGCGAGTTCAGCAGCCCGTTTCACCGCCCCTCCAACGCCGTCGCAGGGCCCCTTCCCGTGCCCACTTTCGAAGTAATCCCAGGTTGCTGCTACATTGAAAAGCTCGGAATGGCGGTTAACAAGCTGAAAGATGGTTGCGTTCCGGTACTGGCTCGACGGACTGTCCGACAGGTAATGCACGCAGCTGATGTGCGGCATGTTGGTCCGGAGCCAGGCGATCAGGGCTTTTATGAAGGCAAAGACTGTGCTGGCTTTGTGCGATGTTTCGTCCGACAAAACCACAAGGGTTTTGTGTTCCAGTGGGCCGTCAGGTGTGGTGCGAAAGTGCATTACGATGGGATGGACGGTGACCTGCACTTTTGAGTAGAATGCTGCAGAGACTTCGCGCTTAAAATTACAAACGTAATTTTGCGCGAAGTCGATCTGCACCGTTGCCTCCGTTGTTTGTAGCGCTGCTTTTAACTTCCTGAAGTTGGAGTACTGTGTCAGGACCCGCTCGTGGTGCTCCCTGAATGCATCCATCTCAGCCGCGAACTTCTCCTTAAATTCGTCGGCTGTCTCTTCGACTTCTAACAGGGTCGTCCTCCTCACATCTTTTCCATTCAGTTTCTGGACGACCTGGCGCCAACACCTGAATCGGATGATTGGCTTATCCAGCGCATCGACTTTCCCGGCGACCTCTTCCTTCTCCACTTTCTTCAAAAACTCTCCAGGTGTCTGCGGCACACCGGCTGGTTTCAGGGGAACGAGGCGGAGCGAGAAGTTTTGGTGACGTTGACAGAGGCAGACGTTACGGCGCCCATAAGACACGGGAAGGATGTTGCCTGGCCGACACTTCTTGAAGGTGGCGAGGCTCATCTCGGTGGCCGGGTGAAAGAAGCAGAACCTCTCGTAGAGGACGTCTAGGTTGTCGTTCAGGATGTACTTCTGTAGACGCTCCTTCCCGACCTTCACCGTGTCCCGTTTACCTGGGAGGCAGCTTGAGTGTTGTTCATCTTCCATGAACGTACGTACTGCCATACGCCGGAGTGTTGCGTTGATGGTACGCTTCCCAGTGGGCTTCTCGATGACCTTCCTTCGGCTGACGTTGATCGAGCGCGCCAGGAGCCTTGCTGTCTTTGTCTTAACAGCAGCCTTCATGGCATCCTTGGCTGTCGTCTGGCCGCTGCTCCGTAATTCCTTAATCATGGAATAGTGCAGGCAGAGGGTCTTTCTCACCGACCTGGCCTTGGTAGGCGTGATACCCTCATCACGCAGAAGCGCGTCAGCATTCTTTACGGGCGTTGCGGGAGGTTCTGCGAGAGGTTCTGGTGGTGGTTGTTGTCGTTGTTCTTGCTTGTTTAGTCGCTGCATCCTCTTTTCTAAGGCCCACACGCGCGTTTGAAGTTTCACGTTCTTCTTTATCAGTGCTGCCTTGTTTCTCTTTAGGATGGCCACTGCCCTGCTGACGCGTTTCCGTGTAGAGCCTGCCGCCCTCGTACGGAAGGGCAGCTGAACTATGAGCCTGAAAAATATCATTGGTTTTGACATGCAAGTGTATGTTAAATGTTCGTGTTAAAGTGTCGTGTTAAATCTAATTAACTATCATGACTACAGACATGCATTGTTGTATTTCTACTGTTCTATGTTCATGGATCATGATGATATCATTATATGAAATTCAAATGTGTTAAATGTACATGTTAAGTGTTAAGATATGCCCTGTTGTATTTCTACTATTATTGATTATGATGATATAGAATTCATTTCATTACATGAAACTCGACACAGTAAATAGTGTAACATGATTAAATAAGATTTATTTCAAGAAAAAATTACAAGATTACTCTGATACTCTGATACTCTAGGATAAATACTTTTAAATATTAATAGGTTAATTTGAAAAAATAGTTATTAGTATTATAATTTAAGATAAAAAAAATCCTGTTGATCCAGTGGTCCAGCCGCTTGCTTAAAAACTATGAACAAAAAAGACTTCTGACGAACAACGAAAAAAAAAAAAAACTAAAAGTAGTCTAGAAGGGACGCCATGATGCTGAAAAAAAGAACGGAATTAGGTAACAGTACATAAAATAAACATTGAACAAATGTTGTGTTATTGAATTGAAAACAAAATCGAAAATTGAGAAAATTAATAAATGGTTGAGAGAATTGATAAATGGTTATTGAACAGCTGAATAAATAATGAAGATAAATTACCTGTCCATCTCCTCGTCTCCAATGGGTCCTCGAGCGGGCGCGGCGGCTGGCACGGGCACGGGCGCGGCTGGCACGGGCGCGGCTGGCACGGGCACGGCAGCTGGCAGGGGCGCGGCGGCTGGCACGGGCACGGGCGCGGCTGGCACGGGCGCGGCTGGCACGGGCACGGCGGCTGGCAGGGGCACGGCGGCTGGCACGGGCACGGCGGCTGGCACGGGCGCGGCGGCTGGCACGGGCGCGGCGGCTGGCACGGGCGCGGCGGCACGGGCGGCTGGCACATCCTGGGCAGTGCGTCTGGGTCGGGCTGGCTCTGGCTCCGGGCCTCCACGCCTGGCGGCCTTGGCAGGGGCACCGTCGCCATCGCCATCACCAACGAGACGGCGACGTCTGGGCTGCTTCGTCTAAAAAACAAAAAATACTTTATGTAAATTCCATTTATAATAATCAATATAATCAATATTCAAAGGTACATTCACATTTTTATAATTCAAGGAATCACTTAAAATTGTTACCGGAGCAATACAAATACAATACCTTGGTCTGTGTATAAGATAATTTGATAATAAAGTATTCTTACCACGTTCACTGGAGGTGCAGGAGCTGGGACGGGTGGAGCTTCGACGGGTGGAGCTACTGCAGGTGGGGCTGGCGCAGGTGGAGCTGCCCCGGGTAGAGCTGCTGCCGCGGCTGCTGCCTCTGCCGCCTCTTCCGCCTCCTTCGCTAAGCGCTTCTTGTCCCTACACCTCTGCATCTTTTCCCGCCCTAACCGGCGGCGCTCCTCCAACTCGTCGGGCTTGTCCTTCAGCTGCTCAACCGGGACATAGTTGTCCCGGGAGCGCTTCGCCTCCCGCTCCAGGTACCCATCGTCACGCACTTTGAGGTTTTCTCTGTAGTTGTGCTGGTTTTTCGCCGACTCTCGAACCATGCTGACACTAAAAATAGTAGGAATTGATTAGAAACAACTTAAAAGCACATAGCATATATAAATGGTATGTATTTAGCATTCACAGGACCCGTTTCATTACTTAGAATCCAATACAAAGCTATGGGTGACCTACGTTATCCGCGGTTTCAGCAACACTTTTATTGTCGAAAAAACAAAAAATTTTTATCAAAACCAGGCCTAAAATATACCCAAACATGTTGGCTTTCCATGTGAATAAGGTTTTAAGTCACTACATAAACTTACTTTAGAGGAGAAACAAATACGATCGGCAAAGTCAAGTGCCGAGTGACCTACGTTATCCAGTTTTTCGTCAAAATACTAGACATAGTGACATGCGACCACAAAACATTACTAAACATGCAATACTACGTATGAAAGGAGTAGAATGATGTATTAATAACCATCGTACTGCTTAGGTTTCATCACAAAACGCCAAATCTCAGTGACCTACGTTATCCGTGTGACCTACGTTATCGGTTTGTTTTGACAGCTGACGCCGACTCGCCGGCGGTTCTTTCGAACAACATTCCGTTTTGATTTGCAAGATACCGGCCGAATCTGACTAAATCTCGCCATAAACATGCAATTTTTGTGATCTATGGTGACTTGGACACTTCATAATGTTGGTAAACATGGAAAATTTGATGAATATTCTTACCTTCTCGCGAAAAATGACGAAGATTCACGGCAGCAACAAGATTTCTGGTGGTCCGGCGTCTGGGCGGAAGCGCTCTCCGCGAGTTTCGCGTGTGTAAAAGACGGACCGGCTTAAACTGCTAGCGGAAAGAACCCGTTGCAACGAAGATTTCCCGCCGATAACGTAGGTCACGGATAACGTAGGTAACGCGGTCTTCAAGTATTTGGTTTGTAACTCCGTCAATATCTCATGGATTTTATCGCGGGAAGTTTTGTTCCTGTTCATTTACGATACTTTAAATGCTCAAAGACTGATTTTGCCCAATTCCACGTGTTAGTGGGTAAACCCGGATAACGTAGGTCACTTTTCTTAACGAGTACGGTTCCTTTTTTCGACTTTGTGTACCTACGGTGGCCAGAAAGTGTTAGGAAAGTCAGAAAAAAGTACTGAATCGTATACCTACAAGCGTTTGTGATCTTATGAAAGGTTTATAATGAATATCTTAGATATTTTTATTTTACTAATACGTACATGTTTGCGGATAACGTAGGTAACACCCTCCAATTGGACATTCGTTTTAAATTCCCCAGAAATTCAAAATTATGTATAGACTTTAACCAATTAAATTATAGGATACACAAATATATACAGTTACCCAAAAGAAAGGATTTGTAAGGTATAAAATGATTTAAAATGCATTAATTGAGGATTGTAAATTAAATTTTGCCAATTGGACATGGCCAAAATGGCCTGTTTTGCCATTTTTCCCACTTTCGGGACCAGATTTTCATGGGAAATATCGATCCAACATATAGAAAAGTATATATGTCCACGTTCGTATCGATGAGATCTATCTATCTGTGCAGGTTTCATTAAGATAAGGATAAACTGGAGCAAATGCTGAGCAATGGACACCTTTTTTAGCTACTGGTGCCCATTTCGTGAGCCTCACCCATAAATATCCTCAGCAATTAGCTTGTAAGGATGAAATTTGTGAAAAAATGTGTTTGTGACCAAGTGCCACTTTTTGCCCAAGAGGCATTTTTAAGGCAAAAGGTAAATTCCCTAAACCAATCAAATTTTGGTTTAAGTTTCCAAAACAGACCTTTTAGATCATGAATAGCATTTTAGATCAAGTTTTAGGACATTTCCCTATGCCCCAGGGGGATTTTACAGTTTTCACCACTAGGGGGAAGCACTAGTTTGTGGGCATTATCCTTAATTGCATTATGACAATATTGCCTACTACATACTACATACTATAGCTAGTGTTGGGGTTCAGAAATTGGGGAGTTAGTATTCGGGGAGATTCGGAATTTTTTTTAAAAGGGGTTCATCCAAGGGGGGGTACCTATGTAGCATGTCACTATGTTTTTAACCTTCCTGTCATGTCGTTAAGCCCCCATGTTGTGTGTCAACTTTAAGAAACGGCCATGTTGCCATGTGAATTTGAGTGGTCTATACCCATCACTATGGCCAGCCAACCTGTAGGAACCAACAACAGACTGGAGGGGAGTAAGAATCAAAATATTTCACCAAATGAGCCTGTGATCATAATATATTTTCTCCATATTTTGGGTATTATGTGGCCATTTTACTCTGTCAAATTTAAGGGTCTAGGGCCCCCACAGTAGACGAGGGAACTGCACGCCACATTCTGCATTGAGATATTCTCTGCTGCTTCTTTAAAATGAGAGGATTGTTATGCAGACTGTCCTCGCGCAGAAATCTGTAATTCTATAAATTGTTGTGGTTATGGGACGTAGTATATGTTTGTAAAGCTCCATGGAGAAGAAGGTTATGCTATTAAACCTTCTAGGTCACATAACCTCCGAGCCCGCACGGCAAGGAGGTTGTAAATGTGGCCCGGAGGTTATATAGCATAATCTCCTTCTCCTCAGAGATTATCCTTCACCTATTATGTCATGGCTAGGGGGTGCAGTGGTGGGCATAGTGCCGTTTCAGGAGGTGAATACATCTTTATATATATATATATATATATATATATATATATATATATATATATATATACCTGTGAAGAAAAAAAAAATGCGCCTGCATATCGTTTTGCTAGATATGCTATTATGTTTATATCATAACACCAAGGCTCAAAATGGTGATGTGGTGGTTAGCATGGTTGTCTCGCTTGTGGGCAGCCGGGGTTCAACTCCCACCTCCACTCATGTCTCCCCCTGTGCCAACTACAGGGTTATCAAAGGCCCCTGGGCCACTGACTGTTGTGTGTAGGGCCCTGTCTATAGGACTTTGCATATTAAATAACACCTACCTTGGTAAATGTGTAGGGGCATAGTCTCTATTTTCTCATAGATTCAATCATCATAAAATCATTAGAAAAGGCCTGAATCAAAAAAGTCAAAAATTTCAAATATCTGGAGATTTCTTCCCTGTAACTATGGCAATGGGTTGTCCAATGGCAATGGCCCGATCTGTCCTGCACCTTCGCCAGCAGTTTGTCTCTGTAATCCGGGGTAGGATCGGCGTAAATTATACCGGATTTCAGCTTATAATCCATTGCCTAACACCGAATCTTCATGCTATACACAATAGTTAGTATCCCTACCTTCATAATGTGATCTCCATATGGTAATATATCCAATATTTTCCACATTTTGGCTATTTTACATGGTCACCCTACCTCCAAATTGGCAGATGGTTTTTTGATTGAAATGCGAAAAATACCACATGTATACTAGGAAACCAGGTATCTCTGTGATCCTTGATACATATTCTACCGATACATCACAAAAAGAATGATGCAAATCGGTCATTTCTGCAAAAAATGATGTAAATTAATGCAGACATCCCCCTCCCTCACTCGCCGACTGGCCCCCAATCAGCGGAATGAGGTCAAAGGTGGTGTCATCTGGTGGTTACTGTGGGAGCTAATACGGCAGTCCACTGCATGCACTGCCCGCTAGGGGTGGCTGGTGGAAAGGGATAATGACCCTTAAGGACCCCATTAACTAATCAAGTTATAAATTAATTGGCTTTAATGAGGTGATTAGGGTATGTTATGTATGCAAACATAAGAGAGAAGTCCCATTTTATCATTCATCTCATATAATAAACTAATATAGTCTCATTTTTGGCATCCCTAATGTGATTAGAATACGGTTTTAGCAGGCTGCAGCCAGTCGTGGCACATAGGGGTTATAACCAACATCTTGCTGCAGCCTACCGCAGCATCTCAGGTTCACAGCCTGTGAATCTTGATGTCACCTCTTATTTTCAGGTGTAGTGTTTGGATTCTGCAAAGCCACAAATATTTGAAACCTGTTTAGTTCAAATACGAAACCACCTCTAACAAGCTTAAGGGCTGGCTAAGGGCCTGAAGAAACTGTATCTACTTATTATTAGGCTTGAACAATAAAATTGAATAATCAAAAAATAAATTTTCATTGGACCTTCCACAACAACTTATCAAGGTATTGGAGTTGGCTGCACAAACACTCTCAACCCTGTATTGTTAACGTTACTGTCATTTAGAACCAGTGTCTGAAGAAATAACTTCTTTTACTCACTGACCGTTTGGCTTCCTGGTAAATATGAGCCAAATTCAGACTATACATTTTGATCATAACTTTCATTACCGGATACTAGAAACCCCTTCAATATCTATATATAGACTCTTCAGGCTCCCTTACAATAATATAATAACTCAACACAATAGGTTGGCTGATGCCAGCATCACATGACCTGCCAATATCCAATTAAGACATATTTAAAGGCAAAGTCACAGTTTTGTCGATCTGTTGCTTATTCTCTGGAGGAGTGACCAGGTACGTGAGGATGGATAGGGACTTCCAGTATCCTATTAACATAATGTCACACAACTGGATCCTAATGCCATGCATGAAGGCCGCACCACTATGGTGTAGAGAGTGACAACTAACCTTGGCTGCTGGGATGCCAATGTGTTTGTACATCAGGATATTCCACAGGCCTTCAGCATGGGTCCATTTCCAAAATTTGGATAAATGAGGTAGGCACTACCATTAAATGTACTGGCAAAGGCCCTCCACCAGTCCAAATCTTTCAAAAAGTCTTCAGTTAGACATGTATGTGGGTTGCCCTCCTTTAGTCCCATTATTAAGTCTATGACTCCATGAGAAAAAGTATGTCCTCCACGCACAGCCTTTGAACAGTGGGATAATATACCACAAAGCATTTGAAGTTGCCTCTTCAATGCAAGAGTTTGATCCTTAAAAATCACAAGATCTGAATGTAGCTTTAGCAACTTTTGTTCAGGCAAACTTAAAGTTGAATACACAGAGTCAAACAAAATGCCTAAATAATACACACTCTGACAAGGTGTCTTACATTTCTTCCATTAAATTTGAGACCAATTAATGTCAACAAGGCAGTCTGTGATGTCTGACACAATCGTCAAGATAATTAATGACAGGTCCATATCACAGCAATATCTTATCCTTGTGTCTTCGCCTCAATCTGCTGGGCGCAGTCACATTTTACGTGATAAGCATCAGTATACAATGCTGCTGATGCCCAGCAGCATCAGTGTGACTGATGCCTTAATGGTATCAATACTATTGACACCATACAGCAGGCAAAGTTTAGGCAAAGTCTAGCTGTGCCCTGACCCACTGCATCAGTGTGACTGATGCCTGAATGGCATCATTACTATTGACGCCATACAGCAGGCAAAGTTTATACAAAGTGGGAAGGGTCTCTGGTTACATAATACTGCCCCCCCCCCTGTGCCAACCCCCGCCCACCACCTGTGGGCATCAGGCAGTATCTGTATTTAGCCTTGGCCTGTATCAAACCTGTGGTGATTTTTCAGCCTCCCCTCAGCCTCCACAACCCCAACCCCAACCCCAGCCTCCCCTTGAGGCTGGGGAGGGTTCAGGGGAGTGTGTAGGCCGGGATATCATGGGGATTTGTCCAGGTAGGTCCCAATAATGTAACAGGCCAGGGGGGTGTCAGGGAAAGGGTGTGGGTGCCGGGATATGATGGGGATATGTTTAGGTAGGTCCCAATAATATACCAGGCCCAGGGGGTTGTAGGGTAAGGGTGTATAGGCCGGGATATCACGGGGATTTGTCCAGGCAGGTCCCAATAATGTAACAGGCCAGGGGGTGCCAGGAAAAGGGTGTGGGAGCCGGAATATGGCAGGGATATGTCCAGAATCATTTAATATGTTTTTTAGGCCGATTTGATCAATTTGAAAAATTATCAAATTTGAAATATTTATGGCTCCCATAAAAGGTTAACTATGGGTGAAAAATGAATTTGAGATTGTAGTTCGAGTGAGAATGACCATTGTAAACTAGTCAGGAAACTGTGTGACTAATAAAACATTTTCTAGAAATTTAAAACAATTTTTACCTTAATTCTTACATTGAAAAACCCAACCAATGGATTTTGCTGAAAACTTGCATAAATGATATCTCATGTCAAAAACATTATTGAATTTATGGGCATCAAATTATCAGGGGCCACTTCAGGGACCAAGGCCTCAGGGGCCAGGCTGAAGTCATTTTATTCATTTCTCAGCCCTAGCTCCTTGATAGTCTCCAGACGCAAGGAGCAGATGACTTGTGAAAAAAAAGAATCATTTAGAAGTGTTTTTAAGACGATTTGAGCAATTTGAAAACTTTACAAACTTTACAAACATTCATGACTGCAAGTATGAGTCAATTATGAGTCAAAACTAACTCTGAGGTTGTAGCCCCAACTGACAGGGTCCATTCTGTACATGTCAGGAAATTCAGTGATGATTACAATATTATCTAGAAAATCACAAAATAAATCTGTCTGAATTTCTAGAAAATGTTTTATTAGTTACACAGTTTCCTGACTAGTTTACAATGGTCATTCTCACTCGGGGCTACAACATCAGAGTCAGTTTTGACTCATAGTTGACTCATACTTGGAGTCATAACTGTTTCAAATTTGGAAACCTTTTAAAGTCCTCAAATCGGCATATAAACCCTACTAGATGGTTCTTTTCTTCCACAAGTCATCACCTCTTTGCAACGTGAGAATATGAGGGGGCTAGGGGTGGCTATTCATAGAGGGGAGGCCAGGAGCATGGAGTAAAGGCTGGGGAATATGTACAATGATTTCAACCACTGAGGGGACATTTTTGGCCTTAGGTGGGTCTAATTATCATTTATGAAAGGTTTTAGCAAAATCCATTGGTTGAGTCTTTCAGTATAAAATAAAAGGTACAATTCTTTTTAAATTTCTAGAGAATGTTTTATCAGTCACACAATTTCCTGACATGGTATAGAATGGACCCTCTCACTCGGGGTTACAATATCAGACTTGGTTTGGACTCATAGTTGACTCATACTGGGAGTCATAAATGTTTCAAATTTGGATTTTTTCCAAAGTGCTCAAATCAGCACAAAAACCATCTCAAATGATTCTCTCCTACCACAAGTCATCTGCTCTTTGCCACCTGAGGATACCAAGGGGCTAGGGGTGGCTATCTATGGAGGGAAGGCAGGGGGCATGGAGTGAAGGTCGGGAACTATGTAAGATAATTTTCATCAATGAGGGGACATTTTTGGCATAAGATAGGCCTAATTATCATTCCTGGAAGGCCCTGTCCTTCCCCTTCCAGCCCTTCCCTTCCCCTCTCGGCCCTGTTCTTCCCCGCCCAGCCCTGTCCTTCCCCTCCCGGCCCTGTCCTTCCCCTCCCGGCCCTGTCCTTTCCCTCCCAGCCCTGTCCTTCCCCTCCCTGCCCTGTCCTTCCCCTCCCGGCCCTGTCCTTCCCCTCCCGGCCCTGTCCTTCCCCTCCCGGCCCTGTCCTTTCCCTCCCGGCCCTGTCCTTCCACTCCCGGCCCTGTCCTTTCCCTCCCGGCCCTGTCCTTCCCCTCCCGGCCCTGTCCTTCCCCTCCCAGCCCTGTCCTTCCCCTCCCGGCCCTGTCCTTTCCCTCCCGGCCCTGTCCTTTCCCTCCCGGCCCTGTCCTTCCCCTCCCGGCCCTGTCCTTTCCCTCCCAGCCCTGTCCTTCCCCTCCCGGCCCTGTCCTTCCCCTCTCGGCCCTGTCCTTTCCCTCCCGGCCCTGTCCTTCCCCTCCCGGCCCTGTCCTTCCCCTCCCGGCCCTGTCCTTTCCCTCCCGGCCCTGTCCTTCCCCTCCCGGCCCTGTCCTTTCCCTCCCGGCCCTGTCCTTCCCCTCCCGGCCCTGTCCTTCCCCTCCCGGCCCTGTCCTTTCCCTCCTGGCCCTGTCCTTCCCCTCCCAGCCCTGTCCTTTCCCTCCCGGCCCTGTCCTTCCCCTCCCGGCCCTGTCCTTTCCCTCTCGGCCCTGTCCTCCCCCTCAGGGCCTAACAATTGGAGAACCCTGTAACTACAGACTGTAGACTGGGGTGAGAAGGGTAGGCTGAGGGGTTTTGGAGGTCGAGGGGAGGCCGAGAAATGACCACAGGTTTAATATAGGTCCAGGCTAAATATAGATACTGCCTCAGCCCAGACGCCCATAGGTGTACAACCGGCCGCGGCCTTGTTATGTAACTGGTCGCGTGGAGTCTAAGGGGCCCAATTATATCCCCAGCCACCTGCTCAGTGGGCGGGGTTGGGTGGGGGTATGCTGTTATGTAACCTGCGCGACAAGACCCTTCACACTGCAGTGGTGAGAGCTTCGCATCAATACAATTGACGCGCAGGGATTGACACACATTGACACCTTGTGTGTGAGTACTATTGACGCACATTTACAGTGAAAACCATCAAACCAATTGATGCAAAGAAATTGACGCACACTCCAGCACAATTGAGCATAGACTGACTGCACAAACTTTGCTATTTGCGCAAATTGTGACCGCACCCAGCAGATTGCAGCAAAGACACAAGTGTCAGATTTTCCCGTGTATCCCAGACTTATGCAAGTGTTCTAATAAGCCCATCCCACTTTGGATATATCCCAGTTTTGGACAAGGGTCGGACAAAGTAACTGTATAAACTATCCTTATCTCCTTGGATTGGGGTTACTGAAATAAGCAAGAATTGTATTTTTCTATATCTCCAAACATTATGATTCATTAAATTTTTACCAATTGACAGGTTTCCCAGCCACTCATAATGCTGTATTTAAGGGCAAAATAGGGTTTGACATTAAAGGTTGGGCAGACAGGCTTTAACATTGTACTTGATTCCTATGGGAATAATGCTAATATACACTGTACAAAGTTGGTGTTAATTTACAGCAGTTCTTGCAGTAAATTTACAACATTCTTTGCTGTAACAAATTATACAGCAATATTCACTGTAAAATCTCAGTATTAGTACTGTAGATTTACTCAAATACAGCAACTTTGTAATTTTGAATGCTCGTTGTTGTTATGGGTGTTTACTGCTATTACTTTACCATCCAAATAGTCTTAGTGAATCTTCCTTTATCCTTGCTAGCCAAGTAGTAGACCGATCAATGAGATGGGCCCTCATATCCATAACGCAGACAATGCTTGGTTGAGAGTCAAGTTTATTAGTGGATATATCAATTGCATTACAATTGCCAGTGTAGTCACAGTGTAGTTTTCTCCCAAGCAGTGCTGCTTGCTAGGAGATGTAGCCTGTCTGCCATAGCTTTATTACACCTACCATAAGCTCCTGCCATGTTTACAATATATAATACAGTAATTTGTATAATTTTGAATACCATTTATAATATATCTTTTACAATCCAGTGACTGTTCCTTCATTTAACTTATACACTACTAATTACATGCACCATGTGCTTTGTTAACTACCTTTGTGCAGTCCTTTGATTTACAGAGTACAATTACAATGTTGTTATGTATCCAACAGTAATTGTTTCTGGGTGAAGCACTAAATAATCATTGATAGAAATAAAAGAACACATTAGCATCATTTTACAAAGATCTCTCTAAGATTCAAAAGAATGATAGAAACCAAAATATTCACCTTATTTGAGTTGATGGTCAATTATCTCAATGGACAAAAATGTGAGAAATATCAGCAATCAATAATAATCAAGGATAAAACCTTTTTTTTATTCAACTAGAACACCCTTAATCAGTATCTTTTTTATTTTGAAAGGAGATTTTAAAAGCACACAACGCCATAATTTGGATGGACAGTTCAATACGAGTGACATGCTGGGCTTGGCTTCAGCAAATGGCGCTAACAGCAGGACAGACGGGTATTGCAGCTTCGCCCACAGGATTCACCTCCACCTACACCTATACTGACCCCCAGATGTATGAGTATATAGCCACCAATATTACGCTGGCACAAACCACACCAATGTATGGTGATGGTTTCTTTGTCATAGTGAACACTAAGGACATCTTTACTGGGTTCTTACAATGGTGGGTGCGATGTAGCCTTACCCTTAATTGCATTTCCCCACCATTGTCTAATTTCCACTGTAGCACTGTCAAAGACAGGCTTTCTAGCCATTTGGCTAACTGTCATCGATTTGAAAGGTCTGCTATGAATTTGTTATTACTGCATCATTTTAGAGGAGAGATCAGTAGATACACAGCTTTTACTTGTCTTAACTTTAGGGATGTTGAAGTAACTTCTGTGAAAACCTGTGAGTAATCCTTGATTGAACCAATGGTTCAATTGAAAATGTTTCTCTATCATTCATCTAATTTTGAGTACACAAAGCTCAAAAGATGTAAGATGTACATTGCAATATGCAATTCATTTGCCACCATCAATCATAAATAGGTATATCACTTATGTTTTCATGCTGAGATGTACGAACTTATTTTTTACACTTTGGTCCATTGCATCAATATTTTGCCAATTCATTTAACTATAAAGCTTGGCAAGTTGTTATAGGCAATCACTCCATTTTAATTTTAAAGTTGAATTTTTCTTTAAAACTTGGGAAATAGAAGATAAATGTATGTAGGTGCTGAAAATGTTGATAAAATAGGGGGTCACCATGCTAACTTGTGAATAAGGAATATAGCAAAATATCCTCAATTACTTGAATTTTCAAATCATCAAATATCAAATCTTTTTAAAGTTATACCTTTATAATATTCATAAAACTAATAATATGGTATCTTTCCTGGACTTAGCACATCTTCAGCGTTTTTTCAATTGTTGAAAGAGTCATTCACAGCTTTGAGTTGTCAAAACTTTTCAGCTTGTCTGTTCATTGACTACTCCAAAGCATATATGATGAAGGGGTAATGTGGCAAGTCCAATATTCATATAATAACATTTTCCATTCTCTATTTTCTACATAAATATATTAAACAAATATATCAAATGGTATTTAAATGAAAATACTACAAGTGAATTTATAATTACTTTCAATTTCTTATTTTCTTTCATACCAATACTTAACATTTAAGACTTATGTCATGGAATTGAAAAATGCAAAAAACAGAAAAACAGACAATTGAACCCAGTTTTAATATGCAAATGAGCAGACATGATTGACAGGCATCACTCTCCAAGCAGGGCATCACTCTTCCAGCAGAGCTTCACTCTCCCATTAGATAACTCTCTACATGTACCCGTTATGCTTGGAGAGTGGAGATTGGTGGTGAAAAACCAGGGAAAATGAATATTATTGAGGTGGGCGGTACCTAATTTGCATATTAAGACTGGGTTCAATTGTCTGTTTTCCTGTTTTCCTGTTTTGTGTATTTTTCAATTTCAAGGCATTATTGGTAAAATCTAATATAAACTATCAGTATGAAAGAAAATAGGAAATTGAAAGTTATTTTAAGTTATGTTGTACTTATGAACGCTAGTATATGTTATGGTGTTACTTATCAATATGGGGAAACTGCTATCATCCGTTTACTTAGACTGTCTAGTTTAGTCTCTATTATCATTGCTAGCCAAGTGGTAGACTCCATCTGCGAAATGGGCGTTCATATCCATAACACAAACCACACTTGGTTAAGAGTCAGTTTTATTTGTGTATATTCCAATAGCATACAGTGGCTGGTGCGCTATAGCCTATGTAATCCGATTCTCGTTCAACACTGCCCAAAGCTAGCTCCGTCCTTAGAGTCCGCTTGTCCAATGGTAAACTCTTATCCAAGTCACCCGATGTCTGTGTACATGGCTAAAACCAAACCCCCAAATCCTCAAGATTCGTATTGATCTAAATGATTCAAATAGTGTTTTCTGCCTTAACCTGCTGGCTCAGCCCAATATATACTATTCCAATTATTGATTTTTTCAAAGGCATCACTGCTCGCTGGGAGATGCCTCCTGTCTGCAATAGCTGAGCAGGTATATTACACCTACCAGCAGCGTCTGCTGTTTTCATATTCATGTAATTTTGAATCCTCTTTTATATTCTTTTATAATTTTCTCTCTCATCTGGTGACTTTTATCTTTCATCTGAATTCTTATGCATAAAACAAAATATATCTCGCATAAGGAAAGCCCTTACTAATATCTTATATGCACAACTACCTTTGTGCACTTATTTCATTTTGTTTGCATTTGATATATTTGATTAATATATTTATGTAGAAAATAGAAAATAGAATAAGTTATTATATGAATATTGGACTTGCCACATTACCCCTTCATCGTTGATATGCAGAATTTAATGATGTTAACAATATTTAAAGATCAAATTGGTTGAACTTTGAATGGACAAAATAATTGGATTGATATACCGTGTGATATAATTATGTTAAATATGGAAGAGATTATAAAATCAATTTTATGTCCTGTACAGTTTATTAATATCTTAATAACCATTTTTAATTTTCTCTTTAAAAGACTTAACAATGTTTGCTGTAGGTCCTTTCATTTCTTAACTATGTTTACTTGCTGTTCGCTCCTGGAAGATATTACATGTAAGATGTGTTTTTTTCAATAAAAAACAAGATACTAATAGGTAAGATATGAATGCCTTTCTATATATATGATATCAACATGTAAGTCTACATTATAAAAGCAAATTTAAAAAAAACAACTTAAATACAAAAAATTTGGACTAAGTTTTCTATTGCCAAAAACTCAAATCTTCTATGAAAATGTTAATAATAACAATTTCTCAAAATCCCTGAATCAAGTGGGGGTGACTGTCAACTATAATTTTATAAAATAAAAATAGGGGTAAAAATATAACGTTTTAAAGAAAATTACCTATTTAATTCAAGATTGAGCCTAATTATCTAAACTTCAAAACAAAATGTTTAACTGCACCTGAACTCACGCCAGGAGACCGCCCACCATCTCCAATTGTTTGGTCCTCTGGGCAGATTGCAGGAGGACGAGGAGGCGGACACAGTTGTGTTTTCTTATGTACTGGATCAGATGATTGGGAATCACCACCCTCCCTCCACCGATCTTGACTATTGCCTTCCTGGTCTGCAAGATCTGGGAACATTGTACGTGGAAAAGGAGGGACCACAGCTGTTGTTGTTGGGTCCCAACCAATTCGGGGATGTAGGAGCCCCATAAGCCAAACGGGCAATGAACAGGTTTTGCTGGGAGTCTGGTTGCTATCCTAGGCCTATCCACTGTTGTTCGTACCAGAGTTTGCAGCAGTTGTAGGTGGCGATGGCATATTCGTAGGACAGGTAGGTGAACACTCTGAGACCTTGCCCACCGTAGCGGTATCTCCAACAGCTGCACCTGACCAATCGTTGCCCGTAGTGGGTAGTAGGGACACTCCCTCTACTCATTATGTCTACGCTGTCAATTTAATAAGGGAGGAGAGTACTTTCCCCCAGAAGATGGGACCAGTACAGGACCCTATGACAACATCAAAGATATCAAACTTCCGTCCCAAAGCACCTGGTCACCACCGACAGAGCAATAATCTCATATGATGAGCGTGGCCTAAAAAAACAGACATTCAAGACAGTAATGGCCCCCAAACAGAAGAATCTAGATGATGAACAGCGGAAGGCTCTTTTGTCCCTGCAAAAAAACGCAATGTCATGATAAAACCAGCAGAAAAGGGAGGAGCCACCATGATCATGAATCGTTCTGATTATATTACTGAGGGCAAACGCCAACTGTCAGATCAGAAGTTCTACAAAACAGAGGATTATGACCTCACTTTAGAACACAATTGCATGGTAAGTGAGAATTTGGAGTGTATGCCAGTTCAAAGCGAGATCAGTGAGGGGACTAAGAAGTTCCTAATCAACCAATAGCCAAGCACACCCCAGCTCTATCTCCTCCCTTAGGTACACAAAGATATAACACCAGTGCCAGGAAGACCCATAGTATGGGCCAATGAAAGCCCAACTGATCAAATATCTGACTTCATTAACAAGTTCTTGGCCCCAATAGTCAAACAAGGTTGATCCTACATTAGGGACACTAGCGATTTTCTGAAGAAACTGCAAGACCTTCAGGATCTGAATGGCCGCGAAATACTGATGACCCTAGACCTTTCTTCAGTGTATATGAATATAGGGAGCGACATGGGTTGCCAGGTGGCCTACTAGGCCCTGATCCGAAATAGGACAGATAACTCCCGGCCCAGTAACCTATCTCTGGTAGAACTGTTAGGCCAAGTACCGGCATATAACAACTTCCAGTTCAATGGGGAGAACAACCTGCAAATTGGGGGCACCGCCATGGGAACCCGAGTGCCACCCTCATATGCAAACATCTTCATGAGTGATTTTGAAGAGAAATGTGTATACATTTAGACTCCAATCGTTTTTATGGTACAGGTACACAGACAATGTCTTCTGTATTTGGCAAAACAGTAATTACATGATTTCTTCTCCCATCTTAACTCTAGATCTGTCCGACCAACGATCAAATTCACAGTCAGATTTCGGGGTCAATTTCCTGGATACTATGGTTAAGATCGTAAATAAACATTTTATCACTGCGCTATATCGCAAACTGAGTGACAGGAACAACTACTTACCATTTGAGTCGGCCCACCCATACCACTGCAAGAAAGGTCTACCATATTCCTACGAATGCCTAGAATCTGCAGTGACAACCGGGACTTCGAGACCAATTGCACTAAGGAAGCCACTAATTTGGTCCAGAGACGATACCTGATGACACTCATCGTTGAGGTGTTCCTAAGAGCAGCCTCCAAGTCTAGATCTGACTTACTCAACACAAGCAACCCACAAGCCACAAACGGTGCAGCGATAAAGAACACTATTTTCCTTACCACAACGTATAACCCTACGTCTATAACAGGCTTAAAGCACAGGTAAAAAAGACTTGGGACCTGTTGGACAGAGCTTACAGCACTAGACTTATACATGAAGGTACCCTCAGAGTGGGATATCGCAGACCAAAGAGCCTGCGGGACCTATTGGTCAAATCCACTTTAAAACCAAACACGCACACTGATGCACCAACGGTACTGGGAGCACGAGAGGGGTGTAAGAACCCAAAGTGCGGATACTGTGCGAAAATCAACTCAACTAAAAGAAAATATTGAACATGCCCCTATGATTCATCAACACATCGTAAAAAGCCTTGCTAAAGGCAAAAGAAAATGATGTATTCTCGACTATGGGACAGCCTCCACTGCAATCTGACACCCTGAGCTACTAGGGTGAAGCTATCTGAAGGGCTATGTACCTAAACTGGGATATATAGATTTCTATTAAGCTCTGAACTATTGATGTGAACACTGATTGAGTGGCGACTGCCACTGCCCTTTGGACCTGATTAAATGAGAGACCAACTTAAAGGATGTAACTTTGATTTCAATGGCAACTGCCATCTGAATCAAACCATGTCAAATCACACTTGAACAACTATACAACTGAAGATCTAAATGAAAGTGCAACTTAAAGGAGATTATTTTCGATTCCAATGGCAACTGCCATCCAAATCAAATTATACTTAAAAATCTAATTGTAACTAAATGACTATTACAAACTGTACCCAATTTGACCAGACATAAATAGCGACTACCATAAAACCTCTGGTCTGGGATAGGGTATTAATTTGAGGAGAATATTCAGGATCCATCTATATGTTAATCAACTGACAGACTTTGGGTTTATATCTTTTTGACTGAATCTTGGTTGACTGACCTGATACCGAATAGTATGATCAATATCAATGGCTATACTATTATAAGACAGCATCGAACACATCAATCTGAGGGTATCAAAAATAGAGGAGATGGTTTATCTTAAAGATAATATAGCCTCTCATCCTCATATGTGCCCAAATCGCTTTACTATATCGGCTGATATAGAGCAATGCTGGTTATATATATAAATATTTTTATGCCTAAATCGATATGTTTCGGTGTATGCTACAGACCCCATCTGGTAACCCAAATCAAGGATTAGATGAATTTTCATCTGCTGTCCAAGAACTCGCATTAAGTTACAAAAGTGTTGAATTGCTTGTTATGGGTGACTTAAACATTGAATAAAAGAAAACAAAGTCTACCAACTTTGTTCTTTTTAAAAAGTTTGAGTGGCGTTCTAATTTGAAACAATACATAACAGAACCTATTAGAATTACCAACTCTTTAATGAGTATACTTGATTTAATAATTACAGACATGACATTTATCAAATCATCTGGGGTTATGCTAATCACTATATCAGACCATCTTCCAATATTTGTAATTAAGAAGAAAGAGATCAATCTTCTGAAGCTTTATTTTGAAGAACATATAAGAACTACAATGTAAACTGCTGAACGCTATAGTATTGTTTATGGTTAATTATAATTATAGTGCATTTTTCGAGATAATTACTGTCATTGATATTGTTTTTGATGGGTGCTAGTCGAGTGGTGAGTAAGTCCACGAGATGGGCGCTCAATCCATAACATGAACAACGCTTGGCAGTAGGGTAAATTTATTGATGGATATGGTGATGCGTACAGTTGCTCGTGATGGTAATAAGTTCGAAGGTATAACAGTTCCAGTTTAGGGTAGAGTAAGCTTCCTCCTTAGAGTCCGCCTAGCCTCACCTCCAGCCTGGCCTCACCTCCAGCCTACCAGCAGCACCTGCCATATTTATACTAGGTATTCCCATAAACGAAGTAATTTAGAGGATTTCTTTTTATCTTGTATTCAACTGGTGACCTTTACACTATTTCAAATACCATGCACAAAGTAAATGATTTAATCTCTACCTTTGTGCACTGCTTCCAACAATTAATTATTAACAATATGGGATGGCGATCATTTTGGTGCGTCGGTCCCGACCCTAGCAATCTTTGGGATATTATGCTATCCATTATTATGGATGCAGGAAACTGCATATGTCCCAAGATAAAACTACAAATCAGATCTAAAACCCCAGGATGGTTTTACGCACGAGGTAATTAAGGCAGTAAACCATAAACAATTTTAAGTAGAATTGCACAGAGGTAGTTAGTAAAAACACCTTGTGCATATAATCAGTTGTACATGAATAAAGTAAAGAAACAGTCACCAGACTGCAAAAGAAATATCATAAAGGTATTCAAAATTATATGAGTTACCACATTACATAATGCAAATACAGCATGGGCTTCTGGTAGGTGTAAAATACTTGTTTAGTTATAGCAGATAGGTTGCATCTCCTAGCAAGCACCGCTGCTTGGGATAAAATCAATAATCATACTGGTATATGTATGTGATAACCTATAGTTAATTAAAGGCAGAGAATCTTATTAGATACCGTTTGGAACAATACTGGTCTTAAGGATTCGGGGGTTTTGGAAAGCCACATACATGGACATCTGGTGACTAGTGGTATAACTACACTGTTGCATGAACACACGAAGTCGGGAACTCTACGGAGGAAACTTACCTTTGTGTGACATTACTTGTGAACCTAGGATTATATAGGCTACAACTACACTGGCAAATGTACGCAATTGATATATCGACTAATAAAACTTGACTCTCAACCAAGCGTTGTCTGCATCATGGATATGAGTGAAGTTTAACTAAGACAATTCGACCAATAAGTGATAGCAGTTCCCCAGTTAACAACTAAATACCCATATTACAACTAGCGTTCATAATCTATCGGAATAATTATTCTGAGGAAAACTGTCAAACACTTAACATATTTAAGAAAAAGGTTAGAAAAATGAAAATCAAAACTAGAAGTAGTTCCCACTACCTTACATGAAAATAGAAAGGACTCTAGAAAATTCTGGTTTAAATAGCAAGAATTTGAATACCAAATGTACTCATGTTAAAAATGAGGCTGATAATAGATTGCAAGGTATGGACCTATGCAACCACTTGAGTAATTATTATGTGGCAAATGGTGAAAGACTTGCCTTTGCATTTGATTTGAATAGACCGCTTGTGATGAGTATTTTTTTTTTTCATTATTGAACTATTCCGTTTCATAATACAGTGCTCTTCCAACAGAGAGTTTGGTGTTCATATATATATAAATTGACTCAATGGTTAAGTACATATAATTTCTAATATAATATCAATTCTGGTTACTCACCAAGTAGGAATAATCACACCCGGATGAGAAATATAACTAGATAATAATGATAAGGACGTGCAACTGTATGGGCTAGGAATAATCCTAATCCCTTGTTCCATGATGTGTCAAGAAAGGTAAATTTAATCAAAAATTGATTAAATACATCGTAACCTTGGAAGAATATATTGTTATCCTTTTAATTTTCTTGTGACCATTTCCCAATAGTTTTAAACGGGTTTACGGTGACAGGACACTTACCCCCCGGACACTTACCCCCGAGGACACTTACCCCCCAACCTAGGAGAACTTGCTCAAATGATGTTTTGATGGGGTGTCTTCAAATAGACATCCATTAATCCTCTCATGTTTACTTTAGGCCATGGGACCGGTGGCCCTCACCTGGGACGTGGCTCTCGAGGGTGAGGTGAAACGGTCACATATTGAATTTAAATATATATATATATATATCAGAAGAGAGGGATATATATCTAGTTTACTCCCCATTATCAAAAACTATGGAAAATGGTGACTTGGAATAGGGACGAGTTAGCCTTTTAGGTATGAATCCCAAAGAACTATCAGAAGAGAGGGATATATATCTAGTTTACTCCCCATTATCAAAAACTGTGAATAATGGTGACTAGGAATAGGAACGAGTTAGCCTTTTAGGTATGAATCCTAAAGAACTATCAGAAGAGAGGGATATATATCTAGTTTACTCCCCATTATCAAAAACTGTGGAAAATAGTGACTAGGAATAGAGGGAGTTAGCCTTTTGGGTATGAATCCTAAAGAACTATCAGAAGAGAGGGATATATATCTAGTTTACTCCCCATTATCAAAATTGTGGAAAATAGTGACTAGGAATAGGGGGAGTTAGCCTTTTAGGTATGAATCCTAAAGAACTATCAGAAGAGAGGGATATATATCTAGTTTACTCCCCATTATCAAAAACTGTGGAAAATAGTGACTAGGAATAGAGGGAGTTAGCCTTTTAGGTATGAATCCTAAAGAACTATCAGAAGAGAGGGATATATATCTAGTTTACTCCCCATTATCAAAATTGTGGAAAATAGTGACTAGGAATAGGGGGAGTTAGCCTTTTAAGTATGAATCCTAAAGAACTATCAGAAGAGAGGGATATATATCTAGTTTACTCCCCATTATTCAAAACTGTGGAATATAGTGACTAGGAATAGGATATATATATGTTTACTCCCCATTATTAAAAACTGTGGAAGTGGGCTGGGGCAGGACCCACCCCTCATGAGCCCGATTAGGACCAGGGGCCTGTGACCAGCACCTAAAACATCAGGGGTTAAGATTAGCTTGACGTCCAAACGGGTGGCATGCGTTTTGTCACTTCCCCATCCACTAACTGTTAAAGAGAGAGGCCAGTGAAATTTCAATATTGTTAAATTCTCATATAATACCATAGGTATACTGCTTAAGTAAAATATGTGACATTTTTATAACTTTGAGGTGATCCCTATAACTGAAAACTGTCTTCCTATATCAGATCACACATTGAGTCTGCTGTAAGCCTGAAATAGGCTGTCTGTGTGTGACGTCACACAAAATAAATCCTACAATAAAATATATTTTTGATTTTTTCTTTCATAAATCATTTTATTTGGTAATTTTCAATAATTTTAGGCTCATAAATAACACCTAGATAAATCAGATATTGTTATTTTTCAATTTTATCATTTTTCAACGGTTCTGCTTGAGACGTCACATACAGATAAATACCATGTGTGGGCAGTGTCAGATGCAGGCAAGGGAACTCAGATTGATGAATACAAATGTGAATGAAATAAAATCTATTAGAGATAATAGCATAAAATTTGGTATGGTTATTCCCTGGATGGTAGTAGTATAATGGAGTCGCTGGTGCGCATAGTCAATGCTACTAATGAGGTCACTAGGTCAGTACGAGTGAGCATCGGGGATAAATAGGTTCATAGACTAATAGAGACTTTGAATAATTAGGTCATTACGACCTACTTTCGTGACCTACTTTTAAAAATACGTTTAAGGAACGTATGTGTTATTTCGTTATTTTTTCATTTTTTTTATATATACTTTCTACATATATTTTACCGGATAATTTTACCAGATTCTATTATTTTCGTTATTTTTACATTTTTTTTGTATATAGTTTGTATACGCTTATGTCATTTATTATTCATTACATATAATAAATAAAACAAAACAACATTTTTTTTAGTTATTTTTTATTAAAAATCGTAAAAAGCAGATTATAATTCATATATACAACGCGTTTCTTTTAGATTTTTAAAAAAATGTTAAATGTTTTATGTTTTTCATATATTTTATACTTTTTTGGGTTTTTCATACATTTCATATATAGTGAAAATGTTTCAGTTTTTTTAGCTATAGTTCTTTGTCCTTGGGCAGTCATTTTTCAGCTTTTTACCTATAATTCATTGTCCTTGGTCAGTTATTTTCTTAAAGGGCGAAGGAATTGTTGGAGCATGAGAAACCACAGCCTCTAGATTGCGCTGAATGTTCTGTGAGTTCTTCCAGCTTACTTTGCAAGTTGGTAACGGCGAAGAGGAGTCGGTCAACATTAGTCGACAGGGCCTCCACACAGTCAATGGTGTTCTCCAGATCACGTTGCATGCAACCTAGTGATATGGGACGTCTCTTAGGCATGTCCAGTATTACATCTTCTTCTTCTGATGACTCTCCTTTTTCCTCTGTTTCTGTAGATAACCACATTTCTAGCATTTCAACATCTGGTGTTTCCGTCTTCTCCATTTCCACCGGTTTAAGTTCATGTAAGAAAGAACTGTCTTGTCTGTTAGGCTTGTCATGGCTGGGGTACCTAGCTCTGACAGTGCGACGTAGGGGTTGAGAGTGCGACATGTTTCTATGAGAAATCGAACACAGTGCGCTCCGCAGGTGGTGCTTGTGAGTGCTTGTAGTTGTTGTCGGTTATACTCCCAGATACCGTATGACGAACGTTGGCAGAACGAGATGTGCTTTATAGCTATTGCTGGTAACCCGAATGAGTCAAAATAGAAAGTTTTCCCTTGTGGTGATACCCAAAATGCTACCCAATGTTCCCCTGGTTTATTGTGAGGATCTGTGTTGCTAATGAAACAAGTGAAGGGTCGTGTTTTTTTTTGGTATTCTATCAGAGGGAAAAGTTCCAAGGAAATATCTATTTGTGTGGGGATGGTTACGTAGAATTTTGTTCAATTCTGAGGTTTTGAGAACCATCTTCAGTTCTACACCATGGCGTAGTCAGTGACCGGCAATCGGTCGGCTGTGAGCTGGATCAAGCTGTCGTAAGTGCTCAGCATAATTACTGAAACCGCGTGGCCCAGCGCTTCAGCAAATTTCAGGGACACCGAAAGCTTCCCCTGTCGCAGCAGGTTGATGCGGGCGTCCTCCGGAGTTCGGTCGGGGGTCAGGTCGAAAGCAAACAACGTGTACCCGTTCTTAAAATGATGTAACTGAATACCGCAGTCGTGACCCGAAGCTAATAGTCCAGTCTCCTTGAAGAGTTGACTGTAGGCTCTGCTAACGTTTCCATTGACAAAGTCTGTCTTCACGTGGAACTTCTGATCGTCGAACTGCAAGGCTACTTCTGTTACGTCGTAGTGCTTGAAGTTGAAAGGATTCTCCGTCTTGCTCCCTGAGCTGGCCGACTCTTTGACGAAGCCAATAATCACCCCCGTGGGGATCTGCGTTGTGTCGGGCATGGTCCACGTGTACTCCGATGAACCTTGCGTGAGGGTGTGCTTTGTGACCTTGCTCCTGGTGATCGGGTAGTTGAATGGACCCATCTTGGGGTCGCATACACTTTTATTGTGTGCCTCCACCACCTCATCCCTGACGTGAACTTGGCGCATGGTCATTTCGGCCTTCTTGATGATGACTTTGTAACTCTCGTTAGCGGCCATCTGCATGTAGAAGCTGGCGGGCTGACGTTCGAAGACGAGTTTGATCTCGCAGTGAGAGGGTAGGAGTTTACACTGAGTAAACAAATCGAGGTGCGGTCTAGCCACCATAGACTTAACCGCTCCGACATGGACTGTTCGTCGTGAGTTCCAACCTGCGTTGGCTGCACCTCTGGTGTCCATTTTTACCGGGGTGTCCATGAACCAGTTCTGGCAACCTTGGAGGCGACACTTTCTGGCGCCCTCCTCTGTGGTCAAGAGGTCGATGAGATAGGACTTGTAGGAGTACTCTTCATTGTTCGAAGTTACCTTCTCACCGTTGATGAGAAGCTGCACGCTGCTGAAAAGTGAATGAATTAAGTTGTTGACTGGAGCTGCATCGTGTTGCACTGTTAAGGCGGCTTCGTCGTTTCCTTGAACCACATACTCTAGGTAGAGTTCAGCTTCGCTGAGGTCTGTGTAAAGATTGCTCGGTTCGAAGGTGAAGTCAAAACAAGTTGTGGTATCAGTGAGAGCGTTGTTTGTTGTTTTTTGGACGAATTGACTTCGGAGAATATCTTTCTGTGATATAGGTAGTGCGTGTAAATCTAATTCAGCTACGGCACAAGTTGCCGCACAGGGGTGAATGAGACTCATGATGAACCCTTTAGAAAAGGGTAGACTTACATCTACCTACACTCTTCTTCTTCCCGTTACCACGTCTTGCACCTTGCATTGCTCGGCGTCGTTTGGCTGGAGGGCCATTGTCGTCAGCGTTTAAGTACCTTCTGGCTGCACTGAAGGCTGTGTCCATTAAGGCACTTCCTGCACTCTTTGACCTTTTTACGATGCTCTTCTTAAAGTTTTTTCCAGCCACGACATCGTCAAAAACACCTTTTCCTGTTTTGACGATGGTGGGGACTGCTGCTTTAAATGCTGACGCCCCGAGCTTCTTCATCATCGGAAGAGCTGATCTCATTATACTTCCGAATATTCTGTGGCCACGTTGTCTTTTAGCTCCACTGAAAGCAGGTAATTGTCCACTTCCAAATTGTGAGCGCTTATAATATTGTCCATATTCACCTCTTGGTGATGAATACAAGGGTGGCACGTTCATATAGTAACTCACCATTTTTCCAATGTCTTCCTTCTTACACTAATGTACTATAGGGATGAGAGAGAGCTCTAAAGGTCAGTACTACCGACACTTCCCCGTGTACAAATGGTATAGGTTCGCCTGCACTGTCTCTTAAGTACACTCTGATCTCTTTGAAATGTGTTATTCGCAGAGGATGGAAAATCAAATTGGGAAAGTTTATTGTGTCCATTGTTTTTTGAGAGTAGTTGTTTACGGCCATACATCGAAGAAGTGGTGCTTCAGTATCTCCTACTACCCCGTTGTGAATAATGTCAGAGTAGACATAGACTGTATGGTTTCTGTAGTTGACATCTGTTATTTGTTTTGCTCGTGTGCGCCTACCCATGTATATTTTTCCTTCGAAACCAAGTTGATAAGAAAGGTTTTCTTGTATGACGAGCATTGTGTTGGAAGGCAGTGCAATAAGCGTTTTCATTGTGAATTCGTTATAAGAGAAAATTTCATCTGGACCATTTCCTTTATTTTTTCGCTTTTCTTCTTTCATTTTGTTGATGACTTTTGGTATATTTTTCTTCATTATTTTATTCAGGAGTTTGATCAGATCTTTGTTGGTTTCCACTCGCCCGCTTTCCATTGAGAAACGAGCGTAAGACTGTTTTCCTGGAAAGTGCTTCCTTGCTAATGAATCGATGTAACTCAATGTGGGAGGCAGCTTTTTTGGTTCATCAGCATCAGCTTCTTCGAATACTTCTGCGGGCTCTGGTTGGTCGTCATCGTCATCCTTTTCTTCTTTTTCAATTCCCTCCATTTCAACTTCTAGTTTTCTTTTCGGGGGTGTTTCATGCATGTGGGTTACCAAATCAGTATTAAACATGTCTGTTAGGAACGGTTCTCTGTCACGTTTTTTCCTACTGCTCTCTATTTCACGCTTTAGTCGAGTGATAGCTTCAACGGGCCTTGTCGGAGGTGTTTGTAATGGAGTAATTCCTTCTCTAGGTTTCTTAGGAGGTGTAGGTCCGTCGGAAGTGTGAGAACTTGGTGTCAGAGGAGTTATACTCTCACTAACTGTTCTTACAGCTGACACTGCATCTGAAATAAACGCTCCAGAAGACTCTTCATGATCAGGGTCTGGCACTGTCGGTGTTTCAATTGAATCAGCTGCAGTTCCAGGTGTAGTTGTGGAAGTAGCAGGAGAAGAAGGCTGTTCATCAGAACCGCGGGAAGTTCTTGCCCTAGTTGGTGCGGTGTTATGTTTCTTCTTTTCTGCCGGTGCTTCTGCGCTGAGAAGGTAGAAAGTTGATTTTCGCACATTGTACCATTTTACTGGAAGCGTTATTTCAGATAACGCACAGTCTGTGTCAGCTGGTAGTACCATATACTTTTGTAAAAGAACTCTGTAAGTGCTCAGAGTGTTGTCTGGAAAGGTCTTAGTAGATGAGTTACTGGGTAGGGTGCAGGTTACATCCATTTTTGTATGTTCTTGACTGGTTCCCAACTGTTGAATTTGTCTCCGTATCCTTTCCACTTAATGAGTGCTTCTCTTTTAGCACCTTTTCCTCTATATTTAAGGATGCTCTCGACAGTGTACTGCTTCCTCGGAGTAACTTTCACCTTCTGAACCTCTTGAGGATAAAACCACCCCTTTATTCTTTCTTGAAGGGTATCTTCGATTTCATACCTTTAATATAGTCTGGGTTCTTTACAGTGAATATTTCTTCACTCCAATTTGGTTCATATCCACGATTAAAGGTTTTCTTTTTTCTTAGAATTCGTGCTCTATCACCACTTTTCATTAAAGGTTTCCTTTTCTTCTTTAAATCTTTAGCTCTCACTCTTTCATACAAATGATAGAACAATCGATCGGCGTTATCTTTATTAACGTCTACCGGTCGACCTCCTATGGTAGAATGAAAGGTGTGGTTGTAAGAATGCACTAGATCTTGAAGTACATCTATGTATGTGTATGTTTTCATGTGAGTGAAGTATCGCCACATTTTCTGTTGTAAGGTCCCGTTGAACCTTTCTGCTATAGCACATTTTATGTCATCATTTTCTCAAGTGAAAAAGATACACCTGTCTCTTTCAAGTAATCCTGAAAAGTTTTGTTCATGAACTCTTTACCTTTCTCTGTTTGAAGGTATTTAGGACATCTTTTAACTGTCATAACTTTGAAAGCTTCCGTAACATCTGTAGCTTTTTTACTTTTTATAGCTTGTGCAAATCCAAATCTGGAGAAGACATCTATGGCAACCATTTTATACGAATAGCCTTTGTTATACTTTTTGAACTGTTGCATATCTATCAAGTCCATTTGCCATTGTTTATCTATTCCAAAAGTCTGTGTTTTACGCCTAGGAAACCGTCTCTTGAATGGTTTATGCTTAGTATAAGCATCCACAGATTCAAGTGCATCTTCAATATGCTTGATGTCAGTGTTTTTGAAATAGTGTTTCTTTATTTTGGATGCGCTTGTGAAGCTTGCTGGTTGTTTAGGATCAGTGAAGTGCTTAACCACATCTTTCTTCAGAGCCTTGTAGACCATTTTACAAATGGTGTTACTGTAAAGTGTCGATGTCTCTTACTTCTGCCGTAACCTTCTTGTTGAGGAGGCTTCTCTTTCCGCCTAGGTGTTTCCACCTGTTCATGTTCCTCTTCACTGTCGGAACCCTTCATGTTGTAGTTCCTTATATATTTCATTTTCGGATTTAACTTCTTAACAATCTGGACGAATTGTTTCTGCCCCGGTAAGCTGGCTCGCTTCTTAGTAGTCGGTCGCACTGCACTCGAAAGAAGATTCATCAAATGTGTTTCATCTATAGGTGTGTCTCCTAGAATGAGACGACCGTCCTTTGTAAACTGTTTTCGTGATTTGGCCAAGGTCTTGTAGAGATTACGCACAGAGTTATGGTAAGAACCCAGAACTTTTTCTAGTGCTTTTTCCATCTTATGTGGTAGTACCTTCGGCATAAGTAGTCCTCTCGGTTTTGTAGAAACTCTTTTAGGTTTCATAATAGTCGGAGAAGGTGGTGGAGATGGTGAAGGAGAACGTGAAAGGTACGATGTTGAAAACAACATACTTTTAGCTTTAGAGGAAAGGATGGAGGACCTGTTCATGAGATCATTGTATGTGGCTAGTTTCTCTTCTCTGCTCATCATTGGATCGTTCAATACACGACTCATTTCTTTTTGTAAACGAGCTAACACCTCCACGGTAGATGCTGTAGGTTCAAGTTTTTCTTTTACCATTGACCTTTCGAAAAAGGAATCCCTGTCACTTTCTTTGGCAGGAGGTGGAGAATCAACTTTGCCAGAAACAGTTGAACTCTCCATTTCCACTTTGTTAGAACTTTGCAACACATCTGGATGAACGAGCAGCATTCATTTATAGCTTGTCATTTTCTCCTAATGATGTCTTGTAAGGCCTCCGATAAGACTGGATATGAGTGGAACAGCTAATCCCAATAGAGTACCAATAAAACCACCTTCTTGTTCAAGAATCTTACGTTTGTGTCCTACTGTAGCTGAAGGCTTGGTAAGACCCTTGAGTTGTTTCTTGTACCTCGATAGACGACCGACTGCTTGTTTATTGGAGATGTGCAAGTTTTTATTCATAATATTCACACCTATTTGCGCTATCAACCTTATCACCTCATTAGACATTCCCATCATTATATGTTTACACTCCTTACCAGTGCATTTAGACAGATGTCTCAATAGAGGAAGGTGTTTCTTTATGAGAGCGAGTTGTTTAGCCTTCATTGTTTCCGTGTAGTAGGAATGAATACAGTTGTCTTGAGAGGTGTAGTCACGCTGTTACGCACCCTTAGTGTGTTGGGTGTAGTCTGCTTGAAGTCCAGCACTAGATATGAGTGTCTCGCCGATGTTTCTTCGTTATATACGTTAGTAAGAAAACGCGGATGAGTTGGAAACACTTGACGTGATAAAGCGTGAATTTGACTCATATCTCTTGGATTTTTGAAAATTATCATGTAATGAGAATTCAAACTAAGTGTTCTGAAATCCTTATTATGGAGAAATAAATTTTGAGTTATGAATATAACACTCATATTTCTATGGTGAGAACCTTTTATGAATAGATCTCTTATAAGAGGTGCATCTTCTTTATCTAACAGATCATCTATTATAAGTAGAGAATGTTGAGATAAATCCTTTTTTTTATGTAAAAGTTCTTCTCTTGAAAGGAGACCTTCGTTGAATTTCACTTTTCCCTGATACTTCTTGAAAACGTCTTACCATTGTCCATAGCAATATATAATCTCATCGACTGGTGGGTTTATTACAGTTTTCGCCTTTTCTATAATTTCAAACACTAATTGCGTTTTACCACATCCTGAAGGTCCAGCAATAAGACATGTGAAAGGTCCTTGTAGTCTTGGGTCAAATGCAATTTCCTTTACACTTTCCATTTTTTCTATTTAAGTTATAACACGTCTTACCCGGTCGAAGGTTAATGCACTGAATGACACTTTAATGAAAAAACAATCCTTTTGTTTGGTTTCTATAACATAAGGGTGTTTTTCCTGTAACAAAATAAAATAATGACAAATGAAAAGAGATGTGGTCATAACAACATTTTATGAGGACCGAAATAAAATAACGACAAATTAAAAGAGATGACATCATAACAATATTTTATGTGGAACGAAACAAAAGAATACCAAATTAAAAGTGTAAACTGTGATAACATGGGTTTTTCTCTTTCACAAAACAAAAGAATAACAAATTAATGAAACCGAACCATAAACACTCTCCATACGTTTTGTTTTTTATTTGATCGGTCTTTGTTATGGGACAGCCCCTGGATGTTGGGTGCAAAACGCACCCTCCCACCCAAAATGCACCGACCGCCGAGCCGCGCCCGCCACGCAGATCACCCGCGAGCGGAGCGGCGCGCATTTTGTTTTCTTTCAAGAAAAGCGTTGAACGCCATTTGAGGTGTTTGTGTTTTTATTTTGATTAAGTGGTTATAACCGTTAACGTATGGTTAGAGTTACAAGCTTGATAGTATCAACTCTATTATCAGCTCGTATGTCACAGGAGATAAACCTAACCAGCATCTAATTTATCACTACATAAACGTTTTGTTTCAATGGCAACATAAATAATGACATGATTTATAGATCTGTATAGTAAATAAACGGACGTCTTTACGTTATAAGTGTGAAAATAAAAGAGATTGGTTGAAGGGTGGTTTTCTACCTTTTGGTAGAAAACCGAATAGTCTGGAGGAGCATAAAAGGATCTTTATTTTCTTTTTTAATATTGGAGAGTATGAGTAGGAGTAAATCTAGGAATAGAATAAGCCGTCACGAGACTTGATTCTTTACCGTTCCTTCCGACAACCCTGACAATATGGTCACAACCCTCCTGACCATGTCCGATTTCTGTATCGAACTCTTTTTCATAGAAGAATTTGTTGTTGTCAAGGGTGTTGACTATTTTGTCAGGATATCGGATGGTTGCGTTGATAAGGGGAATAATAATGTCAGCGTGCAGAAATATAGAAGGTTTCCCATCAGGATCTGCTTCTGATTTACGCCAAAAACGTCTCTGTACTGTTTCCTAGACAGAGTGTCGCGCAAAAATGTGACTCAAGATACCTTGTGTTGTCGGTAAACCGACAACACAAGTTTTCTTGGTTATCATATCTTTGAGCGTTAGATTTGGTTGTTGGGTTAGCCGAATGTTTTTCAGAAGTTTGCAATTTTGAAATAAAATGTTTGGATGAATTTCACCCTCAATTTGATACATTCCGTCTCTCGGACAGATGTATTTCACCCAATGATGCTCTCCATAGATACCTGATGCTCGCGCAAAAGGCACGTTGACCAGATCATTTCGAAAATGATCTGGTCTTCCAATGAGCGGTGCCAGGGGTACACGGTGATGAACTGAGGGTTGTGTCTTCATGTACATGGTGAGACTGGTGCGATTGGTGACAAGTCTAGAAATGAATCTCAGAGGGTCTCTGAGAGCGTATATTATCATTTTTGTTAACGACCACAATACGTATCTCCAATGAAACCGATACATGTAAATTTTTGAATATTTGTTATGGAGTGCACGTGTCAGTCTCTTGCGTCGCGTCACTAATGGAACCATGTACTCAGTGATATCTGCTTATCGGTAACAAAACAAAATATGAATAAAATAACGGACGACGCTCATGAAAAACTTTGTGAAATTGGAAAAAACGTCCTACATTTAATCGACGTTGATAGTAAACTTTTGTATAAAAGACTCATGGGCTGGAGTCTTCTCAACACTCTCATGATGGGACGTAGAAGTTTGACTGCTCGTGGAAAGACCTCAACATCTTCCTCCGCTCAGGAGGGACTTCCGAAGCAGGCGCCTCCTGGAAATTCGGTCATTGATGAATACTTTGACCAATACCGAGTGTTTCCATCGAGAGAAGACGCCGGTTACGTTCCTGTTGCAGTTGGGGGGTATGCGACAGATTCGTCCATGGACACTCAATCTGGCTATATGACAGATGTAGGCAAAGACACGTCCATCCCCGTCAACGCTGTTGATGACAGTCTATACAACGATATTTCTGATCTGTGGAATCCCGAGCCACCTGCACCTTTGACTGACGCTGTCACCACCACAATCGCCACCACCGCCGCCGCCGCTGCCGCCGCCGCTGCCGCCGCCGCTGCCGCCGCCGCTGCCGCCGCCGCTGCCGCCGCCGCTGCCGCCGCCGCTGCCGCCGCCGCTGCCGCCGCCGCTGCCGCCGCCGCCGCCGCCGCCTCCGCCGCCGCCGCTGCCGCCGCCGCCGCCTCCGCCGCTGCCGCCGCCGCTACCCTGCAAGACGACTCCAACAAAGAAAACGTGCCACCACCGAAAGACGGCGAAGCTCTTTCGGTACCGATCACCATCGAAGAAGAGTCGGAGGGAGAACCAACAGACAAGAAAAAGGCACCGCTGAGAAAACGGAAGCCTGCGGGTGAACGGAAAGAAAGGTAAACCAGTGGCAGTGGACGTTGAACTAGCGAAGCAGTATGCTGATGCGGTCTTGAAGGAGCTACAGGCACAGCAGAGTAAAGGCACCCCTCTCTCGCCTATATTGAACCTGACCGGACTGTTCTGGCTACTGGAATTGGACGTCGACTACAAGGACGGATACATCACGCAAGCTAAGAAGGTGTATTACCTCAACAGTGACGCCTTCAAGAACACCTGCATCCACGTGTATGGACCACCTGATCCTGTAGGGGTAAGTATGATTTTAAATTATAGAAGCATTATTTTTATTTCAGGTAACATGTACTTCGTTTATAGTTAACTTTCATTGTAATTATTTAATGTGAATAGAAAGTAAATAATACATAAGAGTGTAAATAGAAATAGAATGAGAGAGAGAGAGAGAGAGAGAGAGAGAGAGAGAGAGAGAGAGAGAGAGAGAGAGAGAGAGAGAGAGAGAGAGAGAGAGAGAGAGAGAGAGAGAGAGAGAGAGAGAGAGAGAGAGAGAGAGAGAGAGAGAGAGAGAGAGAGAGAGAGAGAGAGAGAGAGAGAGAGAGAGAGAGAGAGAGAGAGAGAGAGAGAGAGAGAGGCCCAAATTTATACATATAACTCAAAACAAAATTGTGCTTATATTTTTCAGGTCGCCATAATTCAGTACCCTCAGCGAGCCTACGAACGCCGGATCAACTTGACCAAGACAGGTTTCCAGAACCTTCTCAACGCCGCAAAAACGATCATCCAGCAGTACGAACGTGCCTCAGGTGAAGCAGAACAGGGCATCCCGACTATTAAGCCTTACATCCAGGAGATCAACAAGACGCACAACATCTCGGTCATCGTGACCACCTACCAGGGGAAGGCCAAGATCCATATCGGGTCCCGCTACTATGTGGAGCAGCTGGAGAAACGGGTCAACTCGGGCGGGGTGCACGACGCACCTCCGAAAGACCAGGGGCACACCGTGCCATCCGCACTGTTCTTCGACTTGGTCAGCACGCTCGGACCAAAGATCCTGAATGACTTAAAGCAGTCCGAATAGATCACAGAACATGATATAATCACCAAGGGCAGGTAGGTGTGGTCTTAAAACATATCAGTAACTATACATGGTGTGGTGTGGTTGCCTATATACATATATACACAGAAAACATTTAATCATGCTGTAGATATTATATTAGCTAGCTTCAAAGAAAATATTTAGTCAGCTTTTATATAATCACCTAGCGCATAGTTAGTGTAGCACATAGTTAGCTTCAAACAAAAAATATTTAGTCAGCTTTTAAATAACTAGCTAGAACATAGGTGAATATTTTATATAGTTATTAAGTCGAAAATAAGAAAATGAATCAGAATATAAATTGTCCGATGTGTAACGTGCCACGTCGTCCTCGCAATTTTTCTTTACATTCTGGAAAGGTGATCTGTTCTTCACCTACATGCGTCAGAGAACAGTATGATATAGAAACAACAGTAATGCCATCAACTATAGGTAGTTATTGGTGGTATCACGACACTTATGTTAAAAACTTTAAGTCAATAGCAAACAGTTTAGTTCTCCTAGGAAGCGTTCAATTAATTTTCAATGTCAGACTCTCAACTCTGAACATGAAAGAAGCAGTTGAAGAGATAATAGAGGCTATTAACAAAATACATCAGAACCAAGTTTTCGAATATAGACTAGCTATATCTTTAGGTGCATTACTTGAAAGACTTAATGGAGGAACAACAGAAACTGCCGAAGAAAAGATTTATACAGAAGATCGAGAAGTTATGTATTATCATCCTTCAGGGAATAACTCCTCTTTATTTTGGTTAGAGCACGAACAGCAAAGCAATTACAGACATATTAAAAATGATTCTGACTTGCAAGATGTAATAAGTTTTTTATGCGATAAAGAATGGAGTGTCAATAGAGCTGACACAAGTTGGAGACTAGTGGGTAATGTAAACGCAAACATCTACATAGTAAGGGTTCAAGGTAGAGAGGATGGTTTAATAGGAAGATTGGATACAATTCCGAATTTCCTATGTAGACGGGGTTTACAACATTTCCATCGTAATCCAAAGAGCAAACGGGTCTACAAAGACTACCTGTGTTTTTTTAGGTGTCTGTCGTATTTTCTTTTCAAAAACACATCCCACTGTGAAAGACTACTTCAAGAATGTTTTCCTGATGAAACTAAAGTATCATTCAGAGGCATTTCAATTAAGGCATTGACCCAGATAGAAGCCAAATACAACATTATGATAAGAGTGTTTTCACTCATTCCTAAGAAGAGTACCACTTCCAAGAAAAAGAAAGTTAAAAGGGGAACACCTTGTACATTAAAATGTATAAAGGGAAATTTAATGAGTGTTGAGGATGAGTCTAAAGTTATGACACTAAATCTATACGACCATCACTTCAGTCTAGTAAACGATCTAAATAAATATTCACAGTTCCACATGTGCCGTAAGTGTAGAAGACTCTTTGAAACAGAGTATAATTTTAAGCGACACACTAACATTAAAAGCCACTGTACGTAAGTTAAATTCATCTACAAAGGTGGTATTTACAAAAACAAACCATCTGTATTTGATAGACTGAAGGAGCTAGGTATAAAAGTACCAGCTGAACTTCGAATATATCCATACAAAATTGTGTATGATTTCGAAAGTTATTTTTCTCACAAAACAAAAGGTGATGTTCAGACAACTAATACAGTAGTCGAATCATATCATGTACCGCTTTCATCTAGTGTAGCAAGTGACTTTCCAGAGTGGGAAAAACCAGTTTGTTTCATAAGAAAAAGTGATGGAGAAAATGATGAAATAGTTCACGACACACTGGATTACATACAAAAGTTAGCTGAAAAAATAGGAGCTGTTGTAGAAACACGTTTCTCTGACATAATAAAAAAGCTTGAAAAGTATAAGAAAAACGAGATTGCCGAAGGAAAAAAAGTGCCTAAATCACTAATGAAGAGCATAGGAAAAAAGGGTAGCAATAAAACTTCACACAGAATAGATAAAATCAAAATTCGTCTTATGAACTATATTTACAGAGTACCTGTCATAGGTTTCAATTCGGGTCGCTACGACTTAAATCTAATAAAGCGAGATTTCCATTCCTTCTATGCAAAGAAGCAAACAGCTGAGATGAAAACCATAAAAAGGAGTAATCAATACATAGCTGTCTACACAGAGAACTGTGTTTATTTAGACATGTTAAATTATCTAGCTCCCGGATACTCTTATGTTAGCTATTTAAAAGCTTTCCTACAAGATGAAAGTAAAGGGTTCTTTCCATATGAGTGGATGACATCAGCTAGAAAACTAGGGAACTTAAAACTTCCACCTCGCTCAGCTTTCTATAGTTCACTTACGGGTACTTCTATATCAGCGGAAGACTATGCCAAGTGTAAGAAAGTGTGGAAAGATAATGGAATGACAACTTTCAAAGATTATCTAATATATTACAATAACAAAGATGTAGAACCTTTTGTCAAAGCTATAAACCAACACATGAAATTTTTCAGTGAAAGAGGAATAGATATGTTCAAAGATGGTCTGACTCTTCCAGGCCTTACACTAAAATTTCTATTTGATAACACATCATCAAACACCCTTCCTTACATTATATTCTCAGAGGCAGACAAAGATGTACACAAATTAATTAGAAGCAATTTGGTAGGTGGTCCATCGATTATATTTCATAGACATCAAAAAGCAGGAGTGACAGAATACGGGGAAGATCATTCGGACCATTAAGTAAAGTGTGCCGTCATATCATAGGAGTAGATGCAAACAGTCTTTACCTTAAATGTATGGGTGAAGAACACTGTACGGGATACTTTGTAGTCCGCAGAAGTAGTAACAATTACAAACCTGAACAATCTCAAAAAGTCAGTCGCGCTGCAACAGAATGGTTGCGGTTTCGAGAGATTACAGACAAAGTTAAAATACTACATGCTTATAACCATGGGGAAGTTAGTGTGGGTACAAAAAGAGTTCGAGTGGACGGACTGGTTCCAGATACAAAAACCGTGTATCAATTTCATGGTTGCTACTGGCATGGGCACGCGTGTCACATGAATAAAAACACTCTCTCTACAGATAAAGGCCGTAAACTAATGTCAGAAAGATGTCGACAAACTCTTAAAACAACACTGTATCTAGAACTAATAGGTTATACTGTCATTGAGAAATACGAATGTGACTGGAACAAAGACAAGAATAACAACAACAGTGTTATAGCATGTAAATCACTGTGGAGCATACCGATTCCAAACACACACAATATCCTTTCTGAAATAGATATAATAAACGGTGTAAAAAGTGGGACTATTTTTGGACTAGTATCGGTGGACAAACACACACCTGATCACCTTAAATTTAAATTTGAAGAAATGACTCCCATTTTCAAAAATACAATGGTGTCAAGAGATGATGTAGGAGAACATATGAAACAACATCATATGAAGAACGATAGAGTTAAAAGGCCACAACGTCAATTAATCGGAAGTTATTTTGCAAAAAATATTTTATTAGGTTCACCACTACTTAAATGGTATTTAGAAAAAGGCTTAATCGTAACAAAAGTTCACTTACTAGTTGAATACATACCACAGAAATCGTTTCTCTCATTTGTTGATCAAGTAACAGAGGCACGAAGAAAGGGAGACAAAAACCCTGACTGTAAAATTCTCTCTGACCTATACAAACTCCTAGGAAACAGTTCATATGGAAAAACGATTTGTAACAAACAAAACTTCACAAACACTCGATATATGACACCAGAAAAAGCTGCTAGAATAGCTCTTCACTGGACAGTACAAGATGTCCAAGACTTGTGTGAAGATACATGTGAAGTCTCATCACTCCCTACGTCAATAACATACGACCTTCCAGTTCAAATAGGTTTCATGGTATATCAATACGCAAAACTGAAAATGTTACAATTTTACTACGACTTCTTATCAAAGTACATAGAAGAATCTGACTTTGAACTCTGTGAAATGGATACAGATAGTCTATATTTTGCCCTCAGCGCACAGACTTTAGATGAATTAATAATTCCAGAAAAAAGAGAAGCCTATAATAGAGAACGACACTTATGGTTACCATCAGAATCTTGTGATAATGAACATCACAGGGAACAATATATAATAGTGTGACGTTCTCTGGTAAGTCGGGGTTGCCGATTCTTACAACAGAGGAACGTGGGGATTGTTCGGGTCTCGGGGCGGACGGGGAATCCGGGCCAAGAACCGAGATGTGTTTTTAGAGTCGTGCCTCGCGCACGAGGGGGGGGGGCTGAGCGAATCGGTCGGGAATCGGCGCTCGATGTCAAACGGAGGACTGCGGGGAAGGGAAATTATGGTAGGGGTACGGGTCGGCCGGGGCTCGTCTCGCTCTATCTCCCAGACCAGCATTCACCCCTACCGGGCGGTCCACCCCGTAATTCCGGTCCGTGGGGCCGTCGGGCCGACGGTCGCCTATTGTTTGGTAGCGTGGGGCCGAGCCTGCCGCGCCCTCGTCCCCGCGGACTTCGTTCCTTCGTTCCGCCCTTCATGCCTGCGTGCCATGCTGCGCCTCTGCTTCCGGGACGATTTCGGGCCTTCGTGCCTTACTCCGGTCCTTCGTTCCTCGTTCCTCGGGCCGTCGGGCCCCTACCCTAAGTTCCTCCTATTTATCTCGAACTTCGACTATTTTATCCTAACTTCTAGTTAATTGCTCGGATCGGCTCATCTTAGCGGTTGTTTCAGGAAAGAAGACACGTCTGGACACAAGGAGAACTGTTAAAGAACTCTGTTTATTCGGGCCTCACCGCCCCTTTATATACCCTAGAGGTCAGCCCTGATTGGCTGCTTTCAGTCACGTGATCTACAACTGACCTCACTTCCGGTTTACATTCTCGTTTCCGGTTTACATCTCACTTCCGGTTTACATCTTTCCGGGTCTCGTTCCTTTACATATTCGTTCCTTTACACTTTCGTTCCTTTACATATTCGTGCCTCTTTTTTCGGGCTTTTTACACTTTCGTTCATTCTTACATATTTCGTTCTTTTATACTTTCGTTCCTTTTCGAACATATATACCTTTTATAATATTACCTTATTTTCTCTTATTTTGATCTCTACATTTTTGGATGAATAGCCGTTCATCACACCCTCCCGCACCTTCTTGAAAGGTGGGAAAACACGTCTTACAAAATCCTTCAAAGCAGTTCATACAGCAACGACAACAGAACATACTCTAAAACCAGAAACATTTCAATCCTACGCTCCTTATCGGTAGAGGAGGAGGTGTCACCCTCTGTCCTCTCCGGTCTACTTCGGAGGGCCCCCGGGGCCCATCCGGCTAATTGTTATTTCTCTTCTTTTCTTCTTTCTTCGTTCTTCGTTTTTCTCGCTTCTCGGTTAAGTTCATATAATTTGTTTTACATATCCTAGTCTCTTTTATCTTCATCATATATCCTGGGTCTATTAGGACCCGTACTGTGCTTTTTCTCGTCTTAGGATGAGCGAGCCGGTCGTGGCTCTCCCACCCGGGACTGGGGATCGGTCGTGACCCCGTCGCCCCCGTTCCTTTCCTCTGGGCTCTATGTACTTAGCCCCTCGGCGTTTTTCCTCGCCTTTTACCCTCGTTAGGACAGAGGGACCGGTCGTGGTCCTCCTGCCCGGGGCCATGGGTCGGTCGTGAACCGCAATGCCCCCGTTCCATTCGTTTTTCGTCGTCCAGACGCTCTCCCCTAGTTCGGGCGGAGAATCGGTCGTGATTCTCCCACCCAGAGGCAAGGGTCGGTCGTGACCCTTTAGTCCTCTCGACTTTCTGTCCACTTTTTCGTCGTCCAGACGTTCTCCGTTGTTTTTTTGGTAGAGAATCGGTCGCGATTCTCCCACCCGGTCGGTCGTGACCCCTCGTTCTTCCGTTTTATTACTCTTCTCTGCGTTCTCTTGGGTGATGATGATTTGAAGATGAAGTTTTGTAGAAAGACTGAAGTTTTCTTGTGGAAAGAATGTTCTTTTCTAGACTTCGCGCCCTCGGTCGCCTCGGCATTCAGAGCCTCTCAATGACTTTTCACGTTTGGCATGGACAACATGTTCGAGCCGGAGGCCGAGGTACCCAGCGGTCCAAAGAAGAAATGGCAATGGATGTGGAGAGGAACTTAGTTCAACCGTTAAAGTTCCAAGTGGAAGCTTCAGCAGATGACGTCGCGGGGTTCGTGCTATTGGTCACAGTGAAACTCTGGATGGAGTTGGGGTGAAGGTAAGTTTGTGAAGACTGGAATTATTAATTGTTGATGAGGTGTCCGTTTTCCGTGCAGGAACTGAAGTTTGACTTTGTGGCACACGTCCTTGTGGTTAACCCAGCACCAAGACGTTCAGTCTTCGACCACGTCGACACACTCAAAGACTTTAGAAGAAGATGTCGGAGAGAGAGTCCAATGTAGTTACTAAGGTATTTCCGTCACCGTTCCGGGCCCAAGTGGCATGACAACAACCGGAACGGAGACCCGATAAGAAGACAATTTTCTTTTTGATGAGGTTTCTTTGATGACAGGAGCCGGCGCCTCTCATCCCTCCCCCCCCCCGTGAGCAACGGTAGGAAGACAATCCTTCTTGGGGCGAGAGGGAGGCTCCTTCGTTCTACTGATGAGATGATTTTCTAAGAAGAGAATTCCTACTCCGGGTATTCGGGCCCTCGTTCATCTTTCGGGCTCTCGGGCCCCGTTCTGCTTACTAAGTTTGTCTTCTTCCTCCCGAAGGACCATGTTCCTTGACGATTTTCGTGAGACTGTAATACCAACAAATAGTTCGTAATAAAGGTAAGTTTAAGATTTGGTCTGGTTTGATTCTGGGGTAAGGCCACAGTCTTCATCGGTGCCATGTCCATTTACATGAAGCCACTTGAACGCCTTTGACGCGCGCCGGGACAACAGCTTCGAATCGTTCCGAGCCGCTCCTAGGTACGGTGATTTGAAGTAGGTAAGTTGAAGATATTTGTGAGAAAGGAGAAGAAGAAGTTGTAGAAAGGGAAGATGGACATCAACTGGGATCTGCACCCAACATCAACGTTTGAGATCCGGAACGGGCCCATCTCAGTCGGCTTCAAAAATACCGGATCTAGAGAAGAACTCATCCGATGTCGAACTCCAAGTCAGAGATGAAGGATCGCTTTCCGTCGTTCTTTGCAGACCTCTTGAGTCGTCTATCGAGGCATCCGAGGCCGACGTTCCAAGCACCACCTCCCTATATGTTTCAAAGACTATTTTTGTTCCGTTCGTCAGGAAGAAGATATCAGGAAGTACGACATGGAAACAGTCACTGTCGTTACTGCAGGTAAGATATTAAGATATAATTTTAGTAAGTCTATTAATTTCGTTTATGTATTATTTCGGTGGGGCACGAGCGAGGGCCTTTCAGCTACCGTCCCTGCTCGCACTCCGGTCCTCCGGGAGACATCTACAATTCACCGTAGTCCTTTCACGACTCGCTGCATCGATCTTGGCACGCTAAAACCAGCATCCAGGTGGAGAAATTTCACTCTACCGCTCTCCGTATGCGGTAAGAGGCTGAAGACAAGGAAACTCAGAAGATGATGGTACAATAAATCCGGGCCCATCCGGTCCAACATCCTGAGTGATCCATCCAAGATCAAGATGGTCGAAGCCCGAAGAAGTCCAGACGAGCCGTGGAAAGTTCGTTTTTAGGTGCCGCTAAAGGACAGAGGTCGTTCTCCACTCGCCTCCAGATCCCTCAAGGCAGCACGGGAGAAGGGTTTCAGTCTTGGCCCGCGCCAGCCTTTCCTCCAGCGGCGAGTCGCCGGTCCACCGGTACCTTATTTACCCCGGCACGACCGTCGACTCAAAGATTACACAACACTGTTCGTTCATTCTGAGTTCCTTTCCTCGATTCTACCTCCTTGTTTTACTCTCGCTTCGACGTTCCGTCACTATCCTTTATGTTTTCTCGTTCCCTGGGCCGCCCGGTCCGCTATCTGTCCAATTTCCGCGACCGGACGGTCCTGCTCAACTTGCTCGGTCCCAACCAACGCAGCGGGGCTCCTGGGAAGAAGTGGAACAGCTACACACCTGCTTTTCCTCCGAGCGCCTCCTCCCGTTCCGTATCGCCCCGCAGGCTTGGTAAGTTCGTTCCAGTCATGGACCTTCCAGCTCGCTGATTACGCTCAACACCTCCTAACACATGTGGTTTCGTTCAATTCCGCAAGAAGAAGATTCCCATAAAGAAACTACCTAATTTGTTTTTAGTAAGAATACTTAAGATGAGAATATTCGAGCCCGCCAGTCCGTTCCCGATGTTTTAAAGCAAAGTTTCGGGCTCGTCCAGCGGTCTCCAGGAAAGTTTTTATCCGGGCTTCGGACTCCTGTGCGGCTCAGGTACCTCCGCCTCGGCCCGGTCCTCTCCCTGGGGGTTTGACACTATGGGTGAGGAGCCAACGCCCCGTAATCCCTCCCGGGAACTGTGCCATTGCCTCGTTGAATGTCTCTGGCTCGCGGCCCGTTTCCAGTGCCATCAGGAACGCCATAGACGCTGAAGCCATCGCTCTCGTCTTAGCCGTCATCCCTCGCACCTGCCTCGGAGGCCACGCCAGTTGCACCTGGATTGCCTCCTCCGCGTCCCAGTCCCGTACCGCCCGTGCCGTTACCGGAAAGTGTCCCTGCAAGACCTGGTGAATGGCCTGCGTTCGTAACAACTTGAGTCGTGGCGTTTCTCCAGATGGTCCTGCCGTCGGTGTCTCCATCCCTATGGACCCGAACACTGAATCCGCCCCCGACTCGTCCAGTTCTTGCCTGTCCGGCTCGTATCCTTTGGCCTCGGCCTGTCCCAACTCCATGTCTTCCGAGTCCTCTACTTCTGTATCCATGGATTGAGCAGCCGGTATTTTCAGTCTATGCATCATAACTCGTGGTTGTAGTGCTCGTCCATCCTTGTCCTCGTCCTTAAGTGGGGTGTTTGGTCCTGGCGGCGATCTCATCCGCTCCGGTGACGGCGGTCCCGGGGTCTCCTCCGATCCCTGCGACCCAAAGAACGAGCTTCCCAGACTGGCTCGGGTCAAATTGTCTACAGCCGCTCGTGTCTCCGGCGTATCCGGTGCCACCAAAATGTCCCTCATCCGCTTCAGTCCCGGGGGCGGTACCACTGGCTGCTTGCACACCATCTTCTCCAGGGGTGAATCCGCCCTCGTCGGGGTAGGGGTAGAGAACAACGGCTGCGTTGAAGCCATCGAGGCCGTTTCCTCGGTCTTGACCGCGTGTCGAACATACTTCACTTTTTCAACCCGGCCCGATGGTTTGAGTCCTTGCCTTTCCGCCATCTCGTAGATGAACCTCCCCAGGTACAGCGCCTCTCTCTCCGCCAGCCGGCCTCCCTGCGCGTCCCGAATACTGTCCTCCAGCTCCCGGTCTGATCTCGCCTCTCGGTAACCCCTGAACGCTCCTTCCCGGTTCATCGTTCCTTTTAGGTATCCGGGGTACCTCGGGTGCCGCGACTCATAGACAACCGACTTCTTGTGGACTGTCATCATAGTAAACTGCGCGTCGCTACAAGGTGGTTCTAGTCCCGTGGTCCGTTTTACTCCTGTCGAGGTCTCGGGTTGCGATGGTCCCAGCTCTCCTGCACTACTGGACTCGGCGATGATCAAGGACCGATCGCTTCGAACTGACGTGCTCCGGCCCGACTCTGACTGGTCCGAGCTCGTTCCCTCCTCAAGTTCTCTCGGGACTTTCTTGACCTTTTTCCACTTTTTCTCCCGGGATGGCTCCTCCGCCGTAGATCCTTGTGCCGGGGGTCTCTTGAAGGCTGGAGGCTCCTCTTCCTCTCCCTTAACTTTCGGACGTTGATCGTTGGACGAGCTCATTAATTCCACCACCTCAGCCCCCTGTGGTATCCCTGAGCAACCTGGCTTCGGGGTGGGTGTGGATCTTCCTCCTCTTCCTCTGCCCGGGAGTCCTCTGCCGGGGAGTCCTCGTCCTCTCGGTTCTCGCGGTTCTCCCTGGGCGTTTAATTTCCTTACTTGGCTTTGTACTATTCCAGCCACTTGGTCGTCTGTCAGGGGTGGTTTCGGGTTGATCACAGCCCGGCTCGCGCTTCGCGGCGACTCGGTGACTTCCTTCCGCACCCCTTTTACGGCCCTCCGAGGGGAACGGCGCGTGGGCGTCGACCGTTCCGTTACTCCGGCCAAGGGTCCCTTCCCTGCTGCCTTGGCTGCTTGGGCTCCCTCGCCGGCCTCGTCGGCCTCCGGTTCTTCCTCTGTTGCTTCCTGCTCCGGCTGCTCGGCGTCGCTGTCGTCGGACCCTCTTGATGCCCTCGGGTAGTAAGGCACGCGAATCCTCCGTCGCGGCCTCTCCGGTGCCTCCTTGTCCACCGCTTTCTCGGGGGGAAGGAATCCCTCCGGATGACGCACAGCGTAGTCATGTTCCAAATCGGCTACCCGGGCCGCCGTTTCATCCCCAGGAGCGAAACTGGTGTACGGCGGTCGTCCTTTTGGATCCAAGGCGAACGCCGCAGCATACTCCAGCCTCAGAAGGGGGTCCTGTTTCGGCATCCCTCTCAGCAGGTTTCCTTCGTGTGATTCCCACATGTGCTTTTTCCAGTCCTGGTGCGTCGAATATGCTCGACTCGAACACACCGGGCACATGTAGTACTGCTTCCGTACTCCATCGTGCTGGCCTCGGATGTGCTTGGCTAGGTGTTTAAATTCCTTTCTGCGACAATGTCCTTCCCAGCACTGTCCGCTCATCGCGTCCGTTTTCCGGGCTTTCGGGCCTCGTTCCAAACTCGAAGCTCGCCCCGTCAGCCTTCTTCGTTTCTGCCTCGTGGTGATGCTGCTCGTCTCACTTCTCTGCTTTTTCTTCTCCTAGCTTGGTCTGCTCGTATGCGATTTGATGAATCCTGATCGGCTGACCAGAATGACCTGCTCAGGCGAGCGCTCTGCCTTTTATAGCCGCCGCAGGCGGAAGTGGGCGTGGCCTGCACTAGCGACCCCTAGCGTCAGGCTCACCACCCACTTCAGCGGTGGTGCCCCCTACTATTTCCGGTCCCCGGGGCCCGCCGCTGGTCACCGCCCTGCCTGCCGTTTACCTCGCGGCCCCTCGCCGTCTGCGCGTTTTCTTCTTAGGCCTTTTATTGCCCCACCGGACGTCCTCGGTCCTTTCATCTCTGTCGCCTCCTCTTGCCTTTTCACCTGGCCCTCGCAGTGCTTCCGCACACTTCCCGGAGAACACAGGGGCTCGACGTTATTATCCTCTCGCCGCCGCCCCGTTCTCTTTGTCATCTTCACTTCTTTTACGACCTACTTTAAAGCCCGTCCTCGTTTCAGGCCTCGCCTTTTACAACCGTCCGTTCGTTCCTCCGGCGTTCCCGAGAGTGCCGCATCTACTCTCCTCCGGTCTCCTGGACGCTGTAAAGCGGTATTACCAAGTCAGCATTACTTCAGAAGTCTTCACCAGCTTGCCGCCGGGTCTGTCTTTCGTTGTAATCCAACCATCTTTTCCACGCTGTGGTTCCTCCGAACTGACCGGAAAGCGGCTCCGTGGGACTACTTTAGACATTCGGGCCATCGTGGCTCCCGAACGCCGTTTTTCGTTCCAACCCCGCATTTCCCACCTATATTACATCCGCAAGAGAACCAATCTTCAGCTAGGTAGCAAATCTCTACAGCCTAACGACCTGCACTCCTACTGTAGTGGTCAACGCACCGCCCCGACTCAATGGCCCCAGGTTGATCAGTCCTTTTTGGCCAAAGCCTTTCTGTGTAGCGCCGATTTGGTCGTTCCCTTGGTCCTCTTCCACCTGCGGAATCAAGACACGAGAACGACTTCATCACAAAAAGGGGTGCCCCGTTTCCGTACGTGCCCTAGCGCGCCCCACCCCAAGCATTTACTGTGCAGCCTCGTATCCTTGCTGGTCAGCTACCATCCAGGCTGGCGCAGCGTGTCCTCGGTAGGGTTCCAGGCGGTCCACATGGACCACCCCCCCCCGGTTTCCCTCGTTTCTTCCGTACTACCACCCGTCCTCGGTCAAGCACCTTGACGATCAGTGCAGGGCCTATCCATGGAAATCGCATTTTCGTTCCCTTGTCCCTATCCACCACCGTTTCGTGCACCCAGACCAGTTCTCCGGCGTGGTATTCCCGCCAAGTCACCTTTCCATCGTACTCGTGTTTCTGATGAATGGCGGCTCGTTTCAGCCCTGCCCGGGCCTCCCGATAGGCCGCGACTAGCCCTCTCTCCAGGCTTTCCACGTAGTCGCCTACCCGTCGGGGTTCCTCCTCCGGTCCTAAAGGTCTCCCATATATCGCCTGCCGCAGCATCATGGTCTGTCGGCCCAGCATCATCATGTTCGGTGTCACTCCCGTGCTGGCTTGCGGCGTTGCTCTGTAGCTCATCATCACGAGCGGGACCATCTCATCCCATTCCCGGCCTGTTGCTCGGCAGCTAGCTTTCAGACAGCACCCTAAAGTGCGGAAACTTCGTTCTATGTATCCGTCACTCCGGGGGTGGTACGGTGTCGTCCTCGTTTTGTGTATTCCAAACAGTGCACAGACCTGAGCTACCACCTCGGATTCGAAATTCGTGCCCTGATCCGAGCGTAGTTCCCGAAACGCGCCGTACCGTGCTACTACTTCTTCAACCAGCTTGTCTGCCACTGTCACTGCCTTCTGATCCGGGATCGGGAAGCAATCCAGCCACTTGGTGAAATAGCACCCCACCATCAGGCAGTACTTGTTTCCTCGTTTCGTGACTTGGTACGGTCCCGAAACATCCATGGCCAGCCGTTCCATCGGCTCCCCTACTATGTATTGATGCAGCGGCTCCCGTCTTCCTCGTCCTCTTTTCAGCAACGCACAGTCACATTCCCGACATTCCTTCCGCACGTCCTCTCGGAGTCCCGGCCAGTAAAACCCTTGTTCCAACAGGGCCGTCGTTCTGGCGACTCCCAGGTGCGCTCCTGCTGCGCCTCCATGGTATTCCCTCACCAACTCGGCCCGTTCCTCTCTGGGAACGACCAGTTGGTTCCTCCAACCATGTCCTTCTAGTTCCCAGTACTTCCGATGCAGCACGCTATCCTTGAGGCTTAATCTTTCCCACTGCCTCCATAGGATCTTTGTTTCCCGGGATTCCGGAGATATGACCTCCCAACCTGGCCGGTTCGCATCCTCTTCCATCCGTGCGATAATCGGTCCTATATCTCGATCCCTCCTCTGCGCTGCTTTCATCTCCTGCGGGGACCATCCGGGCTCATACCCCAGGGCCCGCGTCACTACTCTCACTTTCTCGGTACCCTCGTGTTCCTCTCCGCACTGTTTACACGGATACCGGGACAACGCGTCAGCGTTCCCATGCTTCCTACCCGGTCGGTGTTGGAACGACACGTCGTGCGAGTCGATAATCTCAATCCACCGGGCAGCCTGCCCCATCGGTTCCTTACTTCTCTGTAGCCAACTAACCGCGCTATTATCCGTCCGGACTATTACGCGTTGACCATAGATGTAGCACCGAAAATGCTTCAAAGCTCGCACCACCGCCAACAGTTCTTTCCGCGTGGTGCAATACTTTCGCTCGTTCGACTCCAGGGTTTTGCTCGTGTAAGCTATTACCCGTTCCTCCCCTCTCTGCTCCTGCGATAGCACGGCTCCCGTCCCCGCGTCACTGGCGTTCGTGTCAAGCCACCATTGTCCTTCTTCCTCCGGGAATCCCAATACCGGGGCCTCTGTCAACGCCCTCTTCATGGCATCAAACGCCTCTTGTCGTCTCGCGCTCCACGCGAAAGGCTCCTCTTTCGTCGCCAATTCATACAAGGGGGCAGCCAATTCCGTGAAGCTGTTTATATGTCTTCTATAATACGAACACAATCCCGAGAAGGCTCGTACCTCATGGAGATCCCGAGGGACCGGCCACTCGGTTACTTGCCGACACTTTTCGGGGTCGGGTTCGATCCCGTTGAATGAGACGACGTGTCCCAAGAACGGAATCTTCTTCTGGAACAACCTGCATTTTCGTGCCTTCAACTTCAGCCCTGCAGCGTTCAATCGGTCCAGAACCCGTACCAATCTTTCCAGAGTCACTTCAAACGTTGGCCCGAAGACCAATATGTCATCCAGGTATACCAGACACTCCTCCCACACAATTCCTCTGAGGATTCTTTCCATCAGTCTCTCGAAGGTGGCCGGGGCGTTCACTAGCCCGAATGGCATCACTTTAAACTCATACAATCCTCCTTGAGTCACGAAGGCCGTTTTCTCTCGGTCCTCGGGTGCCATCTCTACCTGCCAATATCCGCTTGCGAGATCCAGACTGCAGAAGAATAGGCTCCCGCCCAGGGTGTTGAGGCTGTCCTCTATCCGTGGGAGCGGATAGGCGTCCACTTTTGTAGCCTGATTCAATTTTCGATAGTCGATGCAGAATCTCGTTCCACCGTCCTTCTTTTTCACCAGGACAGTCGGGCTGCTCCACGCACTTCCGCTCTCCTGGATGATTCCCAGATTTAACATATCCTCCACCAGTGCTCGTTCCTCTTCTCTCCTGGTGGCTGGATACCGTCTGACCCTTTGCTTGATCGGCATCTGATCCCCCGTACTAATTCGGTGTTGTACTAAATCTGTCCGTCCTAGCTCGTGTTTCGAGGTCGCAAACATTTGTTCCCGGGCCATGATGGCTTTTTCCAACTCTCCGCCTTCCTCCGTGGTTAGGCCTTTCTTAGCCTCCTCTATCATTTCGACGAGCGCTCCAGGGGGTTCTTTTACATCGCTTCCCGTACCTCGTACTTCTTGTACGAAGGTGGCTTCCCCGAGTACCCTGCCGGTTTCCAATTTCGCGCTCTCGGTCCCTCGGTTGGCCACCCAAACTTTATTTTCCTCTCCTAACGTCACCGTTCCTGGGATCACTTCCAGTCCCATGGGTAGTCCAGTGCCGGTGATGACAGCCAGCTGTCCACTCTGTCCTACGTCCACTCTCGCCACTACTGTTACTCGGGTCACCTGGAGCGGGGGTATTTCCGTCGTTCCCTCGATTCTCACGACCTGTCCTCCGACGGTAACTGCCCGAACCCCATCCGTTCTTCGTTCTACTCCTGGGATTCGTTCCCCCTCTCCCTCCCCCTCGGCGGGCAGGAAGACAGCACTCGCGTGGGGCTTAACTGTTAGCCGGTATTTCACCGCGAAGTCGTTTCCAAGGATTCCTTCATCTCTACTGATGTCTGCCACCATGAATGTCCACTGCAACACGCGTGTTCCCAATCGTACTGACAAGTTCGTACATCCGTAGCACCGCAGCGGACTACCATCCACCGAGCAGAGGCGTCCTTCGTAACCGTCCAGGTCTTCCCATTTTCGTCCCCACTCTCTCCAGAGACGGTCTGACAGCAAACTAATCATAGATCCGGTATCAACCAAAAAACGGACGACACTCTCTCCTACCGTTCCGGCCACATAAAGTCCACATTCTCCCATGCCTACTACTTCTCTCGCCGCGCCCGAAGGGGGCCCCGCGCTTACTGCGACGGCGACTGTCCGTTTCCCTGACGCTGAGAACACTCCCTCGCGAAGTGGCCCTTCTGGTGACATTGATGACATTCCAAATCTTCCTTTCGTTTCTTGAACGCCTCTCTCCGGGCCGTTGCCTGTCTCCTGGCTTCCCGTTCTTCTGCCAATTCCTTCATCATCTCCTCCAACTTACCATTTAAGGCCATGATTTGTGTATTGGCGTCCTCCTCGGGCTTCACTGCCCGCAGGAGGCGGCGTGAGTATCGCTCCTGTATTTCTACCACCTCCACCGCCTTCTCTAACGTCTTGCATCCCTTCTCTGCACACTTCAGCTGAAGGTCTTCCCCAACTGCAGCCTGGAACGCGTGTAATGCTGCTTTTTCCTGGCTGGCATAGTCGTTGGAGAAGTAGGCTCTTGACGCCAACCGTCGGGCGTTATCGGCCAACTCCTTCGCCGTTTGGTTCTTTACGCGTTTCAATCCCGCCAATTCTTGCAGAGCATTGCACGTATCCTTTTCTTGACCGAACCTCCGACGCAACGCATCTACCCTCGCCGGGTAACGGAGTCGTTCCCTGTCCGGGAGTCCGACAAAGTACATTCGTGCCGTTCCCGTCAGCGAAAGAAAGAGCATCGCCGCCTTCTCCTCAGTCGTCCAACGTCCCAAGTCTGCGTACTCCTCGAATTGGTTGATCCATCCCTCGAAGTCCGGTTTTCCATCATACTTTTCCGGTCGTAAACTAAACTTCTTCAAACTCGCTCCTACCTGGCCGGTCTGTTGTTGCTGAGCTCGCGCATTCTGCTCATCCGTCGGGGTGGACGTTCCCATAAAGTTAAACCGCCTATCCATGATGGTCGTGTCCTCCCCTTTGGCCTCGGGTTTCGGACCTCCTTTCTCCTCCCCACCTTCCTTGAAGGCGATGTCAGAATCCATCTGATCGAAGACCGCAGCTGTCGCCATGAGCATCCAATATCGACAAAACACTCAGGATCCACAAGTCCGTATGTGCTTATTTCAGCACCACCGCTGCCACCAGTGTGACGTTCTCTGGTAAGTCGGGGTTGCCGATTCTTACAACAGAGGAACGTGGGGATTGTTCGGGTCTCGGGGCGGACGGGGAATCCGGGCCAAGAACCGAGATGTGTTTTTAGAGTCGTGCCTCGTGCACGAGGGGGGGGGGGGGGGGCTGAGCGAATCGGTCGGGAATCGGCGCTCGATGTCAAACGGAGGACTGCGGGGAAGGGAAATTATGGTAGGGGTACGGGTCGGCCAGGGCTCGTCTCGCTCTATCTCCCAGACCAGCATTCACCCCTACCGGGCGGTCCACCCCGTAATTCCGGTCCGCGGGGCCGTCGGGCCGACGGTCGCCTATTGTTTGGTAGCGTGGGGCCGAGCCTGCCGCGCCCTCGTCCCCGCGGACTTCGTTCCTTCGTTCCGCCCTTCATGCCTGCGTGCCATGCTGCGCCTCTGCTTCCGGGACGATTTCGGGCCTTCGTGCCTTACTCCGGTCCTTCGTTCCTCGTTCCTCGGGCCGTCGGGCCCCTACCCTAAGTTCCTCCTATTTATCTCGAACTTCAACTATTTTATCCTAACTTCTAGTTAATTGCTCGGATCGGCTCATCTTAGCGGTTGTTTCAGGAAAGAAGACACGTCTGGACACAAGGAGAACTGTTAAAGAACTCTGTTTATTCGGGCCTCACCGCCCCTTTATATACCCTAGAGGTCAGCCCTGATTGGCTGCTTTCAGTCACGTGATCTACAACTGATGTCACTTCCGGTTTACATTCTCGTTTCCGGTTTACATCTCACTTCCGGTTTACATCTTTCCGGGTCTCGTTCCTTTACATATTCGTTCCTTTACACTTTCGTTCCTTTACATATTCGTGCCTCTTTTTTCGGGCTTTTTACACTTTCGTTCATTCTTACATATCTCGTTCTTTTATACTTTCGTTCCTTTTCGAACATATATACCTTTTATAATATTACCTTATTTTCTCTTATTTTGATCTCTACATTTTTGGATGAATAGCCGTTCATCACAATAGCGAAAACAAATTATTTACCATGGTTTCCACAACCATGTTGTAAAGAAAGAGAATAATATGACAAACGGACCCCAGGACTATTCAAAATTGAATGGGAAGGAGATGAAATGACTTCACTAAATTCAAAATGCTATATCGGTCATGGAAAAGAAAAGAAAACTAGCTGTAAAGGTGTCATACAGAAACAAAACATACTTGACATGGAATCTTTTAACACCGTACTCGAAACACAAATCATGATGGACGCCGTTAACACTGGTTTCAAAGTTGTAGATCATCATATATAATAACATACAAACAGAAAAAGACAGGATTAAGTTATCAATATATAAAAAGAAAAACTTGTGAAGACGGAGTGAGCACGATACCCTTAGATATCTAGGAATTCGGCAATCATGTTGTAAATATTCTTTAATTCTGAAAAAATAACAGACTTATAACTATGAAATATATCATTTATGAAGGAAATACTCCAACAAAAAAATATAAAATAAAAAAATATAAAAAAATATAAAAAAATATAAAAAGAAAAAGAAAATTAAGCCTGTACATATCATTTATCTAACCGCTGTTTTAAAAAAAATATTCAAAAGTTGAAATTTTAAAAAAAGAAATAATTGTTTAAGAAAAAAGAAAAAAAACTTTAAAATTATAATAAAAGTAAAAATGAAATTATGCAAAATCTCACATAGAGACAGAAAAAATGTTTGAAATATAAATATTTGTCTAAGAAAATGAAAAAAACTTTAAAAAATTATAAAAAATAAAAAATAATAAAAAATTATACAATATCTCACAGAAACCAAAAAAATGCATGGCTTTATGCATGGCTTTATCTAGGGTAGAACTCCCGCCAGCGAAAATCTCAGCGAATCACAGAGAAATTTCAGGTGTCTACCCACTACCAGTTATTTTCTTAGTACATACTAAATAGTAAATACTACAAAAATAATTGGCTACCCATATTTTATTCATCTAGTTGCTTAGTGTAGCCATAGTTTCAAGTATTATATTACAGCTTCAATATGAGTGACAGCAGCTATTCGGATTTTCTAATCGATTTGGCAAGCAATGATTCATCAACAAATGATAACGAGACCACACTTAGTTGAGGTCTCGATTTATCATTCCTCAATATTACTGAGTCACGACCTGAATCTCCGGATAGTACTCTCGACTCTTACTATCCATCAGCAGACATTAATTTTCAACTTATACCCAAAAATGATAAAGTCGCTGTACTTTGCGGATGTAGTGGATATTTCTTTTGGGAGATTATCCCCGCACAGTACAGCGACTTTTATCTGAAACCACACCATGTTTGTACTGTGGACCACACCACTGGTACGACGTGATCCTGTTCCACTTTTACAGAAGCAATGTGGGATGGGTTTAGCTTTGCAACGAACCAGCTTATCAACGGCGATAACCACAAGGACTACTGTTTGGTGGTGTATCAACATCATCAAGACTCATGTTTCAGAGTTACTACCAGATACACCGTCAACAGTGTAAAGTCACTTATGGTTTTCATTGAGCAACATAAAGTGACAGCCGTTTCACAGGCCTTTTGTAAATGTCGAATCCGTGATTCCGATGTCACTTTTGTTGGTCCTTTGTTCTGTTTTACATGTATACAACTACACTGTGAGCTGAAATCAATTTACATTCAGGCCATCAAAAATTTCTTTTCATACCAGGTGCAAATGAATCCTGTTTTCGGTCACAATGTGTTGCCGACTGAAGTAGACTGTAACTTTTTCAAAGCGCAGTCTCTCTTTCACCATACCATTGCTAAATCCGTCAGAAATCCTCATCACACATATGTATACACTTACACATGGAACAAAGAGAAACTGAAACAGCCGAAGATAAGGACACTTGCCCGAAACTGTTCTCATTGTTTGATTTGTTTACTACCAGGGAACGGAAACACTGTTTTCTTATGCCAACAGTGTAAATGATTTTGTATTATATATTTTTGCACTTTGTGAACAGTTTCAATGTAAATAAAAGATTACACCATGTATCTGTGACACTGTAAATATGTTTCTATATGTTTCTAATGAATAAAACTTATAAATGAATTTTATATGTTGTGTTGTCTATACGTACATTATTTAATGAATATGAACAGGAAAACTCTATATTCAGTTTTCTATACGAATATTATTTAATGAATATGAACACGAAACTTTATCAAAATCATATTAAAGCGAATACATACACATAAAGTAGATATAATCGAATTGAATAGAAATAGTATAAGTGTTAAAATTGCAAAGGGGGCGGTGTGCGCAGCCCATGGGAGGGTTGTTTAAGGACTGAGGTGGAGACCTCCGGCCGTGCCTCCGGTCTCCACCTCAGTCCAAAAACAGCCCTCCCATGGACTGCCCGTACCGCCCCCTTTGCAATTAAAATATTAGAACATATGTAATATTTTATCTGTAACCAGAATATAGGGTCCCTGAGAAAACATGTCAGGGGAAGAGCGCATTGAGGAACGACGTGCAGACCTCCGGCCCTACGGCCTCGGTCTCCACGTTGTTCCACGCGCTCTATCTTCCCCTGACATGTTTTCTCAGTGACCCTGTTTTCTAATATTTCTAACCTCTGACCTCTGACCTAATTACAAAATAGTTTTTAAAAGTAGGTCGTAATGACCTAATTATTCAAAGTCTCTATTAAGCTATGAACCTATTTTAGACCTAAACTCGGTCGTAGTGACCTACTGACCTACTTAGTAGCATTGACTATGCGCGCCAGCAACTCCATCATACTACTGATGGTAAAGATCACAGCAGTATACTAATTTATGGTCACTGGCCCCTCCCTTTAAGTAGGGATGAGTTAGCCTTTTAGGTATGAATCCAATACATCTATTAGGAGAGAGATATTTATTCAGTTGCTTTCCATAAGAAAGACTAAGTTCTTACCACATAATTACCCCTACATTGTAAGCTAAGGTTAGGGGGTAAGTGTACTAGGGGTTAAGTGTCCTAGGGGTTAAATGTCCAGGGGTTAAGTGTCCAGGGGGTAAGTGTCCTAGGGGGTAAGTGTCCTAGGGGGTAAATGCCCTAGGGGGTAAGTGTCCTAGGGGGTAAGTGTCCTAGAGGGTAAGTGTCCTAGGGGGTAAGTGTCTGGGGGGTAAGTGTCTGGGGGGTAAGTGTCTGGGGGGTAAGTGTCTGGGGGGTATATATGTCCTAGAATCGTTAAAATGAGTATTCAAATATATGTCAGAGATAATTTATTAATTATGTGGATATATATTATTGGGGAATGCTGCGAGCCTCTCTTCATTAATATTCATGTTATGTTAATTAAGTCATGTGACTTGGTGGCGGCAATTCAGTCTCAGCTTGGTCGCCATTAGGCGCAGACATTCCCTACACACTTGTATTTTTTTGTGCGACTAGGAAATTCTAACACTTGGATTTAATGTCGTACATCGCTTTGTGTAGCGCTTGCCAGCAAAAACACGTCGCCCCACGGGGTCGAAAATGCTGGATTAATCTTCAAAAGAGCGACAAGATGAGCAACCAGCAGGAGATTCACAAATCAGACATTGCTGTCGGAGGTAAGGAACTTCCAAAACCTACCTTACCAGAAGAGGAATCGGAGAATGAGACGTCTGAAGAGGCGACTGATGGCGACCAGGATCCAGCAGAGAAGATCTTTGGTCGTTTTATCGAAAGCCAGGAACGCCAATCTGCTCAGTTAACATCCATGATGGCGTCTTTGACGACCGCGGTCACCTCGCTTTCTAGTCGCGTACGGCGACAAGAGAAGCGCTCCAAGTCCACTGTTGATTCCGATTCCACGTCTGACTCGTCTGAGGATGAATCTGATGATACCAATACTAGGATCTCAGGTAAATCGGCTGTAAAACCATTACGCCCCAAGGGATCAAAGCACCGGTTTAGCCTCAGGCCTTATTTACCATCGGGGGAGAAGCGGCCAGTCACCTTTGCTGCTTTGATAAGTGCGCTAGTCGCCCTCATTCTAGCTGCGTTAGGGGCTGGTGTTCATGTTGCCGGGATGTTGGATCACTTACGCTTCGTCAGCGACAAGGCAGCCAGCAAAGTGTATTCAACTGAAAGTCTCATCAGTTATGATGCAGAAGTTCGTCGACAAGCAGATGTTCTTGGTCGGAAGGCGTTCACCTATGGATCGACGGATGCCATCCACAAACATCTCGGGATGGAAAGCACCATTGGAGCTGCAAGGACAAAGAACAAGGCGAAGCCATCTTCAGCGACCAGTCAAGCAGGCGCGGGCGACAAGAAAACAGGTACAAACGTGTGTTGGTATTTCAATTACAAGTACTGTAATAATCGAAAGTGCTCGAAGTCTCATGTTTGTTACCACTGTCAAGGCGAAGACCATCGACAGAATTCTTGCCCTAACGTCAAAAAACAATCCAAGGATTGACTATTCAGTGCTATAAATTCTTCTACCATTGTCAATGTACCATGCATATCATGTCATGAACTGAGGACCGTGGAAAATCAACCTTACTTGTCGCCCGTTTCGGATTCATGCGACGCATGTAGTGTTGTTGACAGTCTCCGTCGGAGTGACCCGGATGTATCTGGTCGGACAAGCAAACTCCGGCCAAATTACAGTTTACTTGATGATATGAACAGAGACAAGGATGAATTTGTTCGTCCTAAGGTAAACTTAGCTGCTGAATCCATTTCTGATTTCAATTCACGTGAGAATTGTCAAAATATTCCGGAATAGGACTTTGACTTAGGCCATTGCGGCAAACCGGATGTTATAAGACGCCATGACAGTCATACGGGCTCACGGGTCAAAGGTCAACCTGTGCGAATAGAATTTAATTCTAAAATAGTTGATGGTTCTTCTGTTTACAGTCAAATGTCATCTACACTAAATGAGCTAAATAATAATTCTCATTCGCAAATTATTATGAGCCAATTTAAAATGCTTTTAGCCGATGAACTCACTCGCATTTACTGTGATACTGATCTAGTTCCGGTTGAAATCTATTCTGTCAGTCCGGTCGAGCGACAAGTTGTTTTTTCGGCGACTAGAGAATTTATACAAGTATTTGATGGTTGTTTCGATAGTAGCTGCGCCTGTAATCACTTCATAGGTATGGTAGCTTCACAACTTAAACCTTGTAGAGTCGCCGCATCGTGTATACAACGTAAAAATCAACTTTGTGTTGGAGATGTTTATGTCTTATTTGGTACTTTTTACGGTTTTCCAATAGTAGACAATCATGAGATTGATTCTTATTGCTGTCAGAATTATAGTAGTATTTTGGAACAAAATTCCAAACACCAAATGGATGTTCTTTTACTCAAGGAATTTGAGGAACAAAAAATAATCCGTTCATTTGTTGTTCCACATTGTTCACATTCACTTGGAGCAATTGCCAAACCTGATGGTAAAATAAGACCGATCACTGATTGTCGACGACCTTTGGGTATTAGTATCAATAATAATATGTCTGATGTTTGTCAAAAGTTCTCATATAATAATATTGATACTGTTGTAGAATTAATTCAGCCTGGAGATTATTTTGCTGTTGTTGATATTTCACAGGCGTATCGATCTGTAAATATATTTTATGATCATGTTCTTTTTCAAGGGTTTAACTGGAACTTGTTTGGAACTGAGGAACCCTCTTTTGTTGTATGTAGTTTGGATTGAAATGTGCCCCATTCATTTTCACCCAGATTGGGAATTTTATTGTCAGAAATATTAATTGCAGTTCCAGTTTTCCTGTGGTTAATTATATTGATGACTTTATTTGCATAGCACATTCACAATTTGATTGTCAAGCGGCAATGGAACATGTTATACATCATATTTCTAGATTAGGATTTGCAGTCAAATCTTCAAAATTAATTCCACCCTCAACAAGGGTAAAATATTTGGGAATTATTATTGATAGTTTGCAAATGTCACTTACCTTACCTGTAGATAAGTTGGATAAACTCCATGTTGTGTTAGATGAATTCAGATTCAAAAAATCAGCTACAAAATTACAGCTACAACGTTTAGCTGGAATTCTCTCCCATTGTTCTACTATAATCAAAGGTGGTAGAACATTTAGCAGGAGAGTAATAAATTTGGCTTCTTCTTTAAAGGAGAATCATCACAAAGCTAGATTGACATCTGAATTTAAATCTGATCTTAACTGGTGGTTGTCTTTTTCTTCCCTCTTTAATGGGGTAGGGAAAATTATCAAATTGTCTTCTGTAAATGTTGTTCTATTTACAGATGCTTCCGGAATTGGATTCGGAGGTTATAGAACTGATTACAATGATTATTTTTGGGGAACATGGGATCCTTTTTCGTTCCCCTCTACTTGTATTCATCGTGTAAAAGGGCCAGCCTTTGATAATGTTTCAGGCTCTATCAGTTCCAAGGAATTTTGGCCAATCCTGTGTGCTGTTAGAATTTGGGGACCTTCATTCAAAGGCCAACATGTTCTCTTTTATACAGACAATTCAGCAGTTCAAGTTATGTTGTCCACTGGCCGGAGCAAAAAATGGGCAACAATGGATATGCTGAGAGAATTTTTTTGGTTGTCATTTATTTTCAATTTTGCTTATTCCATTGAACATGTAGCAGGTGTTGCTAATACCAGAGCAGATTTTCTCTCGAGATTTCCTGCTATGTCTGCCATTGAATTGTCAAACAATTATTTATTTTGGGAACTTTTCCCTTGTTGCAGAACACTTCACTCTTCACGAGTTGCAAACAAGGGCGGGTTCTCTTCAGTCAATGGCGCTAGCGGAGAACACTATAAGGACTCGTAAATCTCAATGGAACCTGTATTTTACTTTTTGTAATCTTTATGGTTTGGTACCACTGCCTGCTTCAGTCCAGCAAATATGTACATATATTTCATATATGTCGACAAAATTGAGTTATGTTTCTATCCCTAATTATCTTAGTTCCATTTGGCTTCTTCATAAAATGCAAGGGATAGAACATGTTGATCCTCAAAATTTTTTGATTGTTCAAACCTTAAAAGGAGCTAAAAGGTTGCTTGGATGTACTTCGACCCAAGCAGCTCCTTTGACCCCTTCAAATTTAAGGGGGATATTCACTCTTTTGGACATGTCAAAATCCTTTGATTTGTGCTTTTGGTGTGCTGTTATTACAGCATTTAGAGGCCTTTTGAGAAAAGCACATGTAACATTGTCTCCCCAAGTTTTGAAAAATTCTGATATAAAATTTTTTGATTGGGGAATTTTACTTTCAATTTCAAAATCCAAAACTATTCAATTTAGGGAAAGAATTCTACAAATTCCCATTTGTAAGGCAGCTGATTCCATTTTTTGCCCCCATACTTTTTTGTCACGCCTTTTCTCTCTTGTTCCATTAACTGGTGAAGACTGTGCTTTTTCTTATTTAAATGGGAACATTGTTGTTCCTTTAACTTATTCTGAATTTTCAAAAAAATTGAGAACTTGTTGTTTTCTATTGAAAATTCCTGGTATTACTTCACACAGTCTAAGGCGTGGCGGGGCAAGCTTTCTCCATTCATTAGGTTTTTCCCTTTTGGATATTAAATCAAGGGGTGATTGGAGAAGCCTGGCAGTGTTGTTATATCTAACAGAATCAATGGATTCTAACATTGCCAGGGACAAAAAGGTTTCTACTGTTCTCAGGTATTATTAAAAAAAAAAAAAAAAAAAAAAACATTAGGGAACATAGTGGTGATTAGCTCTTGGAGATTTGGCGACTTATTTACTTACTTTATATCCTGAATCGGCAAGAGCGTCATTACTGCCTTTGTTTCCCTTTTCTTCAATATATGTCAGAGATAATTTATTAATTATGTGGATATATATTATTGGGGAATGCTGCGAGCCTCTCTTCATTAATATTCATGTTATGTTAATTAAGTCATGTGACTTGGTGGCGGCAATTCAGTCTCAGCTTGGTCGCCATTAGGCGCAGACATTCCCTACACACTTGTATTTTTTTTTTCTTATTATTATTATATTTATTACTATTGTTAATAAAAGGGCCGACTTATTTACTTACTTTATATCCTGAATCGGCAAGAGCGTCATTACTGCCTTTGTTTCCCTTTTCTTCAATATATATAGAAAACAATTCATACAGGAAACTCTGGGAAAGGAATAATCCTAATCCCTAGTTCCATGAGTATGTCGAAATATCCAATTTCTTCACAGCTAGTTTAAATAAATGTACTGAGTTTATGTGTTGAATGTAATGTGAGAGTTTTTCCCAGTCTACAGCCACGATAATAAGGGCTATTCATCACTTTACTTTTCCTAGTAAAAGGAACTGTAAATTTTATAGTGTGATTGCTCCATAGAAAACGGTCCGGACGGGCATGATTAACATATACATCTTGCTGTTTGCATGCGTACATATAATGTAATAAAAATCGTTTGCATCTATCAATAAGAGAGTCTAAACGCAGTTCCCTTTCAATTGTCCATGTAACATTTTAATGTTTTTTATTGCCCGATATTGCATCTTTTGTATTTTGTGAACATTGCTTACAAGTGTACTGTCAAAAATGGGTAGAATAGTCTGTTTATAAACGAGTGCACTCAAGTTCCCAGAAACCCAAGCAAATTTCAATTTTAAGTTTATACCAATGCCAATAATCAGGTATAACATTATCTTGGCCATTTATATGGGCAGCAGTAAGGTGACAATTAAACATCACCGTTAGCCAAAATATTTTCCTGAGTAAAGCCATAGATACCACGTTTGCACTACGGCCTTTATTTATAGCCCAAACCACTTGAGTGTTGTCTGATATACACACAACTCGTTTGTCTGTCCAAGATTCTCCCCAACGTAACAGGGCCACATACACAGGGTAGAGTTCCAATACATTTATATTGTTCACCGGTACAGGGGGAATATCTAAGCATAGGTGACTGTGTAGATCCTGATATGATCTCAATGAGTCCGTCCAGGTACCACAGACCCAATACTGCTCCATATCCTGCAAATGAAGAGTCACAGGAGAACGTGATATAGTTTGCAGCGTTCCTGATTATTGCTGATACGCCATTGATCCATTCTGCAAAAGTAAAACCACCACTCCAAGTCCCGATGAAAACCATCTCTTAAAGACACATACCTCCTGTTATCTTTGAAACATCTTAACAGGGAAATGACTCTGTTAGAGAAGGTGCGACCACCATGGACCAGTGTAGAACAATAACCCAAGACACCAGCTAGTCGTTGAATCTGTCTTTTCGTGGCCCTTTTCTTGTCTTTAAAGAAAGACAGCTCTCTGGTGTAACTTCTCAAGTTTATCTTGGGGGAGTCTCAGTTCCATCAACACAGAGTCTATCTCTACTCCCAGATATTTAACAGTGGTTGAAGAGGAGATGACTTTCTTGTAGGCAATGTGAAAGCCTAAGTCTCTGAGGAGTGAGTGTAGGTTAAACTGGGCTTGTTTACATGAGTCAAAATCTTCACCAAAGATTATGAAGTCATCTAGATAATTGAAAGCTTCAAAACCACGTTTCCTCATATAACGTACAGTTGCATCTGATATGCGAGTAAACAAAAAGGGAGCTACCTTAGTACCAAAGGATAAGAAATTGTCGACTATGAAGCATTCCTTATCATAAATCTCCCATTTCAAACCTTGATAAGTCCTGTCCGATGGTCTGATATAGGTACTGCCCTGTAAGCACTTGAAATATCAATAACTGCCATAAAGGTACCCAGACTCAGAATGGCTGTGACATCGTCCAATGACTTATATTTGAAGGTAGAAAATGTAGTTATTTATTGACCAGCCCTTAGGCTGTGAACAATCCGTTATATTCCTGATACTTCCCGATGGCATGGACACATAATGGTTTTGAATCAGAAATAGTCAATTTCCCTTGGGAAATCTCATTATGAATGATCTTATCAATGCCTTCCTCAGAAGTAACTGCTGCTAATAAATAAGTGTCCATGCAATAATCTGTTATCTCAGCGCCTTGGTCTACTAACTTGGACCCATTTGTAATGCCATCTAGGAGAAAAAGAGCATCATCATCAATATCCCCAAAAGTTAACATTTCACGCCAGGCACATGGCCTAAGTGGAGATGATACACCATGAATGGTGTGCTGACTCCTAGACCATAAAACGGTATAAGGAGAAGGATGTGCGCACACTTCATGTAAGGTAGGAAAAACTGTAATGTCAGTCGCTGTAAGTAAACCTCCTGCCGCCACTGAAATGCAGGGGTCGGGCACTGGGTCACAGCAATCAAAACACCCGTCCACCTTGAAGAGGTCACCAGAGCAGCGGCGTTGATCACCTGTGACGACTGGGCACAATTGTTTTGACTGCACCTCCTGAAGTCCCACCAGCTGATCGGTAACAGCCGACGATACAGGGGTGCGTTCCAATGTGACATATGCACACTAAAATATGTCGTATCTTTCCTCGGATCTGAGAAGCGAGGCATTTACGATAGTTGGGTTCCAATGTACTATTGTATGGGGTCGTGTTATGTAATCTTGTGGACCCCCTTCTGTTTATTGGAGTCAAAAACCGTTGCAAGGTCTACTTGTCGTAGTCGTATACTCGTCGTAGACATGGCAAAGTTCCTGAAAAGTTACGATGATCTTTTATGTTGTCGTAGCATTTATAGTAAGTTCAAAATATCCTAATTTAAGGAAAGAAAGAAATAAAAAAACATGTGACATTGATTAACAAAAAACTATTATTTGTTTCTGCAAAATTACCTGTGTGTAAGAATTATATATTCTATTGTTTTTTTAATTCTTCGTAAATAAGTTCATTAATTACAAAGTCAGAATTAATTGCGTTCCAGGGTGTACTTGCGATGAGGGGTCCATTGGTTGGCGCCATAGTAGGCGCCAGTAATTAAGAGTAACCCCACCGGTCAAAGAGGTTACATAAAATGATTGACAGGTGGTTTCCTTTTTCAAGTGTACTGGTAAATCACTTCTTTTTATAAATCGAATGTTTTCAATGAAAGTCCAGGCTAATTTATTCAATTGACTTTATGTAAATGAATGCATTGATTGATTGACAGTCCCCTATGGGAAGATCGAAGGTGGAACGACGTTATTATTTTGTGTTATTTACATCCGGACACTAGTTCAGTAAGATTTTGGTGTTTTGCATTACTTTCATGGCACACAACACTTCTATGTAATCGTTAATTTTTTTTTTGTTTGGTGCGTTATAATTCCTAGGTATACCTATATTTATATTATTTACATATGGACATATTTATAGTATCTTACTCTGTAATTCGCTTAGGAAATATTTTGTCTTTACAGGTACATGCATAATGTTATTACGCTAATAAATTAATGTAATTTTTCGAATAAATAAGTGAGCACTGTCCATTTAAATGCGCTAGTTTTTTATTGTTATTTGTTGAAGCACAATCTCCTTTTTTATACATGAAAATATTTTGTGTTTCTTCATTGAAACAAGATCAAATAAATACATCCATATTTCTCTGACCGTTAAAACAACAGTAATTAAAGTGAACTTTTGTACTTGTTAATAACATTACCGTAATTTGTCAAAATGTTATAATGATGTCCATATTGGATCTTGTTACTATATTTTTCTCTAAATTGCCATTTGACACCACAACCCATCACCCCCCCTCCAAACATGAACTCTGTAACATAAAATTATTTTATTAAAAATAACAAAGTGTATTAACTGCCTCAGCAGTTTGAACTTTATGTGCTGTTAAAGGTTTGATCACATTACATACGGACACGGACTTGCCAAGTCTATAAAAGAGGTTATGCATACCATTCTCGGCAGCACTGTCTGCTTGCCTATTTGGTTAAATATCTGTAAAATGATTCATTGTTGAAATTGACATGGCAATTAGAATGTCACATGTTTAAACCTTATTTAATAGATCATGATATATAGAATTTTTTTATAGCACTTTATATGAACGTCCGTAATTATGTAATCAACAATTATTAAATGTGTTCACCAAAGTGTTATTGAAATGGAATTTGATATCCATGATCTAACATGCTTTTCCCAATGGAATACCAAAATAATTTTTGGAAAAGTGAACCTTCGGGTAAGGTTATAAAATCAGAGCTCGATATCTCACTTTGAAAATATTTATAAAATCATTATGCTTCTGGTAGGACTAGCATAGAAGAAAATTATTGCTTAAATTTTTTTTTTTTTTTTTACATACGGACACCGCACATAATGTTTCACGATTTAACAGTGTAAATAGTGTAGTAAAATATCAACACAGCATATTTTTAACCATAATTATTCCCTATCCTTAATGTAACTTCTATAAGACTTTCACATAATTCTTTTCTTCAAATAAACTGTTACAGTTAAACACTAATAATACCTTTATTAGATAGATATACATTCAAACATCATATTCGGTCTCCGAGTCAACTTCACCCATGAAAATAGTCCCAATTACACGTTGTGAGTTGTTTGGCAGGTCTGGTTGAGTTCGGCTATTACCTGTTTCCCTAATAGGAGATTCATAACCTGCTGGTCTTATCAACTCCTCCATGTTCCAGTAGGAACAACCAGGACCACCATTTGCAGCCCAATCAACTCTCGCGAGGAACGATTTACTTTCTCCCTTTTTCCTTTTCTTCTTGCATTGTTCTGTTTTCTTACACTTTCTTTTCAACCTTTGCCTACCGTCTACTTGAGGGTGTGGACTTGTCACTACCTGTTCCTTGTCAATGTCTTCGTTATTATCACTAGCGGAAGAAATACAATGCCGAGCCTTGAATGACTCCCATGTTTCCCATTTGCAATCATTATCTATGGAATTGGGTTTCTCCTTTTCATTTTGATTATCACTTGGTTCATCAGGGGTTACCATTAGTTGCTCTGCAAAGACACCGAAAAGTTCTACAACTGGTTCTACTTCTGCATGTAATTGAAAATCTAAGTAGTCTATTTCTTGAACATTATCAAGTATCTCACTTTCTAGGAATTGTCCGGAATATTCTCCTTGACAGCTGTTTAGGTCATTACATGGAACTGTTGTTGGAATTTCCGTACTATCATTCTCAATGTTTTCAATGTTTTGCGTAAGCTCTTCATTGTTTTGATTCTTTTGTCTGTGTAGTGCAATGGAAGCAGCCACTTTTCTCTTTAACTCCTCAATCGAGTCATTTGTTTTTCTGTCTGGACCTTTCACTTTTTTTATCCTACTTTTTGGCCCCTTTTTCTTTTGTGCCTTTGATGTGCGTCCACATTTTTTTTTTTTCTTTGTGTAACCGTTTTCTGAACTATTTTTTACCTCTTTATCCGTTAGATGTACATTCTCCTCAATATCAGCCTGTTCAACAGATGGTTCCTTCCTACACACTTTCCCAATATTTTTTACCAACTTTGGATCATTTGTTTTCTTACAACGCATTTGCATTACTAAGCTCTCCTCCCCCTTTCCTTCTATAGGAGCGTTAAGTGTTGAATCTTTGGAAGCTACTTTCTTACCATCACTTTCTATCATTGTCTTGTTAAGTATGTCTTGTTCGATTTCATAACCTATGTTCTCCATTTTCACGGTAGTTGGTTTTTTGTCTTCTATCTTAATCTCTACCTTTTTCTCAACAAAATTACCCTTTTGTTTGTTACTAACTTGACTAGAACTCATAAATTTACTTTGACTCCTTGTTTTTACACCAACACTGTCGCTCTGAAATACATTCTCTGGACATTGATTTTTAAATACCTTACTCTTACTCCTTGTCTGTACCCCACAACTGACATTACCATCTCGTTTGTTTACACTTTTGTTTTTACTAGATACACATGGTTTGCTTGCTGTTCTGCTTTTCTTCTTGCTCGTACACCCTGGTGCTTTATCTATAAGTTTCGTTTCAACACTAAACCTAACTTTTTTGGTGGTTGACCCCGTGCTATCTGTAACCTTTGTCTTTCTCAATGAATATTTCTTCAATATACTTTGAAGAAGGGGCCGTCGTTCACAATGTACTTTACATTCGCTTTTCAATGGCACTTGATTTTTACATGTCAACGGTTTAGTTTTCATTTTCTTGGTAGGTGCTTCTTTCGTCTCATGATGAATGTTCTGGTTAGGATTGTCCACCGCAGTGTTGTCGTTTTCCTCCGTCCGACAGGAACCCTGTTCATTCTGGCCTTCTTCAAACATTGAAGCACGTAATGCTGAAAGACATGTTATGTAAACAAAAATTTAGTTCCATTATTGGGAATTTTTATTGTACAAAATAAATAAATCAGAATAATGGCTCAGCGTGTATGTTTTTTTTTACATATGGACATTTGATGTGAATCCTTACCAATATAAAAATCTGTATGTTTCATTCTGCAATCTTTGTGGCTTAAATTTCTCCTATCACATTTACATATGGACACAAGTAGCAAGTGTAAGAACTATAGATTACATTTGTTTTACGACAATTTAAAGTTAATATTTACCATCTCTAACTCTTTGATTAGCAGAATTAATCTTCTTCCTTGCCCTCTGATTGGACCACCATTGCGGGCTCTGTTCCTTCTGTGGTTTTTTACGGTTGTCCTTGAATAACATAAATAAAAAAATGCTTTGCCGTTAATTTATCCTCTGTATTAACTGTGTGTCAAATTTTTATTTTTTACTTTCTTCATGTTATTTTATCTAATTTAGATAGTAATATATTGTCATTTATTAGAATGTCTTTCATTTACCCATGAAACTACGTGTGCCTAACATTATAGCCATTTTTTTTAAATTCCTTACATTTTTATATTACTATTTAAGTAGAGTAATAGTTACCCTGGATATTTTGGCCTGCTTCTTCAGGTAATCTGGGTTTTTGCTATATTCCTGACGTCTGGATTTAATGTAGTCCGCCCACTCTCGATTTTTTGTAGCTTTAATCCAAGGGTCCAGGTCCTCATCAAAGTCACAATCACAAACCCCTTCAACCTCGTGAATTGGACGTTCTGGCACCGTTAAACAAGGCAGATCCTTACCCTTGGTTGCAGCATCATGGTTATTCTCAAACTCAACTTTGTAATCAATGGCGGAGTCATACTCACACGGAAAAGGGTATTGACAATTGAAATGTGGATAAATTGTTCCTGAATGCTCATTGCACAAAATATTGGCGTTTGCTGTTGCTGAAGTGTTCTGTGCTAACTCTATGTCATAGTCGATATCACAGTCAAAATCACACTCAAACGGTAAATTAGTGTTGAAATGCCATACTCGTTTTGAATGATGTTGATCACATGGGTAAGTGTTGGATGAAGATTTCAGCAGTAAGGCGTTGTCCTCTATCTCTTCATCTATGTCCACATCGAAATCACACCCAAAAGGATATTGTTCATTGAAATGAGGAAGTCTAGTCTCCGTGTGCTCTTCACACCAATGGTAATCCAGGTGTTTATCGGCGTCCGTGTCCATGTGTAAGTTCGATTGTTGAAGTGTTTCCATTTGGCGGGTATCAACAGGAATGTCCTTATCATCAATCGGGCCCGTACTGTCTCCCATAGCATGTAGTTCTTTTTCTTGTCCTATGATCTCACCACTGTTTTCTGTATCTGTTTCAATATAGTTCAGAACTGTACATTGTTGTTGTGTACCCAAAATGTCAGGTGAAAGCTCGTTAACAGTAGAAGTTTCCGTCGTTGAGACCATGCCTGGTTCAACATCTGATTCGTGAGTATAATTTCCGAGATTTAAAACGTCCAAAGTGCCTCCTCCAGCAAGGACAGGTACTAAGACAAAGTTTTCCTCCCCCCTCTGCAGGTTGCTCAACACATCTATTGCCGTGTTGTAGTGCTCCAAGAGTTCTGAGCTGCTTAACTGATGATCGCCAGTAGTGTCAGGTTCCTGCAGAAACAATAATTCAATACAATAATACATAACGATCTTTAAAAATATAATTATAGCACTTACTATGAACAAGTAAACTTGAATTTCCCTTCACGCAGAGCCTAAACTTGGCCGAAAGCCAAACTAACCGAAATGCCAAGGAACCTCTGTTTGCTTCACTCGAAAATACAGTTTTACAGGTTCGATCATTGAACTCACTCGATTATTTACATTCACTATTGTGGTAATAACTCTCGTACATAGTTAAATAATCATGACAGTGCGTAAATATTTAGAAAAAACCATAAATTAAAGGTGAAAATCGAACTTACTACGAAAGGATCCGCCATGTTTGCCGCTAAGTAAACCGGAAGTGAAAGCGGCCTCGTTGTGGTGGAAGACAAGTAGGTCAAGGTATGCCTACCATAATTTTTACATACGGACACTTTTTTTCGTTTCAATGTAGGCAATGACAAAATGTGATTACAAAATGAAATATTTCATTATGAATGAAAATTATTATGGGTCGCATTGATTATCGTCTATCCTAATAATTTTTTTTTTTTTTTTTTCCTTCTGATATTACATACGGACACTTCAGTCTCATGGAAATACAGAAATATAACGTGAAATACATCAAATTGATCTTTAAAAAATAATAAAATAAATAATATTAGGGATTCATATCATTTTGGTTTCTTCTTTTTTTTTAAAATATTCCGATTTATTGAATTTATTGATAGTAAATTAGCAAAGACAAATATTAATGTTTTTGTAACTTATTCTAAAACATCATTTCAATTAAAAAAAAAAGGGTCATTTTATTAACTTGGATTGGAAATATTAATCTGTTTAACATAAAGAAAAAAAACATATATGATATGTTGACTGACAATTATAAACATAATCATGTAAGCAATATCGATTGATATATAACGAAATGAAAACCAGAAAAACAGTGCTGTACTCTTTTTTTCTTACAGTATGCATTAATTTTTTTTTATTCATTACAAAAGAACATGAAACATTTCTATGTAAGTAGAAAAATTAAAACACTTTTCATGAACTCCGGCAAATCCACTCACCTGACCATGATATGGAAAAGAAAAAAATAATAATAAGCGTAATATTAAAGAAATAAATTTGAGCATTTTTGGTCGTGATATTTCAATATTTACATCAATTACCTTTATACTCCTTTAATAATTTTATATTGGTGTACTATGTTATTGCAGTAGAAAGTTCTTTTCCATTTACACATTTATGATACAATGTTTATTCTCATCTCGTCTAAGAAAACCTTAATTATTTTATAACTGGCATCTGTCTGGAGACTCATATCCAGTTGGTTTTATGGTTTCTTCGATATTCCAGTGTGAACATCCAGGTCCACCAACTGCTGCAAATGCAACCCTGGCCAAAAATATTTTACTCTCACCCTTTTTTCTTTGACGGTGTGTTTGATACACTGTTAACTCCATCTCCAGAGCTTCTCTAATGTCTTTTATTTCAAATTTTTTTTTCATTTCATCATCCTCCACATTGTTGTCTTTGACCTTGTCGTATTCAGAAATAATACCATGTCTGGCCTTGAATGACTCCCATGTTTCATAATTAACTTCTAGTGTATTCTCATGAATTTGTGGTGGGACCAAAACTTCTTCAGCAAAATAACCACACAGCTCTACCACCGGTTCTACTTGAGTTTTTGTCTCACACTTAACAGAATTTTGGTCACTTACTCCCATAACTGTTTGGAGAGATGGACCCTTTTGTGTTTTTTTACGTTTCCTTGTGACACCGACGTCATTGAAATGATCTCTCAATGTATCATCCTTTCTTTTCTTTACATTTTCCGTATTAAACACTTTGTCAGATTTCATTTGCTGTTCATGTGGCATTATGGGGTCAAGTAACTTCATGTTTGGAACATCTGTATTATTCGCGTTGTCAACCTTCTTACTTTCTGTAACAAAGGACTTACATTTATTGTGTTTAGCTCCTGCTATTTTGAGTGTGGGCCTTGACACATACTTGGACTTTGCTTTTTTTTTTTTTTTTTTCCTATCCACATGCTCCTCACTGAAACATTCTTTCTCACTAGCTTTTGGTTTTTGGCACACCTTACAAGAATTCTTTATTAACTTTCTATTATCCGTTTTCTTAACAGAAGGAATGTTTGTAACTTTCCCACATACATTTTTACAAGTTAGTGACGGTTGAGTGACGTCTGTTCCCTCATTATCCAACTTGAACCGTACTTTCTTTGTCTCATTTTTAACGGGATGTACCTTCGAATTAATTGTTTTTCTTTCTGTTTTTAGACAGGGGGGTAACATAGCCATTGAGCCTTCTAGTTCTACACTCTCACCAGATAGTTTAGAATTACCTAAAGTATTTATTGGGTCACCAATTGTTTTATTTTGCTGGTAATTCTTAAGGAGTTCAACTCTGGGGTCTGTAGTGGTAAGAGATCCGTCGTTGTTTTCACCTTGCTGCTGATATTGTTTTTTGGAGTGGCCATCTTCCTTTGGTTTCTTCCGCTTTATCCCTCTCTCCTCTGAAAAAATAATGTAATAATGTAACTGTGGAGTAAAAACCTATTTGTAATTTCTTACGTTTATTTGTTAACAATGTATGTTGTACATTATTCACTGGGGAGATATCAGTTACTTATTTTAAACTATTATATTGTAAACATTTAACATTACACAAACTCTTATGTCTCCGCTAAATTACCTTTGGCTATATTTGGTGGACACATTGACATAAACATATTTACATATGGACACGTGATTCTTAACTTTAATTAGACATGTCTATAGAATTAGTTGTACCATCACGTTTTCTCTGGTTTGCCGAATTCTTCTTCTTACGAGCCCTCTGTTTCTCCCACCAATCTTGACTTTTTTCTTTTTTTGGTTTTTTCCGATTTTCCTAAATTTAGAATGAGAGTAGAAATAAAAAAAAAAATTAAATACATTTGTCACCACAGTACTATTGCATGAATATACAAATTTTATCTTGAATACATTTTGCAACAACTAAATGAAATCTGTATTAAAAATTTTTAATGTTTGATTTTATTTGTAACACTAAAATGTTAATATGAAAGTACAACCACATTGATAATGAAATTTACCCTTGAAATCTTTGCTTGCTTTTCCTTGTAATTAGGATCCTTTCTATATTCGACTCTTCTTGAGGTGATGTAATCCGCCCATTCACGTTTCCTAATTGCTGTTATCCATGCTTCACTGTCCACATCAAAAGAGTCAATAGATTGATCCTGATCAGTCTTTTGGGATAGCTCTTGTATTCCGCTAGTAGTTGTTGGCTGTTTGGAAGTCGTGTCGTCATTTGTGCGTTCATTTCCTACTGATGATAAAGTTTCTTTGTCTCTTATTTTCCTTTTCTTTTTTCTACTTTTTTCCTTCACTTGTGGGTGATTGTCACCTTCAAGAGAACCACATGTACGTGTCTCTACATGACCAAACAGGTTTTTACACTTACTTTCATTTACGGGAAGATCCGTAACCTTTGAACGTTGCAAGTCATTGGCCGGTGGTTGATTGCAAAGTTCAGGAGTGTCCGTATGTAAATTGAAGTCATCATCGTCTTTGCATACGTTGTTCAATAGGTCGGTAAATTTTGGTAAATCACTATCTATTTCCACCTCCTCCACATTTAATTCACTGACAGTTAGGTTTTTTTCATCCATGTTTTCCAAGTTGGTTAACACGTTGATGGCAATTCCAAAGTTACTTTCTAACTCACTGCTGCTGAAGCTCAGATCATCTATGATGTTCTCCTGTTGGAAAAGGAATAAACTTCATTAAGAAATTATTAACAATTAAATAATAATTTTGAACAAAGAAATATAAATTATACAATTTCGTTACTAAGTATTTTTGATACTTGTTGTCTGTTTGTATTTAACTCAATCATAATTGTTTTTAATTGCACCAAACGAAGTGAGTACCACGCCCACACTCACATGGCTGATCAGTTCATAACGTTACACCGTTATTATGAATTGACAACTGACAATTTTGATAGATTTCTGCAGAATAATTATTCTCCGTTCACATTTCACAAATGTCATAGTTTAACTATACTTAAATGATGTAAATTTACATAAGTTTAATTCAAAACTGTTCTCTTACCATTTTGTGTGCCGCCATCTTGTTAAGAAAGTAAACCGGAAGTGACGTAAGCCTGGTTTTGCGAGGGTGATTTCCCGTGGGTCTGGCCACCCAAAATTTACATATGGACACATTTTTATATAATAACTTACCTTTATATTATCCAAGGACACCCATTACAACATGTGTCCACGTTGAATATTATAATATTGAAATATATAATATATGTATTTAAATCTGTTTTTAAGTCTACAATAATCAAAAATATAAAAATTTTTTTTTATTTCACCACCTATTGTCACGCTCCAGTGATTACTCTATATAGAGTTTCTAGGAACACGTGACCATGGTAACCCGTTTCTTGGAATAGAGAAACCCCAATTCGTTCTTTCTACGACTGACTCTGGAATGAGAACACGTTCGCGACCGCTCAGGAGACAAGAAGTCACTTTCTTACCAAAAGTAAGTTTATTTCAGAAATGCCTTCTACATTATCAGTATACAGAAGTATATACAATAATATCAATCTATTTCACTCATAAAAAAAAATAATTTTTAACTAGTTGAAACAACAAAATGTAAAAAGACAAGGTATATAGTAATTTTCGATGCGACCACGTGTTCAACCTAGAATCTTGATTACTGGGTTTGGAAGATAAGAGTTAATTAAAGCAATTTAGAATGTTATTGTGTCATGAATAATCTTCTTAAAGTAGTGTGTTGTGTATTAATTTATGTCTACTTTAGTTTGTCGATAAAAAGTTATTTTTTTTTTGGATGGACTTTACTTACATACGGACACGCTGAGACCATGCTTACACTTACTTCCACAGATGGTGCGCCAATTAAATTGGCACCCCGAAGAAACGAGGTTGCTCATTGAGGGTGTAATTTCAAGGAAAAGTATCCTTTATGGGCGGAACTCCCCATACGTCACCGAATTTCGGAAGAATAAATGTTGGGACGAAATAGTAGGTGAGGATTCAACAAAATACATATTTCTTATATTTGCGACAAAAATTAATAGTATCCATGAAATGTTCTCAAAGAGAACATTTCCTCCATATACAATGAATACCTTGAAGTACTAAATGAAGGCCTATTGATTTAAAGTTTTGTGTGTTTTGTGTGGCTTTTTCAAAAATCTATATAAATTGGAAATTAATAATGGCATTGAAACTTAATAACAACATCAAAAAAAAATCAATAAAAAAAAGTCACGTAATGTACTTAGAAAATAAATTTTTTTTTTTATTTTGCCAATATGAAAGACATCATCAATTCGGCCAACAAACGTCGGGACTCAAAGGCAGTACGTACCAGGGAGTCAGTCCAAAACAAGGAACGTTACTTTACGAGTGATCTGCGTGTGAAAGTAAGTTACAATTGTTTGCATACTTTCAAGAACTCGCTACTCAATACCATAGATATAACATACGGACACAATGAATTACATATGGACACAACAATGCTGTCGCATTACTTCAAATTGGTTTTGCTCAGAAGTAATTAATGTAATGCTAAATCAATATAAATAATTATTCTTCATTAATTAAATTTTTAATTGATTTTTTGAGAATAATTTTAAAGTGTTTAAGTTTGTCTAATCTGAATGCGTGGTATGGGTAATGTCATTTTTTTTTGTTTTCCTTTAATTATCCAGATCTCTCTGAACATCTTTTGTTTTTAAATTTACAAGTTTCTTTTTTCAGTATAGACGCATCTGCGACCTACGTGAACAAACTGGTGTCGGTGCAGCCGTGTTCGACGACCCGCGCAACATTTTAACGGAAAACGAGCGACTAGGGCTATCTTTGATCGGCACCACATCAGCCACAGGTGTGCAAGGTGCTGTGAGAGTACAACACCCGAATCTCGGTATGTATAAGAAATTATTTTTTTATGTGACAAAGATTTTACGTCAATAAATAAAAACGCACATACTCATGTAGTTAAAAAGCCTTGAATAAACGTCCAACATCGTTTTATTTGAACAGATTATGACTTCTTCTTAACTTTTGTTCGTAACAGTAATTTTTAAAGTGAACGTACAAGCAAACCCAATGTTCAAGTAAATATCTTCCGTTCAAACATTTCCAAGTTATATATTTACATATGGACACATTAAAGTAATGATATGTGTAATGACCAGACATTTGGGTAAATATAATTGTGAAATGTACGTAGTATCAAAATGAAATTAAAATTAACTTTCATCCTTCAATAACAATTACTCAAATGACACAGTAAACATGGGTTATATAAAAAAAAAATTTAAGAATGTTATATCCTTACAGCCTCTTCATGTTTGATGTTGCCTGAATTGTACATACTGTTATTTATAATTGTAAATAGCATACCCATTTGTTATTCAGTTAACCAGTATAGACAGGATCCTGTGCCTCCGGCAAGACGAACACTCAGTTTTGCGGAAGCGGATGCTGCTGTTCGAGCTTCTATACTGGCTGATGATAGCGACTCAGGAAGTGAGTATTGAAAGAAAAAAAATTTTAACATTGAATTATAAGCAATCATTCAATTGAAAATGTTAACATAAAAACAGAAACATAATTTTGACATAAAAAGTTTGTTTTTGAAGTACTGTTTTTTTTCTTATTAAAACAAAAGGAATTCTAGAATGAGTACTGATTTGATTTTTTTTTTTAAAAGTTGTATCTCATTCCTGATATTAAAATGGTAAGACTTTACTAATATTAATATTAATTTCAGGGGTACTCCGTGAAAGAATGGGAATGCCGTCAAGACCAGTCAGAGCTGTGGCAGCTGCTGCGGCCTCAGCCGGAGCACCTCCACAGGAAGAAGATGATGATTCAAGTTCGTCAAGTGATTCCGACAATGACAGTACACCTGCAGTCAAACGTCCTAAGACACCAGGTGCTAAAATGCCAGAAAAGAAGACCAAGCAACCTGCTAGAAGACCCATTACACTTGAGGAAGTGAATAACATTCTCCTTGAACCCCCCGTGGTGTTCTTACCACAAGCTCAGAACGACAATGAAAATCAAGAAGATGCAGTCCCAGAGAATGAGGATCCTTCTGCAGAAGTGTCGCCCTCAACCTGTTTGAATACAGCACCTAAAGCCAGATCGAGAACAAGCAGTCTCTCTCCCGCGGCAAGTTCGTCGTCATTGCCAAGTATAATCCCACCAACACAGAATGTGCAGATGAGAGAGCAAAGTAATGGTGTTCGAACATCACCAGACATATTCCAGCAATCACACATCTCGGTATCGTCAGCTTCAACAACCAGCTCGACCAAAGGTGAGCAATAGATTTATTCCCCAAGGAATTACTTAACGTACTTACTGAAATAGACTTAATCCGTATCATTGCACTAGCAAATGATTTTAATCAAATACAACTGTTATTAAATATCCAAAGACATAAAGACTATTTACATATGGACACAAATTGACCATTTTCACTATGGGTACATCGCGAACAATTGTAGTTGCCGCAGTTCATCTATTTGTATAGTTATATCACCTAAGAGTTATGGAGAACACAACTTTACTTGTACATTGTGTCAACTTCCTTTTTTCAGTGGTAGAAAAGACAATATTTCTACATATATAACATCAACTTATATAATCAGATTTCCTTGCAGAACTGTTTCTTCTGCCGCAAAGAAAAGGGATCTTGAAGAAGAGGAAGATTGTAGGCAACGGCAACTGCACCCCGGCAAACAGTGGTAGTAGCACCAGTGCCCTACCCACTCCGCCCCCCATACACAAGAAGGCTCGACTGTCACTTCCTAAGCCTGTCCCCATTCCCATGACGGAGACCCGCCGGGACGATCTCCTGCAGGTCCAAGCTAACCTTTCAGCCGGGTTAAGAACTCTGACTGTCATCATACAACAGCTTGTAGCACATGTGGCAGTAATAGCCGAGTACTTCAAACGTAAAAACGAGGAGGAGAAAAAAAAAAAGAATGTGGATGACGACAATGCACCCACAGAGTAATAGTTCTTAATGACAGAGGTCAATACTTTTTTATGAACTTTGTTCTTTTCAATGTTTGAAAATTTCCAATCTGCCATGAAGGACATATAGAATTTTTTTTTTTAAATTTCAACACCAATTACATTAAATCTTTCCTTAAGTAACAAAAAAAACATTAGGGTTAGTGAGACATTTATATTTTTAAGAGCATATATCCATTGTATTATTAAGGATTCATAATTAGTGCAAAAGGTCGAACGAAACGTAATGCGGAGTTCAACCTAGCAAGTATATGTGGTAAACATTAATGTTATACTGTACTTACATATGGACACGGTCCTTGGCCAATGGAAATGGCTGTGTAAAGGGAAGTGACGTTGAGATTCCAATGTAACAGAACCAAATATGTTATTTTACATTGATTTAGTTTACCTTAGAAGTTAAAAGAATTGTATTTTTAGCAGTAATTATAATTTTTTTTTTTTTTAAAAATGGTCATATCAGCTGTATAAGGTCAGAAGAAACGTAATGAGGATTTTGAACTGCACAGTATATGCCCTTTTTTTTTTGTTTCTTATTGCCTTACATATGGAAATAACTTTGTTTATACTGCACCCATGGTTGTTCAGTTCATTTATATAAGATAAGTTTTGTTTTTAGAAATTATTTGGAAAGGATAACATACGGACACAAATATCAGAAGCCGTATTGATACATTTCATTTTGGTTGATGATCAATGATCATATGTATCCAGACATTAGGACACATGGGGATGTCACTGACAATCCATCTGCAACTGTACAATCTTTCAGTATTCCTAAGTTAAGAGTAACCAACTCACGGATATTGTACTTTGAAGTCATGAAGTAACAATTCTGTTTAACATACGGACACATATACCTGACGCCGTAGATATTTTGATTTGGTGCGTATATAAGTAAAATATTGTATACATTGTTTCTCAAAGAAACTCATCATTTTTCATGGAAGAATACCTGATAATAATGTTTTTTTATTAATTTTTTGTCGAGACTTTTACCTTGTTGATCAATGTTAACTTTCATTCAGTAAAAGATGTTAATAATATTCTTACTCATGTCTTTCACGGTAATCAAGGTATTGTTGAGCTGTTAGTTTTAGTGTTTTATTGATAATATATATAAGCGATGGCTGTGATTACCCTGCAAAATAGTGTCATGTATGAGAAATAACAAATGTTATATATTTCTATGTGATCCTATATTGTGATAGGATAGTGTGAAGGCAGGTCGAAAAACTTGTATGTCCTTTTTTTTCTTATTCTTTTTATTTTTCAGTTTTGAAACTGATTTTATTTTTTATGTATTTTACATTATTATGTGGACTGGTACAGTCAGGACCATTTACGTCATACAGAGATCTCGTAATATGATTTTGTTTATGATTTACCTTTCATAAATTTAATTTTGATTTGACATACAGTGAAGTAGATTTATCAATTAGCATTTACGTTTTTAAGGAGTTAGCTTATAGGATTTGTAGACAAATAAGATTATTGAAATTAAAAATTCTTATTTGTTTTTTAAAAATCCGATATATTTCGGTAAAGGCAAATTGCCTCAATGAGTTTATTATGTACATTTCCTAGTTTTTTTTTTTTTTTCATTCAGTAACTCTTAAAAATTTATTTATTTCACCCTTAAAACATTTTTTCAATCAACTCATTTTCATTGGCAATAGAATTTTTTGTGTTTATGTTACAAGATTGAAGGTGGTTGTTGTAAGGCGACGCAAATGAAGCACTACTTAAGACTTTTGTAGGTTTTCGTGAAGGATTTAACATTGTTGATGTTATAATTTTGTTTAGGTTTCGAAAGATGAAACGAACTGCTTTACATAAAAATTTACTTTGTTAACTCTATATGTTATTATTATTTGTTCCTGTTAAGAAATACGACAGTATTACCGGTTACCTTTGTACTTTATTTTGTTTCACTTTAATAAAAAAGATCACTATAGATCAATACATTGGTTTTTGTCTTTCTTCATGTACACTATGTAAAGAAGCGCAGTGTTATGTCGTCACGCATTTCCTGACCATGACGATACAGTAGTCGGTCATGTCTGCCAGCAACATACACTTCATCCGGTCTCGGGGGTGGTTCGTAGAATTCCCTTGGGTCAGCCGGCTCATCCACATCCATCATGTCCATATTAGCACCCTTGGCTAGATTGTGCAGAACAGCTGTTGCCAATATCATTTTACTACAGGTCACCGGATTAGACTGTATTACACCACCGGTGTTATGCAAGCATCTGAAGTAAAAAATATACATTATGACCCTCAAGGGTTTGCAAATATATTTTTATAATTACAACAACTACAAGAGTCTAAATGTTATAGAGCAAAACTGTTACAAAAATAACATTTACATACGGACATTTGCTAACGAACTAATAGGTATTTACTATGTATGTCAACGTCACAAACTACTTACATATGGACACAAATCAACAATTTCTTTCAGATTTTTCGATGTCAGCAACAATTAATAAACTTACATATGGACACTTTTTTATGTAGAGATGGAATGTTTTCGTGGATGTCAAACATTATAATATGAGGAATTTAATTACGTAGTGCTTGTTTCTTATACAAGAAATATAATTTTTGAAATTCAACGATGATGATGTGTCACATTTTAAATTCAATCAATATTGAAATGATGTAATGTCTTGTCTTACCGGAATCGCATTTTCCACAGACCGATAGTGTTCTCAACCAATTGACGCGTTCTGCTGTGGGCATAGTTGTACCTTTGTTGTGGTTGAGTGTCAGGTTCCCCGTAGGGAGTCATCATCCAGCGTCTCAAAGGGTATCTAACAGGAAGGAAAAAAATATTTAAAATTTCATATGACTATGGACCATAGTAATTATTACCTCAATGTTAAACTATATTAAGTTATATGTGTCACTGTGAGACCAATATAAACAAATAAGAAATATAGATTTATGGTCTTTAATCATATAAATTAATTAAGCTATAAGTTTGATTTGTTTTAAACTATTCATTACATTATTTCTTGAAATATAGTAATAGTACATTAACATAATTAGGAATTTCTTCAAAATTAGGGTAACTTACCCGCTGTCACCGAGTAGGAATGATCCTTCCAAGTAAGCATCCTCCAGACATGATCGGCCTATGGTACTACGTTCCCATATGGTCACGTCCGCGCTTGCTCCGGCCCAGGTCGCATCTACATCTATGAAGAAGCCTCTAGCATCTACCATCACTTGCACATTCATACTGTAGAAACCTTTCCTGTTCTTGTAGGGGCGATGTTCCACGGGACATTTGATGGGCACATGGGTACCATCAACGGCACCGATTACATTGGGGAAATCAGCAATGCGCGAGAACAGCACATGACTTCGCTCTCTCTCCTCTCTAAATACAAATATCAGGAAAAAATCAATTATGTTATACATTAAAGCACTTTCTTTAAATTTCATAATATAGAAGTAAAGTTAATTTTTTTTTTTTAATATTTTATTACAATTAGTTAATTTGCAAAGTATGGAAACGATAAATTAAGTTGCATTAAAATTAACGTAAACATTTGTTGTTAATTAACACACATGTTTCCATTGAAACTAATTCAACGGTATTTAATAATAAACAAACACATAATGATTATTAGGAATGTTAATAATATGTGTCCGTATGTTAAACTCTACTAAATTTATCGGTTTGCAAAAGGCATATATGGAAAATAATGTAAGTAACGGCATTTGAATTACCTGGTATGAGGAAATTTTATGAATTCTGCATGTACCTCGACCAACAGTTGGACAGTTTTTGCCACACTTCTGCACACAGCGGCTCTACTAACCCCGTGTGAATCTGCTATTTCCCTATACATGGATCCCGTTGCAAGGAAACGGAGCCCAACGCATACCTAATGCAGGGAATAAAGAAAAAATTGACAGATATTACACTTTTGCAAATATTATACCAAATATCTTAATCACGTAATAGCTAATAAGTGTTACTTAGGTAAAATGAAACACTTACGGTCAACTCTGGTGTCAATGCGAAGCCCTGACCGGCAAGAGGTCCAGTTATCTCCAATTCCACCATTCGGTTAGCAAGCAATTGAACGACGTCCTTTGGAAGGCGGTATCTTTGCTTGAATTCCTTGTCATTGTATTTAGCAAAGGGGTCAACACGCTCCCCGAATTTACGTTGAACACGCTCAACCTCTATGTCGTCAAACTCAACATTATCAGCTTCATTTTCTTCAACAACTTCCATCTGTAGCTCATCCAATATCAGGAACGCCATATTGACTGTTCCTATGTGCAAACTCAACTGCACTCTCTGTAGGCCAATACATACCCACGATAGGTTAACGCCCACTATGTAAATTTATGTACATTTGCATTTACACCAACCTAACCCCCACCAACAACCCCAGACAACAAGGCGAGTTAGATCCAATGTATGCTATTCACGTCAAAGTCTTATTACATAATACCATTCAAACAAAATCACCAAAGCCAAAAAGCATTTAGGTACTTAATGAACCGTGACTATTCACTGTCTACGACAACAAAAATAGTTACTGACAAGATACGATTTTTCGACACGCTTCATTGCCCTCGACTCGAATTTTTAAACATCTGTTATTCATTACTCCCTTCATGTAATTGGAAAATTACAAAAAAAAACAATTACTATTCGAACACAATAATTTAATAGCTTAACATGGACTCAAATTCTACTTCCAAATAATTATAATGTTCAAAAAACATCAGAATCAGTGATTTTCAATTACATAGGTGGCTAGCAGGTCCCTCAAGAAATAATAACCATCAACAAGTAGTAACCACAACTGCCCTTACGACGTGGACCCCCTTCGTATCTAGACACCTTGCAATGTCCATACGTAAATGGACCCCCTGATCGCGGGCATATACGGCCTGCAACGCCTAAGACTTTGGAACGCACCCCAGAGTCACCAAACCTGTGTGCGTGTGACATATCCTATGCTTTGTTTTGAGATTCCATGCATTTTTTCACTGTATGATCACCGCGATAGGAACCACAAATATGTTTGGGTTCACAGTCAGTTTTGTAACATTTCTCCTGTTTCCATTTCAAACGAACGTCTCTTGGGCATTGGAACGGGCTGTGCTCGTTGGTTTGGCCGATACTATGTTCTCTGCACTGAGATCAGAGACCTTGTATGTATATATAGGATATATAGAGACTGGAAAGCCAGGGGTAAACCTGTTATGCATTACAGGCCTGCCACCTGGCCCTTGGTAGGACTAGATTTGGATTGACCATTATGTCCATGTTAAAAATAGCCAGTGTGGTGCCACTGGCTATTCCAAAATTACATTGGTAATGGCCAGACCCTGATCATAGTTGATCCTACCAGCCACCAGGAACTGGCACATAGGGCCAAAGAGAAGCTTTCCAGTCTCTATATATCCTATATATACATACAAGGTCTCTGACTGAGATGCATATATATATATATATATATATATATATATATATATATATATATATATATATATATACAGCCTCATGGTCAGCAGGAATATGTACTGGCAGCAAACCCGCTAGGACTTTCCATGTTACAAGGTACTCATACTTTGCCAGAGACTCAGAAGAGAAGCTGGACGTCATTCCCTTCATTGCCACGAACTTGAAATGCTCTAGGTAGTTCAGAACAGGGTAATTTGGTAAATTATAACGGGCCATACATTCAGCAACAGAAACCATCCCAAAGACTAATTCCCTGAATGACAAATCACCATAGCGCTTATCCGTAGGTATATAGAAATCAGGACGCATCCAATGTTTGGATCTCTTACTTTTTTAATCTGCCACCGTTGTATCTGCAAACCAATCCTGATGGAGAAGAGACTGTGGTAGTAGCGTAGGGGGTACCAGGGGAACACCCACCTGACCTGGAGTGCTTTGTAAAGTACCCCAGCCAGGCCATCCTTGGGAAGGGTTGTGGTGTGGAATTACCGATGGTATTCCTCCATAGAGACCCTGTTGGGCCGACCAAATCGGTTTTGCCACCCCAAGACCAGCTGGGACTCCTGGAAAAGATGGATGAGAAGATCCAGATATAGACGATCCATGAAATGTTGGCTGGAATAAAGGCACTGAAGAAACTGGGTTTGACGATCCCAACATAGTTGATCCTGATATTGTTGAGAAAGCCTGATGAGATCCGGGAATTGCCAACCAGGAGTCGGCAATGAAGACCCCGACCTTTGGTCATACCCCGGTTGTGTCACAGACCCACCCATCGACTGGGTGGTCAAGGTTGAAAATAGACCAGTATTTACGGTAGTCGTACTTGTAGTAGTAGTAGAGGGCGGCTGGGATGTTGTTGTCAGCGCCATGCTCACCCCGGCCATGGTAGTTGGTACCGGTTGCGTCAGGTGCGTCCCGGCAGCATGGTCACCCAGCTAACAATTTTACGTTGCTACAACGTTGCTACAACGTTGCACTTTGGTAGTTACAACGTTGCAATTTTACGTTTTTACAACATAAAAATGTGGACTCCCAGAAAGGTTGCAGCAATGTTGTAATGTTACCATTTCACAACCTTTTTACAACCTAAAGGAATATTTTTTAGTTCCCTTTCTTTTATGGAGATAAAATTAACAACATTCAAGAATATGATACATTGAGAGGCCCTGAAAGGGTTGGTAATATTTCTGCCGCCTGACATTCAATCCAATAATGAATTAAATAGGCCTATGTATTATGGTTAAGGGACTTTTTGTGTTGTCCCTAAACTTTTGTCTAAACTAAAAAAAAAATACAATAAGAAACTCTTTATTAATCATCCATTAGTTTTGAAGTCAGAGTGCATCTGAAATCAGAGTACATTTTGCATTCAAAAATCAACATAACGATCATCTATGTTAGATCATGTTGAGTTGCATTTACAACTTAGGGCTCTCAATGCTGAATAGACTGTACCTTATAGACCAGCTTCAAAAAAGGTGTTTAACTTCAGCTTTAATTTCAATTTATCCCCTCATATCATAATTCTAAAATATTATGAGCATAAACAATACTCCCTGGTTCTGGACTTCATGTTCTTGCATTTTAATGCAAAACAAATATCAAATTATTTTCCTAAATTGCTTAAATCATAAAACGTTTTTGAAATTTAGTACTTTTCAAACAGTGGTGCCATCTGCAGGTTGCTATTATGTTGCCATACAATGTTGCTACAACGTTGTGAAAGTAATGTTGTCACAATGTTGTGAAAATGACGTTGTCACAACGTCATTTTGCAATGTTGCAAGTATGTTTCAAGAAAACATTGTGAATTACGTTGTAGCAACATTGCCACCACGTTTTTCATTGAATGTTGTGAAAAGGTAATGTAGCAAAACGTTGTCTGGACGTTGTGTGTTTGCTGGGCAATACGTAGTGCATTAACAGCTAATGTCAGCTCTGACATTTTTTCATTCATGGTTTGTATCTCTGACCTGGCTTCACCCAACTGCCTGCGATATTCTTCATTAATGAAAAGTAACTTCTTTACCGCTTCATTCTGCTGGTCATCCTGTCCTCCATGGTCCAAGCCCTCATGCTCCCATTCAGGGTCCAAGTCAGGGAGGTATAGCCGGTAATCTGATATGTCAATTCTCAGGTACACACACTTGTCCAATACTGCTTTCATATAAAGACAATGTGTATTATAAGGACGTTTATGCCTTCTTGCACAGGCTGTGCAGGTATCCCTTGGAAATTGAGACGTACTCCAAATTCGGTATTTGCACACAAAAAACAACCTCCAAACAGCACAAAGGGTAAACTGCTAATGCTGGTAGGCTAGAGGTGAAGGGAGGCACCAAGTTGTTGTGGCAACCTCTGGAGTTAGTAGTTAATATACCTATAAACTTGGAAGTCTATATATCAACAAATAAAGTCCAAACTGGTAAGACATATTGATTTTCATAAAGCCTCTGGGGTTACTGATCACAATGCCGAGTTATTAAAAGATGCTTTTCAGGTTCTATTAGTAGAACTGACACATCTTCTGAACTTATCAATTTCATCAGGTATTTTCCCATATGCATGGTCAATTGGTAATATTACCCCTTTTCCGAAGGATGGAGATCCCTTAGAGGCAAATAATCGGAGACCCATTACTGTACTCCCCTTACCTGGTAAGGGCGGTTCATTACCAACTGTATAATTATCTTGAGGATAATTTATTGTTACATAGAAACCAACACGGTTTCAGAAAAGGACTTAGCATGTTGACAGCCATTTTTAAAGTCATAAAATGAGTATTTGATAGTAAGATGAGCACAAGTTGTATCTTTATAGACTACTCAAAAGGTTTTGAAACATTAGATAACGATATTTCATTGACTAAGCTTGTAAAATATGGGTTTTTCAAAGAAGCTTTAACATGTACTTTTTCATATCTCCAACATAGAATGCATTGGGTAACATGTAACAATATTCTCTCCTCTCAGAAGACTGTCTCTAATGGAGTACCCCATGGCTCAATACTTGGTCCTCTATTCTGCATTGTATATATGTTAATGATTTACTATATTTTTTAGACCATGAAACAGATACAAAAGTTGAGATGTGTGCAGACAAAACTATAATCTTTAATGGAGATATTGGTCCAGTAAGGGCAATAGAAAAGTCTGAAGCAGTGATGGAGAAAGTAATGGCTTCGTGTATTTCTAATTAAATTACAATCAATTTTCTAAAAACAAAACATACGCCAGTAGCAAGAACTAGCCTCATTGAGAAAGACTTCTATACTAATGATGTAATCACAAAAGGTTTCTAACTGCAGAATATTGTCTCATATAAATATCTAGGCATGGAATAGGACAATAGGTTAAATATGGATAAAATGGTAGATGCTAGTTTTTTCCAAAAGCTGATAATAAACTTAAATTTTCTCAAACAAATCCGGCCATACATCTCCAAATCAATAACAAATCTAATTTATAAGACTTGTATCTTGCCTCTACTTGACTATGCTGACTTTCTTATTGACTCATGCACAGTAGCTAAAATTGAGCATCTAGAATCGATTCAGAAGTGGGCACTATATTCAATTGATTTCAAGTCACACAAAGGTGCTAGTTATGCAGAATTAATGGATATATAGGGGCATAAACCATTATATACAAATTGTTGAGGATTAATAATAAAGTGAAATTTAAGATAGATTTTGGTTCATTAACAAAAGTTCAACCAAGCCCTCATCATAGGGGGTTTCAACTATGGGACATGCTGCCATCTAATGTGCAAAAGTTGATGACTGACGTAAAATTAAAATCCTTGCTCCGACAATTTCTCGAACAGATAAGATGAAGGATTTGACCTCCCGTGCCAAAAGCTCATAACTAACAGTCTTTCCTAATAGTCGCCTAGGTAATGTTATGATGTTCAATATAATTCTGCATGAAAATATATTATACTGTTCTGTGTGATAGTCTATTATGTATACCCATTTGTATGCTTTCATTATGTTCATCTCTATGTAACTCACACTGCACGAACTTTAATATTTACTTAGCTTTACAAATCACTTAAATGTAAGGTAAATATAGGTAAAGATTGACTGGTCCAATTTAAGTTAATATAATCACCTTTACAATCAAATTACATTTAGAGATGTCATAAAGATAATGCAAAAATATAAAGGTAAACTAAATGTGATGTCATTCTCACCTTATATGTGACCCGTTTTGGCGAATTGAGTCGGATGTCGCATGGGGACGAATTTTAGTTAGGTATACCATCAGAAAATACCAATTATTAGCTTTAAAACGAGGTATAGCATGTCTAGGTCCAATATCTAGGGCCTGAGATAAGTTGCGACGAAAATAAAAAGAACTGCATCTATGCGGGTATAAGAAACTGAGATAAATGAGTTCAAAGTTTTTCTTACCGCACGCTAACACGGTCCTCCGGTAAAACCCTAGCAACGTATACTTGTAATCAATTGTTGTTCCTGAAACTTAGCATATTCATTCTACACTATTCTAGCTAACAAATACCAGGAATTCATACGTTTATATATATAACTTTTATTCATGCTGGCGCTACAAAAAATGACAAAAATCCAGATCTGAAACAACAACTTTACCTAGAACGGCAAGCATAAAGGATCACAATACCTCATCTTGGCTGCTTAAAAACGACTCTGTGATGACCCTATGTACCCTGGGTATCCATAATGTGTCTATAAAAGTTCTTGGAATGTTTATGATTGTCTTTGGTCGTTAAAATAGTGAAAAGCCACCGAGGTAAAAATCTTAAAATCAAACAAAGTCTTAACAACTTAAAATAAGTTAACAATGTTCAAAATAGATTCAAATAGATTTCTCAGGTGGTCATGGGCCTGCTACGACCACGTTTAACACGTTTACTAGGACGGCCCCTGCCCCTAGGTGGGGGTGGGGGGCCTTCCTCCTCTGAGTCAGAAGAATTTGATCTCCAGCTGTCTGACCAACTCCTCCTCCTCCCCCTCCGATCCTGATGATGTGCCTGGAGTCTGTCCTCTGCCTCTGCCTCTGCCTCTGCCCCTGCCTCTGCCTCTGCCCCTCTGCCTCTGCCCCTGCCTCTGCCCCTGCCTCTGCCCCTGCCCCTGCCCCTGCCTCTGCCCCTGTCTGGCCCATCCCCCTCGCCACCTTCTGGCTCTGATTCTGCATCTGGTTCCGGCGGAGGTACGTCACGGGGGCCTGGGCCGGGTGCTGGTTCAGGTACAGAGGGCTTAGGGCACATGATGTCCTTTGTGTCCTCAGTACAAAAATCCTGAATGTTCTTGAAGAGATACCACTGTCTTTTGGCCGGGAGGCCAGGGGATAGGGTGGGCTGAGGGCCTTACTAGGGGACAGCTTCAGGGGCGACAGTCAGCATCTTGAAGGTCTCGGAGGCCGAGTCGGCATACTGTCGGAAGGTGATGTGGCCCTTGTTCTGGTCAGAGAACACAAAGTGATGATACTGTTTGATTGGTTTGATGAAAGGGGTCAAAAAAGATTGCCAGTCATATGACTCGACAAACACCTTCCCATTCTCGTCCCCACAAGTTGGGCAAGGTTGACACGTTCTTGGGTACTCTTCACCACAATCTCCTCCATCTCCGTGAGGCTAGAGACCGGCTCACGATGAAACTTTTGTTTAAGCAAACCAAATCACCAGTCTGGGGCAAACTTGGTGTGCCCTGTGATCAAAAGGTTTAAGGAAATGGACTGGTGCCAGCCAGTCAGGACCCGCCAGAGAAGATCCGCTAGCACAAACTTGTACTTGTTCTAACCACTACAGTTGTCACAGTGCATGTCCACTGCCTTCTCCCCCAGGGAATACGTTTCAAAATAGTGGTGCAGGTATGAAATAACTGCATATGACCCCATACTACCGCAATGGCTTTCGTCAATCAAATAGTTCAACTGTTGTGAGATGGCCTCGGCACAGACACCGAAAATGCCGACCTTGTGGGGGACAAGGAAATACAGTGACATGGAAAATGCCACAATGAAATTAACACCAAAAGGTTTGGCCTTCTACACCAAACATAATTTTCTGTCAAATTTCAGCCCAGCAACCTTTACATACGAGGGTATAGTATTCAACTGTGTTGAGCAGGCACTACAAGCCATTAAGGCGCACAGAGCTGGCAGATTTGATATTGAGAGGCAAATAATGCAGGAAAGCGATCCATTGAAAATTAAACGATTGGGTGCTCAAATACCCGACTCTCCACAATGGAAAACTGATCGGGGGCCCCTGCTACAGGAGTTACTCTTAAAAAAATTTGGTCAAAACAAGGAATTAGCCCTTAAACTGATTGTGACAGGTGATGTAAAATTACTAGAGGCGACATGGGATAAAACGTGGGCAATTGGGGTGACATTTCTGTCAAAAGAAATTGATTCTGGGACATGGAATGGTGCAAACCTAACAGGGGAAACCCTCTGTGAGGTCCGACGAATTCTAAAAATACAATACCAAGAGCGGGCCGATCAGGCCAGTGACATTCAGCCGGTAGTAGTTGGAGCGGAGGGAGGTGCACTGTAACACTCATAACGTCAGATTTTTCAAAGGATTTCTGGTGACTCGGTTCACAAAAACTTACATATATATATCATGGGTGCACCCCATACACCTAGACTCTTTCTCTTTAAGAAGACGAGAAAGGTTTCCCCTCATCCTCTTTAAGAGCAAAGATTCTCCCTGTTATACCTCACATGAGGCTTATAAGGTGAGGTTTTCTGCTTGAAGCATAAAGGTTCAGTATTGATGTAAACCACCAGGGGGTGCATGTATGTCCTCTTCTTCTTGAAACAAAATACCTCACCAAATGAACCAAGCATAAGTATAATAGGGAGTGAAAGGTGTGCTTCAAGAGGATGAGTGGAAACCTTTCTCGTCTTCTTAAAGAGAAAGAGTCTAGGTGTATGGGGTGCATAATTAGGAGCTACTACTGCTGTGACTTGGTTCACAAAAACGCACATATATCATATTTTGGAGCTACTACTGCTGTGACTTGGTTCACAGGAGCCGTATATTTTCTTGGTGACTTGGTTCACAGGAACACAGGCAACCTGGTTTGCTGAAGTAATACTCAGTTATATGTAAACTGAATGAACTTGCTTGCTGAAGCGGCCTGGTCCGCACATCAACGGAATGGTAACTGGCTTGACGGTGGTATATTTCACTATTGCCAGCTTTCTTATGCAGTTTATGATGGTTAGACAACATATCATTATTGCTGACTCCAAAGGTAGGCACCTACAGTATTATCTGTCCCAAATTGACAATCCGTATGTACAATATATACGTGTTGAATTCTATCCAGGAGCTTTGTATGAAAACCTGGTTGAAATAGCACTGAACAGGGCAGATAGTAATCCTCAAGCAGTGTATTATATCTTGGGAGGCACAAATAACTTTTCTGAACCGGCTAGTTTTTAAGGTTGCATGGCAATACGTACTTTGTCCTATGCCCCATAACAGGTTTGGACATTAGAAAGAACCTAAATAATCACAACCCTTTGCATCAATAAGCAATAAACGCCACAATTGAGGAATCTAATCGGAGAATTATTGAAATAAATAATGCTAGGGGCATACCAACACCCTGGACGGCTTCCTATATTCATCATAGGCATAGGTACTATACAGCACATTTATATCATAAACTAGGAGTGGACAGGTTACACCCTGGGTTGTATGAATATTGGGCGGATCAGTTCGTCAAATATGCAGAAAGACTATCAGTTTAATATTCTTAAAGGGTTGCTCGCAGTTGCGTCGCCCCATAATGAAAGTGCAATGATTTCTGTATATCAGTATCATTTCTATTATTATTAGCATTATCATATTGTCGAATTCATGAACTCCAAGGTTCCACAAACCAGTATAATTATGGTGTTTAGAAATATATATATTGATGGTTGCTCGCGGTTGCGTCGCCTGACATATATATTTTTTCTTTTGTGTACATGTTAAACCTACCTATCAATTGTTACTGTACAAGTGGAGTCTATTACATATGAAGTTACTCCTGTACTATATGCCATATAAGAATAAAATGGGAAAGCATGTCATATTCTGTCACAATCATATATATCATCTACTTTCATCATTAAGTTGGTATATCAAAAATAACTATTGGATCAATTGATGTAGAAGAATTTATTGAGGCTAAGGGATTGAGTATAGTCTATTGGAACGTGCAGAGCCTTTATTGCAAATTTGATATTATCAAATATTATATTCTAAAGTTGCTGCCTGATATGCTTTTCTTATCTGAAACCTGGCTTCATGATAACATCCCGGACTCCTATATAGCTATTGAAGGGTATTCTGTACATAGACTTGATAGATCTACTGGTAGAGGAGGAGGCATCTGTTTCTATGTGAATAATTGTCTGAATATCGATGAAAATATTGACTTTAAAAATGAAATATTGCCTGATATAGAAGTAATGACTGTATGTATTCAGCTCCCTCACACTAGGAAAATCTATGTACAGGGTGTTTACCGTCCACCAACAGGGAAAATTGACAAATTCATAAGTAAATGTGATGATGTTACTCAAACTATAAACACTCTGCAAAATGGTAAGGATTATGACTTTTTCCTAGGAGGGGACATAAATTATTCTGAAAAAAATTAGGTCTAAAACATTGTTAACCACGTTTGAGAAAAGACATTCATAAAAACAGCTTATTAGGAGTCCGACCAGGTATGCAAATGTAAATACACTGATAGATCATATATATATGTAAATTGTGAGATAATAACATTCTCTGGCACGTTGACAGTAAATGTGAGTGATCATCTACCTGTGTTTATTATTAGAAAGAAGGTGAAACAAATGTTTCATAGGGTTGAACTCCATGGACATTCATATTTGACTTATTCAGATGATGCACTCAGACATGAACTATTGTTGATGGACTGGGATGCTTTTTATGATATTGAACATGTTAATGACCTGTGGATGTATATGGAAAAAAACATTATGCTGGCTGTTGATAGAATTGTTCTTATAAAGAAATTTGAATTTAAGAAGGACAAACCATTATGGTTTTCAGATGAACTTTTGGAAATAATTAAGGATAAGGACGCACTCCTTAAACGAGCTGTCAAGACAAAAAAGCCAGATGATATTAAGATAGCCAGACAGGTCAGGAACACAGTCAATGTTATGGTTAGATCAGCTAAGGCAGAATTATTAAGGAAGAGCTAAATAATAATGTGGATGATCAAAAAATAAAATTGGCAAAATATCCATAGGATTCTTCCTAATAAGACTAATGATAGTATACGGTTGAAGGATGATATGGGTGAATTCCTTCCAAATAGCCAAGTTACGACCAAGATTAATGACTATTTTACAAATATATGTCCTGACCTGCTGAAAACTATGAATCGGCCAAATACTATATTAAGATATCCAAAGAATGACCATGATCCGGACCTATTTAAATTTGAAATTATCACTTTGGAAATTCTCTTAAAAAATATTTCACAGATTAAAATATTTAAGTCATCAGGAATTCAACATTTGTCTAGTAGGGTATTGAAGGATGCTTTTAATATTTTGTCAAACCAATTGCTATTTCTGTTTAATAGATCCATAACAACCATGACATTTCCTGATAAATGGAAATTGGCTAATGTAGTACCAATACCTAAGATACCAGATGCAAAGAGGGTAGGTGAATATAGGCCTATTTCTCTACTGCCCCTGCCAGGAAAGATTCTGGAAAATATTTTACATTATCAATTATCTACCTTTTTAGAAAATAATCACCTTTTGAATGATCAACAGAATGGTTTTCGTAAATTAAGAAAAACCACTGATACAGTTTTTACTTTAGTCAATGATGTCACTAATAGGTTAAATCAAGGTAATTATGTTACAGCCGTGTTTATAGATTTTGCTAAAGCATTCGACACCATAGATCACAACCAGTTAATAAATAAATTAAGTAAATTCAAGTTATCAAAATCAGTAATTCTCTGGTTCAATAGTTATTTAACAAATAGAAAACAAAGGACATTGGCCAATAGTGAAGCATCAGATTGGAGAGCATGCATTACTGGTGTTTCCCAGGGAAGTACCCTTGGACCCTTGTTATTCATTATGTATACTAACGATATGTCAACTTATATTAAACACTGTAAGGTCCTGTATTATGCAGACGATACTGTATTGTATTCTTGTGATCCTAATAGGAAGGTTAATGATAAGCATCTTCAAAAGGACCTGATTTCTTTGTCCAAATGGTGTATTATTAATGGACTGACAATTGATGTTAAAAAAACTAAAATTGTTAATTTTGGTAAGAAAAATTATGTTGGACAATCTTAAACACTGTCTGGTGATATTATTCCTAGCACCACATCGTATAAATATCTTGGGGTTATTTTAGATCATCACTTAACCTTTGAGTTGCACTATAATGCTATAATTAAACAATTTTCACTTAAGCTATATTTATATAGGAAGATTAGAAACTACTTAACTGACTTCGCAGCTAAGGTGGTACTAAAGTCAATGGTATTGACTGACCTGGATTACGGAAATATTTTTCTAACAGCAAGAAATTACCAGGACTTGAACAATTTGCAAATTATGCAAAATAATGCACTTAGAACATGCTTGCGAATTAAAAAAACGAGGGATGTATCAGTCTATTATCTTCACCATGAGTTGAATAATGTGCAGCCGTTTGACAAAAGAATGCAATATTTTCTGTTATGTTCCATCTACAGAAATATTAAGACTGGAGTGTTAACACCAATGATACCACGAAGGTTGACCAGATTGCATGCTGCACCTGCTTTGTATCTGCAAATTCCTGCAATTAATTGGTATGCAAAGTCTGCAGGTTATTTTGGTCAAAAAACATGGAATTTACTGCCTGGTCGGATTAGAAACAGTGAAACTATTGATGTGTTCAAATCAAATATTAAAGACTATCTCGATATTATCTGAACCTTGAAATTATACCATATTGCTTGGTACTGATGTTTTCAGGTTGTGTCCATAACACTTGAGTGTCATTAACTGAGTGTGTATGATCTATCATAGTGTGTGATATCCTTTGATGTAACATGGATTGTGCGGTTCTAATGACATACTCATATCCCGGAATTATGGTACATCTATTATGAATTTAACTGTGATAACGATGAATGTATACTACTCATCCTATTATCATCTCATTATTTTAATGTGATCTCACAGGCATATTTACTGGTTGATATATTATTATTATAATCACGGCAAGGAATATAGCCGTGAATATTATAAACTACTCCTTTCTGAAAATTATGATGAAAATCATTGGTATTATAATGTACATAAACTGATTCAGCGGGAAACCAGATACATGTATTTGAGCTGTACAGTTTTAAAATAAAGTGAAAAAAAAGAAAGAAAAAATAGTGGGCCAGGCTGCATAGGAAAGGAGGGAAGGTGGACCTGCTGGACATAATCAAAACTGATGTGGACCTTCGTGTCAGAAGAAAAAGGGGGGTGGGGGCAAGGGGAGGGGACTCAGCTTCCTTGTAGGCAGCCTTGGCAGACTTGACCATGTCCTGATAAAAGGCCCTCTCCCGAGCCACCACCTCAAGGTGAAGTTGTTGCTTTTTCAGCTTGGCCTGTTTCACAATGTCAGGTAGGTTACTAGAGGCAGAGATATCCCTGTTGTTGCACTGGCATTCCCAGCAGAGGTCAGTCATAGGGTGGGAACACACTACACGAGGGAGGAGTTGGAGCCACAGGTTTCTAAAAGTTGAGTCAGCCACACACCTGAAGTTAGCCTCCTCCATGGCGTTTCTGCATGACCTGTAGATGTCGGCCTTTGTGGAAGAGGAGGGGAGGAGGAGGATGTGATCCCGTTTGTGGGAAGACACATGACCAGGCAGGACGAGGGTGTTGGTCTCGGCATAGGAGTTGATGAAGTACATGACCCGCCTGATGTCCTCCAGCTGGAGGATCCTTGCAGTTGCCTGTCACCTGCCAGCCTTCTTTTGCCTGGTCACCACCCCGTAGGACTTGTACCACTTGATGATAGACGTCAGCTTGTTCTGGCTGATGCTGGAAAGGTCACAAGGTAAGAGTTACATTAGGCCCATAATTATTAGAGATAGGCAACAAGTACAGGTAATTATTGTAATATTAATATGGACGATTTGTGCAGGTAAGTGCCATGATCAGATTCTGTTATAATTCATTACAGTTCATTTTGTAATTTACCTCAAGTAGTACAATAATAGTAGGGATATCTTGGTAGACCTTAGTTGAGCAAAGAAGTTGAATATCAAAGCTACTCACGCGTACATGAACTTGAAAGTGTTCCTGCAGACTGGCTGAGAACCGACGAGGCAGTGGCTTCTTTGGTGCTGCCTCTCCCCTCTTCCCTTAATCCCCTTCTTCCAGGTGGACAGCCTGCTGCTATTGTCTGTGCAGGTACTGACGATGCCTAGTAGCAACATGTCCTTCTCGCCTAGAAAACAAAGTAGATGAGGATAATAACAATCTGTACGTGATATGCATGTGACTCAAGGAATGAGGTTTCTGGTTTGACCCATGAACTAGGTTAACACACCCTAAATACTAACTTAAAAACGGTCTGGTTTAGTGTTAACAGTTGTCGGTTATACTGCAAGATGTTGTCCTCGATTATGTGGCGTTTGAACGAGAACGACATAGCTACATGGTCGCGGCGACAGGTTTGCATAACATGTATCTCATGAAAAATGTACCTGATAGACCTCCTGCCGACGCACGACCACCTCTGACGTCGTGAACTGTTTACTCCTTGTCTTTGTAGTGCTTGCAGGAACATCTAAAGTGCTTGCAGGAACATCTAACAACATACATGATATTAGACTTAGTTCACCTTCCTGAGGGCCACAATGGCATGAGACATGATTGACAACCATTACAGACGCCATTAAGTAGGTCACCTGACAACCTCAACGGATCATCCCTGTTTATGGCACGAAATCAACTTTGAAACTTGACAAAAACTAGTTAAGCAGTTACAATACATACTAGGGCACAATCGTAGGCAGTTTGATCAACATTGAAAGGGATTTAGGCACTTTGCGTACTTGTTTTAGAGATACGGCAACGGACCGCATGTCGGCCGTTATAAAGTTTTTCAAAACTCACATGAAGTTTTCGCAGTCATCCTACTTCGCCTGTAGAAGGTCGTCCGTGGGGTCAGGGATGACCAGTGGCTCATCCTCATCGTCCTCCAGTTCCCCTAGATCCTCCTGAACATCTTCTTCTTCCTCGGGGGCCTCGTCTTTCTCCTCTTCCCACTCGGCGAAGAGAAAGTACTCGTCGACCAAAGTCCGCCATTGCTGTGGCTCGGCTATACCACGTAAATTCATCCAATTTATGGTATTCAGGGCATCCGCGACAGCCTCCTCGCGATCCATGTCCTTCCAGATGGTGTTGGGAGGTAATCAAAATCAAAATCCAGCAGTGATCCAGGATTAAAACAGCTAAATCCGTCGGAGAAGTGATGTCACTCGTCCATCCTGCTCACCATGCGTCCCTTTAAATTTTGTCAACAACTGAAACCGGAAGACACGCGAGGCCTCTCAGCCAATCAGCGTGCCGCATTCCACACACGTGACCTCCTTGACGACGATTGTTTACGGGATGACGATCAGGAAAACACATTCTGATTGGTCCTTGCATGCGCCAATTCAAAATCTGAGGCTGTCATTGGCCAGTTCACTTCGCACCCTTTCAGCAGGTACCCGGAACTTGGGGCTGGGAAGGGATCTTGACCGACGGGTGAGTCGTGAAGTTATGGCGTGAAGCGAGGGTCTTTTGTTTCAGATCACTGAGGCATTGCGCGTCTTTGGGGCTTATTTAGAGGGACTTAGAGATGGCTTTGGGGCCTAAAACTTTTTTTTGGGAAGACTTCTGATATAGGAGATATGAATAAAAGAAAAAACCCATCTTCGATAAAAGAAATGCGACTTCAGAGCCTCATATCTCAGTTTGACTTTCTGTGACATCCGACTCATTTCACCAAAACAGGTCACATTTTGTCATTGATTTTACTGATGTTATAAAAGATAATCATGACCTTTAGGTGACAAGTAAAGATTATGTATTCGAATGGTAATTAATGGGGTGCCCCCACTTACAGTCCTCTAGAGGCCCAAGGGCTGGCCTGCCCATCTCAAACAATTATTATCTTCCACAAGTCATCTGCTCCTTGCTTCCTAAGATTATCAAGAGGCTATAGGACGGCTATTTATATAGTGGAGGCCAGGGGTGTGGAGTGAAGGCCGGGGAAATATGTAAAATGATTTCCTACAAATACAGGACAATTTTAGTATTAGATGTGCCTTATTGTCATTAATGCGAATTTTTAGCAAAATCTATCTGTTGGATTTTTCAGTATAAAAAAAAAAGTCAAAATCGTTGTAATTTTCTAAATGTTGAAATTGTCACAGAATTTCCTGACATGTATAGAATGGACATTCTCACTTGGGGCTAAAATCTGACAGTCAATTTTGACTCATAGTTTATTCATACTGGGAGTTATAAATATTTCAAAGTTGAACATTTGTCAAAATGCTCAAATTGGCATAAAAACCCTTCTAAATAATTCTTTTCTTACATAAGTCATCTGCTGGAGGGATGAGGAGCACCAGCCTCAGCTCTTTCTGGGAAGGCATTCCAGTCACCCCTGGAATCCTCAGGGCCGTCCTGCTCCCTGTCCCAGCTCCCTGGAGGCCCCAAGGCCGTCCTGACCCCCTGACCCCTTTCCTGGCCCCATGTAGACCTCACTATTTCCTTCATCATTAAGTAAAACAAAGATAACTAGAATACATTGAACGCTATATGTTGTTATTGGTATTTACTTAGTAACTGGGGAACTGCTATAACTTTATTGTTCGAATAGTCTTAGTTAAACTTCCTTTATTCTTGCAAGCCAAGTGGTAGACTAATCCATGAAATGGGTGCTGATATCCATGATGCAGACAACGCTTTGTTGAGAGTCAAGTTTATTAGTAGATGCATCAATTGCGTTACAATTGCCAGTGTAGTCACTTAATCCTATGTTCACACACCACAACACCTGAAGGTGAGTTTCCTCATTAAAGTCCTGCATGTGGGTCAGGGTCATTCACACCTAGCCTGGGCTAGAACAATGGGGCTGCTAGGTGACCAGCTGGCTCAGTGGGGACTGACTTGGCTGAGACAGTCGGCTGAGTGGTGACCTATATGGCCCAGGGGTGACTTACCTGGCACTTTAGGCTTAACAGTTGAAGGAACAAGATCTGCAACCAACACTGGTTACCTGGATGGCCCAAGGGCCAGTCTACTCCTCTCCTGCCACCTGGGAGGCCCCAGGGCTGACCTAACCCCTCTCGTGACGGTCTGGGAGGACCCAGGGCCGGCCTTACCCCTCTCCTGATGGCCTGGGATGCTCCAGGGCCGGCCTAACCCCTCTCCTGATGGCCTGGGAGGCTCCAGGGCCGGCCTAACCCCTCTCCTGATGGCCTGGGAGGCTCCAGGGCTGGCCTACCCCACTCCTGACGGTAACGGAGGCCCCGTCCCTCTCCTAATTGCTCGGGGAGCTCAAGAGCTGGGCTTTACACTTGACCTACAGTACCCTGGGCCAGCCTACAACTCCCTGGGCCAGCATTCAGCCTCATGGGCTGACCTCAAGCCCCCAGGGCCAGCACCCAGCCCTCTGAGCCGGCCCCCGGCCCCCTGGGCCGGCCCACTGCCCCTGGGCCGGCCCACTGCCCCCTGGGCTGGCCCCCAGCCCCCTTGGCTGCACCCCTAAGTACAGATAATAAAAGATGATTACCTGCTATCATTAAAGTTATTTAAAGTTGAAAAACCTAAAGAAGTATAGGTATAAATATATGATTTATTGCTACAATTAAAAGCCATAAAAGCCAAGTGAAATCTAATAACGTATATATGACTAAATGTATTGTAATATTTCTGCATAAAGATGCTTAAATGTATTTCACTTGATGATATTTACATGCTATTTCATAACAATTGCATGCCATTTACTGACATTTAAAAAATCAAAATCAGAAGAACATTTCATCACCTTAACTGCACTTTAAAGACACTAAAAACCTTTAAGCATAGACAAATCAACGGAAATGGAGGACTTTGATTTAGTACTGACTTTGATTTTGTAAGTAGCGCCACTAAAAAGACTATCTTTAAGTATGTAAAGTGAGACTCTAATCATATTTACGGTAAGCCCTAGTAAAGGCTAATTTTCATGCAGTGTCATTTTCATCCAAATACGAGCAGCTGGAAAAACATCATCATGTATGTGAAGTTGTGGTTTAAAAAAACAAACAAACAAAATATGTCCACATAAGATGGTTCCTCGTTGTGTAGTAAATGCTCCTTAGATTACAAATGAAATACATATAAGTGAACTCTAATACTACATTAAATTATATAGGAACAGTAAAAAGTATATGGCTATCTGCCTGTAGTACATTATTTCAGGAATAAGGTAATGCTGTAATAAACAATAAGAAAATAATCCATACATTTAATGGACTGATCACTGCATCATTGAATCCTAAGTAACTCTCGGAGATGTTAAATTCAATATTAAAAAAAACAACAACAAAACTGAGATAGTCCACTTGATGTAGTATTTAATGATCCTATCATATGTCTAATGATTTCATCTGCAGAGACTGCTAATTCTACCATGTTATGAATTGCAGTTATATTATATAAAATAAACTGATTTTGACAAATATGGTTGTGTTACTGGAATAAATTCCGGACTTTTAAGAGTTCTTTTGATTGGTCTAACTGATAAAGTTTGCAATATATTTGGATGTATCTAAGGCTTTTGATGAAATTCATTGACATTTTGATATTTAGGATTAAGAGTGTTTGACTTGTACTCAGGTAACTACATAATATTGTACCTGACCCACTTCTGCTTAAATCTGGCATTCCACAGGGAACAGTCCTAGGGCCAACTATCTTTATATTATATATAAATGATATTGTAAATTATTTAGAACAGGTTGAAGTAAGTATGTCTTCAGATGATTGTATATTATATTTTAATGGTAATTTATGGCCTCGAGTCAGAAGTATTATTCAGGTTGACATCGACAACCTTATACATAGGGGTAAGGTTAATTGCCTGGTGTTAGATATTAGCTATATTAAGACAGAATCATTGATTATTGGTTTGACTGCTTAACTGAAAATGATAGATAAAGGTAGCATATCTAATATGACTGGAATTGACCTTGAATGTGTTTTACCTCGTAATTATTTGGAAATTTTGCTGTATCAAGATTTGATATTAATTCCTCTGTTTGATAAGGTTAAAAGATTGTGATAAATAAAATGCTTAGCCTTGTTGGAATAAGCGTTTATATAAAAGAGAGAACCTCTATTTTGATTTATAAGGACACTCTCTTACCATTGATTATGCGGGATTTATTCTGGAAACGTCACCTGTAACATATAAAATAGTACTTCAAAAAAATGAAAATGACTGTATAAGATTTTGCAAGAATGTAAATTGGTATGACTATGCTCATATTGGTTTGGACATACATTTAGATCTGATTAGTTTGGAAAAGCACATACATGTACAGTTATTAACTTTGATGAATGATCTTAGTTTAATTGACAGTGTGTGTCAATCAATTGTAAGACAAACTAGGGCTACAACAAAATTTTAATTGAAAAATGTAGGAAATGTAATCAAAAATATGATTGTGGTCTGTTGTTTGTTGGGACTGAATATCGGAATGCATTGTTGAAACATGTACAATTTGCTAAAAAAATGTTTTTATCTTAAACGTTTTTATCTTAAATGTTTTTATCTTAAACGTCTTATGATGGCTGTATAAGCCACTATCGTCTGGAAGATCAGGGTCAATCCTGAAATTGATTTTGATTAGAAGTATAGAAACAATTTGAAGTAAGTAATTATGTTTATGGTTGATGCTTTCTGGAAATTAATGAACATGACATTTCGATCTATAATTGTATAGTCCAAGTAAGAGGATGTTTCTTATTTCCATTAATTTCCAAATTTAACAGATTGTCTAGTAGAACATAATCATGGTATATTCTGACCCTGCGTTCCTTTTAAGAATTCAGCCACCATATTCTACAATAACATTGAAAGGTGAATGTATTCACAGGTTTAAAGATTAAAACCTTCCGGGGTGCAAGCAAAGGAGGTCACAAATAAGGGTGGAGTCCAAGCTATAAAACTGATAGGTTTCCTTGTAATCAAGTGTTGCCTTTATAAGTATATTGTTGAAGCTAAAAATCAACATATGGCTTATGTTCCTTGTCTTTTTGATGCTATTGTTAATTGACCGTGGCTCCATTTAAGGAGAAATATGTCACAGAGGCTAAATATTAATCCATACCTTTGTATCTTGTCTGTAATAATAATTTTTAAATACAGCCTACTATTTCTCCAGGAAACCCTAAAAGGAAGTATGCACTCATCACTTGTATTTCATTTTACAGATGGACAAGAGAACTGTCACTCTAATCCTAATCCTAATCCTAAACCTATGTTTATACCTGAATATAAAGACATTAAGAATTATGAGAAAAGTTACCAAGACTGAAACAAAATTGTTAACGCGCGCAGGTATTAATAGGAGAAATGTAAGAACAGCACCTTTAATTCACTCTGTAGCAATTCGTGACTCACACAATTTTGTTTTATTCTCTCGGGGTTTCTACCGTGGAAAGATCACTCATTGCACTGTGAATGGAAGAAACATTCCCGGCAAGAGAATTTTTGATGAGGCATTCCAGTGTAAGAAACCTCACAAACTTAATCAAAAGGATATACTATCTGTCAAGACCCCAACTGAATGGGTAATACCTTCAATGGCCAAGTGGGAAGATCGTTTAGGAATGAAAGATCTTGGTTTTTCTAACTTGGCTTTGTGCATTGTTGCAATGGTAAAGAATGAATCACCACGAATAGAAGACTGGATTGAGTATCACCTTAGACACGGAGTGGAGGCTTTCATCATCTATGACAACAACTGTACAGACAACACAGTGGCAGTAATAAAGAAGTACAAGGAGGTTACTGTTATTGATTGGCCTTGGCATAAAACTCAGGGAGAGGCCTTTTTGCATGGGACCCTTTACACAAGTCATGTCTGCTCCTGGGTTCTTTTCAATGATATTGATGAATACATTTACCCCCAGGCAAATAATGAAAGTCTCACAGTCAGAAAGTTGATCACTGATTTCCCCAACTGGATAGAAAACAAAAACCTAGTGAAAGATCCTGTGAAGGTGAACCAAATTTGTTTTGAAACCAAGGTGATGGGAACTTCAGGACGCATTAAATGTCCAAATATGACAATTACTGAAGCCTATATAAACTTTGACCAGTGGTGGGTTAAGGCTTTTGGAAAATGTGCTATAAAGCCAACAAAATCACTTCTGTCAACTAATATTCATCGTTTCAAGGTCAAAGGACTGACCTTTGTTCTTCCTCGACAGTATTCACATATTGTTCATTACAAATATCAGTGCTGGGAATACTTTCTAACAAAATTTGATAAGGGGAGGTCTGCAAGAGTAAGAGACTGGGACAAAGGTAGAGTCAACCGATCAAAACCAGGAAAACTTTGGACAAAGCACCCAGGACCCATTGATTTGCTATTTAGAAATTACAAAAGAAAGGTTGATACATGGCCTCTAAGACAATTTTCATAGAACATGATGCATGAATTAAATTATTTCTTCAAGAGTACATTCAAGAGCATAATTTTTCAGAGATATGTTTTGTTGTGAAATTAACCTGTAATCGTTTAGCTTAAGAGTTTTAACATTGGAACTCAAAATACATTTCTGAATTGTGGGGTGCGATGTCAACCTTCCTGAACAAAAGGACAACATTGTCTATATCTTACAAAGCTGACAGCCATCTTAGAGAAGTTCACCCTATTATATTTTCCTGCTTCAGCAAGTACTGGTGTATTTAAGAAAATTGATACTCTCAGATTATGTTACAAAAATAATTCTATTTTAATTTTGGCAAGGAGGCAGGGTACATCCAAGGGAGAATCATGGTCCTAGAAAAAAGTCCCCAAAGCTAGCGCTATTCTTTATCTAACATTTCACTACCCCTAGATGTAGCAAAGTGTAAGCTTCCTTTTTTTAACTAATATTTGAACAAGTATACATCCTAGAAACATCAATATATTATTTGAATTGCGAAATACTCTCTCACAAAGTAATATAATTATGTTACCTGGAAATGAACCCTCACTCATAATGGTTAATGGTATGACAGCATTAAACCCTGACTTCTATTGTTGAGCAGGGCTGGTAAGGCCAACACTCGATTCCACAAGTGTATAGACTGAAACCAGCAAGAGACTGCCCTTGAAAATATTTGTTTTTGTCATAGGCCTTAAGGCCACATTCCACTATGCGGTGGTTTGCTTGCGGTGGGCAATTTACTAGCGGTGTTTGTCGCCACCGCTAGTAAATATGGCCACCAGAAGTTGGAATATAGGTACTTGCTTGTGGTGTTGCTTGCGGTGTTGCTTGCGGTGTTGCTTGCGGTGTTGCTTGCAGTGTTGCTTGTGGTGTTGCTTGCAGCAGTGCTTGCGGTGGGCACTAGCGGTGGTCATTTGCTTGCGGCGGCAGAAACAAAAATGTTCATTTCTGCGCCGCTAACTCCTTGCATTGGGGCCGGAAAACACTGCTAGTGTCAACCACTGCAAGGTGGAATATACCCCATTTTTGGGACTTTTTACTCACATTCATAGGATTGTGGTGGGTGCTTGCGTTGGTTTTGGCAAACTTTGCATCAACCAATCAGAAGCGAGGATTACCATCAGGTAACATCACACTCAACGGTAACCAGTTTCAGCTAGCAAGATGGCATTGCTGAAACTGAAAAAGACAAAAGCGAAGCCAAAAGACACATATGAAGAGGTTGTAAGTGCTTCCAACTACAAATGGACAAAGGAACAGGAGGTAAAGCTCATGGATCTCTAAGAAGACAACAAACTGCTGTATGATCCGACTGCTACGGGGCACAATAAGGGGCAAAAACGTGAGGAGGTCTTCGCAAAGATCGGTCAGCAGCTAGAAGTGCCAGGTAAGAAGCCTGTATTATTGTCCAGAGCTTGTGTTCGCCATAAAATATGTCCAATAGTACCATTATACATCTGTTTACTATGATCTTGTGTATGGATTTACCTCTAAATATTGTATGTGCCATCTCGGCCTATGCTAGTTAGCGTTTATTTTGCCTGGTTTTTGCAGATGATGAGGTAGAAATGCACATCCATTCCCTTCACGATTTGTACATGAAGAAGATGAATCCTCAGCAGTTGAAGAGTGGTATACGTAGCTGTTACTGTACTCTGCCAGTATGGACCTAATTCATATGCACATGCCTGAAATTTCTGGCCCCATTTCGACGCCTCTGCGAATCAAAGTCATCTCTACCATACCTCGAGAACGAGATGTACGAGGAGGAGGAGGAGGAGGAGGCTCAGCATGCATCAACACCCAATGCAGCAGAGAAGGTAAATTTGAGTTAGCTATTTATCTTATATTTTTCTGGCCAAACCTTAATAATGTGTCAGCAAACCTCAGTTTGCGTTGACACAAACAGAAACAGTAATTAAGGGAATTATAACACTATTTTCTTTTTAATTTCAATTGAGAGAGAGGGGGTACACCCCAACACAGACATAGACCAAAGGGAGTTCAAGTTTCCTCTTTTTAACTGAGTCCCTGTGGCTCAGTCAGTTAGACGTTGCACTGCTGCCACAGGGAAACCGTTATTGAGTCTCCTCCCTTTCATGGGGGCACGCAGATGGCTGGGGTTCAATTCCCCAGCCAAGCAAGCACCAGGTCGGGGGATTGAACCCAGACTGCTATCATTTCCAGTGACGGTGGTCGGAAATGAAAAAGATATGACCAGGATTCGATAACTGTATCTGCCGCCTCCTAGTTCAAGCTCTAACAGACTCGGCCACAATGATTCAGTTAAGAAGAGATTACTTTAACTCCCTTTGGTCTCTATCAATGTACATGGGGCGTGGGGGTCAATTTCTCAGCCCGGCGAAGTATTTTCTCTTTTTTTTCATTGTCATCAACTGGGTCGATAGTAATAATAATAATTCAGAAACAAAGAGAAAAACTGAAAAGGGTCACATGTTTTACAAGGTTTTCTGTTAAATTTTGGCTTCTCAACGCAAACCAGTACCACAGCACGGCGAAAAAAAAAAAGATATCCAGAGGGCATCCTGGGATGTGCGACAAAAAATGATATGAATGGGATATGGAGGAGACTCGCTAACTGAATTCAGCGTGGCAGCAGTGCAACGTCTGACAGACTGAGCCACGGGGACTCAGTTATAAAGAGAAAACTTGAAGTTCCTGTAATCTGTGAGGAGAATTCGCCTATTGTTTTTTATCCATAAAATATCACTGTAATTCGGGGCACGCTGGCAGCGGGTGTTCAATTCCCCGACCCGGCTAAACGTGCGGTTCCTTATAAATTAGGGACGCACCTTACCCAATCCGCAATATATTTTTATATTTGCGGTGCTTGTACTTATATATGCTGAGGGCACAGCATCGACGGAAGAGGACCCTGCAAAGACCTCACATCGGAGCTCATGCGCCACAGAAACAAACGGTCCGAAATGCACAGCAGCAGTCACCTCATCTACTGGCACCACCACCACATCAAACGTGCCATTGTAAGAGCCAGAGGCTGGCCCATCAGGCATGCACAATCCAGGTCCTTCAGGCGATACTACTGCAAGCACAGCAAAAACAGATGAGGGTCCTAAGACCAAAATCAAGAAAACGTGGTCGACCTGCTAAGAAAAAGAAGCTTCTGACCGCTACAGAGAGTGTAGCCAATCCGCCAGTGTGAATGGATAGTGTTGACAAGCCGGTCCAGGAATCTCCTGCTACAACCACAGATCCTTCACCAGAAAAACAGAAGTGCAATACAACGCTGCAGAAAACTCAAGAGCAGGACACACCGCAAAGCACACCTGAAGTACTAGAAGTGTTAGAAGAACCCAGGTCTCCCACACCACCTGCTGCAGACAAAGAGCCACGCAAACGCGCAGGTGATAGGTTTTCGACAATAACTTTGGATACAGATCAGGAGATTGCTGCTGGATGTAGATCAGGAAAAGACAACCCGCTTGCTCGAACAGAGACACCTACAAAGACACAAGCAACAGGGCAGGTGGAAACACAACAACCACAATGGGCGCATGGGAAAAAAAGGAAAATGCAAACATGAAAAAAAAGAAGCAAAAAACATGCAAAGAAGGCAAAGCCTGATAAATCGGGGAAGAAAGTAGACGAAACACGTGACATGTATCAGCGACGCGTTGTGGCACTTGAGGACATTGCGACAACCTGAAGGCAAACATAGTACTGATACCCATCTCAGGAGCTAGATGATGATGTTTTATCGGCCAACCTTCTGGTGCATCAAATTAAACAGATCAAAAACGATATGACAAAGGAAGACCTGAAGCAGCATATGAACATAATGGCCCTCCACGCCGTGTGAGGACAGTGGCAAATACCACAACTTTAGCCTCTCCAACAGGTGCCAGCATCTCCGGTAAAAGCACATAGGCTTACCTACATGCATACCTCACCATGGAAACCGCATGCGTTTCCTGCAGCCGGTGGGCCAACGCAATCCTCATCAGCAGCAGGTCCAGTACAAGTTGCCATGTCGACGCAAATGTCTATACCTCCATCAGCGATGCTTACAAATTCAAACCAGTTCTGGTCACAGCCAGCACAAGCTAACTACGCGCAGGCTTCTTGCGGCGCCCCATTCAATCAGCACAACCAGAGCTATGAGGGTGAGTTCTCAAGTTTAGATCAGAGCCTGCTTTCCTAAAACATGTAGGCCGTATAATTATTGAGCCTTCTCAAACTAGGCGCGAGCAAACTGTTATCAGGTTTTTCACATTTAAGAAGTTGATGTTTTTTTAAATTTTGCTATAGGCCAAAGATTTGTGAAAGATCATGTAACTACCCGCTAAATACGCGGCTGTAGCTTTTTCGTCCGTTGATGGGTATAGTAATTTGATTTTCTTCTTCTTCATGCTGGAATGTTCATAAACTCCGTCCACTGGACGTTTGATAGTTTGCGTTGCACTTCTGGCGCAAGATGTCATGCTGTCCATTGATGGGTGTACTAGAATTGTTCTATTAGAGTTTTAATATTTGAATATTTGAGACGCTAGGGCTACCACAAGGTAAACCGCCATCCGTTACCTTTGGCTTTTATGTGTCCACCACTTGCTGTATTTGAAAATGTGTTAATGTCAAATGCTAAGCTCATTTTTGTCTGGTGACTTTGCAATTGAACTACTTTTTGAAACCAAATCTAAGCATGTTATTGCTCTAACACAATCTTTATCTGTTGACTGTTTATTGCATTGAACTTGAGAATTACTACTACCGTGGCCAGACATTTTATTAATTAGCCATCTGTAATTGATTTTTGTCTACATATCTAAACTTTAATTCAATCCACATCTAAGATATTTTAGTCTGGAATCAGATTTTAGTTATGGTGCTAAGATTTTATTGTCATATATACAATATTTTCCATTACAAGTGCATGTGTCAGAAGACAAGAGACGCAATATGTTGAAGTGTGAGTTGAATGTACGTTTAATTCAGAGAAGCTTCCGAAGTAATTCCATTGGATAAGTTCATATAAAGTTCCAGCAAAAGTTAAAAGAAATTGTCAAGTAACAGTAAACATAGTTATAAAAACAAACAGGTACCACTGCGATGGATGGTAACAAATGCAAGCCGCTTACCGACCAGTCATAGAACTGCAATAGACATTGTCGCTAAATAGTAAATGCTACTGCTTAATTTTATGAATCCACCTTTGCAAATGGATCAAAATGAAATTAGTAATGGAAGCGCTCAATCTTTAACCCACCATACTTCTCAGATAATGTAAATGATACTCATGTTTTTTTTACGAAATCAGTGTTTTTTTTTTCACATAGCATCAGATATTTATTGCAACAGTTTACATGTCCATCTCCAGATTCCGATCTTGCCAACTGACCCTTCCTGTTGGAGAGACGAAGTGGTCTGCGAGAGTTTTGCGGATGTTTTTCCAGATGATTTTGTGTTTTCGTCCTCGTGCCAGGTAGATTAGTTGCAAGGTGACGCGAGTGCTCAGGTCTGGGGCGATCATCCTGTCAGCGTCCATCTCCGTAGGTGCCGCCGATAGGTAATTCTTGCCGCAGCGCCGATGCAAAAAGTTGTGCAGCATGTCTATGGCCTGCACAACCTTCTCCCCAGCATCTGGCAGCAAATTCAAATCAGTCAACAGGACATGAAAGCGATTAGCCATAACACCGAATGCGTTTTTTGCTAAAGCCACGTGCCCTGCTCAAGCGATATTTGTCGATCCATTTGTGGTGTTGTAGCTTGAGTCAACAGTAGGGTTTCTGGAAGTGTTCCCCAAGGGGGAACGCGTCATCACTGACAATCACGTATGGAGCTATAATGTTAGTACCTGGTAAGGGGGCTGGATGTGGCAATGGAATGCTGCCAGTTTTGGTAACTTGCTTCAGATAACAATAACTCCAGATTCTTAAATCGGCCTCTCAACCGTAATGACCAACATAGATGTAAATGAAATCAAGGTTTGCGTCTACCAGGGCCATCAGAACCAAGCTAAACCAACCCTTATAGTTGTAGTACAAATTACCAGAATTTGGAGGCGGATATATAGTGATGTGTTTGCCATCAAGCCCCCCTACACAGTGCGGGAAGTTCCATTTCTGGAGGAATTTGTCTGCGATGGTTTGCCATCCCTCTCTTTTGTGGGGGGTCTGAAAGAAAACGCAAGCACAAGTGAAATAGATAGAGAATTATTACAATAATATATCAATATCAAATTAAGACTATCACTTGTGTATGGATCACAAACTGTTTTCTATTGTTAAAATTGCAAACCTGCCTGCAACACCTCTGGTCCAAGAATGTCGACTATAGCCTGGCACGTCTCATGAATTATAAGTCTGATTGATGATTGCAATATCCTAAATTAAACTGCCTACCGATGGGTACCTACAATTCACGTGAAAGGAACGGAAAATATTTAACATAAAAAAAAACTACAGATGCTAATGCAAAGAAGTAAACATGGTGAGATAAAAATTGAGGAGTTTATTAATCCAATACTTACTTTTTTTACACAAATCATTTAATGACTAAACAATTATATTGTTTTACAGTTAAATAAATGCACCTGTTGCAAGGTAGTGAAGCGTTGCGCTAAGCCGCTGGGATGGGATCACGGAAGGTGGTATTCTGCTTCTGCACGGTGGCCCAGATTTTACCTAGCAACAGCTTGTATGTTGGCTCGTCCATCCGTAGGAGGCAATGATATTCAAGGAGATTATTTTCCTGAAAAAATGAAAAAAACAAGGTAATAAGCTTCCGTTGACATGTTTCCGTACAGAGCACCACAAACCTGGAGTTGCGCTTATTACTAATTACAACTATATACTACCATATTGCGCTATTTTCAAATGGCATTTATCTCATGCCGCTATAGAAAAAACTAACCATCAGCAGTTCCTTCTGCAAAGTGAATATCGTATTGGGGTCTTCCCGCCTCTTCAGCCACGGTTTCACATGCAGGAACACCCACCGCAAGCAAACCACCGCAAGCAAAAACCAACCATCGCAAGCAAAAACGCGAGCAAATACGCAAGATGGATTATAGCTTGCGGTGATTTGAGTTTGCGGCGGGTGCTTCCGTCATGGACCGTTTGCTTGCGATGTTTGCTTGTGGTGCTTGCATCAACTACTGCAAACGCTACCCACTGCATAGTGAAATACGGCCTTTAATGGAACACCATAATATAAGTAATATATGAGAGCTGCTATAGACTATGTCGGTAGGTCACTGAAATTTGGTTCATCGTCTTTTAAATGTATATCATGTTGATGCTTTTTGATATATCTTGATATGACATACTTTCTAAAACAGTGCCATTGGAAGCGGGTGTGAAATGTGGTCAAGACTGGAGGCTGTAGGGCTCAACCTTATTGCATAGCACTAAAAGAGGACGCATCAGTGCTTACACCCTTATAAAATATATTGAGAATGTATTGGTCAGTGAGCAATAATGATGGTTTCTCATAAGATTTACTGCCACATTACACTACGTGTCGGGTGTAGTTCGTGTTGGGTCAAGTTGCCCAACGGATCTGATTCACGTTATTTTACAGACATGTTTGTAAATTCCTGATGCGAACTAGGTGCCCAACGCGTGCCATCACGACCCAACGTGACCCCAACGCGTACCAAAACGTGCAGTGTAACATACTTTGTGTTGGGTCGTGTTGGGTCGCATTGGGTCGACGCGTAGTGTATTATATCCTTAATACCGGGTATATTATATTTGATAACCCACATCAGATGCGTTGGGCAACACGACCCAATGCATCCAACTACCTGACACATAGTATAAATAGGGCTTTAATCTATTAGTTTTGAATGTATTTGCCTGAATACAGGACATGGTCCCAGGAACCATTTACCATTTCTTTATTTTAAAACAGCATTGCTTCCTTTATCCATGCCCTACCTCTTTAGCTCTGACAACTAGCAACCAGCAAAACCTTTCCGTACAGTAGCCACCATGCAGACACATGTCAGTGCAGTACTAGTAACCAATATGCAGAAACAGTTCAAAACTCCAGTACGCATTTCAAGGTCTTCACAAGAATGCACATACCGTAGAATCTATGACAAATAGAATAGTAAATCTAGGCCTGTAGCTTAAAGCTTTAGAATACATAATGTCATACTTGTATGGTGACACATGTTAGATTTGCTTGGATACCTAAAAGGTCACTATGCTCAAATAATCATAGCCAAAGTTAGGACTAGTTGGTTAATGGCATGGAAAAGTTATATCTGTAAAATGGTTCATCTGTTGCTATATGTATACCTCTGAGTTACTAGAATTATATCTATGGTATTACTTAATGAATAAACTGGGCATGGCTTGCACTTTGCTCATTTGAACATCCTCAGTTCATGGAACAAGATTGATCAGTTAGGTACAACTTTGAGAAAAAGTAGATAATCTGTTATTGGTCTGTCTAAAACCTGGCTAAACAACACAACATCAACCTTGTTAATAAATATTCCTAATTATAATTGTATACAACTGGATAGAACCTGGTCAGACGATGGTCAACCATCTCCAAACAAAAGGTGGTGGAATCTGTTGTTTCTATTGTAGTACACTAGATGTATCGACTTCGGATTTAGCTGAATTTAATCAATCTTCTAGAGATTGTGAAATTGTATGGATTCTTATGGAGCAACCCAATATAAAAAAAATTGTTATTGGCAATATATCAACCCCTTCAATGTAATGTTAAAAGCTTTTGTGCCCAACCTGAAAAAGTCTTGGTGATATTTCATTACCATTTAATAATTCATGTGAAGTTTTCTTATTGAGTAACTTTAATATTAACTACAGTGATACTCAACATGCCAATAGCGAGACCCTAAAATGGTTTGAACAACTTGTGAATTTATATATATATATATATAACTTTTATTTATCCTGGTCAAATGTTAGCGCTAGATTGCTAGTTTACATCAAATGCCAGCATTCGGCTATGCTTCCTCTTTGTCGATAGTTATTTCCATCATCAAACAAATATAATATGATAACATATATACAAATCAGATATATACAAAAATACATGTATTGGTAATACCGGGGCATGAATACTTTTCAATTTTAACAATTTTTACACCAGGGTCAGGGACCATGGTCAATATTGTATATGTTCAGTTCATAGATAGGTAAATATTTGCATTACAGTAAATGAAGAGTGGGATAGGTACTCAATATATAAACTCATAGTTATAACATTGAATTTCCAAAGGACATTATTCAAGTAACAATTCCTGCTGCCATTTTTCTAATTTGGATTTATATTTGTCATAAGAATCAATATTCCTGTCACTCACATTTTGCTCATTCCATACCATCATGCCCCTATAGATTGGACTCTTCTTATATTTTTCATTCTTTGGAATAGTAGTTTCAAAAACAGTTGCTAAGTGTTGTCTCGTTCTAATATTTCTGGTGATTACATATTTCTCATTTGCTTGTTGTAAATACATGTATTTTTGTAAATTTACTTTACGTTTCATTCTTACATTAGCAATCTTTGTTTGCTGATGTAATAAAATAGTAGGGACATGATGGTTCACATTCAAACAGATCCTCAAACCTCTATTTTGTGTTTGCTGTAACTTATCCAATTGAGTTTGGGTACCTCCTCAATATAAAACATCACCATAGTCAATAATTGGTGCTATCATTGTCTTATAAATCCGAATGCAGGTGGATGTGTCTATATACTGCCTGATTTTAGACAACAAGAATAATTTATGGGTGACAATACGGATGCACTCATCAATATGTTTCTTATAATTCAGGGATTCATCCAGATGTATTCCTAGATACTTATAACAAGATTCTTTACCCAACGGGGAACCCCCCAGATAAAGACTTATATCGGTAACTTTTTTTCAGTAATTTAGTAATACCATAGATCACAAATTTAGACTTCTTAGCATTAACTTGTTTTCAGCACACCATAAACTATATCCAGCAAGTTCTCTCTGGAGCGTCTGTGAAATATCAGTTAGATCCCTACCTGAAATATATAGCACCGTATCATCTGCATAATCCACTAAACTGATAATCCACTAAATTCAAGCAATTTTTTAAATCATTTACATAAATCAGGAACAGGGTAGGACCCAAAACACACCCTTGGTGCATTCCACACTTTATAGGTATTAAATCTGATGGCAGGTTATTTGCAAAAGTACTTTGTGAACGATCACTTAAGTAATTTTCCAAACATTTAAGCATCTTACCCTTTATACCATATTTCTTTAACTTATTTATCAAAATCTTGTGATTAACTGTTTCAAACGCCTTTTTCAGATCGATATAGACGGCCACAGTATAATTTTGTAAATTAATATTTTCATAGATATCTTGTGTAAAACGTACTGCCGTATCGGTTGTAGAATGATTAGCTCTAAAGCCTCCTTGCTTATCATCCAAAATATTATGATCATTCAAAAATTTCTGAATTTTATTATTAATATTTTTTTCAAGAAGTTTAATGGGGAGGGGAAGTAGTGACACTGGCCTTAAATTATTTTCATCTTTAGAATTTCCTGTCTTCTTAAGGGGAGTTATCATGGCTGTCTTCCAGGATTTAGGTATCTTACCACTATTTAATGAACACTTGAAAAATTTTACTAATTTGTCTGGAAATATTAAAAAAGCTATCTTCAATATTTTAGTGGGTAACCCTTTAATGGCAGAGGATTTATAGACACAAATTTCTTTAACAAATTATTTTGAGTAATTCCACCTCATCTATGTCCATTACGTCATCTCCCAGTTCAGCCTCAATCTCTTCTCCATGGAAATTCCATGGTACGTTAATATTTTTAGAGAGTTTATTACCTATATTTGCAAAAAATTATTAATATAATTAGGAGTATCTTGTTTTTCAATTGATAAGCCAGTGTTCATATCTAATAAGTCAAATGTGTTGTCAGATCTATTTTTGTTAGGGATGATGTCATTTCCGAGTCATTTATATTATCATTTAGTTCATTTTTTATAAAATCAGCCTTTGCTGCCAGAGATTTCGCAAACATGTATTTCTAGCTTGTCTAGCCTCAGTCCAATGCAATCTATCACTAGTCCTTTTAGCTCTTTTTAATAAAAAGTCTTTATTTTTAATTTCCTCCATGAATTTGTTAGTAATCCATGGATCCCTATCCTTAGAAATTTTAAATACCCTGTAAGGGCACTGTCTATCAAGAATAATCCTTATATTATTTTCAAAAATATCCCATAAATTTTTGGCGTCATTTGACCATTCAAATTTCTCCCATTCCGAATCTTGCAACTCTCGGGTAAATATTTCTTTATTAAAATTTCTGTATGATCTTCCTTCAAATTCAATTTTCTTTTTATCAGTTTTAATTTTCTTTCGGCTACAGAATATAAGTTCATGATCACTGGCACTTAAATCTAAAACACCTGAGTTGGATACATAGTTTGAGTTTGTAAAGATCAAATCAATACAACTATTTTTGTGGGCAGAGAAACGGGTTGGTTCTTTAATTAGTTGCGTTAACCCTAAATGTCGCGTCATACATATAAGTAATTTTGTGTCAGTATTGTTCCTATCAAGCAGATCAATATTAAAGTCGCCTAGGATAAAGAGATCATTTCTAACCAGGTCAAGTGAGCTGATACTATTCTCCAAATCCTCTACAAATTTTTAAACATTGCCCGACAGGGGTCTATAACAAATAGCAATAATCATATTTCTACAGTGCTCATTTATAATATATAACCATTGTATCTCAGACTCCTCATTACTTCTGTTAATACCGGAGAGGGTATCCGTTGAATACTTTATATCATTGCGTACATACATACATAAACCTCCTCCCCCTTTCACTTGTCTATTTTCAGTTAACCACTTTCTATCATGCCTCATGATATCATAGCCGTCAACATTAGTAGATTATCAGTAAATCCCTGAGACAGCCAAGTTTCAGTAAGAGCAAAAACACCTATTGCCCCTTCTTTCAGCGCTCTATGATTCCTGATAAGGTCTAATTTGGGCCAAATACTACTGATATTTAAATGTAATAAATGTAGACCCTTCCCACTTAATATCTCGCTATTTAAATTCATGAGAAAATTGAGTTATGTATCATACACCATCCCTAGCCCTGGTCCCAATCATATCATCAATATTCAACATATGCGTTTAAACGCGCGTCAAATATTATAAAATTATTGAAATATGTATTCAATAAGTGTTTATCATAAACTCATAGGGTGGGGGAGCACCTAAAATTAATTTATCTCATAACCCTAAGTACATATAATTAATATGACATCTTAATTTCAAGTACATTTTCAATATGTAATAAGAACATGGTCCAGAAACCTCTCTGCTCAGAGATGAGGTTTATATCCCGGGTAAAGAATAATAAGCAGTCCGTCATTTAAAGTTTTTTGAAGGATCCTCTCTGCTCAGAGATGTGATTTAGGTTCATAGAAATAAAGCACAATAGTCCTAGTAAGTAGAATTGTTATAAATCCTCTCTGCCCAGAGATGAGGTTTTAATGTAAGGAAAAATATTAACACATAGTGGTATCAGCAGGTAAAGTTATTTTGAGATCCTCTCTCCTCAGAGATGAGGGATAAGTTCAGATAACCACAATATAACATTTTAATCATTTCCCAGCTCTCTACAACGAGATGAGCTTCGGTTTATTAATCCTTCCACTCACAGTTTTTGATAATTGCCCTGGCAAAAGGTGCAGCCCAAATTTCTTGCAGCTCTTCGTTCAGATGGAGACCATCTTCAAGGCGTTTATATTTATGGTGATATTTATGGTGGATAAGAGCACGTATTGGTGAGGATAGCCATGGGCTGACAACGTCCACGTCCTTGTTTATCAATGCTACAGCTCTATTTATATGTTGCATGGATTGGTTGATGGTATCTTGTTCTTCCTTAGGTACGGGCCCTTCCTTGCCGTTATAACTATGTATGTCCAGACCTACCATCTCACAAATCACTGGTCTAACAGCGTATTTAAATGTTTTGTTTCGTAAGCCAAATAGTTTAACATAGATTGACTCGACCAAATCCCCAACGCAACTGTAGTTCCCTTTCACCTTACCATTCCTCAACTTGGTTGTAAGGTCGTTTACGCCTACGAATAAATATATAAAGTCAAATCTTTCCGTGTCAGTGACCAGGGAATCCTGCATGTATCGAAGAGCTCCGTCAATGTCAATACCCTTTCTAGCCCTGACACTAACGTGTAGTGTAAAAACGGGTTTATAATTTTCCATCAAATAGGCTTCTATTTTTTCTCCTAAGTGCAGTCCCCGGGAATCTGTAATAATTAAGGCAGATATATGTTCGTCTGAGCTGTCCGACATTTTGGTAGTTTTGGTTTTGGTCCTTATTTTCCCTGTAGGTAGTCGTCTCTCAGCTTCGTTAGCTCTTCACCCATCACGTTGTTAATGGTGTCAACACTGATTTCAGCGGCTTGTGCGATGCTCATTCCGCAGCCCCAACACTCTGTTCGCGTTGCTTCATACAGTGGTCCAGTTGTTGCCAATAATTTCTCTTTTAATTCAGGGTTATTGTCAAATTTAAAGCGAAGACCTTTTGCTAGGACTCCACGCCTCATCAACTTCCACGCTTCATCTATATAAATTTCTTTTCCTAGCGCTAGCATATCGTAGGGATTTTCACATTCTTGCAACAACCCCATGATCCGCTTGTTCCCGGCGTGTGTCGCGTGTTGTTTTTGAATGTATTCTTCTACGCTCCGAAAAAGCACCCCATTATCGTCCGTGAACGGTGATATATAGAGGTTCGACATATACGCATGATGGCCCTGGAAGGCCCAACCATCCTTTGTCTTCCTGATTTTAGCTTTTTCCATATATAGGTCGTGTGGTAGGTCATCCAGGTCCTTTGATGGGTACTTCTTGTTATCGATAATCAAGTGGTCCCCTCTTTGTGTTGCATTAAGACCGTCTGCTCTAGCAGCCGACGCCAGACTTCTCATGTCACGTTGTTGAGCTATTGCCTCACTTGACAGATCATCTGATATGCCTATTCCCTTCCACCTATCCATTCCTTTTAACTTCGCGAAATTCCTAAAGATCGATTGTTTTGAAAGAGAGGATAGGAACCTAACCTTAATAGGGCTGGGTCTGGATTTTCCTTGGCTTTGCCCCGACTCGGTGGGTATTTCCGATTGTTGACAGTGACAGCTCAATGCTCAGAGTTTCAAGCAGCTCCAACACCGTTTTTTTCATTTCATTAAAGGGTGCTTCCCGGATACCTTGAATTATGATGTTCAATGTTTTCTTTTCATCTTCTCTCATGTGGACTATTTTTGCCGTTTTTTCAAGCTCAAATATCCTCTTTTGTAGCTCAATGTTTTCTTCACAGTGTGTTAGTTGTAGTGACACCGCATCAAGTTTCCCGTCAATGGCTTCAAGGCTGGTGTCAACTGTTGTGAGCTTAGTGTTCCAGTCTTCTTTATCAATACCATATTGTAATAAATGATCTTTAATCAGTTTGGCATTGTCATTTGCAATCTTTTCGATCCCACTCAGTTGGTTCTCAATGCACACATTTCCTGCTTGGTTTTTCCAAAAGCAATAAATTCAATGAAATTTTCCAAATTCAAATAATCATGGAAATCCATTCCTTGAGCCTATTCCTGGCCTATGTTAAAATCTAGACCATGAAATATAGTAAAAATTGATAAAAAACACATTTTTCTTGCGTAAATCAATAAATGTGGATTCGTAAAAATGGGGTTTGTTTACAAACAAATGCAAATATTACCATCTCTTTTGGCATTATACTTCAGTTTGAGCTAGTTTTCACAGCTAATACTTTACCACTGACCTTAACTGGACCCATCTAACATATTTCTATACTTATCTGAGTTTTGAAAATTTTGTCAGTTCTATTGGTTTTGGCTCCCTTTAAATTCATCAAGCAACATCGCAGTAGTAGGCGATTCCGGTAATGGCAGGTCTCCTTCTTTACTTTCACCGTATGTTTTTTCCTTTATATCGGGCTTCATGCTTCTCGTAATCCTTGCTGACATAGATTTATTTCTTCTCCGTTGGTTATTTACACTATATACAACATTTAACACAGTTCTTTAAGTTAGTTCCATGTGAAAATTGATGTACAGATCCCCTGGTGCCTTAAACCACGTCTGCTCACACTGCCGCCATCTGCAACACTGTTAAACAAGTAATCTCTGAACCACAAGGTATTCTGCAAACTTGGCCTCTTGTATTAGAGATCTTTGTTACACAAATAGCTAAAACGTTTCTTTGAGTAGAACTATTGATATCCACTTGAAGGTAATTGGGGGTGTTTGGCTTAAATTTCTTTTACCAATGCAATCGGCTGCAAATTTGTAGGAACTTAAGTTTCTTTACAGAGGAACATATAGAAAAAATATGAAGACATTTCACTGCTTTTGATAAGAGTTGAAGCCTGTTAAGGAATTTGATCTCTACCATTGATTTCAACCTGTGTAAAAAAAAACTACCATTGGAATTTTCATGAAACTTCTGTAATATTTAGCATTTACCTGACAGTAAACACTTAGACCAAAAACTTAAATATTCACTGTTTGTGAGAAAAACTATATTGAAAACATTGAAAAATTGAGGTACTCATACTATGGTAATTTGATACCCTGTTATTCTAATTGAACAAAATCACTATAACTTTACCTCTCCTACCATTATTAGATACTTTAAAGAAGTTTAAGCTAATTAGGTACTTTCGAATTTTAGAAAAAAGATACAATTTATGTGTTACCAATTTACTAAGTTCGTTCACATGCTTATTGAAATTAAGCTGCTCATCCAATATAAAGCCCAAATATTTATATGAACATACTCGCTCGAGTATACAATTGTTCAGGGATAAATCATTATTAGAGTCTTTACATTTTCTCAAATTTGAATGCATACCATAAATACAATATTTTGTTTCTTTACAATTTATCGATAGTCAGTCTATTTTCAAAACACCATGATCCAATGTTGTTCAAATCTGATTGTATATTCTCAAATACATCCTTAAAACCGTTACCTGTATAATATAGTACTGTATAATCAGCATTAAAAGTGAAACACTACAATGCTTAATAATACAGGAAATATCATTTATATAAATTAGAAATAATAGGGGTCCGAATTTGCTTTTGATCAGAAACCATATCATTTGGTATTGTAGACTGATATCTATGATTTAAATAATTTTCTAACCAATCAAAATTTGTCCTTTTAATTCCCAAAAATCTCAGTTTTTTTAATAGGATATTATGGTTTACTGTGCCAAAAGCTTTCATTAAGTCAAGATAGACTGCGAGAATAATTTTAGAATCATTTGAACCTTTATATATATCATTGATAAAATATGCAGTCGTCGATATTGTGGAGTGACCCGGTATAAATCCTCCTTGTCTATTATCAAGTATGTCATTAGCATTCAAATGAGTAATAATTCTGTTTTGTACAATCTTTTCTATTAACTTAGTTATAATTGGAAGATTTGAGACAGGTCTAAGATTATTCACATTAGTCTTATCACCAGCTTTCTGTAATGGGGCTGGAACTTACAACTAGAAGTGTCCAGTCATTTGCGCATGTCATGTGGTTAATTACTTCCCGCGGTTTTATCACTTCCACGTAACTTCTTCTCATACCTCCTCGGGTGAGGCACATGTTTTTGCCCACTTGCCACCCTGTATAACATGTTAATCACCAGGTGGTGGTATTACTTAGTCAGGTTATCTATTGTGTTTCACTCAAATTTACCTGACCATAATTAATAATAGAATATATGTTATATTTCCCCAAGCTGCAGAATTCAACAGTTATCATTTCCTTTGGACTACTTATTAACATTGATACCCCCAACAGGACTAAGTCGGCTAATGGAGTAACCTTAGCCACTTGCCAGGAATCAGGTATAATACCAGTACTAAAAGAGCAATTAAAAGACTTACAACTTTGTGAGGAATTACTAAAAATGCAGCTCTTACAACTTCAGTAGAAACATCTTTAATACAAGAAGATTTGTTTATATTTATTTCTTTTAATAATCTTAAAATTTCATCTACACTAGTATGGATATCATCTAGGATTTCATCATTGAGCCGGCCAGCATATTCCTAATTTGAATGATTGTCTTTGGATAAATTTGATCCTATATTTACGAAGAATAGATAAATAAAATTTGGTGTATCATCATTTTTAAATTTTGTGTCCATTCATATGATTAATCAAATTATATCCTTCATGATTTCTCCCACTTCTTTGAGGAATGATCTCATTTATGCTTTTCCAAAACTTTTTAGGATCTCAAGCGTTATTTTCCAGATTTTGTTTGATAAAATCCGCCTTTGCTTTTGCCTTTGCTTGTCAAACTCTGTTCAAACCTCATTGGAAAATAATTTTGAGATACAAAACAATTCTGGAAATTGATATTTAACTGAGGGTATTTTGTCAAGAATGATAAAGAATCCCTTCATTGAGTTACGTGATATGTTGACTCATTTGACCAATTAATTGTTTACAACTGGAATTTTCCCAACTGAATGGAAATTTGTTTCTATTACACCATTATTTAAAAAAGGAAATGTATCTGCCTGTACCAATTATAGACCAATTTCATTGTTACCTTTACCAGGTGAGGTTATTGAGAAAGTTGTCCATAGAAGAATTTATGATTTCATAGAAGACAGACATATATTTGAGCAGAACCAGGGTTGCTCCACGAAAGGACAGTCAACAATCAGCTTGATTGCAAATTCACTAATGCTTAAATAATGATTGACATTAGTGAATTTAAACAAGAGAAGGGTATCAAATTATGTCATCTAAATGTATGAAGTATCAGTAAGAAAATTAATCAAATTAGATTGTTCCTGGAGCATTCCAACATCGCGATTTTCTCAATTTCTGAGACCTAGTTACATAAAGCTTGCAGCAGCAATCTATTAGAAGTTAAAGGGTACAACTTACTTAGATGTGATAGGGAAACAAAAGGTGCAGGGAATATTAAGATTAAAACAGATGTAGGCCTAGCATTTTACTATAATGTTAATATGGGTCTTGAGATACGAGAGGGAAAGAATATTGTATCAAATGAATCATTAGAATTACAGCACATCCCGATCAAGAGGGAAAAATGTAGAGCGATAGACTTCATCAATTTATATAGACCCCCTAATAGATTAGTGAAAGATATGATTGAGTTAATCTCGGACTACATTGGCAATCTTAAAAATACTCGCAGCAATGAACTAGTAATAATGGGTGACTTAAACATTAATTATAAGGCCAAGAGTGAGATCATGACTAAAAAACTAGTAGGGTGGCAAAATAGATTTGCTCTAGACCAGATGATTAGATCCAATACCTGATAACACTTAAAAGAAGATCAATCATTGACTTAGCATTTGTAGACATGGCTCATATCAAGATTGCAGAAACTATTAACTGGAACTTAAGTGACCATTTACCAATATATGTAATTAAAAAGAAATTATTGAACAAAGGTAAGAAGCTTGTGTTCAAGGGCAGAACCTAAGTAAATTACAACAAGAACCTGCTTAGTGATAACTTGACTCAAGTTATTAAAAAATCCTTCAGAGATGAACCAGATCCTAATAGTCTGGGGTCCGAGCCATGAAAATTATGATATCGTGTGCCATGAAAGGTTTATACCTGAAACTATTTTGGGGTGCTAGAGGGGTCCTTTGGGCATAAGAATATGCCTGTTGTCACTCCGTAGAGGTATGCATGAGAGTGACAGCAGCCATTTTATTTGACAACCCCCTTCAAAATGTAACACAATATAATAAAGTCTCTTTCTTTAATAGCAGACTCAATAAGTTAGCTATCCATTTCATATTAGACAAATCAATAGTGCATTAGTAGGAGAAGATGAAACATGAATGACTTTGACTTCATCCAAGGGCAAGGTCATCAAAATTAAGGTCAAACTTTGAAAAACGCCAAAAAATGAGTGTTTTACTCCTTCTAAACTATCTTAGCATACGAAATATATATGAATAACGTCTAAAACCATTCTAGAGTGCTAGAGGGGACCCTTGGGCATAGGAATATGCTTGATGTCACTGTGTGAAGGTGCATGCCAATGTGACAGCAGCCATTTTGTTTGGTTACCTTCTTGAAAAATGACCCAGCAAGTGATGGTCTCTTTCTATAATAGTCTACCTAATTCTTAAGCAATCTATTTCATATTAGACAGATCAATAGTGCATAAGTAGGAGAAGAGAAAACATGAATGACTGAATGTCACAGTCATCAAGATTAAGGTCAAACTTTGAAAAACGTAAAAAAAATGGGTGTTTTACTTCTTCAATTCTATCTTAGCCTATGAAATATGTTTAAATAACATCTAAAAACACTCTGGAGTGTTAGAGGGGACCCTTGGGCATAGGACTATATCTGTTGTCACCGTGCAAAGGTGTGTGCCAATGTGACAGCAGCAATTTTGTTTGGTTACCTCATTGAAAAATGACCCAGTAAGTGATGGTCTCTTTCTCTAAAAATCTACCTAATTCTTAAGCCATCTATTTCATATTAGACAGATAAGTAGTGCATTAATAGGGTAGATAAAACATGATTGACATTGACCTTATCCAAGGTCACAGTCACCAATATTAAGGTCAAACTTTGAAAAACATCAAAGAATGAGTGTTTACTTTTTTTTTTTACAAACTATCCTAGTCTATGAAATATGTATGAAAATATATAAAACAATTCTGGGGTGCCAAAGAGGTCCTTTGGGCATAGGACTATATCTGTTGTCACTGTATGAAGGTCTGCGCTAATGTGACAGCAGCCATTTTGTTTTGGTTACATCCTGGAAAAATGACCCAGCAAATGATGGTCTCTTTCTCTAATAACTTACCCATTTCTTAGGCTATCCATTTTACATTAGACAAATCAATATTGCATTAGTTGGGGAAGGTAAAGCATGAGTTACATTGACCTTATCCAAGGTCAAAGACACCAATGATAAGGGGGCGTAAAGCAACCAATAACCAACCAACCAATAATAAGGTCAAACTTTCAGAAACATTAATAAATGAGTGTTTTTTTCCCTTCCAAAATATTGTGGTCTATGAAATATGTGTGAATAATACTTGAAACTATTCTTGGGTCCTAGAGGTCTCATGGCCATTGGTAAATGCCTGTTGTCACTTTGTGATGGTGTGTGTAAGTGCGACAGCATTGATTTTGTTTAACCACCCTCTTTGAAATATGACACAATATGATACAGTCTGTTTCTGTAATAACCTACTTGATATCTTAGCCATTCATTTCTTACTAGTTAAATGGTTACTGTATTAATGGTGAAAAATAAAACATGAGTGACTTTGACTCTATCCAAAGCCCAAATCATCAAATTAAGGTTAGACTTATATAATATTAGATTATATAAATGTGATTGTCTTGCTTTTTTTCACAAACTCTCCTAGTCTATGGAATACACACAAATAATACCTAAGACTACTGTGGGGTGCTAGAGGAGTCCTTTGGGCATTGCCTGTAAAGATTTGTGTAAGTGTGACAGCAGCCAATTTGTAAAAAATCTGAAGTGTAATAGCCCATATCCAATATTCTGGCCTTTGTGGGATAGGGCCTTACAAACTGGTGGTTTGAGATTTAAGGTCAGTTTATGGCTCGGTGTCTTAGTAATCTTTAGAATACTGAAATGGCTCTTTTGGAATAGGCTTTACTTCATTGATACTGCAGCTGAAGATAATTAAGTATTCCTGCACTGGTAAGAAGCACTGTAATTTCATCTAACCTATTCATGAACAATTGATTTATAAAAAAAAATCATAAATATCCAGATGACCGTGTTACATGAATGAAGAACCTTATCAATCTTTTGCCATATTTGTTCAATATCTCTAGACATTTCATATATTGTTTCTGGTCACGCCTAAAAATAAAGTTACTTACAAAAAGTGGCAAAGAGTCCATAATTCTGCTACCAGGATAAATGAATTTGGAGAAAATATATTTTTGCAAAACCACACATAACCTCTAGTAGGTAACATTTTGATATAATAGAATTGAAACTGGGTGAAAATTTGGATATGACATGTAAAAATTAAAATAATGTAGCCTCATATTAAATTCTTCCTTATTGACATCTGTTTTATATATAACTGTGTTTGGAATTAAAAATTAATTGTATGCACCATCTAAGCACCCATTTCACCAAGTAAGCAAGAAATTGCAGACCTCAGAATTAGGAACACCATGAATTTTGAAACTGGTAACTAATGAATGTAACTCACATACTTAGTATTTCTTTATTGATTCTTAACTTGTATGTCTAAACGTAAAAGGGAACTATTTCTGGTAATATAAACAAGAGGGATGAAGGAAGACAGAGGAATGTTGTTGCCTTTTGCTGTTTTTGCCTATACTAAATCTATGAAGATTTTCGACTAGTTCTTGTGTCTAGCTGTTTAGTCAGTAGAATGCCTGCTGTCATACTTGCACATCTTTACAGAATTACAACAGCATTTACCTATTCCCCAATGCCTGCTTAAGCAACATATAATGGATTTCAATATTATGTCATTGTGCCTTTAATTCCAATGACTTTAACTTAGCTAAGGTCACCATAACCCTTATTGAATGTCTTTTAACCAATACAGTTTTGATATATCTAATATAAATAAGATGTCTTGATAATTTGCATGAGCCAACGAGAGATTATTTCCAATGGGGCTTTATGTACAAGGGAGAAGTGAAAAAGATGACTTCTGTCACACTTACACAAACACTCACAGAGTAACAACAGGAATCTACCAATGCTCAGGGGTTTCCTATAGCACCCATAATAGTTGTAGATTTTATTTCCAAATATCTTATAGATTAGATAGTTAAGAAGAAAAAATACTCTGATTTTGATGGGGTTTTTTTCAGAATTTGACCTTACCTTTGATGACCTGGACCTTGGATGAGGTTAATCATGTTGTATCCATGCCTACCATTAAACTTATGAGTTCTCTTATATGAAATTATTAATTTAAAAATTGAGTAAGCTTTTTTTTTCTTGGTCAGATTTTCAAAATGAAAGCCCAACAAAAACGCTGATGTCATGCATAAGCATGGATCAACAACCTGACAACAGACATTTACCAATGCCCAAGGGACCCCTTAAGTACCCAAGGTGGTTTCAGGTATTATTCATACATATTTCATAGACTAGGATAGTTTGAAAGGAATAAAACACTCATTTTTTGATGTTTTTCAAAGTTTGACCTTAATATTGATGACTGTGACCTTGGATGAGGTGTATGTCATTCATGTTTTATCTTCTCCTACTAATGCACTATTGATTTGTCTAATATGAAATAGATTGCTTAATAATTTGATAGGTTATTAGAGAAAGAGACCATTACTTGCTGGGTCATTTTTCAAGGAGGTAACCAAACAAAATGGCTGCTGTCACATTGACACACACCTTCACACAGTGACAACAAGCATATCCCTATGCCCAAGGGTCCCCTCTAGCACTCTAGAATGGTTTTAGATGTTATTCATATATATTTCATATGCTAAGATAGTTTAGAAGGAGTAAAACACTCATTTTTTTACGTTTTTCAAAGTTTGACCTTAACTTTGATGACCTTGACCTTGGATAAAGTCAAAGTCATTCATGTTTTATCTTCTCCTACTAATGCACTATTGATTTGTTTAATATAAAATGGATAGCTAATTTATTGAGTCTGTTAGTAAAGAAAGAGACTGTATCATATTGGGTCATATTTTGAAGGGGGTTGTCAAACAAAATGGCTGCTGTCACTCTCATGCAAATCTCCACGGAGTGACAACAGGCATATTCTTATGCCCAAAGGACCCCTCTAGTACCCCAAAATAGTTTCGGGTATAAACCTTTCATGGCATACCAAATCCTTAAATAAGCTACTTTTTGGGGTTCAGACCCCAGACTATAATCGTTGTTGGGAAAAAATTATGGATTTCCTGATAAATTTTCTGGATAATTATTGTCCCGTCAGATCCTTTAGATTTAAAAACAACCACCCCCATGGCTTGATGCAGATGTCTTAACCCTAATAAAGAATAGAGATCTCCTATTTAATCAGGCATTAAGTACTGGATCAGGGGCAGACTGGAATAACTATAGATTAGCTGGGAATATGGCCAACAGTGCCGTGTGTGAGGCTAAAGCTAACTTTGTCAAAAACAAATTAGACGATAACAAGGATAACCCTAAAAAGTTTTGGAGACTTATCAATGTCTTACTACCTAATGGGTTTAAAGGGACTATTAATCTCATTGATGAAAATAGTGGGGATGGAGTAAATCCTGGTGATCAGGCAGAAATAATAAACAATTACTTTGCGGACATAGGCCCTGATTTGGCTCGGGCATCTCCTGATACCAATATTGACTTGCCCCAATATAATAATGTTCCTGGTATAAAATGTGATATTGGAAACATCCATCAAGCCATGGTTTTAAATCTGGTTAATAAACATAGTTGTAGTAAATCGTCTGGCATAAAGGATGTGAGTAGTAGAGTGCTAAAAGAATTTACCCTCTTACTAAATAACTGCGTTGATACTGGACATGTGGAAAATTGGGATGATTACACCAGTTCCTAAAGTTAAACAGGCTAAACATCCTAATGAACTAAGGCCTATTTCATTGCTACCTATACCCGGCAAAGTTTTTGAAAAGATGATTCAAGAGAAAATTGAAAACTACATTGAAACCAATAATTTGTTGGCAAAACAGCAAAATGGGTTTAAAAAAAACATGGGTATAGCTAGGGCTGTATCTTTATTGCTGGATGACATAATGAAAGGTGTTGATAACAACAGGATAATACTGGCTGTTTTTCTTGGATTTCAGGAAGGCATATGATACTATTGCACATGCTAGACTACTAGACAAACTAAATACATTAGGGCTAAGTAGCAGCTTGTTAAAGTTATTGCAGAGTTATCTAAGTAACAGACATTCTGAAACTTACTTGAATGGCCATAAATCAAACCTCAGGAAGGCAACAGTAGGAGTACTGCAGGGATTGATTTTGGACCCACTTTTCTTCTTGATGTATATCAATGACTTACCCAAAACCTTTAACGCGGTGAGAAGTATGCTATTTGCTGATGACACTGTCCTGTCCTGTACTAGGGCATCATGATCTTCAATTGCTAGAATCAGATATGCAAATTGAACTGGATGCAGTTACTACCTGGTGCCAGAAAAATAAACTTACCCTTAATGCCAAAAGACTAAATTCGTGCTATTTACACCTAAGCAAAAGAGGAAAGGCCTGGGTGAAATTGATATCAAAATTCAAGGAGCCTAGATCGATGAGGTAAATGCTTACATGTATCTGGGAACGATGATAGATAATCATCTAACTGGGATTGAAGAATACAATAATCTTATGGCCAAAATGGCAACTAAAATTCAATCATTAAGCATGATTAGGAAATCCATTAATGAGAGTATGGCCCTTCTGATCTATAAAACTACAATGCTTCCCATAATAGATAACAATGATTTCTTTCAACACCTATGGACTGAGGACAAACTTTTAAAAATACAGTCTCAACAGGAATGGGCATTAAGAAAAGTGTATTAGGGTCAGAATTTATCCAAAGAACAACTCCGTGTAAATGGTAAAGTTGATAAATTAAATGACAGGAGAGTGCTACATTTACTATGTTTAATGCATAAGAGAGCCCAAGAAAAAGAAGACTCAGTAATACCTGTGGTCAACACAAGAGCTGCTGGAAAAATTAATTGTAACCTGAAAAACCGAGATTGACACAAACATTTAAGTCCCCTTACTATCTGGGAGCTACCCTTTGATAGAAGTTAACAAAGGAAATTCAGACTAGTGAAAATCTTATTATATTCAAAAGAAAAGTTAAGAAATAAATTGCTGCTGGACTCTCCAAGAATTAAGTTGTACAGTGAGTTAAGTTGTATAAAAATGGTCACAAATTTAACTGAAATTGACATTGTTAAAGTAGGCAATAGAATCTGTAAAGGTGATGTATTCTATTAGTTATGTTACTTGAAATATTGATCAATTTGTATTTGCAATTGAAATGTTAAGTGTTGTATATAGAAATGTTAATTTTCGCTGTACTATGGATGAGTTACTGAAATATTTTGCCTATGTGGACAGCATGAGGCTAGAAAATCAGCATTGACATATTTGCTGAAGTCTTAATCTGTATAAACCTTCCTGAATAAAAGAAAAAAGAAAAATTGGTTGATGTAATCTATGACTCTATAAAAAACAACAAATGCCTGTCTTTAGCAAGCTTTATCGATTTTTCTAAAGCTTTCAATACTGTTTTTCATAAAATTTTGATTAGAAAATTAAATGTTTTCGATATTCAAAATTTGCCTCTAACTTGGATGGAGAGTTACTTGTTTCATAGGAAACAAAGATTAATACTAAACAAGACAGTGTCTGGATATGGTTCTGTTCTTGGACCACTGCTATTTTTAATTTATCAATAACTTGTGTAAATCTGTTCTATTTTCTAAGATGTTCATGTATGCTGTTGATAGAGTATTAATTTCTAGCTCAAACAATATAGCACAAATGATGTTAGATTTATAATCTGATCTCACAACAGTTATTAATTGGTGTGTTAAAAATAAATTGTCAATCAATACCAAAAAAACGAAATGTATGTTGCTAGGGTAAATAGTAAATAGGTGTACATTTGTACAATTCAGCCTGTACTTCTGAACGGTCAACCAATTAACTCTGTAAACCACTATAAGTACTTTGGTGTAATTGTGGATAATAATCTAACTTTTACCAAGCAATTAAATCAAATAATCAAAACTGTTTCTCATAAGATAAGTTTATTAAAGAAAATATGTAGATACATCACCACAAGTTCAGCAATCTTATTACATAAGACTTAATTACATGGACTATGGCGATAAATTTTAGAAGGGGGCAAACTCTAAGCAACGTTCGAAATTGCGAAAACTTCAAAATAGATATTTGAAAATATGTTATCCCCCCAACATTGGTGCATCTACTCAGCAGTTACATATGGATGCTAATCTACAATACCTTAGTCATAGAAGAACCTCTCATGGTATTATCTTTTATGTACAAACTAAAACAAAACAAGAAATATTGGGATAACCGAAAGTTAGCTACACATGTAAATGTTGCTGTTTTTCTTATATATATATTGCCATATTTATTTATTTATATTGTGGTTCCATTGCCAAATACATCATGATCAATTAATATATAATATCTGGTAAGAACAAATATTTGACCGATTATACCTGATATTTATAGCACACTATTATCTTTATAATATATCTAAGCTGTCTGAATTTGATGTATTATACATTATATTATTACATTTTATATTATTGTATTATTTTTGAAAACCTTATATCAGATGTCTTAGTGGACTCACTAGAAAACCAGCATTGCCGAAGTGAGCCACTCTCATAAAGAGCTTAAAAAGAATATATGTATATCATAGCCTCATTTGTGCTCATGTAATCTACTCCATATGGATAAAATACATTCATGCTGACTCAATATAAGACCTTGCTGGGGCCAGGAAACCCTATTTATAGGTCATAAAATAGAAAAATATGAATAAAGCTCAAAATAGAAAATACGCAATAGTACCAAAGACTGACATTAGATTCAAAGTCTCACTCTGTAGTGAAGAACAGCTATACTAGCAGAAGGCCTGTTGGAGAGGACTCATTCTGTGCAAAATACAACAAACTACATTAATATTACATAAGGATTACACTTTCTAGGGGAAAGTATGGAACTCTAGTGCTTTTACAACTTGTAAAAGTTGTATTAAGTAAATACTGACTGGGACGGGATGCCGACCAAGGTCAGTATTGAATTTTTTTCACCCCCTACACATGTTATTTTCAAGAAATCCGATCTATTTTGGCCAGATTAAACCCCATCCAGAGATATTTTCTCCGTCGCCATTACGCGCGGGAACTTTAGTTTGCCTTTCTTCATGATGGGGGCGCTACGATGCGTCATTCGGGAATCTCCGGCGGCCAATTTCTTTTTTTTCAATCTTCTAGTTTATGCGTTATCTTCGCATTTGAACTATCAGAAATAATATTTTTTCGTAATTTATGCGTTATATTTGACATTAGACTGAAAAATCTGCATGAATAAAGAAATTGAACTGCACAAAGGTAGAGATTGACATTTGCTTTGTGCATGCCTACTGAATTAGTGTAAGAGCCACCAGATGAATATACATGATGGGAATTCTTCCAAATTACTTAGTTTATGAAAATATATAGTAATGGCCAGTGCCACTGGTAAGTGTTGATATGCCTGACGACAATGATCATCGGGACACACTTCCCCGCAAGCGCTGAGGCCCTGGGAAAAAATCGTTATCAGACTGCTTTATAAGCGAGAGTGTAGGAGAGTCGAGAGAGAGAGAACAGAAGTGTTTGGATCATACGGATCAGGAGATCCGGAGGGGTTTAGATAGCCATACAATTACAGGGACATCTGGTGACTTATACAACGTTGTTGCGCGACGGCCGGAGGCGAGAATAGGCGGACTCTACGGAGGAAGCTTACTCCTCCTCAAACTGAACTGTAATACCTTGGACTTATTGCCATCACGAGCAGCTGTACGCATCACTATAACCACCAATAAACTTACCATACTGTCAAGCGTTGTTCATGTTATGGATTGAGCGCCCATATCGTGGACTCGCTCACCACTCGACTAGCATTCCCTTAGAGACAATACCCACTGTAATAATTATATCGGACAATGCACGGAAATGATAATCAGCCATAAACTAAACTATAGCGTTCAATTGGTGGAGAAAAGCCCAAATAGTGAGGGGTGGATTGTGAAGTGATGCGTCTACATGTTTCCTGGCCCTGCCTCTGGAGCTAGGCCGCCCTCGGGAGCCGAGCAGGAGCCCGGCACGGATGAACTGAGAGAAAGCAACGATCGGCCTGATCAACCGACAGTTGCAACAGGAGCGGCACGACTGGAGTGGCCACAGGGATACCAACTGAGAGGCAGAGGAACATTTGTACCGTATCAGCTGGGAGTTAAGTACCAAGTCCAAAAGGAAGGAAAGACAACACCAAAGGTAGGACAGACAGTACAACAAGAGTCACCATGAGGTAGAAGGAGAGAGGAGACTCTCAAACTAACCCTGACGGAGCAGGAAAACCAATCCACTTCAACAGAACAATCATCTGGAGAGGATTTGGTAGACCTGTCAGGCTGGGAGGTTACCGCTCCGAAGCTTTCGGGATCTTTGTACAAACCCGGAGGTGAAGGGGATACCTCGTCGACGGAGGAGGAAGACTGGGGGCATGTCGAAAGTCCAGCATCCTCCCGTCGTAAAACCACAGAACGAATCATAGGGGTATCCTTACCGAACACCACTACCCCAACCACCAGAGCAGCTGCCGCAACGGGAGGAGCCCTAAAACGACTTGAGGAATGCGTAAAAGCACTTAGTGAGGGAGTGAAACCAAGAAGGGGCAGGGGTATAGTGGTTGATCCGTTCTTTACACCAAGACCAGGGACAGCTAACGCACGCGAAAATCCAGAAAATCCAGATAAAATAGTAAACCGCCAACTCTTTACCATGGCGGACAGGGGTGGTCCGAGCCTGAAGCTCCCTGAATTCGCGGGCAAGACCGGCGAAAGGGTAGATCAATACTTTGCGGGCATAACAAACATGGCTAAGATATATGGCTGGGACGAAGCAAAAACATTAGTTATGACACTGCATGGGTTAAAAGATAAGGCCAGGGATTGGGTGAACATGTTAGAAGACGTAAGAAAGATTCAGTAGCCCATCTTAAGGAAGCTATGGTTGCTATCTTCGGGGATAAGAGACCATCGTGGCAGAAGTACAAGGATATTGTAAATATGAAGCAAACTCATGACCAGACAGTGTTAGAGTTCGCGGGTAGTTTAAGACAACAACAATTCTTAGCCGGGGTAGAGGATAGTGTTATCCTAGCGGTATTCATTGACGGATTATTACCGTCCCTCGCGAAACAAGTGGCAATCATAAACCCCGAAGGATTTGATAATGCAGTGCAAGCGGCAACAAGGTTGGAATCATTAGAAAAGGGCAAAAAGGGAAGTAAGTCGTTAGCTGTAGCCAACACTACTAAAGTGGAAGACAACAGAAAAGACACACTAGATGTGGGTGAAAGATTACTTGTTAGTAAGTTTGATAATTTGATAGCTGCATTCAATGAGACCCGATCGTGGAACATAGCCGAAAACAGTCAGGAAAAAAGGGAAAGTACGAGAAAAGAAGGTGGACTAGACCGGAATAATATGGGAAGGTATAGTCCGGGCCCTCAAAGGAGGGATTGGGCAAGGCCCTGGCAGTCGAGCCAGACTCCCAGGAGAGAGCAAAATAGGTCCCAGATTCCACAGATTAGGAGCAATACCCCCAGTCCAGTGGCATTTACGAGATCAAGGGTGTCCTTTAGGGACGACACTAAAGTGCCTAATTATGGGAGTTATGAAAGGAAGGGAAATTTCCAAGAAGGGAATTATTACGATAGAGGATATGGGAGTAAGTATTGTACGATACATGAAAGTAGGACGCATACCACTGATTCCTGTGCGTGGCTACAGGCGAGGCTGACGGACATACGCCAAGCTGCCAGAGCGGCGGCAGGCCCGCGCTCGTCTCGCCGCTCGGAGAGTCAGTCGAAGCCGGGAAACTGGGAAGGAGGTCCTCCGCGCCAGTAGAAGCTGAGTTGTATTTGGCGGACGGACCGAAGACAAATAACAATTATCTAGTTCTACTAGGGGTAGAGTTAGGTAAAAAGAAAATTAAGGCCTTGGTGGATACCGGAGCTAGTGATTGTTTTATATCAAAACAATTTAGGGAACAATTAAATTCAGCCTGCATACATGACATATTTCATTGTGCAAATACTAGAGTAAACCTGGCCAACAACTCGAAACAATATATCTTAGAAACAGCAAGACTCCAAATTAAGATCGGGGGATCGAGAGTATTTTTTGATTTCCATGTCGTAGACGCCTTATGTCATGACATGGTGATAGGTAGAAGTTTATTAATGGCCCTGAGGACGGATGTCACATTACCGGGACCATCGGTAAAAGTGTTTTGTGGGAATCCAATATCCAGTATAGAAAGTTTGGAGATAATGCCAAGTACAGAAAGAATTATACCGGTAGTGAGCTGGTACCCGGATAAGGTGCCGAAGGGCCATGCGGTTTACTGCGAACCCTCGGTGACAGCTCCTGTAGTTGTAGAGGGAGGAGTGAATCTAGAAGGTAGACAATGGTGGTTAAAGATACTAAACCCTCTAGATAAACCATTGAGAGTCACCCCTGATGATGTATTGGCGTTTTGTGAGCAAGGGAGAGTCGCGCCGGGCGGAGAGGAGCAGGCGTGGCGGTTCCTAGACACTAAACGCATGGCTGACAGAAAAACACCCCGCGGTTTGACTAATATGGCCATGAGAGTCATGGAGGAGGCCGTTATGTACATCACTAGCGGAGACTCACCGGGCAAAACAAAGGCCGAAGCTGACAAAATAGAGAGTATAGATTTGTCGCAGTCATGCCTCACGACGAAACAAAAGAATAGATTTTGTGATATGTTAAGGTGTAATAGGGAGACCTTAGCCTTTGATATTACGGAGTTAGGTCAGTGTGAAATTGCTCCGATGGAAATTAAAGTAAATGAAGGAGCAGGCATTATAGCTTCAAGACCATATCGGTATTTGCCACAAAAGATGGACATCATAGACAAGCAGGTGAAACAACTCATACAGTTAGGGGTAATTGAGCCGAGTGAATCAGCATGGAGGAGTCCGCTTGTAGTGGTTCAGAAGAAAGACGGAAAGCCGCGGTTGTGCACTGATTTTTGAATGTTAAATATGATTACCTTTAAAGATAAATTTCCAATGCCAACGGCTCGATCGTTGTTTCTTTATATGGCCTACAAGCGACCGACCATCTGGTCGGCACTGGACCTCCTCAGCGGGTACCATCAATGTGTGATAAAACCGGGTTCACGGAAATACACGGCCTTCGAGACCCCTATGGGGGTATACCAGTACAAGCGGGTACCGTTTGGCCTGGTGGGTGCGCCGTGGCAGTTTACCAAGGTAATGGCAATAGCATTGAAAGGGCTAGTACCCCGAGTGTGCTTAGCATACTTAGACGACGTGATTGTCTATGATTCCACGTTTGAGGAACATCTGCATAGTGTAGAACTAGTACTACAGGCCCTCAGAAGAGCGGGGCTTAAGCTGAAGCCATCTAAGTGTGAATAGTTACTAAGAGGGACGAGCTCCTCGAAGGTAGCCATTAACAGGCGGCAGTGGGCCCGTGAGGGTCCGGGGACACGTTAAACTCACACTATAGTGCAGGGGAGAGAAGTACTGAAGGCCCCCGTGTCTAACGAAGGATGAATTAACATCCTACTGTGGTACCGTCTAGTCTGCGCACATATTGGGCTGCTGTATTTTGGGTCGTTTACCAGTAAGTGGTATGTGTGTGGTACGGGGTCGACAGACCTCACCTAGCTCCTGACAGTAGTAACATCACTCAGGAGTGAACAGGCAAGGCCAGTGAAAACGGTCAAAGTTCAGTGTGGGTTGGCAAGATTCACCTGGATCAGACCGTCGGTGACCGCCCAGGGTGACCTGGGATTGGTAATCGCTATCGACTGGGTCGCTGGCCGGTCGTCTCTGTGTTACTGGTAGGTTGATTTGGACCAGTATCAGAGAGGGCTTGATGTACAGTCAGGCCATGGTAAAGCTAAACGCTGCATGTCCAATATCCTATTATTGGATATTGTAGGTTTGGTTGAGCCATGCTCTCTGTGATCAGAAAACATCAGGTTTGAAAAGAACATTCTGGGAAGCAGAGAGAGCCACTAGGGCTGGAAAGGGTTCTAGCTCAGGCTGCGATCCACTATGTCTGATGGGAAGGCCAAAGGAACCAAGCGGTAAAGCTGAGATCAATTTCCTCGAACATAAGGTGAACGCCGAAGGGTTGAGAACACAACCTCAGATAGTTGATAGAGTAAAGGCTTTTAAACGACCCCATAACGTTAAGACAGTTAAGTCTTTTTTGGGACTTTGTAATTATTATAGATCGTTCGTGCCAAAATTCGCGGAGATTAGTGTACCTCTTAATGGGTTATTAAAAATAGGAACACCTTTTGAGTGGACTGAAGAATGCGAAATAGCATTCCAGAAGATTAAAGAAAGTCTAACAACTCTGCCTCTCCTGATCCATCCGGAGATCGGAGGCCATTTCTATGTGCTGACTGACGCGTCGGATTCAGCGTGCGGCGCAGCCATCTGCCACCGGCGGAAGGAGCTGTACCGCCCGATCACGTTTTGGGGTAGCGCACTGAGAGAAGCCGAGTTGAATTACACCGTTACCGAGAAAGAAGCATTAGCCGTAGTAAAAGCATTAAAGAACTATGAAGACATGCTGCAGGGAGCGAAGGTAACAATAGTCACTGACCACAAACCACTAGTTACCTTATTACAGATCGCATATAAGGCCCCATCTACTAGACTAAAACGATGGGCCTTAGCGTTGACTGATTTTGACTTTGAGATAATACCTGAACCGGGGGCTACTCACTACCTACCCAACTATCTATCAAGAGTACAAGAGGAAGAAACCAAACGACCTATGTCTAAGTTCGAGCCAGAGGTAGGATGTGAACTAATGGCTGTGAATACCATTCAAACAGAAATAGATTTCTCAGCATTGATTGCTGAACAAGCTAAGGATAAGGAGTGTAGGGAAATGATAGAATATATCCGGAATGATACGCTGCCCGAATCACCGGAGCAGGCGAGAACTGTGGTGGCGAAGGCAGATACCATGGGGTTGATTTCACCAGGAGTACTGTGTAAATTTTCAGTTCCTAAGAGAAAGAATAATGTTAAATATATTCAGTTAATCCCTAGAATAGTACTGCCACAGTCTATGAAGTTGAAGATTTTAAACTTGCTTCATAATGATATATTAGCTGGGGGACACATTGGGGTAGATGCTTTAACACAAAAGATAACGTCAAAATTTTACTGGATAAACATGTTTAAGGACATTGTAGACTATGTTAAATCATGTGCTGTATGTGCATTACAGAAAAGAACTCCACACTTTAAAGCCTTAGCTAAATCATGGGAACGCCCACAACGGGCTTGGCAATGGGTTGAATGCGATTTCATTGGACCGCTTATTAAAGCAAAAGACGGGTCTAAATACATTATGACGTTCATAGATCTGCTAACGGGGTGGCCGGAGGCCTTCCCCACCAAAGATTCCACCGCCGCCACAGCTGCTAAGATATTTCAGCATGAAATAGTGTGTAGATATGGCCGCGTGGATCGGTTGCACTCAGACAGAGCAGCGACCTTCCTGTCGGATTTCTTCAACGAAGTAACAACTAGAGTAGGGTGCAAACAAACGTTCACCATGGGATGAATGCCCACAGGCAACGCCCGTGTAGAACGAATGCACAAAAGTCTGGAAGATCTAATAGCATGTTATGTGTCTGAAGACCATAGCGTATGGCCCGACCTGATCCCAATAGCGCTGTGGAATTTACGGTCCACTGTAAGCGTGCGATCAGGCTTTGCGCCATACTCCCTACTATTTGGTATGGATCCCGTTAGCATGGGATTCCCAACTCATAACGAAAGCCCCGCATCCCTAAATGATAATGAAGCTTTTCTGGGTATCAGGGACAACATTGCCTTGATTCTACATATGGCTGAAGACGTTATAAATGCATATGAGGAAGACCTACGTAAAAGAATAGATAAGAAAGCCAACCCAGTAGTATTCTACGCTGGAGATTTGGTGTACATGTATGATCCGCTTTGTGCGAGTAATAGAGTATCCAAATTCTCCAACAGATACCGGGGTCCGTATAGGATTGAGGAAGTAAAGGCCGACCACGTAGTAAGACTAATCTCATTAGCCACTGGAAAAGAAATCCCACATTTAGTAAATATTTCAAAATTAAAACGCGCATATGTCCCCTGGAATCCTGTTATATCGAAACCGATTACTCAGGATAATGTGCCCAACGAACTAGACGCCGTACAGCAGCAGCAGGACCAACCCCAGGCAAGCCCGGGCACGGACGTATATGAGCCTGTCGCAGGTGGGGCCCTAACCACGGGAACATTCACCACAGCTGGTGGTGAAGCTTTCGTCCAGAATGATACAAGCCGAAAAAGAGCATCGAACAATGAAACCTTGACCGTCCCAGAAAGCAGTAAGGAGCCCGGGACGAGTGAGGACGCTGCTGCTGCCAAGCCGTCGGGGAAAGCTGCCAGGACAGCCCCCCGAGACCCCCCCGTCGTCGATTCCGCCTGGAACTATAGTGGGCGAATTGAGTAAAGATGTCACTAGCGATGCTATCAAACCCCGACAGACGCCCGAAGTGAAAGGCAGGGCTCCCCGTAAACGGGGAAGACCCAGGAAACTAACGGCACGGACAGGGTCCCACGTGGCGGCGGAACCAAATACGGAACCACCCATCTCAGAAACTACAAGAAATCCTCACTACAATCTACGACAGAAGAAACCTGTGAACTATAAGGAAATCACTAACGATGAATAAGTAGGTGGCCGTATCGGGAAGAAGCGATCCTGAATCCACCTTCCCTGAAAAGAATACAGATAAACACTCTCTCTCTCGTAAAAGGAAATAGATGTAAAACCGCATATATGTCATGAAATGGATGATAGTGACACGGCGTGGCGGATGTGCGTATGTGTATGTATTTACATGTAAGGTGCGTTGTTGCACTACACACATGCTCAGACATATCTACGAACCGTACTAGAATGTACAAATTGGAACCTATTGTGAAGTATTTAGAACAAATCAGCAACAAACACCTAATGTATTTGAAACAGTACATAGAAGCGTTTTGGAACGGGCGGGGCATGCCCGTAAAACCCATTAAGCTACGGAGCAGGTCCGTAAAAGCCATTAAGCCACGGGAGTGGTGATGTCACCGCTACTGCATGGAATAGGAAGCAAGCGGTGGGCAGGAGCAGAGCATGCTTATAATGATCAACCGTCGTGCAGGATGGTCAGTGCGCAGTGGACTCCCGTAGACAACAGACCACAACTATGGAAGACTACCCGTACTCAATAACAGAACTAGTATTAGGACTTTAGCTTTAGCGAAGCGAGAGTTGCTCACTCTTACCAATAGTGAGTAACCCTTCTCAACGGACACCAACTGCTGATAAGAGGGAATGGACTAAGATACTAACCACCCTCTACCAGTTGGACGGAGAAATAGCTCCGGTGACGTACCGACGCGTTGAGGAACTATTCCTAGCATGGGACAGTGCTTTCCCTGCTGTGCCCAACGCGCCTCCGATGGTCCACCCGTGCTTGGGGTGGGGGCAGACGGACATTGCGTCACCCAACTGCGACATAACCAGGAATCCATTCGAAAGGTAAAGCCTCATCAGGGAAAGGTTTTTTCTCAGCACCCTCGGGGAATAAAACTACTATGAACTGTGGCCTGTAACAAGACGTAAATAAGCGTGTGATATAAAGACAGTGTGTATGACAAGCTACAACCAGTCAGGCATGGGCGGTGCATCCGGCCACAATTGAAAGAGACATCGTAGTTCGTAGTACATTCGGAGAAGGTCGCGAATAAACTCTATGTTGCGCCCTGAGAAGGCCGAAGCTGGTGCGTCTGGAGTACTGCTAGTGGCGCCCGCGGACAGCCTCACAGAATCTGAAGAGGGCTCGAGAGGAATTTCCGGGAGATGAAGCTCCGCCACGAGCTGGCCCAGTAGGTCGCCAACGGGAGCAGACCGTGGAATGGAGGCTGGACCTGGATCCGCTGTGGTGGTCTGGGAAGCAGGAGTAGCGACAACCACATCCACATCCGGATCCTGGACAGGTGGAGAGCGTCCCGCCGGGGCCGAAGCCATAGAGGCCTCGGGATCGCTGGGGGAGGAAGCCAGACGACCGCCAGGGCGAGCGGCCGAAGGAGGCGATGTGGACGTGACCAGGTGAGGTGAGAGCCTGAAGGTAGGGGAGAGTTGTCGACTGCCAAATGTAGACGGATGAGAGCTCCGACGGGGCCGCTTCCCTGCAGGAGCTTCCGCACCCGACAGTGGGTCAGGGGCCGAGATTGAATGCTTTGGACCCGCGCCTACCGAGGGCAACGTTCCCAGCGATACGGGATCTGCTAGAAAGCTGTCCAGGTCAGCCGAGGGAGGCTGACGGTCATCCAGAAGCCAACCAAAAAGAGGAAAGCGTGCCAGAGCGCCCTCGGAGTCGGACCCCATCAGGCATCAGGCATCAGGCTCTGATCCGGCCTCCCTATCTGGAGTCGGCTCCCTGGCACTGGGGGGAGCGGGATCGGGCTCTGGAGTGGCGGGAGGCCCGGAGGAAGGCGTACCTGGCTCAATTTGAAAGGCAGACGATGGAAGAAGCAGGTCGCCGGACGAAAAGGCTGAAGGGGACGCAGAGCAGAAACGAGGTACCGGTTTTTCCGGAGCCTTCCCTGCGCGAGGGTAACGGTGAACCTTCCCCGCCAGCTGATCAACAGTCTCCTTAATTGACTGTGCGGTATAGGTGAACTCTGGAGGGGTCATTGGTGAAGAGTACCCGCTCGGACCAGGAGCACATAGGTCCGGGCTGCGAGGTTCGAAGGCGAAAATCCGAGTGTCACTCGATGGGCCAGCCACCGCTAAAGAAGCATCGGCAGAGCGGGGATAACTCCCGGGCGTGGGCTGACGCCCCGCCTGCGCCAAGGGAGAGCCACCCTCTTCGTTGTGAGGGCCCGTGGGAGCTGCGGGTACCTCCGAAGGAAGCATGTGATCATCCTCCTGTACAGCGACGGACAACTCCCTCTTTGGAATTGCTTCCAGGTTGGGAGAAGTTGCTGCGGGAGACATGCAGGGCGGTGAAACCCCGACAGCCACATCACTGCTGGGGCTGCGCTTGACGGATGCCTGTACGTTGTAGGGCATCAGTGGGGGCATTGTGACATTAGAACTCTGGAAGCAGAATAAGCGAATACTTCATTTAATGTGTGGAATATGACGGTGTAAAATGTTAAGGAAAAAGTCTAAGGCAGGTAAGAGTCCTAAGGACAAATTACCGAACACTAAAGTAACGACCACTGAAGTGCTTGAGAGTGAAGAAGTAGAAACTAAGACAGTAAAGACTAGAACACATCTGGAGGTTAGAAAACCGTCAGTGGTCGCCAAGGAGAAAGGAGTAGAAGTGGTGTTGGAGGAGGTAAGAATACATGCTACTTTGAAAACGTTAGATGTAGTGAGACAACTATTGGAGGATGATGAATTGCTGCGCTTCCATGTAATCGTTGCAATTAAAACAGGGGATGGAACACCATTCAGGATGATGGTGAAAGACTTACCTGGACCCAACCTGTGGGCAGAGTTTCCGAAGGAGGAACCCCTGGACTTATCGGTACGTAGACCGCCGAGCCAGGAAGACGCTCCACCGGATGACCATTCAGGTGACGGCCGGTCAGCCGCGGGATCCGGTCCAGACTAGCCTGAAGGTTGGAACGAGGACCGAGGACAGCGGCCCGACTAGTGACTGAGCGCGTCATGGTGGGAGAACCCTCCGAATCACGCACACGGAGAAAGTAACGGCGGCCAGGCTGAAAGTCGCTCGCCTCTAAATAGAGAATTGCGCCGTTATCCAGCCGCACGGAGGTGTAGCGGCGACTCATCAGATCCTCCTCACCTGACATGTTGCAATGTATGAAAAGTGAAGTCGTAGGGAGATTAAAACGAACGGTAGTGACAATGGTAACTCCGAAAGACAGACTAAAGCGGAGGAGAAAGGAACAAAGCTTAAATATGTTGTAGAATAGAACGATTGTTGGAAAACAACACGGAAAAAAGACTGGTCTTATCAGATAGACCCATCGGATATGAGTGTTAAAGCCTAATTAATACCCCAAAAAGGTATAAAACTGTGTGGTAAAATGTGGATGTGTGAACAAAAGCAATTATTCACTACAGATAATAGTCATTGTTAGACTACAGTGTTGTGAAATCGAATATTCAACAAATCGGCACTATGGCGAAGTTATCGCTGATAATTGTGATGGTGGTGGGGCTAACCGCGATACCCTAAATGCGAGGGGTCGTGCGGAAGCCCCGAACGGCGGGCGGTAACGCAATGTATGCCGATACATTAAGTAGAGAACAATATGGTGTCGTATTAAAACCAGGCAGATTGATGTCTACCGCCGATGTAACGCACATGTTTCAAGGATTCAAAGTAACTCTCCCAAGGGAAGAATCACAAAGGTACCGCTCCCTTAATACAACTCAGTGGTGTTGGATGACTGCTGATAATAGAGAGCGGACTATCGACAGAACTACCTGTAACCAGCTAACACACACCGAAAGGTGGTTGAACGCAACCGCAGAATCCCTAAGTGCAGCACATGCTAGGGAACTGGCGGAAGCACTAGCAGCACTACCTCGAATCGATGATTCTGAATACATTAAACAATCCCCGAAAAATCGTTCAAAACGGGGCCTCCTAGACTTTGTAGGAAAGGCAAGCTACCATTTATTTGGAACTGCCACAGCAGAAGATGTGGAGGCAAATAGGGCATTGATCAAAGTAATAGGCGACGAACTGTGGGGAATGAATTCCAATTTAGAAACTATTGCGAAACAATCAAGAGAAACATTTTCGAACCTTCAGAAATTAGGTTTACGCGTAGATGCGTTCAATGAAGACTTCAAGGTAGCGACGAACAACCTCAGGGAAAGACTGAAGGTACATGCCGATCACTTGCGCGCTCTGACGCTGCAAGATATGTTTAATTCTATGTTTTACGAGGACCGATTAGGCATGGTTGTTTATTTAATGGATTTGATGAGACGCACGATTGCGTTTAGAATAGGAACGCAATCTCTGCTGCAAGGGAAGCTATCTGAAGAACTGGTGCCGCAATCGGCATTACGTCGAGCTATCGAGTATGTGGACGACTATCTGAAAAGAGTTTATCCCCGCTTTAGGGTGGCGTTTAGTGAGCCATCATTCTATTATGACAATGCCAACCCAATGTTCATGCGTAATGAAAATAGGGGCGAAGTCACGCATATTCACATATACATAAGGATCCCCCTGGTATCGGAGGAACATTTGTTCCGAATATATAAGGTTCAGACGTTCCCGGTGCCGGTAACCATACAGGGTACACCAGATCGGGACGCCCTACAAATTGTGGGATTACCCCCACAGGTTGCTGTGTCGCTGAGTGGTACGTACTACATCCTGATGCCGAGCTCGGACTTCGCTGGGTGCTACGGACACACACACGGGAAGATTTTGATCAAATACATTAGACAGACTCGGCCGTGTCTGAATCCACTTGCTCTAAACCGTGTCAAGGAGTGTAAGTCTTACTCCACCATTATCCCTGACACAGCAAAGTATCATTATACCACCAATAGCAGTGGGCGTGTTAGGTAATATTTTTGCGCCCACCTCAAAGTTTCCCTTCCCCTTCTGGCGTGTATATAAGTGTAAGTCAGGGGGTGTTAACTATATTGTGTCACAATAGTCCTGTCCGCTCATAGTTCTCTTCACACGCCCAACCTTCTCGGCGTCTTAACGTACCTACCCTCCATTCAGGCACCAATATAATTGCCAGCAGTGGCATACCCAGTCCCCCCACCCCCTCAGGGCGGGAGTGGGGGGGGGTCCCCATGTTCGGTTGACCCCCCTCAGATTTCTCAAATTTTACGCAATTAAACTAGCAATAAAGGGAATTATCCAAATTAGGGGTCTCTGGAACCCCTCAGATTTAGCAAAGTTTCTATGCCTATAGACCTATAGGGGGAATGTGGGTTGTATTTGATGGCCGCGCTTTACCAGTGTTCTACTCTCACTGTACTTAGAAGTTAGTTAGACATTAAAAGACTGTGTTTCACTCTGATCTAGTATATTTGTAAATTTAGATGAAACATATATTATGACTCACATTATCTGTTCAATATACTCTGTACGATCGGCCGTAGACTGCCAGGTACACACAAAAACATAGTTTAGCGTGAAGCTGTGATTTAAGGTAAATTCTAACCTATAGCTATCATGCTCCCGAGGTTAACTAGTGTTACTATATAAAAACAAAAATAAAAGGACATTTGACACAAAGTGTAGTTAAAATCTAGTGTACTATTTTATTGCTGAATCGATTCTATTAATCTTTATCCTCGGCGCACCACTCGCACAACACCTCGGAGCACATGATGCTGGCAGGCTCGCCCCCCTCACAGTCGGCGTGGTAGCACCGGCCGCAGTAGTTGCAGACCAAGTACATTCTGAAATATTACGGAGGCATGTTTAAATACACATTTTTTTAAATTGTGTGCACGAACTAATCGGACCATCATCAATCACAATTTTTAGTAACCGTACGAAATTCGGCGTTCACTCCAACGTCAACATTAAGATTCTATGCCCTCGTTATTTTTTGCCTAGTAGCATCATCGAAAATCATTGTCGCTATATAATATTATTTATTATGAAAAAAAAACCCGGCGTACCTGTAGTTGCCATCCAAGAATATGGCCTGCGGTTGTGTGGCGTGTTGGTCTTCGGCAAACGTTTCCATCGCCTTCCACCTTTGGTCCGTTAAGTACTCCTCCTGCTCCTGAAAAAAATTGTGTGGTTATAGTTAAATGTGCAAAAGTCAATTTTGCACTTACTACATACCAGCGTGTCCCTCGTAATATTGGCAAATTTCAGAACAATTGTACTCGTGAAATCGCCCCACTCATCATTTTGTTTTGTTTATACATATTTCCCTTCATACGCTTACATGTTTTATTTCCCACTTAGCTTCATCGTGTAAATACAAATGTACCAACCTGGGTCGGATCCTCCGAACAGTAGACGCACGTCCACTCTGATGGGCCGTCCGGGAGCTGCTGTTGGTCGTGCGTCCTGGAAAAAATTTCAAAAATCATCACACCGTCCATCATTTCAACATAGGTGGTCGAAACTACCAAATCATCGGCATCTCAATTTTTCTCATCCAATCTCTATTTCATGTTATTGTGCCAGTCTGATAAATTTGCAATTTTTAAATTGTCAAAAAAAGAGCCTGTTGTTTCAGCATGTTACATGAATTCGAGCGACCACAACTATGTCCGATCGCGAGTCCGTCGTCGGGTTTTAGACAGTGTGCATTATTTGGCATGAAGATAGTCATCCTACCAGATAGTAAGTTAATAATTTTCTTTCCATGCTTCTCTTCCATCCCTGTCCATCAACAGTGTTGAACAATTTAAACCTACTTAGGGGTGAACAGGGGCGCCCACTCGGTCCATTAGGGTTCCGTCCAGATCGTTTCCTCCTCTTCAATATTTTTCTCCTCACGCGGTGTCCATGCCTGGGATTCCTCTTCCTCCTCCGACAGCACATGGTTGCTTGAATGAGCCAAAAAAAACAACCTTTAAGTGTCTGGAATTGGTTATCTACGTGTATGGGGAGAAAACGAAAAAAAATGGTAAATATGTACCAAACGTAACAGCTATTATCCACACCCTTATACATTTGTTAACAAACACTCTATATATGGAAGTGTAACCCCCAAGTCATTCTCCCGCAAAGCCTGAAAAAACACTACTTCTCTATATAGGCATGTTATCTTATCAAATTATAGGCAAGTTATCTCATTCACCTACCGGGTTTTCTGCGCGGTCGCCATTGTTCACAATGTGGCGCTTGCGTTTAATATCAGCAAACTTCTGCGTACGTCTTTTATGGTCGTGAGGCTGGCGCGGGACTGTGTGTGTGCACGTGGTGGGCACCTCCTTATAAAGCTGGTGCCCCCCCCCCCCCCGGGGGGCAGGGTAATGAGGGGCCATCTAGGTCAGCCGAGCAGCCTGAGCGACCGGTGTCAGGTGTTACATAAGGTGTCGCTCGCGCAGCGCAGCCCTGGCAGCTGGAGGTGCACGTCCTGACACCTGACTCAAGAAACCACCCGTAAATGCACACAGCCCCACACCCCCAGCCTGTGAAATAACTTCAGAAAACGTACCTCAAAGTCGCACATCCTGGCACCGTAACCTTGCGAAGTAATTTCCTACCTTTTATTTTAAATTTGAAAGTAGTCACATTATAAGGTTTAGGGCGTAATATAATTATTCCTCCCATGAATACACTACTTAAAGACGAATTTTTAATAAAAAAATGTTGCTTTTGTTGGCAAAAGCGTCTAAATCACATAATCCTAACAATGCATATAAAACACCGGACAGTGTCCGAAATTAAGCTGCTGCACCCTATAGGCCGGGCCTATAGGCCTTCACCCGGGGATCACACTCACACTCGTGAGTCTAGATCTGCACACTCACACTCGTGATTCTGCACACTCACTGCCAGGTGCGCTATTTTTAAGTTTTGCACTTTTTTTATACATGTGCACACTTCTCATGGAATTTTTTCATTCCCATATATCGGGGGGTGCATATCCAATATTTGTGGTGCACAATCTCATTAATTCTGCATACGTTTTCAGCTTAATTTCGGACACTACGTGCACGAGTTCGATATATCTATAGGTCCTCTGGATCTACAAGAAGTCGTGGCGCCGAAGGGGACATACGATCATATTTTCTTTTTCAACCACATATCCAAAATGTCCACTTATCCGCATAACAGGCAGGAAAGATGCCCATGAAGGTTGCTCGAACTTTTCCTTGTGCCACATTGTATAAGGACTTATGTATCTGGATTTGACGGTGCTGTGTTGGTACCACTTCACAGCTGCAAACACATGTTGCCTCTTCTTCCCGGTTGCCTTACATTGTACGTAATGTTTCACGTAGTGGGTGGCGATGCACGGTCGCTCCCGGGGGTCACTCTGTCCGTCTTCGTACCAATTTGCCATTAGTCTAGATAACTTTTTACCACTGCTGGAATTTGTGCTGGAATAAGTCATGGGGCCATATTTTACGACTTTAGACTTTACGTAAACTGAAGGCAGAAATGACTTCTCTAGGATCTCCTGTTCTGTGGGGTACATCTTTTTGTATGTTTCTTTGAGCAGCTCAAGATCGTCCGAGTCGATCCATTCCTTTTGTTCTCTAAATGTCTCGAAGCCGTTGGGGAGACTCCATAGGCTCTCGCACTGCGCCAAATCTCGCTCATTGGGTACATCGAGTGTTTCCAGGACCGTTCTTGCTTTCTTCTCTCCTTCTCCCAGCTGGCAGTGTTTGCCAAATTTCCCCTCGTGTTTGGACGGCATTTCGGCGCGCGCCTGACTGACACGACTCATCTGGTGAAACCTCTCAAACAATTGTTTCTCTATCTGGCGATTGTTAGTCGGCACATCCCCCAAGTAACCATTATACCGCTCAAAACTGAACAGCCAAGTACTGGGAGCTGGACCATACTCCCGGAGACACTCCTTTAAATGGAGATGTAGATGCATGTTTGGGGTAATGAAATCAGAACCGAACTGGACCTCTGTGCTCCTGCAAAAGTACAATAGTTTCCTGTGTGCCTGTTCTATCTCGTGGTATGTAATACAAGGCTTGCACAGAAGTCGAGTGGCTTCTACGAAACGCTGCCAGCTATGAAGCATATTATCCGGCAAAAGGCCCTGGAGGCAGTATCCAGACGAGACTGTAACCCAATTCTTCCACTCCTTTGCCATCCACATCCCAGCGTTCGATTTGATGTTAGTTACCACGCAGTCATCCGGTAGTCCCTCTTTAAACTGATTCAGACGAGCATCAATAGTCAACACCTGATTAGCGCTTAGTACAACGTCATCTGTTGAATTCTTCTTCTTCTTTGACAACTCTTTGTCGGTCCACCTCTTCCACATTCGCTTGGCAGTCCCTGAATCCCAATAATAAAAGCACATATGTGAAATCGGTATTGAAACCCCAATGAACTTAATAGTCCAAATTAAAGGCAAATGCAAGTTCCATTTCAAACACATTATCAGTGCTAAACATTAATTAACGTTAGGTCAAGCTTCAACACTTACCCAACAGTACATTATGCATCACATCGATCGAGAGGAACCTGAAGAAATGAATGTCATATAATATAGTTACTGCTAATGGAAACATTTTTATTAATGTTTATTCAAATGTCAAATTAAAATTGTTAATATTTTGGTATAATTCTGTGTAAGATTGGCCTTTAAATTTGTTCGGCCTGGAGATTGAACTTACATGATGGGATTGAAGTAGGGCAATTCTAGGAGGACACAGGAACGAGCTCCATACTGTTTCTCAAGTTTACTTTTCTCTCTCGGGGTGGATGCAGCTGTAATCTCACTCACTCTCTCCTTGTGTTGGTCCAGAGTATGAGGAGTCCAATTCGCCATGTTGAATCCTCCACGGTTTGAATTCTTGAATTCCTTCAGACATTTTGAACAACCCATGATAGCATTAGGTAGCAGGAAACCGCAGGTCTTCCTCCCTGCAGGCAGGTCGGCAGCAACGTTCAAAAGCGCCAACTTAACGGTCTTGCCATTTGGGCAATCGTTGGTTATAAGCCTTTTTCCCTGATGCCAGAATTCCTTGAGTTCGTTGACTAGGGGCCTCAGAAAACTGGTAAGGTGGGCAGGTTCTTTACTTAAGTTTGGAATGATACCGTATAGTATGACGTTCTCAAGTCTGTACCGCTCATTTCTGGGTAGGTTAAGTATTGTTAGGTAAATGCCCCCTACTGACATCGAAGCTTTCCGAGAGAATGGTTGAAACCAATCGATATTCATCTGAAGAGCCAAGTTGTTTTCATTATCAAGAAAGCCCTCGTTGTTCGCGTTAAAGTCTTTCCATACCGAACCGTCGTAAATGTCAGCATACACTCTGTCGGGTATCCTCCTTCCCTTCAATTCTATACATTTCAGCTCAAAACCTCGACGTTTCATCATAACCTGCAAACTCTTCTCGAGCGACTGGTAACAGAATGTCCTGACTGGAAGGAAGGTAATTTCCCCACTAATCTTGGCCTCAGAAAACAATTTCCTGTTGCAACGTTTTAAATCATCACCGATGGTTGTACACCTAATGGGTTGCTGAATACCATTACGATCCGTGTAAAAGCCTCGACCTCGCACACGCTCAGTGGTGGACAACACAGAATGCAACAACGTATAACAGCTCGGGCAGCATACACTCGTAGAGTAATTAGTCATCGTTAGGTCTGTACCCAACCATTTGTACATCATCCGCATCGTTTTGGGGAATACTGCCTCCGCTGCTTGTGAAACCCGGTCATTACCTGCTACCGTCAATAATTCACAAATGAAGCACATAACTTTAGCCATTTGCGTATCACTGGTGAAGGTGTGGATCTGCCACTGCAAAAGAAAGAACAGAACCCATGAAAATAGGCTTTGGATATTCTTATTAGGGGTACCACTAACAAGCCTTGCCAATGGGCTAGGAAGACCCGTCCCGTCACCGAAAACCACTTTTAAGTGACGGATGGCCCTGTTGCGAATCTTGACTGCCTCTGGATCAAGCTTATCATTTTCATCCGATTCTTGGGAATCTTCCATGGTACCGTAATAGTCTTCCATATCATCACCTGACTCCTCATCGGCTTCCATGGGTACCGCCTCTTCAACAGGCTGATTGCGACCCACAGGCTGACTGTCTGCTTCTCCCGGATTCCCGACTTCAGCCTGCCGCTGATTAGCAGCTGCAGCTTCCGCCCGAATACCAGCTCCAACCTGGATACCACCTTCAGCCCGAATACCCGCTTCAACCTGCATACCACCTTCAGCCTCAATACCCGCTTCAGCCTGGTTACCTGCCTCAGCCTGAAAACCTGCTTCAGCCTGGTTACCTGCCTCAGCCTGAAAACCTGCTTCAGCCTGGTTACCTGCCTCAGCCTGAAAACCTGCTTCAGCCTGGTTACCTGCCTCAGCCTGAAAACCTGCTTCCGCCTGGTTACCTGCCTCAGCCTGAAAACCTGTTTCAGCCTGGTTAACTGCCTCAGCCTGAAAACCTGCTTCAGCCTGGTTAACTGCCTCAGTCTGAAAACCTGCTTCAGCCTGGTTACCTGCCTCAGCCTGAATATCTGCAGCTTCGGCCTCAAGACCCACTTCTGCCTGATTGCCAGCGCGTTGAGGTAAACCAAATGGGGGTGGTTCTGCAAGACACATGTATAAGAATAAATTAAATGTACAGTAGGGTTTCAGAGTACAGACTTTCCCACCCAATGTTGTTTCTCTGACTCAAAAGCTATGATAGAAAGATGCATGGAGGGATACATATATATAACGTCGATTGTTTAAGTCATTCATTATTTGAACAATTGTTTAATTGTCAAGAAAAGATTTAGGCTGCCGATAATTTTCCAAACACTAACTGATCATTAAGAGTATAGTAGGTATTTGAAAATAATATCTATGCGCGCAAGCTAGCTAGGAAGGTTTTGAAGGATATCGATTTCAGGTGAAAGTGACTGTATCCTAGTTATACTATTTATCTGGTACTCACCATGCTCCATACGATGCTTCCTGTTATATGTACTTTTTGAAACTGGACGTTTACATGTGTCGCACCATCGGTTTCGGCTAGTGTCCATATTTCTTCTGGTTTCTGCCTGGTCACTGGTCAGACCCTTGAAACACCACGAGGCCATGGCGAACTTGAGTTAGACAGCAGCACTTCAGCAGGGCGATGAACCTTCCCCATTTGCGACCGCGACCCAAGTATTTATATATGGTACAGACCGACGCCTATGGTCCCACCAGCTGAAAGCCGCGAATTGCCGCGACATGCCACAGCCCCGACCCAGGGGTAGTTGCACTCGAGCTCCTAACCTCAGACACCCGTGTGAAATTAAAGCCGAGAACAGCCTGCCACAGTATTACCAGGAGATTACTGTCGCCTCCAGCCTGGCCGTCACGGTAGCGCGTTGTCGTGATTTGTCGGGCGCGTGAAGTTTCTTCAGCTTCCGAAACGCATCGTCCGCCGTCTGGACTGGTGAGGGCATGACACCTGCCATTAAAAACTAGGGTCTACCCATTAAAGGGCGGTGAAGTTTCCTCAGCTTCCGAAACGCATCGGCCGCCGTCAGGTCGACTGGTGATAGGATTTCATCTGCCTTGAAAACTGAGCTCGAAGTTTAGCTCGAAGGTCAAACCTTAAGCTTTCTGCTACTACTTAGGGCCAGCTTATTTCGTTATATAGTGCGTTTGGTGTACGGCTACGTGAATATCATGAGTGTCAAAATCCTGAGTGCCACCCTTGGTGAGAATCTTCTTAATTACTTTTGTTCTACAAGTGATACGAGTCGATGGCCGACTTTCCAAATTATTCAAAATAGGTAAAACATATGTATTCATTCTGGGGGTCGCCCTTCCTAATTAATTAATATGGCCAGTTTTCTGAATTCTAGGGTGTGGCCATATGGCAGTTATAGTTTATTCTGACTGTTTGAATAGCCTGGCCATGGTAATTTGGAAGGAAGGTGTTTGTTTAAAGTTGAGATGACAACCTTCATGTTCTCTTCTTTCTTTTTTTTCAATATATAGCTGCCGCTTACTTGGTTCTTGTATCATGCGTGGAATTTGTTCGAGCTGCCAGTGGCGGACACTGGCCTAGGGTCGTTCACAATAAGCCTGGAGTAACCCGTACCCGGTTGGTCAACCTCACTGCTCCATTTACCGGTCACCCTCCACCAAAACACGATGCGATGACCGGCCTCACCTTTCATGACACCCTGCAAGCCTTGTTGGACCAGGACCATACCGTAACTGACACTGGATCTGAAGCCAACCCAGGAGACGGAAACATTAAAGAATTCCCAACTGTGGTACTTCTCTCTTCGTACACTCTTCTTCTTATCCTCGCCGTAGCCATAATTATTAGCATATTCTTTGTTTGCTCCGGAATTAATCGCATCTTCGCAGACGCTCGTTTTCGTGTATACTTGCTTGTCTCGGGCAATCACAGTGTATGGCTTAAAATAGGCACGTTCCCTGGACATTTTGGAGATTATATCTTTCAAACAGACGATCCTATCACACTGACTAAAGCCGAAAATATATGCCTAGGCGCACGATACACATTTAACTGTGTCATCCAAATGACCGACTGCTATACCGGCACATCGACACGACTGCCCACACATTTAAAGGTTAATAAACTGAAGGACATCATGTTGACAAGATTGATGACTAAGGACATTATACGCTACCAGTTGGTTACCATGGGTATAGGCATAGGAGAGCCTGTTCTTTTGGGGAAATACCGGCCCGGTGAGCTTGCAATTAGTACTAATACTTCAGTCGACTTAAGCCGTGTTGACCTTGATTAAGTCTTGTGTGAAAAATGTTGTATTTTTGTGTGTTTACTACCAATATGCTGCCGAACGTGCGTGCAATCGATACAAGTGTTATGGTTATAAATTGAATTTGTAGCTAAATGAAATTTCGGTTTTGGAAAGAGCAGTATGACGCTGACAAGAGCGCTTTTACTCTGGCTCGGGCTAGGGTCAACCCCTTATGTAATCTGTGAGACAGGCCCCTAAGTTAGGGGCCTGAGGCTAAACTAGGTCTGCAACCAAAACTAGTAGTGGAATTAAATGTGGTTAACGTCACAATCTGGCTATCGGGCTCCAACCGAAATTATGGCTATAGCTAATTAAGCTATCGTCCCTTAATAAATCTCAACACCTAAATCGACTTGTTCGTTTTTTAAATTATTAATTTTGCAATGTCACAGAAGCTCCAAGTTACCAATACATAACTCCAGGAGAACTCCCACTTAAAAGGGTTACACTATGCATGAGGTTTTTTTATTCTCTCACAGAAAGAATATAGGTCACCGTGTCATACAAATCCTAGAAAGTATTTCGGGTTCATCAGGAGACTACATGGTCACTTGTAAATTTTTATAGGTCCTACTGGCAGCGATGTATTTGATCATAATAAAATTTCTGAAAAATTACTTTTGCAACTTACTGCATGGAATCTAACTAAAAAGGATCCACTAGAAAAGAAGTAACAGTCCTTAATTAAAACCGGCTTCATGCAACATTATTTTTTCATGACTGCGAAATAAGTACGAAGAGATGATTCATGTCGCATCATTTTAAAAATCGTATATCGAGCTTATGTTTGTTTAAAATACACTTTTTATGAGTGATTTATGCTATTATTGATAACAGGCCTAGGTGTCATTCCATTGCTCTTCTAACGGTAGAGACCTTGTACCATAACACTCATCAAAAAAGTGTTGTATTGTAATCGATTTCAAGTTCGTGGTCTATCTTCAAGAAATAGCACATTCGGGTTTTCAACAAAATGACACGTCATTATAGTTAAATGCGTTTCGTATCGTAAATAAAAAGTATTCATAAATTTAAGATTCACTTATGAGAAGGACCTGGATAACGCGTACGGTTTTAGACTAATATAATGCGAGTCTTAGGCAAACAACATATCTATAGAAATACTTCCCTGCTTATCGAGCATGCCACAATCAAAACAAGAAGTGCAAAGTTCTTTGATAAAAGTTTATAAAACGACTATACAATTGAAGAAAGTACAAAGACCTAACATACAGCGTGACACAGACCATACAATTAAACGTAGTGTAAAGAAAACATAAAGATGATAAACATAAACATCACATAAAATAGAGCATTAAACAGACCCTTTAGAAATAAGTTAAATTGGCTGTGCATCGGCGATACCCGACCGATACGCGGGCTTCACCGCCCAGTCTGGGGTGTTGGGAGGAGGCTGTTGGCGTTTTGGATTATCGTCGGGGACATTTTTCCGCTTCTTTTCCAATCTAACGCCCCGCTGACGGCCGCTAAGTTCTTTAAACTCAGTTTCGTCCAGGTGGGCTTTGTAGCCACTCAGCTCATCGCTCTCCCACACGAGCGGTTTGATGAGGCGGTGGAATTGCTCGGTGGTCTTCCCGTTTTTGTCGACCGGAAAATAAAGTCCGCGCTCCTCGTCGCTCGTGTAGTCGGGGGTGAGGAGGCGCCTCACGGAATTCTTACGAGTTTCGTCCCACGTTGTGACGAAATTTTCCACCGACACTATCCGTCTTTTGAGCTTCTGCAAAGTTAAAAAGACACTTTTTTATTTTAATACAGTTACGACATACTTGGTCAAGAACATCAAATAAACACAAACAAGTTTTTCAATAATTCAGTTGCCTTAATTTAAAAGCTGGTCACTGCAGTTAATTTCAAAAGCGTTGCTCTATCCTTGGTCTCTATAACATACAGGCACTTTTTATTAATTGTGTCATATCCATTCTAATTGTATGTCAAGATTATTGTCCAAGGAAGCAAGTAAGGTTACAGTGCTCTATATAAATTCATAATGTAAAAAAATGATAATTGTTTCCCAAGTTTCAGTGTTACAACCATAAGATCATTTCACAGCCGGGCCCCCTGTTTTAAGCCAAATTGCCGATTCACAGCTACAGCCCCCGGTATAGTTCCGACCGCAGTTCGTACGTATACCCCTTTTTGAACCGAGTGGGTCCCCGGGAAGTCACACCCCCTATACCATAGACCCCCAGTCTGTCTACTCAGATATAAAAGTAGGACATATCATCGTTCTTCAAAATAGAAAACACCCCCTTTCCACTGACATTTATACCAAAAAATCGACCCCTTATTCTTCAAAACGCAGACATTTTGTGGCCAAAAAATACCCTTTTTTCGTGAAATTTCATATTTCCCAGGAAAAAAAGACCCTTATTTTCATATCATGGATATTTGGGATGAAAAAGTAACCTTTTTTCTAGAAACAAGGACATGTGAATTTTGTCAAAATAGACCCTTTCTTCGCGTTTTTTAGAACAATGATGCGTATCCTTCCACCCAAGGAGTGGACAGACTGGGCATAGACCATAGACATTACTCTTTCTCCTCGGCTTTGCACTTTTCCAGAAAAAAAAATATTAACGGAATATGTTTGAAAAGTGTAAAATTTCGGCCTGCCTGAATAGAACTACGTCAACAATGTTGAGAACAATAGTCCGCAAAAGCCATGATGTCAGGCGGGCCCCTAACGGTCACTGCACGCTGCTCCCGTGCCTAAACATGGGCCGGGCTGGGCCGGGGGTCCCCTCTATGAACTATAGTAGGACCCAGCTGTCAGATTTGCTATTTCCACTAATAATGCTCGCAAACTTATGAAAACATGTACTTTCATAGGGGAACTATCAATGTGCATTATGATATACTTGAAAAGAAAAAGAGTTAATAAATAGCAAAGTTATAGGCAATGTTATTGTCTGTGTGTACGGGTGACCGCGGTCCAGCCGGGTGTTATCGGTGCCCCCTCCAGGGCGGGCCGGGCCGGTGACCGGGGGTGTAGGGTTACCGGGGCCGGTCGTAAAAGGTTTAGGCCCAACACGTGGTGCGGGAGGGGACCGTGACGTCAGACTTTTGTGGTCTATAGAGGAAGTCTGTAACAAAAATTTATTTACCTCGTTGACGTGGTGACGGATGATAGACTTTTCATTGTCAGCCTTGATTCGGTCGTTCCGGATTTTGCTGGCCCTGCTTTGGAGGGTCTTGAAGTAGGTGTTGGCAGCAGCTAGAAAAAGAGGAAGGACATGAAGTATGCTTAAAACTGGAGCCATTAAGTAGACAAAGGCAATATAAAGGCAATAAATCAAGGGAATACATGTTAAAAATGCAAAGTGAGGTCAACATATTATTCAGGAATTAAAACCATCATTACACCGGTATTATATTTCTTTGTCCAGATAATAGAACTTACGTTTTTTTCAGATGACTGGGAGGATAACTTAATTTATAAAAGTAACAATTTCCAATGTAAGTGGAGCCTATTTAGACACTAAAAACAGATTTCCAGCATTTCAAGCATGTTAAATTTTGTGTTAATTGAAGGACCAAAACTTTGGAATCATGGACATTAGATGCATGAAATGTACAGCTGCAGGTTAGTTAACAAAGAAACTTGCTACCTATGGGACTTACCTAACACCTCTTCTCTGGGGGTATCTGGCCCCAGGCACACGTTGTCAACAACGGCCTTGATGATCGCAACGTTATCTGGGTGTTTGATCCCTGCCCTGAATGTTGGAATATATTTATATTGTTCAATTCATCGGCATCACGTCAAGTGCTCTATGACTCTATTAACATGAGAAAAAACAGCAAAACTTATATTCAGCTGCAGCTTCTGGTGTTCAGGAACACATTACCCATTGCTTACTTAAAAACAATATTATTTTCTGTACTATTCATGTTGTTATGACGTAATCAACTTACCCACGGTTCAGGTTGAATCCCCAATCAGGGTCACCTCTCTTGGCCTTGTAGGCCGAACGAACGAGTGCCTACAAACAATATAATAAGCCAATAATTAATAGTGGACTTCTAACTATATGTCAGTGTACGAAATCATTACGGATTTTCGTTGTTTTCCGGGATGTTCCCTGGCGGCGCGGCAAAAGAGAAGAACATCAGGGCTATACTAGGAATGAGATCATTTCTAAACAAACCGAGAACTATATTAAACGGTAACGTTTTCAAGGTGAGATTATTAGTTAACTATAAGCTGTAAAAACAAACTTTAGAACTTACACATATTTCATTGCGTGGGCGCAGTTTGGGTGGTTTGTCAGCTGGCTTCGCTTGGTTCACGAGCACCTCCACCTGGGCCTTTGCCGCAGCCGCTTCAGCCTCCGCCCTTCGGCACTTCTTCTCCAGCTCCTCCATCCTGGCCAGCAAATCGGCCATGGACGGTTCAGCTGTAGACGTGGAGGGGCCGGACGAGGACGAGTATTCGGGCGTGAACGACCTTTGGGACGTCGTCGACGAGAACGACCCTTGCGATGTCAAGGGCCCGGGCATGAACGACCTTTGGGACGTCGTCGACGAGAACGACCCTTGCGATGTCAAGGGTCCGGGCGTGGACGACGTTCTGGACGTGGAGGTGGGGAACCATGGATGGGTTTGAGACGTGGAGGGCGTCATCCCCCAGGGCATGGATCCGGAGGGCGTGGAGGGCGTGGAGGGCGTGGACGACGATGCGGATGCAGTACCGCCTTGGGAACCACCAAGGCTAAGCTCAACGTCGTTGAGGGTGGATCCCTCGTCCGCGTACAGGGAGTCCTGAAGAGACTGATCCGCAGAGAGATCCTGAAACCCATTCTGAGACCCATACTGACGCGCATCCTCAGACATATCCAACATCAGGGTACCTACGCCTGCTGATGAATCATGATCGGTTATTTTCTCGCCACCCGATTTTGGGCTGCTGGTCAAGATCCTGCATGAGCTCGTAGACGGGTTTGACAGAACAGAGTCACTATAATCAGTTGATCCGTTCATGGTGGCAGCAAGTTTTCAAGTGATCTATATAGCCATATGCCACGCCGTATTTATACATGCCGGGCAGGCCCCCCTGTGGATACATGATCTGGTGAAAGCGATCTTTTATCGATGAGGCAAGACTTTGAACATAAGTTACGTGGTAGACGTGACGGGGTGTGGACGGGGTAAGAGAGACTTTTACCATAAGTTACGTGCTAGCCGTGACGGGGAGTACATGGGGTATCAGCTGATCAGCGACACCCTCACCGCCGCCCCTTGTGAGGCCTGTTACGTGTCAAGAAGTGTTAAGACTACCCCGCGGGCCGCGGGCCGCGGTACTCCTGTGAGGGACCTGACACAGAAGCTAGTTGACATGCGCCGCCTCAGATGGCCAACAGCTGGACGCGGTCATCATAGATGCGTGTCCCGGTGTCAAACGCGACAGAAGTCATTTCAGATGAACCCCCTGTCGATCGGCTCTCTGAAGAAAATAGCGGCCTATTAGACGTGCTTCGCACTACCCAGTGTAAAAACTTGTGAAGCCCCCGGCTAGAAGAAGTCGTTTTAGTTGTACCTTACCTAGCGTTTAAGTTGTCGACCGAGGGTTAACTTTTCGCTAAAGACTAGACGAAGCCCTTACAGTACCTGGGGGGTTGTGATGTCGTGGGGGGTGGGGGGTATAAGTATGTGCCTGTACTAGACACTGGTTCAGAACAGCCACTTGATGGCCATGGACATCGAGCGACTGTTAAACGCAAGTCTGCGTCTGCGTCTTGTTCGGGAGGAAAGGCCAGTGGTGAGACCTAGTCACCTCCAACCCGCGGACCAATCCGACCATCAGTGGCTGCTTCTCTTGTTAGTGATATACCTGGGGTGGAAATTTATCGGTATCTTCTGGAAATTGGCAGCAGGCTGTCGCTCGTTGGCGCAGGGTCAACGTCGGAGGGCTACAGTGCAGTGCTGTCTGAGAATCTACTGCCGATGGGAAACGCTCCTATTTCCACTGGCTCCCATTCCCGCCGAAATGGAAGCCGTAGGAAGTGCTGCCTGCCCACGAATGATCATCCAAAGACCGAGCATCCTGTCCAAGGCCCTGACCGTCGCCTGGTCGGGCCCACTCACGGTCCATCTGAATGGCAGTGACGAACCCTTGACGTTGGAACTCCCGCAAGAAGTCAAGATTCCTCGTACGGAGCGCGTGCGCCTGAACAAATTTTTCAGGCACAGACTTTGTAGAGCGAGCGTTTGCCTGATAAACAACAGGAACATGGCCCAAGAACTACTCCCAGCCGAAAAACTGGGCTGCATGCCTGACGTAGACTCTTGGGTGTGATGAACAGTTATATAAAAGTGTACGATATGTTTGAAGTAGATATGGGAAAATTTTAATTGTGAAATGCATATGTTCACGAAGCTTTCGCGTTACATATGTACATTAGTGTATGTTCAGTAAATACAATTATGGGAAAATAGGCAAAACGTTGACACGTGGACATCCTAAAACCTTTTCCGCATGCATAACAATAAAACATTTTGATATCATGAACGTGTGTAGTCTTATGTGGCTGTGACTAATTATAAATGGGAATTCATGAGGGCGACAATGAAATCGGAACTGGTCCTTAACAAATTTTGATAATAGGAAATGAATTGCTGCTGTGTGACGAAATTATGAGGGCGAGTATATATTCTAAACAACAAAAATTGAACATGAATGAGAACTGATAACTTTTGAGCTGCAATAAAAGGAAGAGTTAATAGCTAATGTATGTATAACCAACTCAATTTAAAGTCAAGTGTCTGCATGCGCTTTGAATCCTACGTTGTCTGAAATACAGAATTGAGATGAAAACAAAAAGTGCTGGTACCATTATAAAAGTAAGTCCAATGTTCAACAGGTAAACAGTACCGTGCACACTGGGCGGGAGGAATGGTACGTGGGGAAGATGCAAGTCACCACGAAGTTTCTTGTATTCGACCTCATTCAGTCGAATCTCTTTCATGTATGTACGGAGGGAAAGGAAATTGTCTTTTGCTCGCTTAAAAATATCCTCTTGGCGGACTCGCATTTGCGGGCTAAGAGGTAAAATTGGGAATGGTTTATCGTACGAAAAATCCGGGTTCACAAGTCGGCTAAGTGACAGGTTGAGGTGTTGAAGACTAGCAAGGTTGACGGGGAAAACTGTTCTTAAGGGGCCTGCTGTAGAAGGCAAACAGTTAACACTTGAGACTGGAATTTCCCATTCTTTGGCGGACACAGAACAACCACATTCAAAGGCACGAACGCACGATTCACATCCAGGATGGGTTGTTGTTCGGTTGGGGCAGCGCACAACGACCTTGTCTATGTGAGAGAACAAATAGGTCCCTGTTGCAATGACTTGGATGTTCGACCTTCTGAAATTAGACTGAATGAGTATTTTGAAATCACAATAAAGTTTGACAGACTCATGATCACGTAGATAGATAGAAATGAGGCTTGACGAGGGAGAAAGCCTGCGAATTGGTAGGTCATAATGACAAAACAGAGAATGGCAATTATCCAGATCTGGGTTGGAGGATACCGTGTATTGGGTTGCGGACACCAATAAATAAGCCGGTGTGTTGGAGAGGCGAGTATAATGCCCATGGAAGGCTAGAGGGAAGGTGTTCACTTTTAGAACCGTAAATATTTTGTCTAAGGAAATAACGGGAATCTTCAAAATAGTTTTCAGAACATTTCGCTGTAAAACCGGGGGGACTAAAACAGTTACACTTCTATACATGTCGCGAGTGTTTGGAATATAAATATTTGAACGATTGGACTTGGAAAGGAAAAGGTACCGAATCTTCCTCATATCAGTCTCCGATATCAAAGAGTTACTCAGCCTGTTCTCCGTTAGGTCGCGAATAGCCTGTAGCAAGACATCAAGGGAATAGTCCAGTTTAAAATCCAGTAGACGCAATTCTTGCAAATCTTGCATCAACCTGACCATCAATTCCCGGTTACTAATGTAAGCCTGGAGTCCTCGGGACAAATTGTATATGGAATGAGTGTTCTCTATGATGGCCTGGAGTTGGATTTCCAAAGTGGAGTCAACTACCTTTAGGACTGCATTTATTTTGCCATCGAGGAAGCCAATTTCATCGGCATTTACCTGGTCAGCACGAGTCTGTTGCTTCAAGTCATCGAGTGTGGCCGTTCCAAATAAAGTCTCGGAGAACTTGCCGATTTCTGGAATCAGAGCCCGCTGCTTCCTGGATTTGGCTGATGGAGGTGTTGGCTGGGCCGTCGATTCCAAAATTGATTGCACTTCCCGGAGTCTGTTGGTGACCTTCGCTGCTATAGTCTTCCCAATAGATGTTATGTTATTCAACATAAGTTGGATTTTTCGACACTGTTCCATTGAACCGGCTGCCAGGGTAGCGCCGTGTCTACAATTTAGTGCGGCTGCCTGTTTGGGAGAAGGAGGAAGTGGTAAAATGATATCGACTTCGGTAGTGAAGTACTCATTACCTATGTGGATGGACGGTTTACTCTCGAATACTACACCATAGTTGGTACGAAAACGGTTTACCGTACTGGTGCATAGGCATGGCTTAGCTGAGACAGTGCCCAGGATAAAGAGTCCACGAAGGAGCAGTACGGATACTGTTGGAGCCATGTCTGATGCAGGCTAGAGACCGCTCTAGTCTTTTATTACTTTTTCCCAGTCACGGGAAGGAGTAGACAGACAGTGGCCACGTGCACCTGGGATCTAAAGGTTTTGACCTCCGTGCAGAAACCTTACGTTAATGCCAAAAGAAAAGCCGTGCGAAGAGTATAAGCTTAGGCGTATGCTTGCTAGTAAGCTTTCGTTGGTTAGGGTGTCGGCTTGTTCTAATTGAATTGGAAGGCAGACTTCAAAATGAATTGTTGGCATGGGGTTCCTTAACTTGTGGATGAGAAGTGAGAAAGCCTGTAAATGCCATTACTGCCTGATATTTATAGGTTTTATTTGCAGGTGGTTTATATGGAGTTCAGGCCGATTTAAGTCTGGACTGGCTGAAATTAGTCTCAAACCTTAAGGTCGGCTTTATATCTAACCAGCTTAGACCCAGTTTAAGGTGAATTATTTAGGGTAGTTATATAGGCCGGGAGGTACCTTTTATCCATACAGAAAATGTTTAATGAATTTTTAATGAATCTCATCTCTCACGGATGACTTCAAAAGAAGTTAATTTCAAACACTTTTAATACTCCATCTATGGATGGTAAGGGTAAATGGTTTTCCAGGTGGGAGGGGCGATGGATGGTAGGGTGAAATAGGCCTGTCAAAGATTTAGCTACATGTGCTTTGCAGGCGAACGTAGGTTGGGTATGGAAGTGCCCGACCCAGCAGGTTCCCTGGGGCAACTCTGGCCCGTGTTAACTCGATAACTAACCCCTGATAATGGCGGGGAGTCCTTCAGATGACACCCAGCATGATACCTGTGTCGCTCTTGAGTCGGTTTGGTGTGAGTTATGTGATTACCAAGACTGTGCCCCTGCCCTTGTCAGATGTCAGAGGGGGGTACAGATTAGATGGGGTGCTTCCGGGTACTTATGGGTGTTAATGGATTAAGGCCGGCCATGATGGACGCTTCCAAACTTTGCCACCGTTAGGAATGGACCTGATTTATTATGAAATGTTATGCACAAGGGAACAGGGGAGCGAGGGATAGCTGCAGAATCGCGAAAATGCTTTCTGTCATGTTACTTAAAAAGTACATGGAACTTGTTAACTAATGGTCATATTTAACTGAGACAATTAATTTAAATGAAGTGTGATGCCCAGTGTCTCCTGTTTATTCAGATGCTAAGATCGGGAAAGAAGGTTATTTAGAATGTTTGCAAGAAGTATATATAATAAATTTATAATATTCGGAATTTCAGCCGGATCAGTCTCATTACCATTAGGACTATCATGTTTAAAAGTAGTAGTTGAGGAGAGGGCGGGTTCGAGCAGGTTTTTTTTTTTTTATAATTTTCCAATTTTTTTTAGGGTCTTTTTGATTTAACAACTTTTTGATTACAAATGGAGAGTTCTCCTTTAAAAAGCGTAACGTCCCGATCCTGTTTAAAATAAGTTAACAATCAACCTCCTCTCTTGACATGACGATTAGGGTTCAGAGTAGTCCTATCCTTATGATTAATTTGATAATACAAGTCTGATGGATGAACGAAAAACGTAAAGCATGAAGGGGATTCGAACCCGGGGCCAGGAGAGATAGCTGGTAGCCAAAAATCCACCGGGTTCAATAATACGATGACGTCGCAAACCAGCGAAAGCCGTCTAGAGGTCCTTCCGGTCGCAGGACCAAATACGTCGAAACTACGTTGGGGAAAACGATGACGGGCGATGTAAATTGAAGTTGATAAACTTGCCTTTCCGCCGAAAGAGACACATCAGTGACAATTGAGGGCGATCAAAATTAATAACTTGTGGTATTGCTTGTTTTCCAAATCGGAAAACCCACTGAAACACAAGGACTGAAGCTACAAAGTGTCTCTTTTTGGTAAACACCTTTCTGGTTGCCCCGATTACACCCACGGTATATATATGTCGCAAACTCTGTGGGTGATTGGGTCTGGTTGTGCAACCAACGATGAAATGCAATGAACTGAATGGCACAGATGAGTTCGCCAGACCTGGGTGGTAGGATCTAATCGAACTTGATGCACTCGATTAGCTCCTACAACTCTAAATTTTCATTTTTTTCGGAAGTTTTATTTGTAATAATGGTGTTAAAATGACCGGATGGCCCACGGGCCGGTCCGGGGGGTTGCAGGGGTGGACCCAGGAATTTATAGAGGGGGGGGGGGGGGGCAATGCATTAATATATGTGGAAGGGGCCCCTTTTTAAACGACGTGATTTAACAGGGGAGGGGGGGGGGGGGGGGGGGGCATGGCCCGTCAGGCTAATATAGCGCATTTATCATTTCTTATGTCGAGAGTTAAATAAGGGTAAAAACTTGAAATCACACAAAATAATAGTTTTATGTGTAGTCAAGGTTATTTAATATTATCATTTTCAGTGAAAACCATTTGCGCTTTCATGCCTTTCACCCTGTATTTCCAAGAAGTTTAAGAATCTGGTTTAGGCAGCCTGGTTTAACTCCTAAATAATGTGTTTCAAGAAAATCTGTTTTAAAAATGCTATATTTCTACCTGTTTTAGTTAAACTAGTACTGTATCTAAGGGACAGGGGTGGACCCAGGAATTTGTAGAGGGGGGGGGGGGGGCCCAAAAACATGAATGTACGGGGGGGGGGCCCCCCATCAAACATGATTTAACAGGGGAGGGGGGGGGGCAAAGCCCGTCTGCCCCCCCCCCCTGGATCTGCCCATGAAGGACCTTAAAACAAAGTTAAGGTGGAGAGTTCTAGTTGAAATGGTAAACAATAAATAGGGCGAAATACAAATTTAGAATAGGTTTATGAGGCTATAACTTGTGAATTGTATTAGTTAGCGTGTTTTATTCTGTTACTGAGTTCAGTAGCTAGGTTGGGAAAGGTTAACGTTGGGACCAAATTATTTTTGCCTTATAATGCTTACACGAGTCTCACAAGCGAGTTTAAGAAATCTGGTTTAAAACAGGCTTAAACCATATTTGCTTTTTGGAAATACGCTCTTAAAACTTTTAGCTACAAGTTTGGTTGAACTAACCCTATTTTTTTTTAGAAATAGGCCTATTGGACATCACTTTCATGGGATGGAAAACCATTATTGATATGATATATGTGATAAGATTTCTCAAAAATATTACTTTCATTTCATGATAAGGGTTGTACCCAACATCATGGGAAGACAATTGTTTCATTATTAATTAATCATAGAGGTTATAAAGTTAAATCACGCTTTATCGCTGTTTTTACGCATTTGATTAATTATTATGAATTATTTTTGATTTTATATAACTTTTGTTTCTATATGTAAGGGCTATTAAAACTAAATGCGCTAATGATATACCAATGTGAGCGATACAACCCTGTTTTACCCTAGTTGTGTGCACACTATAGGCTACTCCTTCTGCGCTTCAGCCTCATCTATTCTTATTAGGTCAGGAAACTGAGTATTATTTTTCTTCTAAGGAACGATCACGACATTGTCAAAGCAAAGTGTGAATTGGATTATCTATTAAATCCCGACTTCGGAGAGATGGCGATTTATTTGGACTACGGGCCTATGTTGCTCGTAAGTGCGGAGACAGAGGGACAGCTCATTTGCGGCAACAAACCACCGATAACAAAGAAGATTGAACACTTCGCTAAACTGATAATCGGGTGTGACTGTGCATTTCAGACGAAAGGGGCCTGGATCCCTTACAGTCTGCGCAATTGTGAACGACATGTGGGCGAGTATGCAGTGGAATACCCTGCCAGTGGATTACTGAAAGCCCGAATGAGGGTAGAGACCTGGACACTTAATGAAATTAGCAACGAAATCCTGGAGGCACCACTGACTTTAGCTGAGGACCCACTGCCGCGAGAACTTAGATCCTGATTGAAGAGACAGGCAGAAGGATATACGTATCGCATACCGATGACAGACTTACTTGGCCGTATAAGGGACAGGAAAGACAGGATAGCGGATCTGGGGAACAGAATCAACACCACGGGATGGTCCGCCTATACGGGATGGCCATCCTACGTGGCATTGGTGATCGTAATTGTGGTAGTGCTGGTACTCATAGGAGTCGCTTGTAAGATGAAGAAACCTATAGTGGCCCTGTTCATGGCCACCCGGGCACCAGCAGCTGCTAACGCGAGCCGTCTCAAGGCCTACTGTCCCCCAACGGTGGCCCCATGCCCTCTACCATCGAATGTGTCTAGCATGACGGGGGCGACGCTGGTACTTACGATCTTCTCGCTGGCGCTCTTTATGTTGTTCATGTGGTGGCGTCAGAAAAAGGATAAGAACAAGGAGACACCTGACGGACTGTATATTGAGATAGCCGCCCCCACTCACCGTGAAATCGTATTTCTGGGAGAAATCATGATCCCAAATACGCACAGAAGGCAACGCCTTGGTAGACGACATTCTAGTCAATCGGTTATTCATGCAACACAAGGTGTGTGTCAAATGGGGACAGAAAGTAAAAGGAGCGGCAAGCCATGTAGGGGAACATCCAGTAAACATACCACTACCAGATTCAATGGTGGTATTGCCCGAGCTAGCTAACATGATGACAGGTCTGGCAAAACACGGTACGCACACACGGCTACTGCGAACAGTGTCGGGAATCGCGTATCCTGTTCCGCGTAATGTGCCCTGTTTGCTGGACGGATCATGGACCCTGGTGGGAGGTTGTGGGAATCGACCAGCAGCGACCTTACCACCTGGGGCCAATCTAACACACGTGAATGAGAGCAGATTAGCCCACGAAGCAGCGGAGGTAAGCCGACAAAACAGCAGGAATTCGGAAATGACTTCACTAATGATGGACAGAACTGACCGAAGAGGCACAGGAGCCGTATACGAGCCACTCCGGCACGTATCGCCGGATGCGATAATGGACTTGCCCTAGAAAGAAAAACGGAACACTCGCTGTACCAAACTGAGATTGAATTTGGAATTGTGCTAAGTTGGCGTTGTGCCAAAATATCGGGGTAGGCGGGCTCGAGTCATGCATGGGTGCATGATGAGAGCCTCACCGGGTATTAAAACCTTAACACTACGCAACGGTGCCCCAGGAAGCTTAGCGTAGACATTTTTCTTAATAAACTTAAAGTGAACCAAAATTCCAAATAATACATGTCTGATATGCTTGTCTAAGTTTGTTTAGACAGCAGTTCAGGTGCATGTTAATAACCCAAAAACAAGGAATGTGTACACCGGGATGGTTCTGTGTAATCCCTGTCGACGGATTACTAGGGGCCATTTCAAGTAAATAAATATTGGGAAGCGTATGACTGAAATCATACCAGCTTTTCCGGGAGAATCGGGCCATCGCCGGATGGTATGCCTTGTGTCGGCGGTGCGTCGTCTGGCGACAGCACGGCGTGCCAAAGGCACAACTATAGGCACCATGGATGGGCGTCCAACGACAGCCAATATCATCCATGGACTGTCCAGGCATCCGATAGACCGACAGTTAGTAAGGTGAAAACTCGCAGGGACGGAGTACCAATAGAACAATATCCATTAGGCCTAGTGAAACACAATGAACGGTCAACACACGTGTGGAACTGAGGGAACGAAAACGGACTTGTGTATATAGCAACGCTTTGGACGCTTTATGTGTTAGTTGTATAATCCCTAGAATAAGGACTGTTACCACAAGGATATATTGATTTACTGGTGCTATAATGGTGCTATGAGACGAACCATCCGAATAAGTAACATATCGTCGAAAGCTACTACTGTGAAATAGAGGCAGGTACAGCTTACGCATAACGGTGCCTTGTAAGTAATAGTGTATATTAGTTGTTTTAATGTTAAGAAGTTCTAGAGCATACACCTGAGAGGGAGAGCTCAAAAGTCAAGATCGGTAATATGAGGTATATTTAGTATTGTTAGAAATCGATAAGATATTGACCAAGAGATTATGAAACCATTGATACAACCGAGGTATAAACCTACCTGCATTGCGAACGGCTGCAGGCATCTTTTACTCTATGCCTGTAACGCCGTGTCATATCATCATTAACATAGGCTAATTATTGCATTAATACTTTGGTTGATTCAGATAGGCGGTTTCGAACCGGGTAAAACTTACCAAAACTTACCAGAACTAATGGCTCCATATCCTTGAACTCTTCTTCCTCGCCCATGTATGGGCAGGGATGTAACACTGTGTCAAAAACTCCTTAAACTCTTCCTCCTCGTCCATGTGCTTGCACGGACAGAGATTCTTAAATTCGACATGGCGACATGACCTTTTGGGTTTGATGATATAGAATAGGGGTGTTCTAGTCGACATACGATATCCATCAAGGGGTCCAATTGTGGATTCAAAACACGAGCTAGTTAGTAGATTAATCACTTACCGTTTTCGAAAGCATGAAAACAAATCTTTTCTTGTGTCAAGGAAATCTAAAGGAATTCCATAAGGAATACGCATCGTTCATCCATATCAAGGGGTCATTTCAAAATACATTAAGAAAACTTACCGTCATAGAGTATTGCATAGCACTATACATCGCTGTGAGTTAGTAATAACTTACTAAATATAGCCCGGATATTCGCCGAGCTATATAATGATGTTGCAACACACAGAAATCTATGATGATCTTCCACATAGCTCACACATGTATCGTGGAGCTAGTAGTCCAACAGACGCAGCCTCGCACAAGAAGGTAGGAATGCCGACCCTCTGTGGAACTCGTCCTCCATTGGTCACATTTGCTTGATCTAATGGGTCTTAGGACTTTTCTTGGAATTGTGTCATGTTGACTAAAATTCATAAACATAGATCTTTTGGGGTTTTAACTTGACAGTTAGTAACTGACGTGTATCAATGGTTGAAATTACGCCATAAAAGCACGTGAATTTCTTGGTCACTATGATAGCAGGAATGATAGGAAGCTTACAGGAAGGTAGAAATAAGATAAGTTAGCCATGTACCCTAAAACACTGCTAGTTAAATGTTAAGTAGATAGAAAACTCACAGAATAGGATTAACTCAGGGATGTATGGTTATGTGGAAGCTTTTATTTATTGGTCCTCTGTTTCTCTTTTCTTAAACGGAAGGACCACGCTTGAATTATCCCATTCTGGGAAACCTGCAGACTTTTTCTTTTCGGATGCCAGAACCGTCTCGGGGCATCTAGGAGTTAGACCTCACTTGAGGAACACTCCATGGGTTTTGAGGGTGTGGGTTCATCCATGATTATGGTCATGAATGGACGAACATACCTACAGCAAAACATTAGTTTGCGCTATTTGATTAATTGTATAATTGTGGATAGGTAGTCCTTTACTAAGGACTTCCTGGTTGGAAGTGATAATTAATCCATTACGGAAATCGATTTCATCTACTATGAAACCGGTTTCCTATTTTAAGCGCCGTCGACTGCACAAAGGTAGAGATTGACATTTGCTTTGTGCATGCCTACTGAATTAGTGTAAGAGCCACCAGATGAATATACATGATGGGAATTCTTCCAAATTACTTAGTTTATGAAAATATATAGTAATGGCCAGTGCCGCTGGTAAGTGTTGATATGCCTGACGACAATGATCATCGGGACACACTTCCCCGCAAGCGCTGAGGCCCTGGGAAAAAATTGTTATCAGACTGCTTTATAAGCGAGAGTGTAGGAGAGTCGAGAGAGAGAGAACAGTAGCGTTTGGATCATACGGATCGGGAGATCCAGAGGCGTTTTGATAGCCATACAATTACAGGGACATCTGGTGACTTATACAACGTTGTTGCGCTACGGCCGGAGGCGAGAATAGGTGGACTCTACGGAGGAAGCTGACTCCTCCTCAAACTGAACTTTAATACCTTGGACTTATTGCCATCACGAGCAGCTGTACGCATCACTATAACCACCAATAAACTTACCGTACTGCCAAGCGTTGTTCATGTTATGGATTGAGCGCCCATATCGTGGACTCGCTCACCACTCGACTAGCATTCCCTTAGAGACAATACCCACTGTAATAATTATATCGGACAATGCACGGAAATGATAATCAACCATAAACTAAACAATAGCGTTCAGAACTCCGTTGCTAGGTGGTAACCAAGGTCCTTCTTTATTCGGGAATCTTCGGAGAGGTCACGTGAGATGGCGGTTCGCGCGGAAAGATGCCGGCACAATTCAACGAGTTATTTCTGCAAAATTTGGACATATAACATCATATTCACGTGGAATTTACTATCTACGGGGATGGATTATGTGTCGGGGCACAACGTGGACGTGTCATTTTCCCCTGACAGTGCGTGGAGTTCGAAGAAATCTGGATTTTCAAATTGTTCAAATTATCCTCACCCGAATTTGAAAAAGGGCCCACGTGGGGCCCTTTTCAAGAAATGGACCCAACACACTGGAACTATAACTTGGATTTAATAAGATCGATGCTCCTCCGACAACGATACCGGAACTGACGAACTACCGAGTCTGAACGATAACATCAACAAACTCCAGGCCGCCATTGAGGGTTTGACAGCAAGGCTTGAATCTGTCAACACCAAATTTGCTGCGCAAGAATCCAGGTTAAATTATTTTGAAACGAAATTGGACCAAGTTCAAGCAGAAAATAACTACTTGCGCACTAAGCTTGACAGGATTGAAAACAGGGAAAGGTTGTGTAACATCAAAATCGACAGCCTCAGAGAAGTAACTGGCGAGAACTTATTGTTGACCATTGGTAAACTGGCAGAAGCGATGGGGTCACAATGTCAACAACCAGACATCTGTTCTGTATATAGGCTAGGAAAGCGCCATGCCGATCAGACCAGACCACGAACAGTCCTAGTCAAGTTTGCCAAGCATAAGGCTCGTCATGAATTCTTCAACAAGCGTTTCTCCCTCAAGGGCAAGAAGGAATGGTCTAGGGTCTGGATCAATGATGATGTATGCGATAACACCAGGCAGAAGAGAGATGCTATGAGGTCAGTTGCAATCCTGTGCAAGGACACGAACGTTGATCACAAACTTCATTCCGATGGGATCATTATCAGGGGAAAGAAATACTACCTTGATGAATTAGATCTCCTGCCTGAAGGCTTAACCCTTGGTGATGCTAAAGTTAGAACATACAATGGCGCACTCTACTTTCAGTCCGAACACGCGTGGTTGAGTAACATGGCTCCCACACGTGTCAACATTGACAAACAGTTGTTCGACACGGTTGAGCACGCGTTCAACGTCGCAAAAGGTGTGGTGAATGATGACCTGCATGCAGTGTAGAAAATCAAAGCTACTTCTTGTCTATATATGGCAAAAAGGATCGGCGATAATATTCGTACAACAAAGCAATGGCAGAAATGTCAATTTGATGTTATGTATGACATTGTCAGAGAGAATGTACTACAAAACCCTCCTCTCAAGGCCTGGCTGTTGGCAAGCGGCAGTCTCAGGCTGCATGAGGCTACTCGTTCAGATACATTTGGGATCGGCGCTGGCCTCCACAGTAAAGCTGCTCGTGAGGGGACCTGGAAGGGGAAAGATATATTGGGTCAAATTTGGGAGAAAGTGCGTGATGACCTGATCGTTGGAGGGGTCTAATTATGTTGTCAACTACCCGCCCACCGGTGTGACCTTGCTACCCTTTGGACAGCAACTATGGTTTACAAGCAAAATAAAAATGACTTGTATTACCACTGCTATCAAGACCTGTCAGACAGGTATCACCTTCTGGACCTAAAGCTGCGAACAAATGAAGAACTGCCGATCCTAGTTTTAGGAGGGCTTAATATAACCTTTTTGTGAATTTTGTCTGCTGTAGTAATAAGATATTGTGTTCACATGTCATAAAACATCTGTAACCTGTAATCAGAACTTGATGATTGAGTGGGGGAGATGTTTATATTTCTGTTGTCTTAGTTACTATGCTATTGGGTTTGGGACCTTGGAGCTTGGGGGGGTTTCGGGGTCTGGGATACATGGTGAACGGTTTGTATATTATCATGTATGCCTAGTTTGACAGATTTAGCCAGCCGAAAAGGTTTTAAATTTTGTCATTTGAATATTAGAAGTTCGTTCAGTAAATTTTCTAAATTTAAATCCAGTATAGAGGGATCTGGAATAGTTAATATTTTCCTTATCTGAAACCTGGCTAAATCCTAATGTTTCATCTGCTATACTACATATATCTGGTTACTCGATTGTTAGACTCGACAGACAATGTCTGTTGGATGATGGTTCATACCAACGTGGAGGTGGGGTGGCTATTTATCACAGTACTTTAATTAATTGTGATTCAACTAAATGGCTGCATTTGAATGTTTCTAATGAGAATATGGAGGTGCAAGTTGTGGAACTTATTAGAGAGAATGTGAGAAATTGTTTACTTGTCAACGTATATCGTCCCCTGGAAGGCAACTTAAATATGCTTGTAGATCACTTATCTTTGATATTAGATACTGTGCCTAATTTGGCAAGGAAAGACATTATATTAATGGGTGATTACAATGTTGATTACAAGAAAAGAAATTCTCGTGAAGTAAAGCAATTAAATTATTTTTCTAATCTATTTGACTTGGAGCAGCTCATTACTGATGTTACTCATCCAACTCAGTTTACAGACTCTGTAATTGACTTAGCATTCTGCAATATGACCCATGTAATGGACAAGGGGGTACTTGATTACTTTATAAGTGATCATTTACCTATATATGTTATCAAAAAGAAGAAGAGGGTGGCTAAAGATAGGATGAAAATTACTGGCAGAAGTTATCAGAAATATACAACTAATAAACTTAAACTTGAATTGAATCGGAATATATATTTAGACACTGTTTATCGTGCCGATAACCCAGTGGATTGCTGGAATGGTATTCACAATGTCCTGATTAGTGTCGCAGACTCTCTTTGTCCATATAGAGACTATTATGTCTCGGTTGATCGTCCTGGCTGGTTAACTGATGAGTTACTTAGTTTACAGAAAGACCGCAATTATTTTTTCAGGAAAGCTAGATTGACCGGTAACGACGAATATTTATTCTTGGCCAAGAATTTACAGAATAGAACAAATGTTGCATTTAGATATGCAACATTTTATTAAGGAACAGTTGGAACAGTATGGAACAGTATGATGATAATGCTAAGAAGTTCTGGAGAGTTATTAAATCAGAACTATTTAATTCTACTGATACATGTAGTGTCTTACTTAGGGATGACGTTGGTAAATTATTGGACAATGCCTCAGTGGCCCAGTCTGTTAATGAATTCTTTACATCAATTGGACCCGGGCTTTCAAGGGAATTTGGTGAGAATGTTGATACGCACTTCCTGGATGATCACCCTAATCATATTCATGAATTTAATTTAGTAGAGTTTACACTTGAGAATGTTATCTCTAAAATTAAAGGTCTTAACATTTATAAGTCTTCTGGTATAAGAGAGTACGGTACGCGCTTATTTAAGGATGCCATGTTACATAAGCCAGAATTATTATTGTGTCTGGCTAATTTGGTAGTGAAGACAACCAGTTTTCCTGATGTATGGAAGTCAGCAACCGTTATTCCATTGATGAAAGTACCAAATCCTACTACACCTGGTGATCTTCGTCCAATTTCAATTTTACTTGTCATAGGAAAGTTGGTTGAGCAGTTGATACATAACCAACTGAAGAAGTTTTATGAAGATACTTATTTTTTCACTAAATTACAACATGGATTCAGAAAAAATCATTCTACTTCATCGGGGGTATCAAAATTAGTTGATGATGTCATGTTGCATTTAGATAATGGCGAAATAGTTTTATCAACATTCTTAGATATAAAAAAAGCTTTTGATTCAATAAATCATGAAATACTGCTCAAAAAACTTACCCTGAGTGGAATATTACCCAAAACTGTTGCTCTTCTCCAGGATTATTTAACAAACCGTAGTCAAGTCACATTATATAAAGGGAACTACTCAGATGAGCATGGTCTGGTCACTGGAGTTCCTCAGGGATCAACTTTAGGTCCTACATTGTTTTTGGTTTACATAAATGATTTGCCTAATGTTTTGTTACACTCACATTGTCTGTTATTTGCCGATGACACTGTACTATATCATGCAAACAAAGATTGTGCCACGGTATATAGTGATATGCAAACTGATTTAGATGAGGTGTTTAATTGGTGTATCAGCAATAGGATAACACTAAATACTAAAAAAACGGAGTACATTCATTATGCATATAGGAAAGTAACTTTAGGAACTCCCATTTTGAAACTGGGTGAGAATTTGATAAATTGTGTGGATAAATACAATTATTTGGGTACTATGTTAGATAAGAAATTTTCAGGAGATGCCCATTGCAATAAGATCATAGGTTCTCTCGCTGCAAAAAAGGTAACTTTTTCAAAAATCAGACATTTAATGTCAACTGAAACTGCTTTATATTTGTTCAAAACAACAATTTTACCTTTGTTTGATTACAATGATTTTTACTATATTTTATTGTCTAATGAAAAAAAGGATCGTCTCCAGGCTATGTTCAATAGATTTACTAGAATCGTATTTGGTGATAAAATTTACAAAGCTGAGAGGATACGTCGAGTTGGTATGGGCAATCTTGAGCAAAGAAGATCTTTACATTTGTTGGGACTAATGTATAAAAGATCTTCTGATCCCCTTTATATAGATGATCGTGATCTACCTACAAGGCAATTTGCTAAATTAGTCTTGAAGGTCCCTGAAGTGGTCTTAACAAAGACATTCTCATCACCTATCTATGCTGGTAGCACTATGTGGAATGAAGCTCCTGCTGTATTGCAACAATCGGGTTCCTACGTTGAATTTAAATTTAGATGTAAGGCGTATCTTGGTATAACATAGGCTGTATAGATGTATTGTCCATGTCCCATCCCCCCCCCCCCTTCCTTCCTCCATATTCCTTATTTCTTTAAATGTGTAATTAAATTGTATATGAATTTATATAATTGTTAAACACCTGTTACCACTAATGCTACAGTTATATTTAACCTTTGATAGAATCCAGTGTATAATTCTGAAAATCAGCGCTTAGCGTTGAGAATTGTCTAGCTGTTTTTTGCGAAATAAAAAAAAAAAAATAATAATAATATCTTACGGACTAAAATTCTCTTAGGAAAGGACAGTGGCTGGATTCATCATGTGTGTTATTAATTTAAATTCAATTGGATTACCTGCGCATAAGGACAAGCCAGCCAAACGGTGAGTACAATTCTTTTTTTACAAAAAAACAATTTGAATGTCCCATTTGAATGTCTATTTCTCTTCCAGGTCCAGGGATAGGGCTGGGACATTGGGGCTCACATTGACTTTAGACATGGACGTGGAGGTGGTGCTGCTGGATATATTGAAATTTAGATTCATTGATACATTCCCACTGATCACAGCTCCTGATAGCAGTCCTGTCGACGACCTGACTAATCTTTCCATATCAGTCTGGGGAATGATTTCTGTGGGATGACTGGTAGTACAACCTGAGGCCCCCAATGAAGATGTAGTGGGCAGGGGTGGGCGGGGGTTGGCGGGCAGTGGGCAGAGCAGGTAGGGCTAGGCCTGACTTGGCCATGGCAATTTTCTCAGAGTTTTCAAAATTTTCTGGCGCTCCAAGGGCTGCTTTGGCGGTTTTCTTGCCAGTTGTCAGGACATTTGACATGAACTTCTGCTGATCTGGGTCTGCCACAACATAATGCTGCAGGGAATTAGTATTGGAATGTCCGGTCAGCTGGATAACTATCACTGGATCTATCCCGGCGGATAACAGATTTTGGCAGGTCATCCTTCTCATACTGTGGTTGGTTAATTTCCCTTCCAGCCCAGCTTTCTCAGCCATGCTTGGGATGATTTCTTGGATCTTGTTCTTGCCCATGGGCTGATTCACATACCATAGGGGATCATTGGTGGCCCTATATTGTTTAATCCCCAAATAGAATGGGGAATCTGCCTTTTTTGTGCTTTCTGGTCGATGGGATACAAACAGTTTGTAGAGATGGATAGGGCACCTTTCACCTCCAATGGCAAACATTTTAGGCTTGAATTTCCTATGGCCCTCTGACTGCCTGGTCTTGGTCAGCCTTTCCAGGTTAAACTCCAGATACTCACTGCCTGTTTCATCACTTTTAAGCTGGATATCTCCCCATTGCATCTGGCGACTTTCCTGTGACCCTCTAAAACCAAAGCAGCTGGTTATGAAAAAAAACATGGTGTTTTGTAAGGTCCTTGCAGATGTAGGGCCCAGCTCCCCTGTTGCCCATAGGATAGAGATCATCTCATCTGTGATATAATCTGCTTTGTTTGGCCTGTTTCCTTTTCCCTCTGCTTTGAGCTCCTTTCTCTTGGATTTCACGACATCATTAGATGATGCAAAGAGGGGGTCTTTGATGATGTCATGGGGGTAGCCCTCATCACATAGGTGCCTGTAAATTAATTTTAAAAAATAATTTTCAATTATAATCTGATTGGAAATAATCTACAGCATCTATACATACATGTTAGCTGGGTTATAACTCATATGTAGAACTCCTAGTATTATTTTGGGACCATTTTAAATGGCTGTACTCAGGCTGGCCTCCCTCCTACCGGGTAGCTACCGGGAGGCCGGGAGGTAGCTACTGGGAGGCCGGCGGCCTTGGCCTTCCACCCGGTCTCAAAAACATGCTTGGGAAACCATTAAAACAAATTATTTTAATTTTTTCATTCGATTGGAATTAATGTTTAGGATCTCTGGATATATCCTACTTAGCTTATAAGTCAGTTGAAGAACTTTTACTATTTTTTTTGGCTCTTTTAAAACATCTATTGATGGTCCGCGGGCGGGCGGGCTGCGGGCGGGCGGGGTTACACATCAATTTTGACAACTTATCTAATTTATTATTTAATTATTTCTTTATATATTTACCTGTGTAGGGCTCTGTGGTAGCTTGTAATGGTATCTGGTTCATAAGATGTCCCATCCTCTTTCTTCAAACTGAGAATGAATCCAGCTATGTAGAGGTTCATCAGGATAGGTTTTATCCCTAGAAGACTTGTATCCTTGACATCATGCTTCATTACCAACCACTCTTAGAATTTCTTGACACACAGGTCTGTCTTTTTTTGGTGTTCTTGTTCCTTTGCTGGGCAATAAAGTTGTGAATTTCTGCATCCATGTTCTTCTCTTGTTCTTCTGATTGCACATTGTCTACCGCCATTTGGGCTGGTTCTTCTTGAAAGTCGTCTTCACTGTCATTTTGGGGACCAAAAATGACATCTAAATCTTTCAAAGTTAAATCCATGTTCTCTTTAGCGTTGGTTTCAACTCCAATGGTAGTAATAATGTTCTTTTTCTGCTTTAATTCGCGTAAAAAGTTGCCTTTTCCACGCCAAATGACGTCTGTTGGTTCTGTTTTTGCGGCGTCTGCGTTAGCCATGCCCCCCGCTGTTCTCCACTAATCAACGGTCGGCAATGTCTTTCGCGGATTGCTTCGGCGTGACGTCACGCCCGGGTAATACAAACCTTGTATTACCCGGGCCGACGTGCAGGTGTCCGTGCGTGTTAAAAGATAGGCGACTTTGTATCGGGGGTGAAATAAAACCTTGTACGGGTGACATATTCTCTATATTCTCTATCATCACCCAGCAACGGTAATGGGCTTGTTTGTTTTCCTTTTGCCACGGTAGAAAACTGGGAACTATCTAAATGTCCAATTAATCAATCTTGCTGACTAAGGATGCAAACAATGGGTATGTTAGCCTTCATTTTTCAAACTCCTTGCCAATATGTGCATACTCTTTATTTTGGAGGAAGGCTATATACCTACCAGGTCAGTGTTCATGTGAATATGTCTGTAATTGCTTTGTTGGACATTTAAAAAGCAAAAGCTGTTTTCTCAAAATAGACATGTGACCCAGGTAATTGTTGACAACCTCAATAACTTGTGTCAGCTTATCAAGTGGGACTGAGAGGGTACCCTCCAAAGCGTCAATACCAACACGAAACTACCTAACCCGAAAGGAAGGGTGCTGGGACTTCTCTTTGGCCTCCTGGATCATCCGCTGCATGAGAAGTTGTCTGGTAATGTCATGTTGTGCCGCAGCTTCCTCATGAAAAACTGCAACAACTATTGTGTTGTCTTCACTTGGTAACATGTGGACTATAACCCTTTTTTTGCAGGAGAATGTGAACAATGTTATCAGCTTATCAAGTTATCAGCTTATGTACATGGCATGCCCAGGTACCAAAGGGCATTGTTACGTGGTAGATATAGCATGAGTCTGTGGTTGTATGCAATATATACTGAGGCGTGAGCCACAGACGAGGGCTATATCTGACATATACCACGGGACTAACTGTTTATAGGACCTATGGTGCTGGGGAGAGGCAAGTGATCATAGTTTCTAAAAGAGACAAGATCAATTGGTTTTCTGCTATGATAAATTTGATTTATATCATGAGCTATTAAATGTTAAAAAGTGACACGTTGAGCATAAAGGCCATATTCCACCTTGCGGTAGCGTGCATTTGCGGCCGCTATTTAAGGCTGCCGCAAGCAATTTGCATTCCAGATACCAACATGTTGGTATCCCTGAGTAGGTGACGCAAACGCAGGCCGCAAACGCAGGCTGCAAACGCAGGCCGCTAACACTCATATTCCACCTTGCAGAACCCTTCCAATTGGTTTTCTCATTTACGGCCACTGCAAACTTGTTTGCGGCCGTTTGCTTGCATCTGCTGGCCACAACGAGTGGAATATACCCTACCGCAAACGCAAACGCATTTGTGTTTGTGTCCGTTTGCGTCCGTTTCCTCGGGTGGCAGCAAAGCCACAAACATGTAGTGGAATATGGCCTTAAGTATGAACTGAGCTATTTTGGATAGAAAAACATTTTTAACAAGGGAAGCTATGGGGATGAAATGCCTTTTGTTTTGATTAAATCATTTAAAAATAATAACATTACAATTTAGAAAATCTGATACCAGGGTATGATGCTTCGCCAGGGAAGCATGTATTGGAATAGGTATATGCTTGTGTCATGTTGCTAAAGTAATTATGTATAATTTCTATATAGAATTTGTATTATTGAAACTGAAGTGCAGTAAGAAGTTAAGAAATATAAGAGACATTGCAACTTGCGATCCAACCTTAACCTTGATATAAGGACAAACTCATTTATCTTATGAGTGTAACAGCGATGTGACCCACAGACTTGAGTGACGTAGTAGTCTGCATCACCCAAACAACCCGCAGAAGCTGGGATTCCCCATGACAACCCAGGGACACACTGACAAGGCATGACTGGTCAGAGACTAATGTAAACATCCTGTATCAAATGTATAAGAGCTCCAGCCATTGCCCATCAGGAGGAGTCTTAACAGGTCAGTTATTACGATTGGTCAGAAACTGCAAAACATTGAGACGGAGAAGACGCAACCACCGAGCAGGTCTTGCCGAAATGCCATCACCATGTAGTCGTAAAAACACTAGGCTATAGGGCCTTTGCTCTATGAGCCTACCTCCATGCTCCCAAAGCAATAGCAACATTCAGGACAACGTGAACTCAAAGGACAAAAACATTCAGGACAAACATTGTACACTTGTACAATTATTGAATATGTGCTCTATGTGTACACCTCCAGGATACAGCTAAACTTGTGTTAACTTCAGAATAAAACCTACATCATATCCTACACAACTACTATCTCATTATTCTTCATCATTAAACAATCACTACTATAAATGGTGCAGAACCCTTAAGATCCCCGCCTCTACAGCCAAGTGAGTGTGACTCCCAAATGACAGAAGGAGCAACTAAGGACAGATGTGGAAACTCAAAAGTCTGAGATGCCGCAACATGACCATCGCAGCTATTCCCCCAACCCTCAATAGAGCAGGGTGGGACAGTATTGATCCACAGCCATCATGAGCAGCAACACCCATAAAACCCAAGTAGGCATGAGGAGCCGGAAAAAACCCTATCACCACCCCACCCACAGTGTGCGCATGAGACGGCATGAGGTGATAACAAAGCATATCTACACAACTACGATCTCACTATTCTTCATCATTAAACAATCACTACTATACTTGTGTTCTTTTTTATTTTAGTATATATTATATAGGAGGAGGTTAAATTGATAGTGATTGTTAATGAGTTAACTCAAAATTTACTGTACAAACATTATACCAAAAACAACACATTTTAAAAGTAAGTTATAAGAACCCAGTTTAAGAACCGCTTCGAATTCAGGAAAAGCCCATCTCACACGTCATTGTCACTAGATAATTCATATGTCCCATGTTGATTTTAAGAAATTATCATGTCCCTTCATGCTATTTTTTGAAGGCGATTCACATGTCACTAAGCCCCATGTTGCCCCGTCAAATTCAAGCAATAGTCATGTCGCCCTGTCAATTTTAGGGGTCTGGACCTATGGTTTATTGAAACTTAGATTAAGTTATGACATTTGTGATATCATAACTAGGTCGTAGTGACCTAGTAGCCTACTTGTTAACATTCACTTCGACTCCTAGCTCATTCTATATAAAACTTTTAGAGTGAAAGCAAATATACATATAGGCAGATTTATTATTTACATGTTTGCCTAGGGTAAGGCAGCTTTGATTTTGTGGTTTCTGATGACACCTTCAACCAAAACACAAAGAGTTGAAAATATCTTTAATTTTTTTACAAGGTCAAACTTATATCAAATATATCACGATTATCCAGGATACATTTAAAGAAATGTATGATTTCTAGCCTGTCCTATATGATCCTATGGCAATACTACTGAGCAGTAAACACATCTATACAACTCAGTAAGGTTGTTTTTATATTTGTTTATGAATTATTTGTGAAGTATTGATAATTCAATGATATTGATAGTTTGATAATTTAGGAATACTTCTACATTTTACATTTTTGTTCACTTCTAGCTAAAATTCCTTAACTGGAGAATCGACATAGGATGAAGATATTTCATGATATGAAACCAAAATCTAAAGTTTTGCTGCTAACAATAATCATGATGTGTATCGTGTATGGATTCAGAATACAGCTTCAAAGATATATAAAGATCTGCGAACATTGGGGACAAAAATATGTCAAGCTGAACTTGAAGATCGAAGGCACATTGTAAGTGCTACACTTACAGGAGGCCTCGGAAATCATCTTTTTATCTATTCAAGTTTATTTGGGATTTCTAGAAGATCTAACAGGATACCTCTAGTATGCTCTAACTATAACATGAGCAACTTTTTTACCAACTTGTCCATGTCAATAGTTACAAACAAAGAATGTGACCAAAGATTTGGTCCACAATCGAGAAGCATTCTTTATCTTCGTGAGAAATGGACGAGATTCTATGATGTTCATATGATGGGTCTCTTACTCCATTCCACCAATCATACCGTCAGGATTTCCTCAAAGTTTGAAAGCTTGGGTTACTTCATTGAATTTGTCCCTGATATTAAGGCACAACTATTGATTCACAAAACATATATTGTGAGAGCTCAAATTTATTTACATGGTGTGCTAGAGAAAGCAACTAAATTGACATTGCAACGGAAAGATACAAAATTGCTGAATAATACATTACCAATGTTTGTAACTGTGCATGTCCGGAGAGGGGATTTTCTTCATAATAAACAAATGATTGTTCCTGGGCCTCAATATTTTAATAATGCAATGAACTACTTCAGAGAGAAGTTTGAAGGGTTTGTAATATTTGTTGTTGTAAGTAACGACATAAAATGGAGCAAAACTAATATTAAAGGAGAAAATATTTTTTACACGGGGGAGAATGGGCAAAAGAGCAGAGAGGAAGATTTTGCTATTGGAGTTTCCTGTAATCATACTATTATGTCAAGTGGCACCTTTGGATGGTGGATGGCTTTAAATTTCCTCACAGGGGGAGAAGTGATTTACAAAAAAACATGGATCAAGGATGCACCTTACTTTCAGCCAAGACAATATTTTCCTTATTATTATAAACCAATGGAGGGATAAACAAAATCTCATGTTAGAGTTAAAATCTCTTTCATAGAGTTAATGGTTTGAGATGTCTTCTAAAAACTGTAGGAGTATGTGGATCCAGAGGGGCAAGTTAGCCTTGGCGGGAAACATATCAGGATAAGTCTGGAGGAGTAGCGCATTAGGACAAGTCCTGATATGCTTACACCGAGGCCAATTTACCCATTCATATCCACATACGAGTACGGTTGTGTATTTATTATACTTTTCCAGATTCGTGAAGGTTAAAAGACATATGTTTACTGATATTTACTGCTTTTTACTTCATAAATATTTGCATTTGCCCTTTCTTTTAGAACTATATATGCGTGGTAGACTACAATTGCTGACGGTGAAGTGGTTATTTGAACAAATTATTCGGGACTTAATCTATCCACATCTAAATTCTTCTATAATTTGGGATCTTTTAATTAGTACTCAATTGCAATATTATTCTGCTGTCTTAATGAAACATGCTTAATAATATTTACTACTTTTTACGCCATGATTTTATCTGTTCAGCCTGATTCATTTTGAACTATGTGCGGGGCAGACTACAGTTCTCAGCAATAAAGTGGTCATGTGACCTATATTTTTCAACAAGAAGGTGGTTATTGGGTGTGAAGTCCTCATGATGTTGCCCAGGATTTTTCAGTTTTATGGAGAAGATATGTAATCTACAAGGAAATCCTGCATGCTGCACATGAATAAGATACCTAGTCAGGACTCCGAACCATAAAAATTCTAATTCCATGTGCCATGAAAGTATATATTCAAAACTATTTTCGGGTACTAGAGGGGTCCTTTGGGCATAAGAATATGCCTGTTGTCACTCTGTAGAGATGTGCATAATGTTTGAGTGACGGCAGCCATTTTGTCTGAGAACTCCTTTCAAAATATGATACTATATTATAATATAGATGCTTTCTTTAACAGCCTACTCAATAAATAAGCAATTAATTTCATATTAGATAAATCAATAGTGCATTTATAATAGTAGGGGAAGATGAAACATGAATGACTTTGACCTTATCATTGACCTATATCTATACATATTTCATAGGCTAGGATAGTTTAGAAAAAATAAAATACTCATATTTTGATATTTTCTCATAGTTTGACCCTAATTTTCATGGCACACAGAATCCTTAAATAAGCAACCTTTTGGTGTTCGGACCCAGACTATACACATTTTTATCTGTCACAACCCATCCTCATCTGTCCCTACCAAACTTCAGCTGTCACTACCCATCCTCATCTGGCACTGTCTATCCTCAATTTTCATTACTCAACCTCAACTACCACTATTCACCCTCACCTATCATACCTACTCTTACCTGTAACTATACAATCTTACCTGTCACTACACATCATCACCTGTCACTACCTATCCTCATCTATTACTACCTATTGTAGCTTGTCACCACCCCTCCTGACATACCACTATTCATCTTCATCTGTCACTATGTGTACATGTCGTCATCTGTCACTACAAACCCTCACCTGCTCCTGTCAAAAGCCACCCTCACCTGTAAATACCGACCCTACACATGTAACTATAAACCCTCACCTTTACTACCAAGCCTCAATTCACAACCGAGCCTCTTCCGTCACTACCCACACTCACCTGTCAAATAGACACAGGTTGCAAAGTAGTGGATCATCATATAGTCATGTACACACAGATAAAGGGAAGTTTAAGCTTTCCATATGTAAAAAGAAATACTTGTGAACGCAGCGGAAGCGCACTACCATTAGACATAATATAAAAAGTTGGGAATCCAGTTGTAAATATCCTTCATCACTCAAAAAACAATAAAAAGCTGTACAGATAAAGACTTGCTTCTTAAAATAATAAAAGAAAAAAAAAAGTATATAAATGTAATAAAAATGTTAAAAAGAAATGATTTCTTTTTTACTAAAGCTTGAATAAAAATAGAATATAAAATAACCCTCTACAGAAAGTAAAAAGTTAAAAAATTTCATTAGGAAAACAAAAAAATGGATGCTGATTATTAAGGTAGAACCCACCTGTGACAATACAACAAAACACTAAATTAACAGTGACGTTTGCCTAATTCCCAGTTATTTCTAATACCTAGTACAATTCACTCTCCCACAGATAGCTCATTATAGCATCTTAAGCACCTGCAGGCTAATTTTGATATTTCCACCTATGATGAATAAATTTTCAAAAAAACTATGCAATGTATATGAATATAAATTTAAGAAATAATGATCTTTAGGTTTTGTTCATGCTAAACTAGAAGGTCAGGCATGGTGCGGCCAGTTAAGGAGATTGATCTCAGAGAGTATTGCAGTTAAATTTTGATCAATCTGGATTTCATTATTAGAATAGGCCTTCTTCCACTAAAGTTTTGTAAGTTAAAATAAAAGGAGAATGGTCACCAGATAAATAGGAAGAAACAAAATTCTAAAGTAAAGTAGAACGTGTCAAGTGAATGCCTACTAATGGTAATATTGGTCAGCCACAAAAGAAGATGAGCAGCTATCAGAACACAAGTCTAGATGGTAGCCTCACCTACCTGTGGCAGAGCTGCACCAGGGTAGCACACATAAATAGCGATAGATATATAAACTTTTTTGGGGTGGATCTTTTATTGAACCTGGCATTATGTCAGTTTACACTGGTTTGCAGCAACAGCCAGAGAACTAACAACAAGTACAAAAAGTGATATGTTGAGATACAATACTGGACATACACATAAAAGGTAATATATAAAACACAAAGATGGAAATAGCACATTCAAAACCAAGTACAATAACCTAGATTATCTAAAAGATACTATGAATCTACTCTAACTACATCATAAGTACAATCATGTGTTGAACTGAGGTTAATAGGTACTGTTGGAATATGTAACATAGCTGGTCTTGTAGATACGCATAATGGCATGAGCATTGCTATGAAATACTCTTCAAGTAGACTCTGGTGGCAATTACATGGTTTTAATGCATTCCACTCAACCACTGTTTCTGTCTGTATTTGAACATGTTAAGGTCTTCCACATTTCTTAGACCAGCTGGTAGATTATTCCAGCAAATTGACCCAGAGTAGATAATGTGCTCTTGTGTGTTTCACAGGATGGTTTGTTAGTCTTCACTAGAGGACAGTGGGCTGCTCTCATACAAACAGAAGTGGTTTTGACGTACTTGGGATTTTGCTTCCTGTGAAATATAAAGTTACAAACATGAGCAGACCTCCGATCACTGATATTCGAAACTCTCGCAGCTTTGTAAATGTTATTGTCTTCCTGGTTGTTGTTAACTCTAAGAGAAATCTTTAGTCCTTTGAAGTGAAGTCTATCTATGTTTGCTAGTTCAAATATTTTTGAATGTATGTATAGAACATCACAATAGTCAAAGAATGGCAAGATCGTTGTTTTGTAGATCAGTAGAGCCCATTCGTTGTGTACACTTTTTATGATCTTGCACAGGAGGTAAATTTTATGAGAAACATTAATTTTTGTATAACTGTTGAAACATGATGTTTGTAATGTGATTAAGTGTTGCATTCAGATGGACCCCAAAGTACTTGTATGATGGTACTACCTGGATTTTGTCTACATTCAGAATTATGTTTGTGTGCTTAGCTCTATTTATTTTGCGAATTGTCCCAAGGAACATTAACTTAGTTTTCTTGGTATTCAAAGTAAGCTTATTTTTAGTGCAGCAGGATGCAAATCTATTCAGGGCTTCCTGAAGTTTCAGAGTGGCTGTTTTACAAGATTCATCTGAGCAGTATAGAACCGTATCATCTGCATAGAGCTGTATCTTGGTATAACTTGCTATGTAATGTACATCATAAATATAAACTAAGAAGAAGAGTGGTCCTAGTATGGAACCTTGTGGCACACCACAAGTGATTTTGTGGCCCTAGAATGGAACCTTCTGGCACGCCACAAGTGATTTTGTGGCCCTAGAATGGAACCTTGTCGCACGCCACAAGTGATTTTGGCAAAATCTGACAGTAGACCATTGGCAATTGTTTCCTGAGTTCTTTCCTCCAAGAAGCTACTTACCCATGTTAAAAGTGGGCCGCGAATCCCCAGTTTGTTTAATTTTTGTATCAAAATTTGGTGATTGACTATAACAAATATCTGTTTTAAAATAAAAAAGGCAGCTATTAATAAATTTTGTTATTAATTGCTTCATAAAGGTCATCAGTCAACAAGGCCACGTGCCCATGGTTGAGTGACCTTTACAAGAACCACCTTGGAACTTGCTGAGAACCTGATTAAAAACTTAATAAAGGGTTCATGTACTACTTTCTCTAAAATGTTACCCAGAACTGGTAGCAATGAGACTGGCCTGTAATTTGAGATCTCCTTGCCACCTCCTTTGTATAATGGCTCAACTGTTGCCACCTTCCATCCTGATGGGAAAATCCAAACCCACAAGGTTGCAAATATACTGCCCTGAGCAAATTGTCCCAGCAATCATTTGGGTTGTTGAATTCATAGAAGTTATTCCAATTTAGGAGTCTTAAACTGTTCTGCAGTAAATTAATATCATAGCCCTACTTGGAACTCTATAGCTATTTTGTGAAAGAGGAGTTAGGATGTTTCTTTCTAGTAACAAAGATAACTTGGTGATCACTTAGGTTGAGATCAAGTATACCATTATTACTAACTGCATCAGAATTGATAAAGATTGAGCCAATGCAGCTGTCTTAACCTCTTCCAACCACACCTAGTGACACAATTAATTAGCTGTTTGAGCCTAAACTATTGGACATGGAAGTTAGTTCCTTGAAGTTTGCAGATTTCTGAGCTAAAAAGTCAATATTCATGTCCCCCATTAGAAAGATGTCAGTTTTGTCTTTCAGGTTAGCAGTAGCTAGACTCCGGCATATAGTATCACAGAAAATCTTGACATTCCCTTGTGGTGGCCTCTAGACATTGGCATTAATAAGAACTAAGTCCCTCCATTTTTGATGTTTCAGTGTCACCCACTGCATATCAATATATTCATTACAGCAATTGAAGGAGTCAAACTGTTAGAATTCTGTAAATACAAGCACAACCCTCCCCTCTTTTTGGGCTGAGAAATGTTTTTACCTAAGTATTGTTTTTTTTTTTTCCACATTTTATTCTGACATCAAATCTGAAATTTAGTATCCAATCGTCCTTTAATGCCAGATTTGCTTACATCAAGATATCTGTATACAGATCTAGATATTCAATATGTTAAAGCCTTAAGTCTAGTAAAATAAAAATTAAATAATTTAAATATTTTTTTCATTTATTATATTTGGAGATAAAAGTAATTATGGTAATTGATGGATAAGTAAAGAAAAGTGAATTCACTATTAATGAAGTTGATTGAGAGAGTTAAAGATATTTCTAGACGAATAAACATGTACGTGTAGATGTCATACACAGCTCCAAACAACACTTGTGTCTTTGCCACAATTTGCAGCATGCGGTCACATTTTCCTAGACGGGCATTAGTTTGTGACATCATTCCTGTGCCAATATGATTAAAAAGTCATAGTATGACTAACACAGCAGGCGGTCATATAACCCTACCGTACAAGATAGCGTAAACCCATTGATGCCACCAATAGCATAGTCCCAGTAACACTAATAAAGGAAGGTGCTCCTGATGCACAACCCATGCAAAGTTGATGCACAGCTTAACTATGTTTCATGCATATCTGATCTGCTGTGGTTTCTGTCCCTGGGGTTAGCGTCGGTTAGACCGACACCTATCTACTGAGTCTCAATGTGTTGCAAAGTGTTTGCATAGGCGCACTGAGCCTCCCCTATGGCTTTCAATGGTGAGTGGCCTACGCCTCCTCTGTCAGTGCCTCTAACGCTCACAGATTGATACTCAGTCCAAACATAGGGAGGGTTTAATGATACCGTGTTCTACTGCGCTCATAGGGTAGTAGCTCCAGTGGAAATGAAAGCCCCCCCCCTGCGGTGTCGACATGTTAATCAAGATTCTCCATGGCCGTTAAACCCTATACTCATGCACGGAGTACTGTGGGCCACCCCCGATACCCGCTTGTCCCCTCCTGGCCCATGGCGCCCCTGTCCCCCGTCTAACAGCTCACACACACACGAACTATCGGGGGGTGGGGGGGTTGGGGTTTGGGTGGGTTGGGGTTTGGGGGGGTGGGTGAGGGGGTGGGGGGATGGGTTGGGGGGGTGGGGAAGTGGGGTGGGGGCGTGGGGGGGGGGGGGGGAGGTGGGCCAGCCCCTCAATACTTCCCAGCTCCTGGCTTTTCGATTTGAATGGAAAGTTTTTTTCCTATAGACTTAGTGCATTCCAAAAAAAACACTTTGGAGAGCCGGTCCTAGTGATGTCAATATTAAGATCACCTCCAAGAAAGAGGTACGAATTCCCTGACTCTAACAATTTTGTCAGGCTGTTGCTTAACTGGTTAATCAAATTATATATATGACCATCTGGCGGCCTATACAAAGAAACTATAAAGTATGGGCAAAGTATGGGCGGGTACACTTAATAGTTAGTTTATGCACGAACAGCTCAACATCTCCATTACAGATATTAAAGAATTCACCGGAAGTTGGTTTGACAACAAGGTCTGTTCTATGATAAAGGATCAATCCTCCCCCTGTCTTAACATAACCCACTTGGTTGAGAACAGTACGATCTTGCCTAAACGAGTTGTAACCTTAATATGAATCAGGTGATCAGGCAGGGATTCTTTCAGCCAGGACTCGTTAACTGAAAAATATGTAAATCCTCCCTTAGAAGTTGCGTATTTACCAAGTCTATTTTGCTACAAAGATTCCTGGCATTCCAGCAGGCCACCTTGATCCCCTTACTCTTCATAAATAATTGTGAACGTCGGTGGAAAATTGGCATGACAAATGATGATGTTTGACCCCATACTCCATTTAAATAGTGGGGAACAAGATGAAATAGACAACTTAATTATATGCTGATAATCAGTAGGCATTTATCAGGCTTAATTAAAGAAGTCAGCATTATCGTCATCTAAGGATCCAGCATAGATATTGGTAACACATAATAATCAAAGTTTCAGGTGGTGGTAATCAACACCTTGTTAAGTAAGTTGAGAAGCACCTATTTGTTATAGTAAATCTACCATAAAAGTTTACAGAGGTGTTTCTATAGTTGGACAAAGAGGCAAATGTCACATAAGACATCCTATAGTTAAATAGGATTAGTTGTGATATGACAGGGTCATTAGTTTAATCATCATTGGCAAGAAACAGTTTGGTTTACCCCGTCTCTAGAATTACCAAGGAATTACAGTGAATACAATATCACCAATCAGTGCACATAACAATCTACAAGACCAAGACGACAGGAAAAGATTCTGAGTTCTAAACGTAACATAAACAGTCAGTTATATCCCTTCCCGGATAGGCATCGGCCCTGATTCCTCTTGTATAAAAGAGTTACTAGAAAAAGTATCACAAGTTGGTTCTAGATGATAAGACTCTGGATATGTTTAACTGGTTATGTTTAATCAAGGTTTAAGAAACTAAACAAATCCTCGGAGCAGTTTAAAGCTGTTCACAGCTTGGGTAGCATCTGTGTCATCATGGAAGTGATCAGTCCTGTAGGTCTTGGGTAATATGATATAATTTGTCAGAAGTGGTCAAAAACATAACTAATGGGATCTTTTCAGCCCCGCAGCCAGGGATAAAGATCCAACACTTAAGGACTAGACAACTGTTAGGTAATCACACATAAATAAAACGTTGTCTCAAGAACCCTGGAAACCCAGGTGGGCTTTTTCTCCCACTTCCTTTGCAAATTCGCACTGGAAAAAAAATCCATATTTAAGCAAACCATAGCAGTATTGCCATGTCTTGATGTCCTTGTTCTTGCGCTGTCGTTTTTATTACAAGATTAGTCAGTCATCTAAAGTTTAAATACAGTCTACCCAAACTCTTGCAATATAAAAAAGGTCTAACTGATAAACTATACAAGACTTTTGAATAATTCTTACTTCTATATAAACACTAACATAATGACATAACACAAGTGTTGGACCAATTCCCAGTTGATGTTTTATTGACATATCATCGTAGCAACTGGGGATAACTCGCCAGTTAGAAAGGAAAAAAAAGAAAAAAGAAATTGTAGGAGAGTCCAGTCATAAGTGTGTGTGATCCATGCAGTGGTCAGTGGGGCAGTGACCAATGGCTGGTGTTGTGAACAGTCTCCAAGGTGACCATCTTCTTCTGGCCCTAGGTGGCACCAATCAATCCAAACCCCAGATGTCAGCACTGCATTCTTAGGGAGGGTTTACACTCCAATAACCTGTGGTCAGTCTATTTGGATCATAAATATTTTCTGAAACGCACTAAATAAAGCTGGGTTGGAACTTGTAGATGGCCCCAGAAACGATGGACACAAATTATTTCTTGTGGATCAGGTACACGCCCCATAGCATCTCCTCAAACAAACGGCCGTATCGGAGGCCCGGTAGTATTCAAAAGTGTTCACTATGGTTCCGACCATTTTAATGGAGTCCTCCGCAGATGCTTATTCTCTGAAATTAGTATCAATTTTTAGATAATTTCATCTGTAGTCTTAATCACTTTTAATCAATGGTGAATCAATTTACATTTACACAATCAATGAATATTTTAATCATGTAGAATTTTTGAATATTCAAATAATCTTTAAATAGCGTAAATAGTTATTTATGTATATATATATATATATCCTGGAAGCAATGTACCCATCGGGTTTGTGTGTGGGTTATGTGTGTAGGTTTTGGGTAAATAGTTTGTTTCTTAGGGCAGGAAGCCAGGTTAAGGTTTTGCACAAAGGAGTAATTCACCTTCTGCATTATAACTGATTGTATAGAGATACAATGAAGAGAACGTCACCAGTTGCACATAAGGGAATTAGAGAAAGTATTCATATATATAAATTACCATATCATATAGTATAAATATAGCATGAGCTGCTGGTAGGTGTAAACATACCTGTCGAGCAATAGCAGACAGGGTGCATCTCCCAGCAAGCATCACTGCTCAGGGAAAATCAATATCAGACTGTTATATATTGCACAGGAAAATGTGAGCCTTCACGGGAAATTTTTGATCTCATACATTAAGTAGACTTGGCCCTGTTTGAATCAATTTGCTATAAACCGTGTCAAGAAGTGTAGGTCTTACTCCACCATTACCCCTGTAACAGCAAAGTATCATTATACTCCATGCCCGGTTAAAATGACTATCCTATACTTTGTAAACGGGCGTAAGTTTTACTGCACCAATTTAGTCCTTGATGTGCGTTCATGTTACAAGCCCTCCTTCAGTAACAGTAGTATTAACACCGTCCTAGCACAAAGTATAGTTTCACAGTGGCGTACCCAGGGGGGGTTCCGAGGGTGTCTGGAACCCCCTCAGTTTTCTCAAAGTTTAGACAATTAAACTACAAATATAGGGAATTATCGAAATAAGGGGTCTCTGGAACCCCCTCAGATTTATCAAAGTTTGTATAATTGAACTACAAATATAAGGGATTATGAAAAATAACTTGACAGAACCATGTCAGTTTTACATTGAACGTCCTCAATTTCCCTGGAACCCCCTCAGATTTCCGGGCTGGGTACGCCCCTGAATTTTAATAAAATTTATTGCATTGCAGTAGGTGCGGCTTTAACAAATTTGTTAACGCCGCACCTACAACTCCAGGGTTTCAAATACGGTATAGATGCAGGCGTAACCCCCCCTTTATAACATATATAAAAAGGAATGAAAAAGGTGTGCAAGTCTCACGGTGACACTGGGGGATATAGGACGATGATCTGTATGTGCTAGGTCAGCCTAGCTGAATTTAGCGGGATTCGAACAAGCCAATTGCTCCAATTAGTACAGACTGTCTGCGTAGCCCAGTGTCGCGGCTCGCCGATAAGGACCTCCGGAGGGGGCCTTTTAAACAACAAGTACAAGGGCTGATGCAATGTCACGGCATACTACTGAGTTTGCTGACCTAATAAGAATAGACGAGACTGAAGCGCAGAAGGAGTATAGTGTACACGCAACTGGGGTAAAACAGGGTTGTATCGCACACATTGGTATATCATTAGCGCATTTTGTATTAATAGCCCTTACATATAGAAAAAATATATAAAATCACAAATAATTGATAATAATTGATGATAAATGTGTCAAAACAGCTAGACTAAAGCGTGATTTAACTTTATAACCTCTATGATTAATTAATAATGAAACAATTTTTTTTTTCTATTATGCTGGGTGCGCGATACAAGCCTGTTTTAGGAATTATCATGAAATGAAAGTAATATTTTGGAGAAATCTTATGACATATCATATCAATAATGGTTTTCCATCCCATCAAACAAAGCGCACATGGTCTTCAATGAAAATGATAATATTCAATAACCTTGACTCCACATAAAACTATTATTTTGTGAGATTTTTAGTTTTTACCCTTATTTAACTCTCATTCTATGATACATGTGCGATATAAGACATGACAAATGCGCGATATTAGCCTGACATGGGGGATATAAATAAAAAAAATAGATCAAATAGGGGGGGGGGGGGGGGGGCGGAATTGCCCCTTTTGCCACCCCCTGGATCCGTAGGGGGACCCTTGGTTCTGTACACTGATTGCAAAAATCTAACATGGAAGGCCTAGGGCTCAAAGGGGAGTGTAAAAAAAAAAGAGTCTTTTACCATGCACACTTTCCCCATCAGTTTAAAATCCATGGAAAGCATTTAACAGGGTGGCCTGTCTGACAGTGGCGGATCCAGAAATTCCTAGAGGGGAGGGGGTGGGGGGGGCAAGGCCTGCCCATCGGCCAGGGGCAGATCCAGGGGGGGGGAGGGGGGCGGACGGGCCTTGCCCCCCCCTCCCCTGTTAAATCATGTTTAAAAAGGGGCCCCCTCCCCCGTACATTCATGTTTTTGCCCCCCCCACCCTCTACAAATTTCTGGGTCCACCCCTGCATCCCCCCAGACCCGCCCCTGGGCCATCCGGTCATTTCAACAGCTTTATTACAAATAAAACTTCTGAAAAAATGGAAAATTTGGAGTGGTAGGGGGTAATCGAGTGCATCAAGTTCAATTAGCTCCTACCACCCAGGTCTGGCGAACTCATCTGTGCCACACAGTTCATTGCATTTCATTGTAGGTTGCACAACCGGACCCAATCACCTATAGAGTCTGCGCCATATATATACCGTGGGTCTAATTGGGGCAACGAGAAAGGTGTTTATACGAAAAAGAGACACTTTGTAGTTTCGGTGGTTGTGTTTTAGTGGGTTTTCCGAATTGGAAACCACGCAATACAACAAGTTATTAATTTTGATCGCCCTCAATTGTCACTTATCTGTCTCTTTCGGCGGAAAGTCAAGTTAAGCAACTTCAATTTACATCGGTTTCCGCAACGTAGTTTCGACGTATTTGGTCCTGCGAACCGGAAGGACCTGTAAATGTCTTTCGCTGGTTTCCGACGTCATCGTATTATTCAACCCAGTGGATCTTTGGCTACCAGCTATCCCTGCCGGCCCAGGTTCGAATCCCCTTCATGCCTTACGTTTTTCGTTCATCCATCAGACTGGTAATTTGAAAGTTGAGAGTGGCAACATTACACTCGTCTTTTTTTTTTATTTTTCACCTTCCCCCGAGAGATATAATTAAATAGAGTAATGGCGTGTATTATCGGCAGGTGTGCATTATCGGCACCCCTGACATCCATTCTAATACAGGAAATGAACTTGTGCTTTTCTCTGAGAATTACATGTAGATGTATTCAAAGAATGTTTATTCTATCATTTAGGCCTAGCGCTATATTTTTATAGCCCTGACTATTTGTATATGACGTAGCATCAAAACAAATAATGAAATACATTTTTATCTATCCAGAAATGACCATTTTATCTCTGTGGATAACGTGGATAGGTAGTTTAAGTTTATTTTTATCCCCTCAAAATAAGAAAAAGCGAACTAATATAACTTTTATGATAAACCTGAAACCAAATAATTTGCAAAAGAATATTTTGCAGAAGCCAAGGGACAGGTTTACCTACATGGGTGCTGATAATACACTCCATTTCATGTGATGTCTTGTATCATCGGCATGGTTAGATTACTATTTCAAATATTAGGCTGGTAAATACACAATATGAGAAGAAACATAAATTGCATTAAGTATTGTGAAAAAAAAATGTCTGAGAATGTGATGATATGTAATTTTGTAAGTAACAGTACACCTAGTATTATTTTATTTCATTTAACAATAGCCATGCATGTTCAATTTAGGCTTAGAGAACACAGGAAGAAAATCATAACTTTGTAAGGGTTACATTAGACTAACATTTTAAAAGATTAGAATTAATATTTGGGGTTCAGAACGTTATAGATTCCAAAGTTAATAATGGTGAATATGATTCTTAGATATATAGTTGATTTAGTAATTTCAACCTATAGATATTAGTCATTTATATAAAGGTGCTGATAATACAAGACAGGTGCCGATAATACACTACAAAACATGAAAAAGTAATCAAACTCATATTTTCCACACAATATTTTGAAATTCACTTCGAATATACTAAGGGGATTCAGATATATACAGTCTCTCCTAAGAAACGCTCATTTATTAAATTTTAAGGTAAACAAGCAAACATTGATATATTATGCCCTAAGGTGCCGATAATACATGCCATTACTCTAGTCATATTGCAGAGGGGCCCTAAATTAATTAGTTGAACGTATGCGTGTAAATTACCCGGGGAATTACCTAATAAAATGCATAGTGTAGGAAGGGGGGGGGGGAGGCAGGGGGGGCTGGCCATGGTGTACACGTGAGGACGGGGGTGTAACAGACTAGGCCAATTATGAATTGTTCCGACTAGCCCTATGACATCAAATTTTGGACACATTGCTTGTTTCCCTATCTTAGCATCTGAATAAACAAGAGACACTGGGCATCACACTTCATTTGAATAATTGTCTCAGTCAAATATGACAATTAGTTAAGAAGTTCAATGTACTTTTTAAGTAACATGACAACAAGCATTTTGGCTATTCTGCAGGAATCTCTTGTTCCCCTGTTCCCTTGGTTAACACATTCTGGATAACATTGAGAACATTTCATAATAAATCAGGTCCAGTCCGAACGGCGGCAAAGTTTCAAAGCGTCCATCATGGGCCCCCTCTGGCGTTTAAGTGCAGCACTAGTGTGTCTTTATGTAATCGTGGTATAAAGGGTCATGGTTGTGTCCCTGCAAACTCGTGAAATTAAAAACCACCTCAAAATTCCAAGTGCCGTCCCCGCTAATTTGTTTTTTCGCTTGTCTGCGTCCAAAACTATCGAGACGGGCACAATTATATTTAACTGTAGGGGCCTCTCGGGGCCCACTGGGTGAGTTCGATTCACTGGTCCGTTGCCGTCTCCCAACAGGAAATGTCATTCTAATCATTGGGCTGAAATTTTGCAGATCGGCTTCCTGCGAGCCAGTCGAACTCAGAAGACAAGATGGAGGCCAATAAGCAAAGAAATGTATTATCACCAAAGTTGGTTTTCGTTATTATCAGCTGTACATGGTATGTCACCAATATTTCTCTCAACTTTTCGGAAGTACCCGTATTTTGTTCCTTCCCAATAGGCCATAAATAATTGTTTACTTTTAAATGAACTCATTGGTTTCATTTTTGTGGGCGCTCAAGTGTTGTGTTAGGCTTTGCATACACTGATACAGGATTCGTATGTGTGTCTAAAAGCAATCCACACAGCGTGACACAGTCCCTTTAGAAATAAGTTAACTGGCCGGCCTTAATCCATTAACACCCAAAATTACCCGCAAGCACCCCATCTGATGTGTACCCCCTGTGACATCTGACAAGGGCAGGGGCACAGTCTTGGTAATCACATAAGTCACACCAAACCGACTGAAGAGCGACACAGCTCTCACGCTGGGTGTCATCTGAAAGACTCCCGGCCCTTATCAGGGGTTAGTCATCGAGTTAACACCCTGCCCACGGGCCAGAGTTGCCCCAGAGAACCTGCTGGGTTGGGCACTTTCATACCCAACCTACGTTCGCCTGCAAAGGACATGTAGCTAAATCTATGACAGGCCTATTTCACCCTACCATCCCTCGCCCCTCCCACCCAGAAAACCATTTACCGTCACCATCCTTATAGTAATAACAGTGTTTGAAATTAACTTTTTTTTTGAAGTCAGCCATCAGGGATGACAGCCATGAAAAAGTGTCCCTGACAAGGAATTGTCAGCCTGGATTTTATATGACGAGAAACTTGAAAATATGACCATTAATTAGATTTACATTTAGGTACCCTTAGAAACAGTGTCTGCATAATCATCAGAAAAGTATATAGTCACATAAAATGGAAAAGATTGCTAAAAATGCCGATTTTTTCCCCAAAAAACCGTCAGCCATATGGGCTGATAACTTGATATTTTTGCCCAAAATTGTCAGCCCTGATCAGGAAATATCAGCCTGGGGCTGACGGGCTAACGTTAAATTCAAGCACTGAATAACAAAAATAATATATTTTATTGACAACTCAAAGTCTACAGAGGCTTATGTGTCATTTCCATATGTGAACAACTACACTAGTCACTACACTACACTACACTAAAGCTATACATAGGTACATGATAAGATATTACAGAGAGATATGACAGTCCAGGGCTTGTCAAAACGGGTGTCCATAGGTCCAGGAGTCAGTACAATTATACAATCAATAAGACAGAATGATATACACATGCATATGCATGGCGTTAAACGATAGAGATCGTATAGGCAATACAATTGTTAACATATATAATAAATGTCTGTTTGCTCGCCTTAAACGTACCATTCCTTAAACATGTTCTGTATGGATAAAAGGTACCTCCCGGCCTATATAGCTACCTCAAATAATTTACCTTAAACTGGGTCTAAGGTGGTTCGATATATAGCCGACCTTAAGGTTTTAGACTAATTTCAGCCCATGCATGTCTTAAATCGACCTGAACTCCATATAAACCACCTTCAAATAAAACCTCTAAATATCAGGCAGTAATGGCATTTTCAGGCTTTCTCACTTCTCATCCACAAGTTAAGGAAGGCCATGCCAGCAATTGATTTTGAAGTCTGCCTCCCAATTCAATTAGAACAAGCCGACACCCAAACCAACGAAAGCCTACTAGCACGCCTAAGCTTATACTTTTTGCACGACTTTTCTCTTGGCATTAAGGCAACGTTCATGCACCGAGGTCTACACCTTTAAATCCCAGGTGCACGTGGCCACTGTCAGTCAACTCCTTCCCGTGACTGGGATAAAGTAATAAAAGACTAGAGCGGTATCTAGCCTGCATCAGACATGGCTCCAACCGTACCCTTCGTGGACTCTTTATCCTGGGCACTGTCTCAGCTAAGCCTTGCCTATGCACCAGTACGGTACACAGTTTTCGTACCAACTATGGTGTAGTATTCGAGAGTAAACCGTCCATCCACATAGGTAATCAGTACTTCACTACCGAAGTCGATATCATTTTACCACTTCCTCCTTCTTCACAACAGGCACCGGTACTAAATTGAAAACACGGCACTACCCTGGCAGCCGGTTCAATGGAACAGTGTCAAAAGATCCAACTTATGTTGAATAACATAACATCTATTGGGAAGACTATAGCAGCGAAGGTCAGCAACGGACTCCGGCAAGCGCAATCAATTTTGGAATCGACGGCCCAGCCAACACCTCCATCAGCCAAATCCAGGAAGCAGCGGGCTCTTATTCCAGAAATCGGCAAGTTCTCGGAGACGTTATTTGGAACGGCCACACTCGATGACTTGAAGCAACAGACTCGTGCTGACCTGGTAAATGCCGATGAAATCGGCTTCCTAGATGGCAAAATAAATGCCGTCCTAAAGGTAGTCGACTCCAGTTTGGAAATCCAACTCCAGGCCATCATCGAGAACACTCATTCCATATACAATTTGTCCCGAGGACTCCAGGCTTACATTAGTAACCGGGAATTGATGGTCAGGTTGATGCAAGATTTGCAAGAATTGCGTCTACTGGATTTTCAACTGGACTACTCCCTTGATGTCTTGCTACAGGCTATTCACGACCTAACGGAGAACAGGCTGAGTACCTCTTTGATATCGGAGACTGATATGAGGAAGATTCGGTACCTTTTCATTTCCAAGTCCAATCTTTCAAATATTTATATTCCAAACACTCGCGACATGTATAGAAGAGTAACTGTTTTAGTCCCGCCGGTTTTACAGCAAAATGTTCTGAAAACTATTTTGAAGATTCCCGTTATTTCCTTAGACAAAATATTTTACGGTTCTAAAGGTGAACACCTTCCCTCTAGCCTTCCATGGGCATTATACTCGCCTCACCAACACACCGGCTTATTTATTGGTGTTCGCAACACACTACACGGCATCTTCCAACCCAGATCTTGATAATTGCCATTCTCTGTTTTGTCATTATGACCTACCACTTCGCAGGCTTTCTCCATCGTTGTGCCTCATTTCTATCTACCTACGTGATCATGAGTCTGTCAAACGTTATTGTGATTTCAAAATACTCATTCAGTCTAATTTCAGAAGGTCGAACATCCAAGTCATTGCAACAGGGACCTATTTGTTGTCTCACATAGACGAGGTCGATGTGCGCTGCCCCAACCGAACAACAACCCATCCTGGATGTGAATCATGCGTTCGTGCGTTTCAATGTGGTTGTTCTGTGTCCGCCAAAGAATGGGAAATTCCAGTCTCAAGTGTTAACTGTTTGCCTTCTACAGCAGGCCCCTTCCCCATCAACCTTGCTAGTCTTCAACACCTCAACCTGTCACTTATCCGACTTGTGAACCCGGATTTTTCTTACGATAAACCATTCCCAATTTTACCTCTTAGCCCGCAAATGCGACGTCGCCAAGAGGATATTTCTAAGCGAGCTAAAGACAATTTTGTTTCCCTCCGTACATACATGAAAGAGATCCGACTGAATAAGGACGAATACAAGAAACTTTGTGGTGACTTGCATCTTCCCCACGTACCATTCCTCCCCCCCAGTGTGCACGGTACTGTTTACCTGTTTAACATTGGACTCAGGGCCACCATAGTGGACAAAAGACGCGTTTTCCGACGGACCTCCGACGGCCGACTTCTAAAGCACTTTTCACCAACTTCCCTTCAACCAATCATAACGCCGTTCGGTAGGCTACTAAAACTGATATCAGAGACTTCACAAAAACAATTTCAGAACTTTTGAGCGACAACTCTGGCCATAGCATCAACTTCTGTGATTCTTGACATTGTAACATGTGACACCAACAACTGTTAAAAGTGGGTCAGGCATCAACGGACAGCTAAGGTGGCCCAGAAGCACAAAAGCATTTTCACACCATCAAATTGAAGTTGAGGTTGAAGTTGAATACATAGGAGCTGTGTGACAATGCAATAGACACAATCGGCATCCCGGCAGATTTAGGACGAACAGAGAGACTGACCTTTTAACTTCCAAAACATAAAAGGACTCGCTCATTAACAACCGAGGCTACTGATAATCAACTACAACTGCAAAACATCAACATGTCAGATAGTGAAGTGGACACGGAAGTGGAGATGAAGGACGCAAGCATGGCATGAGGGATCAGAGGGGAAAAGTCCAGGAGGACATAGGCAGGACGAGCCACGATCAAAATTGACGAAGGGAGAGAGAGATGTCAGAGACGAGGGCAGCACCAACCTGATACTCGAAAAACTAGAAGCGCTGAGCAAGAATTTCAACTCTAGACTGAGTGTCATCGAAATTGCCACGAAAAATACTGAAGAGCAATGCAAGGCCTTCTCCACGATGCAAACGAATATAGATGAAATAAAGGCCACTGCAGACAAAAATGAAAAGGAAATACACGGAATTAAGGAAAAAATGGAAAGGGCTCCAGGCAAAACGACGCTGAGCAAGCATGAAGTAAAGGAGATGCACAGCAGACTGAGGGCAGAGTGCTACCAGAGAAGGGTAAACCTAATCTTCGAGGGCATAGAAGAAGGTGGAAACAGAGAAAACGACAACACTCTACGACAGCTGATGAGCAACATATTCAACAGAGAAATGGGAGTCACCAATATCGATATTGACGTGGTCCACCGGGTAGGCGCTCCATCACAGAGGGGGCCGAGGCCTGTTATTGTAAGGTTCGCAAGGCTGGACGACCGCAACAAAATATGGGCAGCAAGGGCGACACTACGTTCAAAAGACAGACGACCCTTATCCAAGGTGTGGATCAAAAAAGACCTGCCAAAAGAAGCGAAAGAGATGAACAACGTACTCTACAGATCACTCAATGCTGCAAAGGCCTCCGGGAAGTACGGAAACAACGTCTCAGTGAGAAATTTCAAGTTCTACTTAAATGGTCTTAGCTACACATCTGACGAACTGGAGGAGCTCCCAATCGAACTACGACCATCCACCCTTGCCACATGCCAAAATGAAAAAACAGTAGTCTTCTTCTCTAAGAAAACAGCCTTCTCCAACCACTTCCAAAGGGAATTCACCGTAAGAGGACGAAAGTACACTAGCATCGAACAATTCATGGCCCGTGAAAGGGCTATCTTCGCCAATGCAAGCCATGAAGGAAGATGACCCTGTCCAGCTGAAAACCATCATGCACTTCCTAAAAAGAGACAACAGACAAAAGGAATGGGAATCCGTTGCCCCGGAAAAACTCCGACCAGCCATCTTTGCCAAATTCTCTCAAAACGAAGATCTAAAAGCGTTTCTCATCGAAACGGGAAAGAAAACGCTAGGAGAAGCGTCACCACATGAACGATTCTGGGGCATCGGCTTAGCACTCACAGCCAGGGACGTCCTGGATGAAACAAAATGGTGCGGCAAAAACATGCTTGGCCTTCTTCTTATGGAGGTCCGTGACACTCTACTGCGACAAAATTAACACCATGAAGCGGATCCATATCACAGAGAGAACAATCTATGTCACACCGAACTTATAGCTACTACAAATATTTGAAAATGTGAAGCTACTTGTTTTTGCCTAATTGTTGAATTTCATTTCAGCCATTCTAGCCATCGGCTCTCTTTATTTTTTCAGGTGCTGGAAAAGTTTATTTACTCAGAACAAAATGTCAAAACATCATGTGAAAGGACCAAATGCCAAATGCTAGATTTGACGAAGATATTATTATAGACTGTCCTATATAACAGCTGCATGTTATCGAAAGTGGAAACGTAATATAGGAACTAACTCCATAGTCTAGTCTAAATGCCTCTAGTCTAAAGGTCTATAAACAAACCAAGTCATTTATTTTTATACTTATCTATATTTTTATACTTAGTTGCATGCTCCCAACCTCTGCCGGGAACCTTTAAGTGTGCATGTCTGCAAATATTTACTTTAATGTTTCCATGTTCTATGTTTCCATGTTATACATTTTTTATGTACAAAAATGCCACTCCACAAATACCAGAATCTCCCGAGAACATAAGCCAATTCATTTTGCAATTACCAACCTCTCAGTACCTAATACAGGAAAACATTCGACTGCAAACTCAAAAAGAGATATGTAAAATTTCTAAAATGTACTTGGAATGGAGTATTGATGTTGTCTGCCACAATGACCTAAATAGACTCAGACAGAGATGCTCTAGGAAATCACCTACTAAATTGCTATGACAGAAACACTAAAACTATACACCTTTAATGTGAATGGGTTGGGGGATAAAGTCAAGCAAAAGGCCATTTTGAAAAATATACGAGATAAAAAGATAGATATTTGCCTACTACAGGAAACGCACAGCGCACCACAATCACAACTACTGTGGAAAAATGAATGGGGAGGGGAAATTCGATATGCACATGGCTCTAGTAACTCGTGTGGAGTATCAGTCCTAATAAAGAGAGGTTTGGATGTGCAGATCCAGGAACAAATAACTAATCTACATGGTAGGTTCCTAATATTAAGAATGAAAGTAGAAGACCTACAAATTACCATTGGGAATTTATATGCACCCACTCAGGACAAAGAAAATGATCAACTGGTAATCTTAAACCAATTCAAAGAACAACTATTACCCTTCAGTGATGAACCCATCTTGCTTGGGGGGGACTTTAATATTGCACTGGACCCGGGAAAAGACAGAAGAGGCAAACCCACTCAGACTCACTCTAGAAGGTATAGGCAGGCACTACAGGAGACCATTAAATCTCTTGACCTTACAGACTATTGGAGAAAAATCAACCCTGATAGTCGTAGGTACACCTTCCATAGGAAAAATCAGGGCTCAAGGATAGATTATTGGTTTATATCAAACTTCTACAAGAATAAGGTGCACAGCTGCACAATAGATGTAGGTACCCACTCCGATCACAGTAAAATTATCCTAAATGTACTTACACAAAAAACTCAAAGAGGGCCTGGGCTCTGGAAGTTAAACAATACCCTCCTGCAGGACTCTGAATATGTCAAGAAAATAAAAAATCTGCTTGAAGATTTGCAAAGCGAAGCAACTGAGTTAAATCCTAGTGCTCGCTGGGACTACATTAAATACAAAATAAAAGACTGCTCCTTAAAATATAGCCGAACCAAAGCCAACAAAGAAAAGTCACAGATGAAAGACTTAACTGACACTCTCAATAAATTGCTAGAAGAGCATGACAATGAGTTAGATCATAGCCTAGAGATTAACACAATCAAAAAAGAATTAGAATTTCTGCAAAACAAAAAAGCACAAGCCTCAATATTTCGATCTAAATGTAACTGGTCGCAACATAGTGAAAAACCAAGTAAGTACTTCTTCAACCTAGAAAAGAAAAACTATAGTAACAAATTAATATCACATCTACGGATGGAAGATGGAACAGTCTCAAGTAATAAGGCAGAGATCCTAGATTTGATGGAGAACTACTACAAGAAATTATACAAGGGAGAAGAAACTGACAGTCTGTTGAGCCAAAATATATTTAATAATACAGACATTCCCAAACTGACAGATAGTGAAAGGGAAAACCTAGAAAGACCAATAACGGAAGGGGAACTTACTGTTAGCTTAAAACAGCTCAAAAGTAATAAGTGTCCAGGGAGTGATGGGCTGAGTGCAGAATTTTATAGAACATTCTGGGAGGAAATCAAGCACTATGTTCATGAGAGCTTTCTCTTCGCACACGACAATGGAAAACTTAGCGCTGAACAAAAGAGAGGGGTGATCTCACTCATTAAAAAAAAAGACGCTGATAGACTGTCATTGAGCAATTGGAGACCAATTACATTATTGAATGTTGACTATAAGATACTAACCAAAGCGCTAGCACTAAGACTAAAAAAGACTATTTCTAAATTAATATTTACAGACCAAACAGGTTATATAACGGGAAGATACATAGGTACAAATATAAGGATAATAGAAGACATTATCAGTAACAGAGAAGACTGGAGAGCCCGGGTACCTAGTAGCACTGGATTTTCAAAAAGCCTTCGACTCAGTCAGCTGGTCCTCCATAGCAGATGCTTTAAAATTATATGGATTTGGAGACGCATATATTCGATGGGTGCACACAATTTATTTGGATGCCGAAACGTGCGTTAGCAATAATGGGTACAACTCAAAATGGTTTAACCCGAAAAAAGGTACTAGGCAAGGCTGCTGCTTATCCCCCTTTCTTTTCATCTTGGTGCTTGAACTATTAGCTATTGCAATACGCAAAGAGGAACACATTAAGGGCATTTATATAGGACACAAAGAAATTAAACTAACAATGCTGGAAGATGATATCACTTTATTCCTAAAAGATCCACAATCAATAAATATAGTCTTGGATTTTCTTGTGAGATTCAGGAGATACTCAGGGCTTAAAATCAATAGAGAAAAATCCAATGTCTTGCAGCTGGGGGAGAACATTGGCGGAACAATGAATAGTTTATGAATTCCATGTTGTGAAAGTCTAACCATACTCGGCATTAGAGTAGGTAATTACAGAAGTGAAGAGGCACATTATGAATGGAACTTCAAAAGTAGACTGGAAAAATGTGAAGCAATATGCGGGGATTGGAGAAATCGAACTCTATCTCTAAAAGGCAAAATCACGGTTGTTAACAGTCTAATCACATCCTTAATGTTATATCCCGCCACCACGACCCTAGTCCCAGAAAAGGTATACATACAATTCAGGAAAATCATTAACAAATTTATATGGGATAGCGATGTCAACAGGATAGCATATCAAACTCTATGTTCATCTATTGAAAATGGTGGTCTTGGGCTTCTGGATCTTATGTGCATGGTCAAGGCTGCTCACATGAAATGGGTCAAAAGACTGTGTTCATCAGACCAAGAAAGATGGACTATGTTTCCCAGACTTGTATACAATGTAGATGCATCTTTGTACCATACATTCCTAGCAAAAGAAAAGAAAAGTATTAAAACTGTATCCTCACCATTTTACCAGAAGGTCCTTGAAAACTGGCTAGAAATTTATTATGCTGAACCAAAATCAGAAGAAGAGTTCCAAAATGAAAGTCTCTGGAAAAATGATTTTATAAAAACGGGGGATACTCAGTACGGAAGAAAATGGGCGAAAGCAGGTATAGTGCATATCTATGACGTTGTATCAAATAACACTATCATGTCAAATGACCAAATCGAGGAAGAGTATGGTATAAATTGCAATTTCTTGCAAATATTGCAAGTAAGGAGTGCTATCCCTTGGATAAAACATATAACATTCAGAAACATATATATAAATCCAATGTCTCTATACATACGCAACATCAATGATGAACCAATCAATGTATTTCAAATGTCTAGCAAAATGATCTATAGTGTCACTAGAAAAATATATCTTAAAACACCTATGGCACAACTATCCTGGAAGAAGATATACCCAAAACTGGCACCAGACTCTGAACTGTGGAACAGACTATATAAAGCTGCCTTTGCATGTACTAGAGAAACAAAACTCCAATTTCTACAATACAAAATCCTCCACAGAATTGTGCCTTGCAACAAATACCTTTTTAAAAGGAAAGGCATAGATACCCCTGAATGTAACTACTGTGGACTCGAAGATGATATACTGCATTTCTTTTTGTACTGTCCGAATGTAACTTTCTTTTGGAAAACTGTAAAGAAGTGGTTAAAAAATGTTCTTGCCGTATCTATTGATAGTGAAATAGAAGAGGGCCTCTTGCTAAATAATCCGGAGAAAACTATCGAAGCAAAAATGGAAAACTTTATTGTATTAAATGTAAAATTCTATATTTACAGACAACGACTTTTCCATAAAAATCATCTAGATGTACTGGAATGGGCTTTAGAATTTAAAGGGAAATTGCAGGTAGAAAAGCAGATCTGTATACAAGAGGGAAAACCAAGGAAGTTCAAAATGTGGGAAAATATTCTTGAGAAATTATCTTAAAACCACAGAGGTTATGCTAATGCAGCAAAAGGGAGTTTTTCTGGAGAGCTAACTGCAAGTTTTGTGTTGTCCTGTGTTGTCTTGTATTGCGTCAATGTCCGTCTCTGTTTTGTCTTTATGTTCTTATATACCAAAAATGATGATGTTAGTAGATTATAGATGAAGATTGTCAACGATAAATACCCAAAAAAATAGCAGAAGAAACTATCACATGTATATCCTCATATTTTGAAATAAAGTGAGCTCTGCTCTTTAAAAAAAAGAACAAAAAACATTGGACTTACTTTTATAATGGTACCAGCATTTTTTGTTTTCATCTCAATTCTGTATTTGAGACAACGTAGGAGTCAAAGCGCATGCAGACGCTTGACTTTGAATTGAGTTGGTTATATACATTAGCTATTAACTCTTCCTTTACACTGCAGCTCAAAAGTTATCAGTTCTCATTCATGTTAGATTTTGGTTGTTTAAAATACTCGCCCTCATCATTTGGTCACACAGCAGCAATTGATTTCCCATTATCAAAAATTGTTTAAGCACCAGTTCCGAATTCATTTCCTGAATTCGTTCTCAACATTGTCGCCCTCATGAATTCACATTTAGTCACAGACACATAAGACTACACGCATTCATGATATCAAAATGTTTTATTGTTATGCATGCTGAATAGTTTTTAGGATGTCCACATGTGAACATTTTGCAAATGTTCACATAATTATATTTACTCAACATACACTAATGTATATATGTAACTCGAAAGCTTTGTGAACATTTCACAATTAACATTTTCCCATATATACTTCAAACATATCGCACACTTATATATAACTGTTCATCACACCCAAGAGTCTACGTCAGGCATGCAGCCCAGTTTATCGGCTGGGAGTAGTTCTTGGACCATGTGGTTCCTGTTGTTTATGAGGCAAACGCTCGCTCTACAAAGTCTGTGCCTGAAAAATTTGTTCAGGCGAACACGCTCCGTACGAGGAATCTTGACTTCTTGCGGGAGTTCAAATGTCAAGGGTTCGTCACTGCCATTCAGATGGACCGTTAGTTGGCCCAACCAGGCGACGGTCAGGGCCTTGGACAGGATGCTCGGTCTTTGGATGATCATTCGTGGATAGGCAGCACTTCCTACGGCTTCCATTTCGGCGGGAATGGGAGCCAGTGGAAATAGGAGCGTTTCCCATCGGCAGTAGATCCTCAGATAGCACTGCACTGTAGCCCTCCGACGTTGACCCTGCCCCAACGAGCGGCAGCCTGCTGCCAATTTTGAACAGATACCAATAAATTTCCACCCCAGGTATATCACTAACAACAGAAGCAGCCACTGATGATCGGATTGGTTGGCGGGTGACTAGGTCTCACCACTGGTGGTCCCTCCCGAACAGTACGCAGACGCAGACTTGCGTTTAACAGTCGCTCTATGTCCATGGCCATCATCTGGCTGTTCTGAACCAGTGTCTAGTACAGGCACATACTTATACCCCCCCCCCCCGATGACCTCACAACCCTCCAGGTACTGTAAGGGCTTCATCTAGTCTTTAGCGAAAAGTTATCCCTAAGGCTTAAACGATATGTAAGGTATAACTAAAAAGACTTCTTCTAGTCGGGGGCTTCACGGGTTCTTACACTATGTAGCGCGTAGCACGGCTAATAGGCCGCTATTTTCTTCAAAGAGCCGATCGACAGGGGGTTCCTCTGAAATGACTTCTGTCGCGTTTGACACGGGGACACGCGTCTATGATGACCGCGTCCAGCTGTTGGCCATCTGAGGCGGTGAACGCTATTGTTTAGTTTCGTATTGATTATCATTTCCGTGCATTGTCCGATATAATTATTACGGTTGGTATTGTCTCTAATGGGAGTGCTAGTCGAGTGGTGAGCGAGTCCACGGTATGGGCGCTCAATTCATAACATGAACAACGTTTGGCAGTGCGGTAAGTTTATTGGTGGTTATAGTGATGCGTACAGCTGCTCGTGAAGGCAATGAATCCAAGGTATTACAGTTCAGTTTGAGGGGAAGTAAGCCTCCTCCATAGAGTCCGTTTGCTCTCGCCTCCGGCCATCTCGTAACGACGTTGTATAAGTCACCAGATGTCCCTGCGATTGTATGGCTATCTAAAACCCCTTCAGAATCTCCCGATCCGTATGATCCAAGTGCTACTGTTCTCTCTCTCCCGACTCTCCTACACTCTCGTTTATAAAGCAGTCTGATATCGATTTTTCCCAGGGCCTCAGTGCTTGCGGGGAAGTGTGTCCTAATGATCATTGTCGTCAGGTATATCAACACTTACCAGCGGCACTGGCCATTACTATATATTTTCATAAACTAAGTAATTTGGAAGAATTCCCATCATGTATATTCATCTGGTGGCTCTTACACTAATTCAGTAGGCATGCACAAAGCAAATGTTAATTTCTACCTTTGTGCAGCGGCGCATGTCAACTAGCTTCAGTGTCAGGTCCCTCACAGGAGTACCGTGGCCCGCGGCCCACGGGGTAGTCTTAACACTTCTTGACGCGTAACAGGCCTCATAAGGGGCGGCGGTGATGGTGTCGCTGATACCCCATGTACACCCCGTCACGTCTAGGACGTAACTTATGGTAAAAGTCTCTGTTACCCTGTGTACACCCTGTCACGTCTACGACGTAACTTATGGTAAAAGTCTTGCCTCATCGATAAAAGATCACTTTCACCAGATCATGTGTCCACAGGGGGGCCAGCTGGGGATGTATAAATACGGCGTGGCATATGGCTATAGATCACTTGAAAACTTGCTGCCACCATGAACGCATCAACTGACTATTGTGACTCTGTCCTGTCCAACCCGAGTATGAGCTCGTGCAGGATGATCACCAGCAGCCCAAAATTGGGTGGCGCGCAAATAACAGATCTTGAATCATCAGCAGGCGCAGTGATGGAATTGTCTCAGACGGAGGCGACGAATGATGGTGATCTGTCTCAGGATCTGTCTCAGGATCTGTCTCAGGATCATTCCCTGTTCCCGGACGAAGGATCCACCCTCAACGACCTCGACCTTAGCCTTGGTGGTTTCCAAGGCTGTACTGCATCTGCATCCTCGTCCACGCCCTCCACGCCCTCAACGCCCTCCACACCCTGGTTGATGACGCCCTCCACGTCTCAAACGTATCCATGGTTCCCCTCCACGTCCCAAAAGTCGTCCACGCCCAGGCCCTTGACGTCTCAAACGTCGTTCACGTCGATCACGTCCCAAACGTTGTCCACGCCCGGGCCCTTGACATTTAAAATGTCGTTCATGTCGTCCACGTCCCAAACGTCGTCCACGGCCGGGCCCTCCACGTCCCAAACGTTGTCCACGGCTGGGCCCTCCACGTCCCAAACGTCCTCCACGCCCGGGCCCTCCTCGTCTCAACCGGCCATGGCCGATTTGCTTGCCAGGATGGAGCAGCTGGAGAAGAAGTGCCGTAAGGCAGAGGATGAAGCGGCTGCGGCAAAAACGTTACCGATTAATAGAGTTCTCGGTTTGTTTAGAAATCATCTGATTCCTAGTATAGCCCTGATGTTCTCTTTTACTGCGCCAGTTTATGTAAAGATTTCGTACACTGAAATTTAGTTAGAAGTCCCCCATTAATTCTTGGCTTGTTTTATTGTTTCTAGGCACTCGTTTGTTCTGCCTACAAGGCCAGGAGTAGGGAGACGGATTGGGGCTTCAACCTTAACCATGGGTAAGTTGATTACGTCATAACAACATGAATAGTACAGACAATAATATTGTTTTTAAGTAAGCAATGGGGAATGTGTTCCTAAACACCAAAAGCTGAATATAACCTTTGCCGTTCTCATCTTAATAGAGTCATAGAGCACTTGACGTGATGCCGATGAATTGAACAATATAAATATATTCCAACATTCAGGGCGGGGATCAAAGATCCAGACAACATTGCCATCATCGATGCTATTGTTAACAACGGGTGCATGGGCCCAGATACCCCTAGACCAGAGGTAAGCCCCATCGGTAGCAAGGTTCCTTGTTAACTAACCTGCAGCTGTACAGCGATGACGACCAAACACATTTCACGCATCTTATGTCCATGATTCCAAAGTTTTGATCCGTGAATTAACACAAAATTTAAGATGCTTGAGATGCTTGAAATCTTTTTTTGGTGTCTAAATAGGCTCCACTTACATTGGAAATTGTTTCTTTGATATATTAAGTTATCCTACCAGTCATCGGAAAAAAAAACTTTAGTTCGATTATCTCAACAAAAAATATAATACCGGTGTAATGATGGTTTTAATTCATGAATAGTATGGTGACCTCACTTTGCATTTTTAACCTGTATTCCCTTGCTTTATTGCCTTTATTGCCTTTGTCGACTTAGTGGCTCGAGCTTTAAGCATACTTCCTATCCTTCCTCTTTTTCTAGCTGCTGCCAACACCTACTTCAAGACACTCCAAAGCAGTGCCAGCAACCTGCGGAAGGGGAATATCAAGGAGAATAACAAAAAGTCGATCCTCCGTCACCACGTCGCCCAGGTAAATAAATTTTGGTTCGAAACTTCCTCTTTTGTTCTCAATATCAATGTTAACGTTGTTAGATTCAGGCAGGCCAAAATTCTGCACTTTTCAAATATATTCAGGTCATTTTTTTAAGGAAAAGTGCAAAGCCGAGGAGAAGGAGTATTGTCTATAGTATAGGGCGTGGGACTTACAGTTCTAACAATGAAACTTGGAAAACAATTATCATTTTTTTACATTATGAAATTTATATAAAACACTGTAACCATACTTTCTTCCATAGACAATAATATTTACATCCCATTTGAATGGATATCACACAATTCAGCAAAAGTGCCTGTACAGTGACCAGGATTTAAATTAAAGCAACTAAAATATTAACATACTTCTTTGTGTTTATTTGATGTTCTTGACCAAGTATGTCCTAACTCTATTAAATTAAAAATTGTCTTTTTAACCTTGCAGAAGCTCAGAAGACGAGGAGTGGGTTTGAAAAACTCGTCACGTCGTGGGACGAGCATAGGAAGTCTGCCGTGAGGGCCGTCCTGACACCAGACTACACCACCGACGAGGATCGCGGCCTGCATTGTGCGGTCGACCCACAGGGCAAAACTGACGAGCAATACCACCGCCTCGTCAAACCACTCGTGTGGGAGAGCGACGAGCTCAGGGGCTACAAAGCCCACCTCGACAAAATTGAGTATGCTTCAAACACCAGACGTCAGCGGGGTGTTAGATTGGAAGTGCATCGGGGCAAGGTCCCCGACTCTGATCCAAAACGCCAACAGCCTCCTCCCGGCGCCCCAGACTGGGCGGTGAAGCCCGCGTATCGGTCGGGTGTATGTGGCGCCGATGCACAGCCAATCTAACTTATTTCTAAAGGTACTGTGTCACACTGTATGTTATGTCATTGTACTTTGTTTACACTACGTTTAATTGTATAGTCGTTATTTAAACTTTTATGAAAAGAACTTTGCGCTTCTTGTTTTCATTGCGGCATGCTCGCTAAGCAGGGAAGTATTTATATAGATATATTCGTAGCCTAAAACTGTTCTTAGTCTAAAACCGTACACGTTATTGAGTTCCTTCTAATTAGTGAATCTTAAATTTATGAATACTTTTTATATACGAATACGAAACGCATTTAATATCAATGACGTGTCATTTTGTTGAAAACCCGAATGTGCTATTTCTTAAAGATAGACCTTGAACATGAAATCGAGTACAATACAACACTTTTTTGATGAGTTTTATGGTACAACATCTCATTAGAAGAGCAATCGAATGACACCTGTGATCAATCATAGCATAAATCACTCATAAAAACTGTATTTTAAACAAACATAAGCTCGATATAAGATTTTTTAAATGATGCAAACATGATCTCTTCGTACTTATTTCTCAGTGAACAAAAAGTAATTTTTACATGAAGCCTGTTTTAAAAACTGTGACTTCTTTTCTAGTGGATCATTTTTAGTTATATTTCATGCAGTAAGTTTGAAAAATAATTTTTCTGAAATTTTATTCGGATCAAATACATTTCTGCCAGTAGCACCTATAACAATTTACACGTGATCATATAGGCTCCAAGTCTCCTGATGAACCCGAAATACTTTCTAGGATTTGTATCACGCCTATTCTTTCTGTCAGAGGATAGAAACCTCCTGCATATTGTAACCCTTTAAAGAGGGATTTCTGTCTTGGTAACTTGCAGCCTCTGTGTGATAGCAAAATTAATAATTTATAAAACGAACAAGTCGATTTCGGTGTTGAGATTTATTCAGGGACGATAGCTTAATTAGCTCCAAAAATGTAATGAAAAAACGGATTTGTGTACTTAGTTCAGAACGAACTTTTTTTTCGAAATGCGACAGCTGTATATATACAGCTATATACAACCTAAACTAGTGGTGGGTGCAATTAATATTATATTCTGGTGAACGCCATAATCTCGGTTAGATCCCGATCGCGAGATTATGGCGTTCACCACATTTAATTGCACTACTAGTTTAGGTTGCAGAACTAGTTTAGCCTCAGTGTCCCACAGCGCCGTGTCTGACTGTGGAACATAATAGGTAAACCCAGGGGTTGGGGATCCTCCAGTGGTGACCCAGAGAAAGTGGTCTATTGCAGTTGGCCTTCTCGGGTCACCCTGCAGGTCCCCATTCCCTGTGCTGTAATAGACGACAGCGACTTCTCGTTGTGTTGTTATCTGCTCAGGGCCGGGAGTCGATCTGATCTCCGTGAAGCGTTTATTATAACAAAAGGGACGTTCAGGGAGGGGCCGGGGCACGCGTGATATCACGCGTGATAATACATGGATCACTGATGTACCGCACATGCATTAAAAAGGAGTGAGGCTGTACATGTTATGGTACAGCAAAAGATAACATCGGCGCTACCCAGCGTCAGGTTGATATTGTTGACAATAACATTGGGTGCACTACCGTAGATTGTCTGTTACCATAAACTCCTCGATTATACACCACTGTGTTACACTCAGGCCCCTAAGTTAGGGGCCTGTGTCACAGATTACATAAGGGGTTGACCCTATCCCGAGCCAGAATAAAACGCTCTTGTCAGTGTCATACTGCTCTTTCCAACACCCAAATTGTATTTACCTAAAAATTCAATTTATGACTATCACACTTGTATCGATTGCACGCATGTTCGGCAGCATATTGCTATTAAACACACAAAAATAAAACATTTTTCACAGAAGACTTAATCAAGGTCAACACGGCTTAAGTCGATTTTAAGCTTGAAGTAGAAGTACTAATTGCAAGCTCACCGGGCCGGTATTTCCCCAAAAGGACAGGCTCTCCTATGCCTATACCCATGGTAACCAACTGGTAGCGTATAATGTCCTTAGTCATCAATCTTGTCAACAAGATGTTCTTCAGTTTATTAACCTTTAAATGTGAGGGCAGTCGTGTTGATGTGCCGGTATAGCAGTCGGTCATTTGGATCACACAGTTAAAAGTGTATCGTGCGCCTAGTCATATATTTTCGGCTTTAGTCAGAGTAATCGGATTGTCTGTTTGAAAGATAAAATCGCCAAAATGTCCAGGGAACGTGCCAATTTTAAGCCATACACTGTGATTGCCCGAGACAAGCAAGTATACACGAAAACGAGCGTCTGCGAACATGCCAGTAATTCCGGAGCAAACAAACAATATGCTAATAATTATGGCTATTGCGAGGATAACAAGAAGAGTGTATGAAGAGAGAAGTACCACAGTTGGGAATTCTTCAATGTTTTCGTCTCCTGGGTTGGCTTCAGATCCAGTGTCAGTTACCGTATGGTCCTGGTCGAACATGGCTTGAAGGCTGTCATGAAAGGTGAGGCCGGTCATGGCATCGTGTTTTGGTGGAGGGTGACCTGTCATTGGAGCAGTGAGGTTGACCAACCGGGTCCGGGTTACTCCAGGCATATTGTGAACGACCCTAGGCCTGTATTCACCACTTGCAGCTCGACCAAATTCCACGCAAGATACAAGGGCCAAGTACGCGGCAGCTAATATTGAAAAAGGAAAAAAAAAAAAGAACAATAAAGGTTGTCATCTCAACTTTAAACAAACACCTTCCTACAGTAATCTGCTGGTAATACTGTGGTAGCTGTTTTCGGCTTTCACGCGGGTAGCTGAGGTTAGGGGTGCAGCTTCCCCTGGGTCGGGGCTGTGGCATGTCGCAGCAATTAGCGGCTTTCAGCTGGTGGTGCCATAGGCGTCGGTCTGTACCATATATAAATACTTGGGTCACGATCGGTGTAGGTTCATCGCCCTCAAGTGCTGCTGTCTAACTCAAGTTCGCCATGGCCTCATGGGGTTTCAGGGGTCTGACCAGGTACCAGGCAGAAGCCAGAAGAAATATGGACACTAGCCTAAACCGATGGTGCGACACATGTAAACGTCCAGTTTCACTAAGTACATATAACAGGAATCATCGTACGGAGCATGGTGAGTACCAGATAAATAGTATAACTAGGATACCGGCACATGCACCTGAAATCGATATCCTTCAAAACCTTCCTAGCTAGCTTGCGCGCATCAATATTATTTTCCAATAACTTGTATAATCTTAATTATCAGTTAGTGTTTAGAAAATTATCGGCAGCCTAAATCTTTTCTTAACAATTAAACAATTGTTCAAATAATGAATTACTTAAACAATGGACGTTATATATGCACGTGCCGGCTTCTATAGCCACGTGTACGTGGTTCCACAACACATAAAGGGTCATGCCCTGGATATATATATATCCCTCCATGCATCTTTCTATCATAACTTTTCAGTCAGAGAAACAACATTGGGTGGGATAGTCTGTACTCTGCAACCCTACTGTACATTTAATTTATTCTTATACATGTGTCTTGCAGAACCACCAGACTTTGGTTTACCTCAACACGTTGGCAATCAGGCAGAAGTGGGTCTTGAGGCCGAAGCAGGTATTCAGGCTGAGGCGGGTAACCAGGCTGAAGCGGGTGTTCAGGCAGAGGCAGGTAACCAGGCTGAAGCAGGTTTTCAGGCTGAGGCGGGTAACCAGGCTGAAGCGGGTATACAGGCTGAGGCAGGTAACCAGGCTGAAGCGGGTATTGAGGCTGAAGGTGGTATCCAGGTTGAAGCGGGTATTCGGGCTGAAGGTGGTATCCAGGTTGAAGCTGGTATTCGGGCTGAAGTCGGTATCCAGGTTGGAGCTGGTATTCGGGCTGAAGCTGCAGCTGCTAATCAGCGGCAGGCTGAAGTCGGGAATCCGGCAGAAGCAGACAATCAGCCTGTGGGTTGCAATCAGCCTGTTGAAGAGGCAGTACCCATGGAAGCCGATGAGGAGTCAGGTGATGATACGGAAGACTATTACGGTATGATGGAAAATTCCCAAGAATCGGATGAAAATGATAACCTTGATCCAGAGGCAGACAAGATTCGCAACAAGGCCATTCGTCATTTAAAAGTGGTTTTCGGTGACGGGACGGGTCTTCCTAGCCCATTGTCAAGGGTTGTTCTTGGTGCTACTAATAAGAATATCCAAAGCCTATTTTCATGGGTTCTGTTCTTTCTTTTGCAGTGGCAGATCCACACCTTCACCAGTGATACGCAAATGGCTAAAGTTATGTGCTTCATTTGTGAATTATTGACGGTAGCAGGTAATGACCAGGTTTCACAAGCAGGGGAGGCAGTATTCCCCAAAACGATGCTGATGATGTACAAATGGTTGGGTACAGACCTAACATTGACTAATTACTCTACGAGTGTATGCTGCCCGAGGTGTTATACGTTGTCGCATTCTGCGTTGTCCACCACTCAGCGTGTGCGAGGCTTTTACACGGATATTCATGGTAATCAGCAACCCAATAGGTGCAGGACCATGGGTGATGATTTAAGACGTTGCAACTGGAAATTGTTTTATGAGGCCAGGATTAGTGGGGAAATTACCTTCCTTCCAATTAAGACATTCTGTTACCAGTGGCACGAGAAGAGTTTGCAGGTTGTGATGAAACGTCCAGGTTTTGAGCTGAAATGTAGAGAGTGGAAGGGCAGGAGGATACCCAACGGAGTGTTTGCTGACATCTACGACGGTTCGGTATGGCAAGATTTTAACAGGGAGAACGAGGGTTTTCTTGATAATGAAAACAACTTGGCTCTTCAGATGAATATCGATTGGTTTCAACCATTCTCTCAGAAATGTTCGATGTCAGCAGGGGGCATTTACCTAACCGTTCTTAACCTACCCAGAAATGAGCGGTACAGACTTGAGAACGTCATACTATTCGGTATAATTCCAAACTTCAGTAAAGAACCCGCCGACCTTACCAGTTTTCTACGGCCCCTAGTCGACGAACTCAAGGAATTCTGGAATCGGGGGAAAAGGCTTATAACCAACGATTACCCAAGGGGCAAGACCGTTAAGTTGGCACTTTTGAACGTTGCTGCAGACCTCCCTGCAGGAAGGAAGACCTGCAGTTTCCTGCTACCTAATGCTATCATGGGTTGTTCAAAATGTCTGAAGAAATTCAAGAATTCAAACCGTAGAAGATTCAACTTGGCGCATTGGTCTCCTCATACTCTGGACCAACACAAGGAGAGAGTGAGGGAGATTAGAGCTGCATCCACCAAGAGAAAGAGAAGTGCACTTGAGAAACAGTATGGAGCTCGTTCCTGTGTCCTCATGGAATTGCCCTACTTCAATCCCATCAAGTAAGTATAATCTCCAGGCCGAACAAATTTAAAGGCCAAACTTACACAGAATTATACCAAATTAATAAAAAATTTAATTTGACATTTGAATAAACATTAATAAAAATGTTTCCATTAGCAGTAACTATATCATATGTTTTTACTTAGACGCTTTACATTCATCTTTTCAGGTTCCTCTCGATCGATGTGATGCATAATGTACTGTTGGGTAAGTGTTGAAGCAAGACCTAACGTTAAGTAATGTTTAGCACCGATAATGTGTTTGAAATGGAAACTTGCATTTGCCTTTGGACTATTAAGCTCATTGGGGTTTCAATACCGATTTCACATATGTGCTTTTATTATTGGGAATTCAGGGACTGCCAAGCGAATGTGGAAGAGGTGGACCGACCCAGAGTGGTCAAAGAAGAAGAAGAAATCGAAGAAGAAGAAGAAAACTCCGGAGCCAAATGAGGAAGGGTCGACAGATGAGGAATGGTTGACGTTGGGGGTTGTACTAAGCCCTAATCAGGTGTTGATTATTGATGCTCGTCTGAATGAGTTTAAAGAGGGACTACCGGATGACTGCATGGTAACTAACATCAAATCAAACGCTGGGACGTGGACGGCAAAGGAGTGGAAGAATTGGGTTACAGTCTCGTCTGGATTCTGCCTCAAGGGCCTTTTGCCGGAGAATCAGCTTCAAACCTGGCAGCGTTTCGTAGAGGCCACTTGACTTCGGTGCAAGCCTTGTATTACACGGCACGAGATAGAACTGGCACACAAGAAACTATTGTACTTTTGCAGGCGCACACAGGTCCAGTTCGGGTCGCGATTCATTACCCCAAACATGCATCTACATCCCCATTTAAGGGAATGTCTCCGGGAGTACGGTCCAGCTCCCAGTACTTGGCTGTTCAGTTTTGAGCGGTATAATGGTTACTTGGGGGATGTGCACGTGCCGACTAACAATCACCAGATAGAGAAACAATTGTTTGAGAGGTTTCACCAGATGAGTCGTGTCAGTCAGGCGCGCGCCGAAATGCCGGCCAAATACGAGGGGAAATTTGGCAAACACTGCCAGCTGGGAGAAGGAGAGAAGAAAGCAACAACGGTCCCGGAAACACTCGATGTCCCCAATGAGCGAGATTTGGCGGAGTGCGAGAACCTGTGGAGTATCACTGACGGCTTCGAGACATTTGGAGAACAAAAGGAGTGGCTCGACTCTGCCGATCTTGAGCTGCTCAACAAAACATACCAAAAGATGTACCCCACAGAACAGGAGATCGTAGAGAAGTCATTTATGCCATCATTTTACCTGCAGTCTAAAGTCGTAAAATATGGCCCCATGACTTATTCCAGCAAAATGTCCAGCAGTGGTAAAAAGTTATCTAGACTAATGACCAATTTGTACGAAGACGAAGAGAATGACCCCGAGCAGTGCCCGTGCATCGCCACACACTACATGAAACATTGCATAGAATGTCTGACAACCGGGAAGAAGAGGCAAGATCTGTTTGCAGCTGTGAAGTGGTACCAACACAGCACCGTCGCATCCAGATACATAAGTCCTTATAAAATGTGGCACAAGGCAAAGTTCGAGCACCCTTCAAGGGCAACATTCCTGCCTGTCATGCGGATAAGTGGACATTTTGGATATGTGGTTGAAAAAGAAAATATGATCGTCTGTCCCATTCGGTGCCACAACTTCTTGTAGATCTAGAGCACCTATAGATCTCGAACTCGCAGTGTCCGAAATTAAGCTGAAAACTTATGCATAATTACTGAGGTTGTGCACCCCAAATTTTGTCTATATATATGCACCCCCTGATATATAGGAATAAAAAAATCCATGAAAAGTGTGCACATATATAAAAAGGGTGCACAACTTAAAAATTGCGCACCTGGCGGTGGGAATGTGCACGCCGGGCGCAGGGCGCAGCAGCTTAATTTCGGACACTGTCCGGTGTTGTATTCATTGTTAGGATTATGCGATTTAGACGCTTTTTCCAACAAAAGCAAAATTTTTTAATAAAAATTCGTCTTGAAGTAGTGTATTCATAGGAGGAATAATTATATTACGCCCTAAACCTCAGAATGTGACTACATTAAAAAAAAAGGTAGGAATTTACTTCACAAGGTTACAGTGACAGGATGTGCGACTTTGAGGTACGTTTTCTGAAGTTATTTCACAGGTTGGGGGTGTGAGGCTGTGTGCATTTAAGGGTGGTTTCTTGAGTCAGGTGTCAGGACACCTCCTGCCCGGGCTGCGCGAGTGACACCTTATGTAACACCTGACACCGGTCGCTCAGACTGCTCAGCTGACCTAGATCGCCCCTCATTACCTGCCCCTTGTATAGCGGTAGCGGACAGGGGGGGGGGGGGCACCAGCTTTATAAGGCTGTGCCCACCACGTGCACACACACAGTCCCGCGCCAGCCTCAGGACCATAAAAGACGTACGACGATTTCACGAGTACCATTGTTCTGAAATTTGCCAATTTTACCAGGCACACACTGGTATGTAGTAATCTCAAACTTGACGTCTGCTACATTGAACTTTAACCACACAATTTTTTCAGGAGCAGGAGGAGTACTTGACCGACCAAAGGTGGATGGCGTTGGAAACGTTTGCGAAAGACGAACACGCCACACAACCACAGGCCATATTCTTGGATGGCAACTACAGGTACGCCGTTTTATTTTTTTTCATAATAAACATAGCAGCAATGATTTTCGATGATATTACCGGGCAAATGTAACGAGGGCATAGAATTATAATGTTAACGTTGAAGTAAACGCCCAATTTGCTACAGTTACTAAAGATTGGAATTGTTGGTGGTCCGATTAGTTCGTCCACAAAATTTGGACAAATGTGTATTTTAAAGGGATTAAGAGGTGTTTGATCAAAAATAGAAATCCATTACAGATCTCTGAATTCAGTTTAATTGGGTAAAATAGACCAAGGAGAATATAATAAAACAAAAAACAGCAAATGTCACCGTGCTTATCTCTGAGTAAATGCCTGAGCAAGGGAGTGGCCTTAACTATAGAAGTCTATGGGAATTACCAAATTTGCCACACTTACACGTCTCTATGAGACTCAATACCCATTAGAGCCCAACCAAAACTGGTCAACATGTGCCTTGGGATCTCCCCAACATTTAGAGACCAGAAAAAATATAGGTTACCGATGAAATAAAACAACCAGAGTCTCTTGAATATTTATGACTGGGTAATTTCAGTACATTCAAGTATAAATCATTTCTTCCTGGCCTTGTTAATTTTTCATCCAGAGGAGTGATGTTTCATACTCTGAGTGGACTTAGGCCCCTACCAATGCCTGATAGTCAGTTTTTAAATTTTGAGAACTTGTATTTTTCTAACCAGGTGGCACTAGTGGGCATAGACCAACAAACCTTTGAATTTGATGTTTCAGTGTTACATTTATTTGTTTTAACATTGATGTAAGTTCTAATTTAACCAATGCTCATTCCTAAAAAACTATTTTGAAAATTTAAGGAATAGAAATTTTCACACCAGGGGGCGCTTGTGCAGTCACCTCTTAATCCCTTTAAACATGCCTACTTAATATTTCAGAATGTACTTGGTCTGCAATTACTGCGGCCGGTGCTACCACGCCAACTGCGAGGGGGGCGAGCCTGCCAGCATCATGTGCTCCGAGGTGTTGTGCGAGTGGTGCGCCGAGGATAAAGATTAACTTGATAAAGATTAGGAATCGATTCAGCAATAAAATACTACACATAGAATTATAACTACAGTTTGTGTCAAATGTCCTTTCATTTTCGTCTTATATAGTAACACTCGTTAACCTCGGGAACATGATAAGTTATAATTTACCTTAAATCAAAGCTTCATGCTAAACTACATATTATGTTTTGTGTGTACCTGGCAGTCTACGGCCGATTGTACAGAGTATTGAAAATAAAATGTCAGTTAAAAATATATCTTTCCACTAAATTTAGAAATTTAAATGGAGCACCATGCCAATCATTAGTCAGGGAAAATGATATACTTTTTTAAGAAATCGTCAGAGATTATAGGGGTAGCACCTTTGATTGTTATAAAAATTCTTGTCTTTGGTTTTGAAAAATTTGCGTTTCAACTGGATAAATAAGAGATCAGAAATCAAGTACAATACAGATCAGAAATCAAGTACAATACTACAATTCCGTGAAACATGAGGGGTAGTAATGAGATGTGATGAGACAAAAAGACACCATTTAACGATCATATGCATATTAGATAGTAGTAAACAGTTAAGATTCAATTGCTATTAAAAAAGTTATTAACCTCAGTAATGACCAGGAGTAAGTCAACATACACAAACTAGAGACGGGGTCTATATTTAGAGATCACAATGTGACGAATTCGAAGTGAGTCCCTTTCCTCCAAATTAATGGCAATTGATTAAGACGAATTTCTAGTTACTTGGATTGCCTGTCACAGTCTGTAAACCTCCAGTAAGTTAGTGTGGAAATTAGTGTCCTATAGCTATGTGTCTGTCCGAAAGGAGTACTAGTAGGGATAAATTCCCGAAATAACGAGGTGAAAAGATACACTTCCAACAATTTGCCGACGCGCTTATAGAGCATCGACTATTTAGACCCAAATGCGAGGTCAATTGCATTGCACATTCGGTATAAAATGATGTATATTTCTTTTACTAGATCAGAGGGAAAAACAGTATTTTAATCTCTAACTTCTAAGCACAGTGACAGTAGAACTCTGGTAAAGCGCGGCCATTCAATTGGTACCTGAATGGAGGGTAGGTACATTAACACGCCGACAAGGTTGGGCGTGTAAACAGAACTATGAGCTAACGGGACTCTTGTGACACAATATAGTTAACACGCCCTGACTTACACTTATCTACACGCCAGAAGGGGTAGGGAAACTTTGAGGTAGGAGCAAAAATATTGGCAGAAATATACCTAACACGTCCAGTGCTATGAGTGGTATAATGATACTTTGCTGTTTCAGGGTTAATGGTGGAGTAAGACATACACTTCTTGACGGTTTATAGCAAATTGATTCAAACAGGGCCAAATCTACTTAGTGTATGAGATCAAAAATTTCCCGTGCTTGTGTCTTTGCCGAAATCTGCTGCTCGCTGCCTTTTTTTGTGTGAATATTACAGTAAGTGCAATAAGTCTGTGTGTCTCTGGTATAGCATCTTCATAATCTGCTTGTGATAACAGGTGCATAGCACATCGCAGTTCAACTTTGCACCACCTGCCCGCCTACACAGTCAACTCCCCTTTGAAACTTTGCAGGAGTTGGGCGTCAGGATGTGTGCAACAAGGGGCCTGACCCCCCACGGAGATGGTGACAGTCCTAAACCCCCCCTCTGAGCACAAGGCATATGATGGCTAATGACCACAGTCATACCAGTCCCACCCACTGGCACAGGAGAGTTGCGCACACGTGTAAAAGGACAAGCACAGTGTTACTGTGCTGCAATTGTGCTAGACCAATGCATCAATATAAAGGTGCAAAGTTCACGTTAAATCCCCTATGTCTGCCATGTGTCGACTTGCATCCAGACCATTAAACCGTGTAAATCAAATACACAGGTACTCCTTTCAGAGCAGTTGGTGTTAAAGATTTCATATAAGTACAGGTATGTGTGGCTGAATGGTTAAGGTGTGCACCCACTATGTTTGCAATCTGGGTTCAATTCCCCGCCCGGCAATGGGTGTTTTTATTTTCGCCAAATGGCCTACAGTCAGTTTGATGAAAAACCAAACCATTCATATCTTATCTTTTTCGTAACATCTCCAATGATCATTGAAAGAGAAAGATTTGATGTCATCACAGGTACCTGCGGCCGGATGAATAAATATTTCATTTCCAGATATCTGAAGTGATGAAGTGGCTGTTGCTTTCATTATTACTATTGAACTCAGATATAGATAGATTCATTTTTGTTGGCGCATCAGGGAATTGAACCCTGGGTGCTGTCATTGGAGATGCAACCAAAAAGGTAAGATATGACTGGGATTCGATAAATGATTTCCCGTGGCAGCAGTGCAATGTCTAATCTGCCTCTGGTCTCTGCAATGTACGTGGGGGCGCGTTTTTACCTTTCAACTAATTCCCGATGGTCTAGTGGTTAAGGTGTTGGACTAGCACTCCGCGGAATTAGAGTCCAGGTGCCGTAAACCACATGTTATCCCTTTCATATCTTTGCTTTTTTTGTCAAACTGACTCAATTCAATTTGGCGAAAATGGAAACACCCATCGCCGGGCCGGGGAATTGAACCCGGGACAGAAACCTGTAATGATAGCAAATCTTTCACTTCCAGTGACCTGAAGTGATATCTGCCTGTTGCTTTTATCATTACTATTGAACTCAGATCAATACACATTTTATCAAGTGAGAGGGGAGGGGAGGTAAACTTCAGCACAGGCCTGTGGCAGTTAAATATTCAATATCAGTACAGGTCTCTGTGGCCTACTGGATAAGGTGTGGGCCTCCCATGTGAGCGATCTGGGTTCAATTTCCAGACCCGGCTAGGTGAAGCTTTGCATTTTCGTCATGAACATTTTATCGTATATCTACTATCAAAATACCAGCAGGCATTCAAGTTTGCTGACGAAAATGAAAAGATATGAGTGGGATTCGATAACTGAATCAACGTGGCAGCAGTGCAACATCTGCAATTCCCCGCAAGAAGAAGATTTGCATTTGCATTTTAGGCCTGGCAGAGTTCATTTTCTGTTATAGTCCAGGAGCCAAATCTGAAAATCCTGCTTTACCCTCCGCGGTGAGCCCCCTGGATTTTCTTGATTTTTTTCATCTTATAGCATCATAGGGACCATGAATCAAGACGGTTCCGAAGAATTTAGGTATGCGAACACTGTCTAATTACGCAATTTGTGCTTAATTAGCAAAAAATGAAAAACGCGTTATTTCTAAATTTCTCTGGAACTATGTAAGATATGACAACATGCTATATGTCATCTGAAAGGCAATTTTTTTCCTGATTTTTTGACATATTGTTTGCTATTGTCATTAATCATGGCGATGAGTAATTAAAGAAAAACTATTGTTTCAGTCAAAATCATTAGAACTTAAGGATCCAAGGTTAAACTCTGGAATTGATAAACCAAGTCCTAGGTGTACTTAAAGAGGATCTTTAGGCAGTTTTTAAAGAAGGTTGCATCTGATTTCATTAGAAATATGATATAGAAATTCTTTTTTGCTGATTAAATTCTAACCGACTACAGGCTCATTTTGCACTTGTATTTCAAAAGGAGAGATGATATCATGAAAATAACACAATATATCCTAAAGAGATGGGAAAATGATTATCACTGTCTCCCTAGGCTGGTATTTCAATGCTTCCTGAGCCATTTAGTCCATTGTATACAACATTGGAGCTGTAAAATAAGTAAACATTAGCAAGAAATATGTGTCCATGTAATTTGCAGACAAGCTCATCTTTGTTGCCTGATCAAACTAGTATAGTCATTGATTTATTTACTCAAAATGGTATGGATGGCTCCTTATATTGCCAAAGATTCACACATTGACAATATGCAGCAAACAATATGCAGCAAACTTCTATTTACATACCCCTGTACCCACTGATCTTTAAAAAGTATGTTCCTATAGGGAGAGTGGGAGTTGTAGGCTGTAATACTCTTTTAAATCCCCCCATGGCTGGCCCCATTATCTAATGTGTACCTCACCCTGGCAACAAGCCTGAGGCCTGGAGAGACAGAGGAATGATAAAGATGGCAGACTAGGGTTCTTATCTCCCTATGTGTGAGTTAACCCATTGGTAAGACACTGTGCTTACAACCTAATAAAGGTTCCCTCAGAGAGAGGGTCAGGCTTAATATTTGGCTACTTATGACTGTCTTATTATTCAATTTTATCACATAATTCCACAATGAGCATGGGGTTCATCACTGCAGCTGGTTAGATAAAATGATAAAGTTAACTGTTTAGACAATGTTGCCTTCCAGCAGTAAAATGAAGGTAGTGGATCTTCAGAACCTTATCAGTGGTGGAGAGGTCTAGCCATTCCCCTGAGCGACCTGAACTGGGGGATAGGGGCAGCCTCCCATGGTGCAACACACTGCAGGCCTATATATAGTGTGCCATAAACTGTGGGATTGCTGACCACCTGCTGTACTTTTGTTAACATCCTACCACCAATCTGCCAAATTAAACTTTGTTACCCTTTTGCTACTAGAGGGTTTACAGTTCCAGGCTGTATGGGTTCATTGCTCACTTAGCTTTATACCCTTTTGTATTATAGACTAAGTATTCAGTGTTGTATTATAAGAACTGATCATAGACTAGAGGATTATTCATATATTTGAATAATGACTCCCTTAGTTTTGGGTCTCTGAGTATTTACCATATTGACCTTTCCCTTAGTATCTAACTATAAGCTGTCTCTTGCTGTTGGTTAGGGAAATTGGATCCTTATTCATAGCAGTTGAGAAATGAAAATGGTCGGTTATATTTTGATAAGGGAATAATGTTGTTTCTGAGGTTTATATAACAGAAAGTTTGAGGTTAAAACCAGAATCACATCAATTTGTTGCTCTTGTACATTCTCCTAATACCATACTGCCTGGGTTATGGTCCCACAGCAAGGGTGCTGTGCACATGCTGCTCAATGTGGTAATGCTGCTAGATAGTATTGGGAAACCAGTAATGGCTATACCATAAATTTGTAATTTTGAAATAGAAAGATATATCAGGAACTTCTGTATTGTTTCAGGTTTTGATATTTGTTTGAGGTCTTGCCAATGATATTGATATGTATGTACACACACAGAGGTCTCAGTTCCTCTGGTACACTTCCTAATAAAATTGGATATATGGCAAAATCCTGTTAGTTGATAGGATGAATCAAAGGCTAGTCATAACTTGTATTGGTAATTTGGGAGGATTGGAAGTTTGGCTCTTAGAAATGAACTGTGACCATGATCATAATTTAATATCAAATTACTAATACCAGTAACCCATATATAGAATAAAATTTAAGATATCTATTTTGTGTATGGTCAAGCTAAGTTACTCATTTATATAAGCACATGGGTCTAGGATCCAAGAGTGCAATCTAGTAATTTATGAAAACCAACAATTTGGCAGAGGTAGCACACCTATAAAGTTTACAAGTTTAACAAATAACACACATGGTCTTTTTGCAGTTGGCATATTGATACAAGGACTCTTTTCTAAATTCAGAACCTTTGATATATGACAGCATACTTTTTGGATTTCATCTTTTCTTTAAAGTAGTATACCCTCAGAAATCTGGATTGGGGTCAGGTAATGGGTGAGTCTGCTACAAGCTATTCTTTTCTTTATGTAAACAAGAAGTAGAGGAAACTATAAGGGGCCTTCCATTTAATAAGTACACACATTTCAAAAATCTTAGATCCCCACCCCCCTTTGGTCATAAATATGCATTGGATTTGAACTAGAAAGTACACACATTTTCAAAGATTCCATACCTCCCTCCCCCCCTTGACGCATACAAACTTAATGCAAGGGCCCTAATAAGATGGTTTGTAATCAAACTGAAACATTACCATGGTATTATGCTGAGGAAAGAAATCTTACTCAAACAATAGTTTTATTGTGACACATCTTTCACTGTGATCCAAAATGCTCTCCAAACAGCTACCATATTATATACATGTGCCCAAATGGCTGTGAAAGCACTGAAATACCAGCCTAGGGAGATAGTGATCATCATTTCCACATCTCTTTAGGATATATTGTGTTATTTTCATGATATCATCTCTCCTTTTGAAATACAAGTGCAAAATGAGCCTGTAGTCGGTTAGAATTTAATCAGCAAAAAAGTATTTCTACATTATATTTCTAATGAAATCAGATGCAACCTTCTTTAAAAACTGCCTAAAGATCCCCTTTAAGAATACCTAGGACTTGGTTTATCAATTCCAGAGTTTAACCTTGGATCTTTAAGTTCTAATGATTTTGACTGAAACAACAGTTTTTCTTTAATTACTCATTGCCATGATTAATGACAATAGCAAACAATATGTCAAAAAATCAGGAAAACAATTACCTTTCAGATGACATATAGCATGTTGTCATATCTTACATAGTTCCAGAGAAATTTAGAAATAACGCGTTTTTCATTTTTTGCTAATTAAGCACAAATCGCGTAATTAGACAGTGTTCGCATACCTAAATTCTTCGGAACCGTCTTGATTCATGGTCCCTAGGATGCTATAAGATGAAAAAAATCAAGAAAATCCAGGGGGCTCACCGCGGAGGGTAAATCCTTATTTTTACTGATTTTAGGATTTGGCTCCTGGACTATTAGCCAAAAAATAGATTTATATTTTATGGATCCAATACATTGCTAAATACCAGAGGGAGTTCAAGTTTTTCAACTAGAAGTTGCACAAAAATGATTCTATATATTTCGTCACCGAGATATTTCTAGCAGATTTGGAGAAAATGAAAAGATATGACCGGGATTCGATAACTGAATTTGCCGGCACCAAGTTCCAGACCTAACCAACTTGGCCAGGGAGACTCAGTCAAAAAGATGAAACTTGAACTCTGTCTGGTCGGTGTATTGATCTGAGTTCAATAGTAATAATAACAGCAACACGCAGATATCTTTTCCAATTTCTTCCACTGCAATCTGTTATATCAAAGCTAGTATTATATCAATGTTTTCCAATTTTCACCTCGTTGTTGCGCCGACGAAAATGCAGCAATCTAGTTCTTCACCCGGTCGGGGAATTGAACCCTGGCCGGTTGCATGCCCTCACGAAGATCACGAATATGACGAAAATGAAAAAAGACAGGCGTCAGGGAAGGGATTCAATAACTGAATTCCCATGGCAGCAGTGCAGTGTCTAACCGACTAAGCCATGGGGATTCAGTTAAAAAATTTAAACTTTTACTCCTGCTCGTCTCTACTGATGCACATAGGGCTGCACGGATGGTCTGGGTTCAATTCCCTGACCCATCTCATAGCAGTTGGAGTTAAAGATTTGATATCAGTACAGTGCTCTGTGGCTGAATGGATAAGGTGTGTGCCTCGCATGCAAGCAATCTGGGTTCAATTCCAAGACCAAGTGAAGCTTTGCATTTGTATTTTTGGAATGGCAGAGTTCATTTTCTGTGCGCCAAGAAAATAGATTTTCATTTAATGTCTCAAATACCCGGTTGATGTAAATGAAAAAGATTTCAGTTATTGAATCCCTTCACTGTCATTTTCATTTTCGTCTATTGTGGTAGGGGGGACGATCAGGGTTTAATTCCCAACCCGACGATGGTTGTTTTCATTTTCGCCAAATCTGCTAGAAATATCAGCGAAAAAATTAGTTCACTGTTTAACCGACAGTATACAGTACTAAAAATCTATTTCATTGGCAAACAAAAAAATGAACTCTGCCAGACCGACGAAATATTTATTTCTGTTTGCAACACATTTGCAAAGACCTGTGTCCCAATGCCTATCTATCTTGCCAACCCGGTTGGATCTGCTTTGGTGTTAAGCTGCCGAAAATGGAAATTCTATTATTAGCCAGCTCAGGGAAGTGCAAGAATTTGAAAAAAAATTGTTAATGTCTGACTGCTGAATCCATAATAAAGTTTGTTTTGTTTTTGCCAGGAGAGCTCTGATGACGATGCCGGTCCAGGCCTATCCGGTTTTGTACCCAAAAACATCATCCCGCAGGATCCAGCCAAGACTCTTCAAGCCGATCCTCTGGCGGGCAATGCAGCTGACACTGCGGTGGTACAGGCTCCAGAATTTCAACAAGCAATTGGCGACGCAAATGGTATCGTTAATGGCATCGATAATGGGATCATTGGTAATGATGCCGTCGAAAATGGGACTGCTGGCAACGGTGTCCCTGCTGCTTTTTTTCTTCTTTTTTTTTTAATTCAAAAAATCCAATCTTACAATCGCATAAGTTCTTCCTTTGATACATCATGACAATGAAATGAGTCAATGTACAGATGAATAGTTTTGCGTCAATACCTATGCATATATCAACATTTTAACCGCACAATTGTTATATAACAATATTCCATTACATCACCTTAACGATACAGATTTGGACACTCACTAAGAACTCATAAATAAGCCTCAATATGTAACAAACATCTTTTCATTGATTATAGTAAGTCTCCATCTTCTTTAAGTAGGAACTTATCATCACAACGTATTCCATACATAAGCATTAGTAACTGAACCTCTCTTCATTGTAGTAATGGCTGTATACTATATCTATGAAACAATTCAGGTATAATTTCATTTTACATTCCATATAATAATGCATAAAGGTAGAGATTAAAACATTTGCTTTGTGCATGCTTATTGAATTAATGTAAGGGTCACCAGATGAATATAAATGATAAGAATTCCTCTAAATTACTAAGTTTATGAAAATATATAGTAAAGGCAGGTGTTGCTGGTAAGTATTAACATACCTGATGACAATGGTCACCGGGACACACTTCCCCGCAAGCACCGATGCCTTGGGTAAAAATCGATATCAGACTGCTTTATAAGCAAGAGTGCAGGGAAATCAAGAGAGAGAGACCAGTAGCGTTTGGATCATACGAATCGGGAGATTCGAAGGGGTTTATATAGCCATACAACAAAAGGGACATCTGGTGACTCATATGGTGCTACCGCACGACGCCCGGGAGCGGGAATAGGCGGACTCTACGGAGGAAGCTTACTCCACCTCAACTGGAACTATAATACCTTGGACTTATTGCCATCACGAGCAGCTGTACGCATTACTATATCCACCAATAAACTTACCGTACTACCAAGCGTTGTTCATGTTATGGATTGAGCGCCCATATCGTGGACTTACTCACCACTCGACTAGCATCCCCTCAGAGACAATGCCAATAACAATAAACATCTCGGACAATGCACTATAATGATAATCAACCCTAAATATAGCAATAGCGTTCAATAAATTGTTTTCAAACAAACATCTTGCAATTTTTTAAGCTTATTAATATCATTAACTGGAGCACTATCAAGTACAAAACTTGCATATTCAAAAAGTGGCTGTAAAGTTTGCTTATACAATATTATGGCGACTGATTCACTCATGAATTTCCGTATTTTTTTAAAGTTATATAACCGAAAATGAACCTTTTTCCATGTATTTTGTGCAAATTTATCAAAACGCAATGCATTATCAATGTCCACCCCGAGATAGGTCTACACAGATACATTTTCAAGTATGTTAAAAATAAGCCTGTCATTATCAATTTGTTTCTTATGATAGTTAAACAAAATATGTTTAGTTTTCTTAACATTAATTGTTAACCTATTTTGGGTGCACCACTTACACAAAATCTTATAGGCAGCCTCACTCCAATCTATTGCAACATTAATATTTTCACCCCTACTATACAAAACGGTGTCATCTACATAGATTTTAATATTTACATTATTATCCAAAAACTCCTCAAACAAATCATTAACATAAACAATAAAAAATAATGGTCCGAGACATGTACCTAGACCAATGATATAGTCAACACTTTTTGCATTTGAAACTGATTTCCCTATTTCAGTTTTTATTTTCCTAAATTTCATATAACTTGCACACCATGTTAAAGCCTTTTGGTCAGAGCCATATAGTCTTAACTTATACAACAGAATATCTAGATCTAATGAATCGAACGCTTTAGAATAATCGACATATATTGCACTTGTAATATAGTTATTCTTAATATTATAATAAATATCATACAAATAGTTCAAGATGGCATTGGCCGTGCTATAACCCTGTCTAAATCCATATTGCCTAGGATCTAGTAAACCATGTAATTGGACAGACATAGGCGATTAAGCACTAAGTTTGCACAGTTCTATTGATGCACTGGTCTAGCGCAATTGCAGCACAGTAACACTGTACTTGTGCTTTTACACTTGCATGCAACTCTTCTGTGCCAATGGGTGGGACTGGTATGACAGTAGTGATTAGGCTTCATATGCCTTGATGCTCAGAGGGGGTGGGGGAAATTAAGACTGACACCATGCAGGAAAACGTGTGAGTAAGAGGCCTCTCCTGCAAGCGGGGGGTCAGGTCCCTTGAAGCGCACCTACTGAAGCCCAACAGCTGCAAAGAATCAAAGGGGAGTTGACTACGTAGGCCGGCAGGCAGTGCATAGTTAAAGGGATTTGGGACTGACCTCACCAGCACCACCTGGTGTGAAAATCTTAGGGGCTTGAAATTGTATTTATGTATAAATATCTTTTATTGCCAAAGAAATACCACTTTTTCCACAAAAAGTTTAACTCAAAATGGGAAAATGAGAGATTTAAAGAGAATTTGTTTACATAGGAATATACAGGAATTACCATATTATTTTGTTTCTAAGGGTTGTAGCTCTTTAATTAGCACGGTGACCCCCACTTTTTTTTGTTGAAATATATTGGAACAGGTCCACAGATGATATCAAACCATGTTTGATTAATATATGGTGGTTGAATTTTTCATGAGATGAAGAACTAGTGTTTTCCCATAGAAACCTATAGTAAAACCTAATTTTTACAAACTCATGTATCTTGAAAACGAATACGGTGACATATGATTTTTATCGTGGTTATTTATTCCCATAATATTGGTCTAACCTCACAAACAGTATCAAGACTATATGCTGGTTCATTTAAAAACCTGCCAGACAGTCCTTAATCCCTTTAAACTGCGACGTGCCATGCACCTGGTATCACAAGCAGATTGTGAAGATACTATGCCGGAGAAGCAAAGATTGACTGCACTAACTCTGCGCGTGCAGCAGATGGCGGCAAAGACACAAGTATCAGATTTGTCTGTGTTTGCTATCTGGACACAACAGGCCCAGTACCTGTTCCCTGTTGCCTTGTACAGATTTTTGTTGCCTGTGGCTAGTAGGCATCATCGTGGACATAAATTTTGTTCTGCTTGAATTACTTATGCAATATAGTTAGCATCTGTCCCTCTTGAATTGCCCTCCATTCCTCAGAATCAGGAATGTCGCCTGCAAGCTTTTGTTTTCATACTGGTCTTGTTCTTTGAGAATGGCAGGTACATCACTGGGGATACCATTCTCACATGCACTTTTGTATTTGAGTGCAGTTTCACATCAAACTGATACCAGTCTGAGAGAAACAATTTGGAACTTGGATGTATTTCTACCTAACTAGGGACGGTGGGATTATATGGTTACCATATATCAAACTTTCAAAGTTGAGTGTATGTGTAGGACTACCTTATGATCATCTTAGTGCTAAGGAAACCTATAGGTAACACACAGTTAACTCCTAGGTAGGAATGAGTCTACTGCACTTGGGTCAACTAAGTTTCACCTCATGAAGATGGCGAGTATCTCCTACATATTACTGGATGAATAAATTGGGTGTCTGCGTTTGGATTTGAACTACATAAACTGAGCAAGGACTTACCTTTATCCCTTGGCTAGCGATGACTAGAAGAAATATGGTTAACAAGCTATGAGTAGAATAAAATAGACAATACTTTATTTACTACCATCATAAACAACAAAGACAATATAACATCGACTTAGCTCACCATACCAATTAACATTTTTTTCCCCATTTTGTTTTTATAAAATATACATTAGTAAGGACTTAGTTTAATGAAAAATATATAAGACTATGAATCAATTGTTAACCTATACTTGGCCATAGTGACCTAGTGACCTATATAGTTAGTACCATTTAATATGCGCGTCAGTGACTCCAACATATTACTTCTGAGGTTGATATTTGAAATAAGCTTAGGTTTACCCAGGAAGAATTTCCTTATTATTCACCATCCATTTACAGAGTAAAATTTACTCCAATACAGGACTCCATGTCTATGTATAACAGTTCATGAAATAGCAAATTAGAAAGCTTTATGCAAAGTTATCACACAAGCACATTATTCAAAGCAGAAAGCAAACGTAAAAGTAACACTGAAACCTTTTCTCAGCTATGAAAGTGGAAGCTCAAAATTTACATTAGGTACTTTTTCTTTGTTTCCAGGACTACGCTGAAGTTACAATAATATTAGTCCAGTGATGAACCTTTTTGAGTATTGTAGTAGGTAAAATAAATCACAACCACAATGATTGATGAGTATGTCAAGTATTTATATTGACTCTCCATACCTAAAACATGTACATTTTTAGATGTTCAAAAATAAAAAAAAAAAAACATTTAGAAAAGAGAAATTTTTTCTTAGATGTTATAATTAATGCCAAGAACTATCTTCTCTTGTCATGAGAACCTCCTAATATTTCACCAACCCATAAGTTTCCTTTCTTTGAATTTCCTAATTCCAGAAGACCTAGAACCTGTAACCCATGATATTCAATCAATGTATTGCAAATTCAGACCAATTTCATGGCATTTGTAGGTCTCGTTTGCCACTATATATTAGCTGTCCTTCATCTGCTCGATCCCTGTGTTAAGGAGAAAAGGGTTTAACCAAGATCATTTGATGATAATGTTGATAAAAAAACTACCACCTCAGAGGTTTTGTTATTATTTGTGAAAGTAAAACATCCCATATATGCAAAATGATTAACACCATAACTGAGTAATGTAGATGGAAACCATTCAAAGTCTAATTTTTGTCCAATTCAAATATTGAAAAACATGACATGAAAAACGAGAAAAACTATCACATGCAAAATGATTTTGCTTTTAAATGTTTGCTATGTGTATTTCTTCTTCTGACAGAAAAGGAAGTACCCTTATCAGTTCTGCGATTCCCTGCTCAACTGTAATAGTTGAACAATATCCAAGGCTACTGATCTTCTGATAGGAAACCTCATAATCACGCTTATCTGCATCCTCCCCCTGAGCTGATTCAATGCTGCAATTGCTCATTGACCTTTGTATCTTTAACGCTACCTGGTGTTTCGTCATGTTCATCCTCTCATCTCCAACATTATAAATCTGTCCTTGCATACTCTGATAATGGTGAATAGAGAAAAGAAAGGCTTTCGCAACATCTTTCACATGAAGAAAAGTGCGCTTTACTCCTCCCTCATACAGCTCAATGTTATTATTTCTGATGGCACAGAGAGTAAGATCATTAATCAACAAGTTGAGGCGGAGCCTTGGTGACAGACCAAACACAGTGGCAAGTCTCAGTGCTACACCACCAGCTGCCAGCACCAATTTCTCTCCCTCAGCTTTGGTTCTTCCATACAAGGTCAGGGGGTTAATGGGGGTAGACTCAGTGCAGACATCATCTATTGCACCATAGCATGACCCAGTTGATGCATAAATCAGTTGCTGATGCGGTTTCAAGAGGCATATTATATTTTTCGTTCCTCCCACATTGACATTCTCAGCTAATGTAGGATTTCTGTCACATGCTGGGAAGCCAACAATGGCTGCCAAATGAACTACCACATCAGCAGTTTCAATCACCTTACTAAGTGTTTTGGAATCATTAATATCACCACACATTATGGAGAGACGATTGTGGTGGGCAAAGTGCAGTAAAGGTTGTATGCCATAGGTGAGCTTGTCAAAGATGGTCACCCGGAAGCCTTCATTTAACAGGAGAGGTACAAGAACTGATCCTATGTATCCTGCACCTCCTGTTACAACTATGTTAGGTGCAGGATGTTGATTCTCACATTGTGTATCAACAGGTTCTTGAGTACTGCCTTCCATTCTGAATATTTTCACACCGTAGAAATACAGGTTCTCTTACAATAAAAGGTTTAGTAGCACTTAACCACTTAACAAAAATACCTGTGCGCTTGCTCGTGTAGAACAGGTGTTAATATGAATGACAGCAACTGCAATATAAAGACATTGAAGGCTATAGATATATATTCCAAAGATACCCTATATTGACCTATAAACCTACTATGATATAGATTGTAGTGTGCAAACAATTTATAACAAGTAAATGAAGTTAGTATTACAAATTTAAAGCAATTGCTTTATACACTCAATATAAATAATATGTACATCTTTTTGGTATATATTTGTTCATTAGTATTGTGATTAACCTTTTCCCGACCACCAATGGTAAAATCATAAGATATACAACAATGGCATAGATGCCTGCTTTGATCCCCTGTAATTCTTTTAATATTTCCTGTTTTCCAAAATTTTAAAGAGAACTGATCGAATGTGTGCCAGGGATCCATCATTAACCCTGTAATGTCTATGGATTAAAGATAATTCTGATAAATTTGAATAATGAAGGAGTAAAGGCTGCCATAAACCCTCAGATAATTACCATATGATGTTATAAAATCTCAATTAGATTAACCCAATTCATCATTATTATTCTATATAGGTATTTCTTATTAGAAAAACGTTCTGTATATAAGTGAGAGACCAATGAAGCATTAAGATCATGTCTTATCATGTTGAAGTATGAAGTTGCCATAATACATTAGCTACAAATTGATCTATCAGGGGATTGGTTGCAATGGCAACTGGGATTTTTGAAAAATAATACATCCAAGCTTATTGTAGGTATTGATAAGCTATGATTTCCTATGGATTGTCATATGACTTAATTCTCTGGTGCATGGCCTTAAAATTATTTTATGTATAATAAGTCACAGTGATACATGATTATTACTTTAAAATATTAAGATCTAAATTCCATAGTCTTATCATCATAGTGAATTGTCTGTTTCTCACGTTCAGGAAAGGGCTAAGCAGAGAAACACCAAATCACAATCCATTAACAGAAAAGATTGAGCAAGATATAGTTTTCATTTTTAATCTAAGTATTGTTTCCATAAATTTTTCTTCGGTCATAACACATGAAATGAGAAAATGAAACCATATAGGCCATATATACCAAACTTGGTGGCAGGTGGGCTCATTGCTACCACCTCACAGAAATTCCCAAAACTACTCCCCCTATACATTTGGAACCTTATACACCTACCTCAAATATTCCTTGTACAACTTTTTTCACTTTCTCCTCCTTCTCATTCCCCTCATTAACAACCATCAACTACAACTCACTATACTTACCTACCACCCACCCTACAACTTCTCATCTCATCTCTCATTTAAATCAATATCAAAACTTCATTTTAACCATTTTTATATATGTCCAATTATAAATAGGTACTGTTTATAATGATATAAAGAGTGTTATTGAACAGAGCTGGGCTGGTGTTGCCACCTATGGTTACTTACTCAACTTTGTATTATTTTCAGGTAACCAGCCATCCAGTTTGAATCCTCAGTACTGAGAGGCTTAGCTTAAATACTGCTCATGTTTTGTTACATTCAATAATAGATGTACATGTGCAGTTAAAAAAAGTCCTGTATTTTATGTTTCCTTGTTTCTTTCATTACCATGATTTATATATTTTATAATGATTATATTCAATAATTCTTAAATTTTATCAAAAGAATTTAAATTTATCCCAGTCGTGCTTTTGGAGTTCTTCCTGCCTACTTGCAGTAATAAAAAGTTCATGCAAACTTAAGACCTTTAGCAGCTCCTTGTAAATCATTTACATTGTGAACCATGTAAACACTGCACATCATTTATCCTGATGACATTATTCCCCATGTGTGGATGGCTTGAATGTGTCCAGCTAAGGCTTGAACAAAGGTCTTGATTCAATAAAACAAATGGTGTGGCATGACATAGCTCACAGTTAATTTTAGCAAAACAAAAGCACAGTTGTTTCCTAAAACAATAGTATAGATATCAGACTCTCTGATCAAATGATTACAAACCAAGTACCAGTTCCTATTTCCAAAGCCATATTTATTAACATATCAATTTTTACAAGTGTACAAATAGACATGAAAGAGGAGTTGCAAATTTTGTAGAATAATTCGATATGCTGTGCTTTCAATATCAAAGATCCAATGGATCAAAATGTAAATAACATATATGACCTTAGGTTGGTTGAGGTTTGCTCAGCTGACGTGGCTTGTAGGTTAGCTGTTGCGACCAAAATGACCAGGTGGAGGTGCCAGTAGTCCTCATCACCCCTATGCCTGCTTTGTACCATGTGACCTGATCATTATGTAGTTCCTAAGGGTCCTGACTGTATCCATGTCTCCCATTGGTCATATATGTTAACTGGGCAAATCTCACAGGCATGAAATTTACCATTTTATGAAATGGGAATGTTTAAGCCTCATACCCACTAGGACATTTTTACACAGTTGGCCGACTGATTGATGCTAAAATCGGCCGATTATACCCCTAGAATCGGCTGACTTTAGCACCGATTCAGATCAAACATGCTCATTCCAATAATCTATACTTACAGGTGATGGGGAGAATCAGCCGGTTATCCTAGTCGCTCTTTGCCTGTTGCCGCTAAAGTTGCCTAGTGGGTATGGGGCTTTTGATTCATTGTGGTTTCAAATTCCAATCTCATTAGGTGAAAGAGGGTAAACAATAGAGTTTTATGAGAATATAATATATAGTTTTGTTGTTCTAATGTGCATGGTAGTGATGCACAAAAGTCATTGTGCATTTGAAGTATAAGTGAAGTTCTTTTATGTGAAATATATTCTGCTTTGTGAATGAGAATTTAGATGAGAGATAAAAGTCACCAGATGAGAAAGGAAATTATACAGGAATTGTAAGGAATATTCAGAATTACATAAGTATAAGAATGGCAGACGCTGCTGGTAGGTGATATACCTGTATAACCACGGCAGACAAAAGGCACCTCCCAGTAAGCAGAGCTGCCTGGGTAAAATCAATAATTGGATAGTATATATAAGGGGCTGAGCCGGCAAGCGAAACCAGAGAACACTACTTGTTTGGATCAATATGAATCTATACGATTCAGGGTTTGGTTTTAGCCATGTATGCTGACATCGGGTGACTTGGATAGGAGTTTACCATTGTGCTGTTGCATTAAGACAAGTGGACTCTTAGGACGAAGCTAGCCTTGGGCAGTGTTGAACGAGGGCCAGATACTTAAGCCATAACGCACCAGCCATTGTATGCCTTTGGAATAATCACCAATAAACTTTCTCTCAGCCAAGAGGGATTCGTGTTGTGGATATGAACGCCCATTTCATGGATGAAGTCTATCACTTGACTAGTGACATTAACCGAGACGATACTAGGCAGTCTGAGTAATGATTAAACTGTAGTTTCCCTATATTTAAAGTAACACCCATAAACGACCACTAGCGTTCAGTGACACCTAGTGGTGTAATGTTGGTTTCTGAAAGTGGCCCCCCACCGGATAGTGGAATATGGCCTTAAAGTTTCACCTCCTTAAGTTGACCCAATGACATAGATAATATAGTATTATATGTATGCATGTATGAGGGGAGGTATGTATGTATGAGTAGGAGGGGAGGCCACAGTAGGGAAACATCACTTCTACTACTACTGTACATATTATGTATATATGTATGTATCCCCATATATCCTTGTCATATCCCGGCCCCCACAATATTGAGAGGGGTCTTTGAGGTAGGAGTAGGATGATTAGGGACCGGGGAGGGTTGAGAGGGCTGCCCCTGAGGCCCCCATGCGTGATTCTGGTGTTCTGACGGGAGTAGGATTAGAAGAAGGCGGGAGGAGAAGGACAGGGCTGGGAGGGGAAGGACAGGGCTGGAAGGGAAAGGACAGGGCCGGGAGGGAGACAAAGGGTCGGGAGGGGAAGGACAGGGTCGGGAGGGGAAGGACAGGGTCGGGAGGGGACGGACAGGGCCGGGAGGGAGACAAAGTGTCGGGAGGGGAAGGACAGGGTCGGGAGGGGACGGACAGGGCCGGGATGGGAAGGACAGGGCCGGGAGGGGAAGGACAGGGCCAGGATGGGTTGAACAGGGCATCCCAGAAAAAGTTGAGGCTGGTGCTCCCCATCCCTCGAACAGATGACTTGTGGAAGAAAAGAATCATTTAGAAGGGTTTTAGGCTGATTTGAGCAATTTAAAAAGAATTGAAATATTTATGGCTCCCATAAATAGTGAATTATTGGTGAAAGCTGACTTTGAAGTTGTAGCACCGAGTGAGAGGGTCCATTCTATACATGTCAGGGAATTCTGTGACAATTACAACATTATCTGGAAAATCACAATGATTTTTACTATTTTTTTCAAACAGAAAAACTCAACCAGTAGATTTTGCTAAAACCTTCCAGGAATGCTAAATAGGCCTATCTAATCCCAAAAATGTTGTCGAATTTATGGGCATCAAATTATCAGGGGCCACCTCAGGGACCAAGGCCTCAGGGGCCAGCCTGAAGTCACTTTACTTATTTCCCAGCCCTAGCGCCTTGATAATCTTCTTGATGACTTATGGAAGAAAAGAATCATTTGATAGGGGTTTTAGGCGGATTTGAGCAATTTGAAGATTTTTCAAATTTGAAATATTCATGGCTCCCATGAATAGTGAACTATGGGTGAAAACTGACTTTGAGGTTGTCGCCCCAAGTGAGAGGATCCATTCTATACATGTCAGGAAATTCTGTGACAATTACAACATTATCTAGAAAATCACAACAATTCTTACTGGTTTTTTTACATAAAAAAACTCAACCAATAGATTTTGCTAAGACCTTCCAGGAATGATAATTAGGCCTATCTAATGCCAAAAATTGTGTTGAACTTATGGGCATTGAATTATCAGGGGCCCACCTCAGGGACCACGGACAGGTGCAGGTACCCAGCCCAATACATTATAGTGGTGGTTGGTTATGTGCCATACCCCCTCCTGTATGATTTCATAACACCTGGAGGCCGGGAAATGAGTAAAATAACTGTAATTAAAGGGGGGAGGCCTGGGGCATTGAGTGGAGCCCGGGAAATGAGTAAAATGTTCAATTATATATGTATACATGTAAACATACATAAATACATACATACATACACACATAGATTCATATAATAATATTTTATCTAGGTCATTGGGTCAACTTAAAAAGGTGAGAGTTTAGTGGACCAGTCACTAGGGCAGGGGTGGAGGTCTGGCCACGACCAGGGTGTTATGTAACCTGGGCTAAATATAGAGGTGGTTTGGGATGACCCTGCTAGCTGAATTTATGAGCACCAAATTATCAGGGGGCACCTCAGGAACCAAGACCTCAGGGTCCAGGCTGAAGTCACTTTACTAATTTCCCGGACCTAGCTCCTTGATAAGGATGTGTGCAGGTGGCCAGTCTAATACATCATAGTGGGATTGAATGGATCCTTCTGGTAGGCCTGAGCCTCAAATCAACATAGAAACAATACAGGAGGGGGGACAATTGTTTTTTTTCAAATTTGTGACTTAATGCCCTTTAATAAGGTACTTTGTGACTTAATGACAAATTAATGCCTTTAGGTGGTCATTAAGTCACAAAGCAGCTAACTTTGTGACTTAATGCCCCTATGTGACTTAATGACTTAACAACCCTCTCACTTGGGGCTACAATTTTCACCCATAGTTCACTTTTTATGGAAGCCAAAAATATTTCAAATTTGAAAATTTTGCAATGTTCAAATCGGCCTAAAACCCCAATTAAATTGTTCTTTTCTTCCCCAAGTCATCAGCTCTTTGCAACCTGAGAATAGCAGGGTGCTAGGGGTGGCTATTCATAGAGGGATGGCCAGGGACATGGAGTAAAGGCTGGGAAATATGTAAAAGGATTTCCATCAATTAGGGGACATTTTTGGCATAAGATGAGCCTAATTATCATTTATGAAAAGTTTTAGCAAAATCCATTAATTAAGTCTTTCGTATAAAATAAAAGGTAAAAATCTGTTTAAATTTCTAGAGTATGTTTTGTCAGTCACACAGGGGTGGGCGTGGGTGGGCAGGGGAGGGGGGTATTATGTAACCAGCTACTCTTCCCACTGCCGGCCTACTGCACCTAAACAGGGCACAGCTAACCTTTACCTAAACTTTGCCTGCTGTATGGCGTCAATAGTAATGATGCCATTCAGGCGTCAGTCATACTGATGCAGCTGGGCATCAGTAGTATTGACACATACTGACGGCCATCGCGCAAAATGTGATCATGCCCAGCAGATTGCGGCAAACACACAAGGGTCAGTTTTTGCTGTGTTATGCAAATGGTTTTAATTCTACTAATGCTATTATTAAATGTGGTGTTCTGCAAGGTAGTGTCCTTGGACCACTATTATTTTCAATATATATTAATGACATAACAAAGTTTATATCAATGGCATATATGCGGATGACACTGTATTGTACATATCTCATCATGATTCACCAAATTCAAACAGATTTAGATAAAGTGTAAAAATGGTGTTGTAAAAACAGTTCAACTATAACTTGTAGTAAAACCAAATACTGTATTTATGGAAAGCAATCGAAAGTTAGAAAAGTCAGAAATCATGATATAGATTTAGCCCTGAACAATGAGATACTGGAACAAGTGAATGCTCGTTGTTGCTATGGGTGTTAACTGGGGAACTGCTATCACTTTATCGTCTGAATAGTCTTAGTTAATCTTCCTCTATCCTTGCTAGCCAAGTGGTAGACTGATTCACGAGATGGGCGCTCACATCTATAATGCATACAACACTTGGTTGAGAGTTTATATCAATTATATCAATTGCATTACAATTGCCAGTGTAGTCACAGCCTATCTTACTCCTATGTTCACAAACAACACTGCCTGAAGGCAGGCTTTCTCAATAAAGTCCGCCCGACTTTGTGTGGCCATGCAACAGTATAGTCCCGTTACTAGTCACCAGATGTCACGTGTATGGCTACCCAAAATCCCCGAATCCCTAAGACTCAACTTGTTCTCTGCCCTTAACCATCACTGCACGAACTTTGATATTTACTTAGCTTTACAATCTGCTTAAATGTTGTGGAAAGTTAGGTAAAGATTCACCAGTCAAATTTATGTTTATTTAATCACCTTTACTTTTTCAATGCATTTAGAGATATAGTAAATGTAATGGAAAATTGTAAAGGTAGATTAAATATGGTGTTATTAACACCCTATTTTTTCAGTGCCTTTACTAATACCCTTAAAGGTAAGATCATGATCTTTACGTGACACGTAAAATGAACTGTAGCTTGGAAGGTTCTTTGCTCATTCCAGTAAAGACCTATTTATGATCTTTACATCTTAAGTAAATCCCACTCCATAAACTTTGACATTTACATACATTGTGTTTACATCAAACTACATTATGGTTTAGTTATATTTACTTCATATCTATAAAGGGAGCAGGGGGCCCTGGGTTTCCCCCTCCTTATCCCGCCCCCTGGACACCCATGACAGGTCCCCCAGCCTCCCCCTCTCCTTAACCCGGCCCCTGGACACTCAGGGCAGGTCCCCCGACCTGCCCCCTCCTTCTCCCACCCCCTGGACATCCATGGCTGGTCCCCCGGCCTCCCCCCTCCTTTTCCCGGACCCAGCACACTCAGGACAGGCCCCCCACCTCCCACCTCCTTACCCCACCCCTGGACACCCAGGGCATGTCCCCCGGCCTCCCCCCTCCTTATCCCGCCCCCTGGACACCCAGGGCAGGTCCCCCGGCCTCCCCCGGCCTCCCCCGGCCTCCCCCGGCCTCCCGCTTCCTTCTCCCGCCCCCTGGACACCCAGGACAGGTACCCCAGCCTCCCCCTCCTTCTCCCGCCCCCTGCACACCCAGGGCATGTCCCCCAGCCTCATTCTTATTAGGGATTTACTGCACTTTACCGTGCCTACCTTAATTCCAAGTAAAGAAGTTCAAAGTTTAAGCTCCACAGGTGCCCACTGCAGGTAACACCTGCATGTGGGTCAGGGGCATTAACACCTAGCCTGGGCTAGAACAATGGGGGTGCTAAGCAACCAGCTGGCTCAGTGGGGACTGACTTTGCCCAGTGGTGACCTACATAGGCTTAGTGGTGACCTATATGGCCCAGAGGTGACTTACTGGCACTTTAGGCCTAACAGTTGCAGGGACATGGTGTATCATAAACAGGTGAGTCTATCACTCTATGTGTATAAAACATAGTATCATACATATATATTTCTATAGTTCAAATATATATATATATATATATACATTCATTATTTAGCACTGTGTATTTCTGAATATATATAAGATCACATAGAAGAATTTCTGTTTATCATTAAAAACAGGATATGATAAGTTCATAATTTCTTTATAATTGTCACTTTGTAACCTGCAATTATGCAAGCCAATTTATGATACATTATTTCATTTATTACAGGCCTACATGCTACAACATTTTCTGGTGGGAAAAAGTGATTTACCAGTGCCCTGGAGGCCCCCTGTCCCCGCCCCCTGCAGGCCCCAGGGCCAGGCTAAACCCTGTCCCGGCACCCTGCAGGCCCTAAGGCCAACCTGCTCCCTGTCCCGGCCCCCTGCAGGCCCCAGGGCCGGCCTGCAGCCTGTCTCTGCCCCCTGGAGGCCAAAGGGCCGGCCTGCAGCCTGTCTCTGCCCCCTGGAGGCCAAAGGGCTGGCCTGCAGCCTGTCCCGGCCCCCTAGCGGCCTTAAGGCCAGCCTGCCCCCTGTTCCGGCCCCCTGGAGGCGCCAAGGCAAGGATAAACCCTTCTCCTGGTGGCCTGAAGGGCCCCAAGGTCCGCCTTATCCTTCTCCTGACGGCTTGAGAGGTCCCAGGGCTGGCCTACCCCTCCCCTGACGGCCTGAGGGGTCCCGGGGCTGGCCTACCCCTCCCCTGACAGCCTGAGGGGTCCCAGGGCCGTCCTACCCCTCCCCTGACTGCCTGAGGAGTCCCGGGGCTGGCCTACCCATCCCCTGACAGCCTGAGGGGTCCCAGGGCCGTCCTACCCCTCCCCTGACGGCCTGAGGGGTCCCGGGGCTGGCCTACCCATCCCCTGACAGCCTGAGGGGTCCCAGGGCCGTCCTACCCCTCTCCTGACGGCCTGAAGAGTCCCGGGGCTGGCCTACCCCTCCCCTGACAGCCTGGGGGGTCCCAGGGCCGTCCTACCCCTCTCCTGACGGCCTGAAGAGTCCCGGGGCTGGCCTACCCCTCCCCTGACAGCCTGGGGGGTCCCAGGGCCGTCCTACCCCTCCCCTGAGGGCCTGAGGAGTCCCGGGGCTGGCCTACCCATCCCCTGACAGCCTGAGGGGTCCCAAGGCCGTCCTACCCCTCCCCTGACGGCCTGAGGAGTCCCGGGGCTGGCCTACCCCTCCCCTGACAGCCTGGGGGGTCCCAGGGCCGTCCTACCCCTCCCCTGACGGCCTGAGGAGTCCCGGGGCTGGCCTACCCCTCCCCTGACAGCCTGGGGGGTCCCAGGGCCGTCCTACCCCTCCCCTGACGGCCTGAGGAGTCCCGGGGCTGGCCTACCCATCCCCTGACAGCCTGGGGGGTCCCAGGGCTGTCCTACCCCTCCCCTGACGGCCTGAGGAGTCCCGGGGCTGGCCTACCCCTCCCCTGACAGCCTGGGGGGTCCCAGGGCCGTCCTACCCCTCCCCTGACAGCCTGGGGGGTCCCAGGGCCGTCCTACCCCTCCCCTGACGGCCTGAGGAGGCCCCAGGGCTGGCCTACCCCTCCCCTGACAGCCTGGGGGGTCCCAGGGCCGTCCTACCCCTCCCCTGATGGCCTGAGGAGTCCCGGGGCTGGCCCACCCATCCCAGGGGTGCCAAGTGTCCTGATTTTCACGGACAGTCCCGATTTTTAGACTCTGTCCCGATCGTTCCGATCATGTACAGAATGTCCCGATATTAAGAGGAAAATTATAATATAGAAATGACTATAAAAATGGTTTGATTTTTCCCAAAATAGCGTGTTTTGGACAGCAGAAATCTCTTTTTTTTTTCTGGGGGAGAACCCCAAGACCCCCTTCTCAAACACTTGTGTTTTTACGTCTACATTGACAGGAATTTCCTCATTTTTAAAGTAATTATAAAAATCTCTTACTAGAAATCTGTAAATCTTATAAACGTGATTAATCTAAAAGTCGATTTATTACAAAACATTATTATAACTATAAGGGGGAGCGGGGGCAGGTGTGTCCCGATTTTGAGGTGTCCAGGGTTGGCAGGCCTGCCATCCCCTGCCAGCCTGGGGGCTCCATGCCTAGCCTACCTCTCTCCAGGCAGACTTAAAGATCAAAAAGATGATGTTTTTAATAAAATGTTATTAAACGTCCTGTAAAGTGAATAAAATTGTCCTATGTAAAGGAGATTAAAGCCTCAGATATCAAGTAAATGTACTTAAATGCACTGTAAATGTCTGTGTGAAAAGGTGCTGAAAGGCTCATTTACTAAGTAAAGACAACTAAATGTGCCAAAATCATGTAAGTGTAAAGATGTTTAAAGCACTTTATGTTAAGTAAATGTATGCAAATGCACTGTAAAGGTGTATTTATAAAGGTGATTAAATGATCTGATGTTCAGTAAAGCGTCTTATTTTTGCTGAAAATACCTACATTTAAACGTCCTTAAAACCCCTGATATAACTTAAATCATATTAAATCAACTTAGACTCAAACTAAGTAAAGATGTCTAAAAGTCTCTACAATGTGGAAATAATCACATTTAAGTTTCTTGTAAAGCAGAGACAAAGTGGGCCATTACAAACTTTAAATCAGTACTTAAATCTCATTAAATGTTGACCTTTAAGAATTTTACTTTTACAGGCAAAGATGCAGTAAATGCCATGTGAAGGTGATTAAAGAGGGCCTTTAATCACATTTACTTAGAAAGTAAATGCTAATTAAATGTTATTTTTCATGCAGTGCATGGATTCCCACACTGCATGAAAAGTGAATTTTAATTGGCATTTACAATAAATGTAAATATGATTAAAGGCCCTCTTGAACGCTACTCATTGTTTATGGTATTGATTAATAAATGGATACTATTTATTGTATTCGCAGTCTCTGTTACTACTTATTCCTTGAATTGTTGCTAGTCAAGTGGTGAGTGGGTTCACGATATGGGCGCTCAATCCACAACATGAACAAAGCTTGGCAGTAAGTCAGGTTTATTTGGCGGATACGGTGATGCAAACCTGTGCCGGTGAGATGATGATAAGCCTCCTAAGTTTCACAATTCCAATCCGATGGAGCATAAGCTTTCCCATAGAGTCTGCTTGGCTCACATCCAGCAATAACACAGTAGATCTTCTATTAGTCACCAGATGTCCCTTTGTCAAATGTGTTGCTAACCAAAACCCCTCGAATCTCTCGATCCGTATGGTCCAAACGGTAAGTGGTTCTCTCCCCCTAACAATGAACATACTGCTCATCATATAGCAGTCTAGTATTGATTTTCCCCGGCATCACGCCTGCTGGGAGGTGTGTTCTGTCGGCTTCCGTCTGTCAGGTATATTTACACCTACCAGTGGCTCGTGCCCTATTTATACTATGTGATGTGATAATCTATATACTTTTGGAATGCTTGATTATTCCCTTATGTACATTTGGTAACATCCTTTCCATTTCATTCTCATACAATTGGTTATATGCACAAAGTGAACGAGATACTGTCTACCTTTGTGCACTCTTTAATCACCTTTACATGATATTTACTTCACCTGGGGTCAACATTTAATGGGATTTAAGTAGTGAACCAAAGGTTGTAATGGCCCTCATTGTATCTGCTTTACTTGTTGCTTAAATAGGATTATTGAGATATCGTCAAGGCCTTTACCAACATTTATTTGGTTCAGCCTTAAGCTAATTTAATTAAATTTAATAACATCAGGTGTTTTAAGCACATTTACATATAGATTTTTTCAACATATTTAGGTTCCTTTACTCAACATCATATTCTTTAATAACCTTTACATATAATATTATTTCATCACATTGATATACCTGTACTTGGTATCAGAAGTTTTATAAACATTTATATAAATACTTTATAGGTACATTTAACAAGATTTACTTGATATTAAAGGCTGTCAGCACCTTTAAGCATGGATCATTTCATTGCATTTAAGTCCCTTTATTTGACGGTGGAGGCTTTAATCACTTTTACATAAAGGAACTTTATTGACTTTACAGGACATTTAATAACATTTTGTTTAAAAACATCATCTTTTTCCATATTCAAGTTTCCAGGGCTCCCTAGGAGCTCTATGGGGCTGGGACAGGATGCAAGCTGTCACAATGCAGGTCGGCCCTTGGCTCTCCAGGATGCCAGGAGAGGGGGCATGCCGGCCCTGGGGCCTAGAGAGGGGACAGGCTGGCCCTGGAGCCTCCAGAGCAATGGTAAATGAGCCTTTGCCATCAGGAGATGTTGTAGGTCAATGACTGTAATTGGTAAAAGAATGTATCATTAATTAGCATGAATAACTTTAGGTTACAAAGTGACAATTTTAAGGAAATTATGAAGTTATCATGTTCTGGTTTTAGTAATAAACAGATATATTCTACTATATGATTATATATATATATATATTAATATATATATTGATATAAATATTTTCATACATATATTCAGAAATACATAGTGCTAATTAATAAATGTATCTGTATGTATACTTACTTAAACCATAAAACTATAATGATTCTATCTAATATATAATACAACTATATATCTGTAGTCTCACCTCTTTATGGTACTTCTTGCCCCTTCTACTGTTAGGCCTAAACTGCCAGGTAAGTCACCTCTGAGCCATTTAGGTCACCACTGAGCCTATGTAGGTCACCACTGGGCCAAGTAAGCCACCACTGAACTGCTGGTTGCTTAATTAGCACCCCCATTGTTGTTAGCCAGGCTAGGTGTGAATGCCCCTGACCCACATACAGGTGTTACCTGCAGTGGACACCTGTTGGGGTTAAACTTTGCACATCTTTACTTGGAATTTAGGCAGGCAGAGTAAAACACAGTTAATCCCTTGTGGTTATACAATGCCCACTTAAATCCCTCAGTCAAAATAAACATATTAAGTCATTGTATTGTAGGTAAACTAAGTTATTGTATTGTAGATCAATTTTAAGTCAAGCAGTCAAGCATAAGATTATGCTATCAGGTATTTTGACTTATATTTATTTGTATATGTCTCTTGGCCTTCTATCACCCCTGGGCTTATTATAGGCGTCCCCGGCCTCGCGGCCTCTTTCTCCCGCCCCCTTAGCTTAGTACAGGTATCCCCAGCCTCCCTGACCCTTCTCCCGCCCCCTGGGCTTCAGGGCAGGTCCCCTGGCCTCCCTACTCCCGCTCCCTGGGCCTCAAGGGAGGTATCCACGGCCTTCCTACCCCTTCTCCCGCCCCCTGGGCTTCAGGGTAGGTATCCCCAGCCTCCCTAACCCTTCTTCCGTGCCCTGGGTTTCAGGGGAGACATACACAGAACTAACCGAGGGGGAACGAAGCCCAAATTATTTCCCCAAGTCGGAGCGCATTGATGCGTCGATGGCTTTAGCCCGAGACGCAACAATGCGCGGAGGCGAGGGGAAATGATTTCGGCTTCGTTCCCTCTCAGTTATTTCTTGTTTTATTATATATCAAATATCCGCCTATGTTGAAGATGTGTGAATAAATAACACGACAACTCTTTATTTACCTTCGTCCATTCGTGCGTGATACCATCTTGACTCCTTGTTCGTCTTCTCCACCGGAGAGTTCTTTCCGCCTAGTCATCGTTTTGACGGGAAACCAGTGCGCCCGAGCGATCTTCGACATTTTTTTTTTTCATATCGTGTATTTTTTTTAAAAAGTTTTTATTCCGAAGCATATTTTTCAGGAAAGTATCCTTATCTTCCAAAATGGCCGATCTTGGTACAGTTTTGGCCAATCCGCAGGACAAGATTCAAGAATAGATAAATTAAGGACAATGCTATTTATGATTTACAACACTACGACACTAAAAAGTTTGTCCAAGGTAATTAATTATAATAGTAATCAGCTGTTTCAAATGGTTCTGACTGGTTTTCAGTCACAAACCCTTAATGACTATTAGAAGTATTATTGAGTTTTGTGAATATTCGTGGCTAGTTTTCAGTCACATGAACAAGTTCACTTCAATATTACATTCAGACCTATCACAACAGTTAAGTCAACTATATCTAAGCATCTTCAGAATAATTCATGTACAATTTCTTTATCTTACTCCCAAACACAAAGTTATCCTCAGAATGCTGGATATCACTTGATAATTTATCCCAATACAGTTCCCCTAATATAGGGTGATTTAATATACCTTTGGTTTTTGAGCCCGCTGATTTTGAACTGTATTTTTGAAGCACTTCTATTTTCCCTCACTGGCATCTCAATCTTACAAACATCTTGAGAAAGGAAGTACATCATCATCAACAACTGTCTGTCCCATCGCTGTTGTACACTAACCAATCTGAATTCATTATGTAATTCTTTACACCCACAGGGTACCCAACACATTTTTTTTTTAAATTCTTTTATTGCTTCTCAATATGACATCGAGATCTTCCGGCCTATATTATAATATCAAAAGAAAGGAAAGTACAATATATACACAAATGATGAGATGAGATGGATGTGATTTTACATATTCACAGTGCCCAGTTTTGTAATACCTGTAGTTGACCATATTCCCGTTGATTACCAGTCTTAGCGATGAAGCCACAATAATCGATAATTGGTAAAACTGTCTGCTTATAAACTTGTATTGCTGCATATCTTGTTAGAAACTTCCTTAATTTACTTAGCTGAAAGGTCTTCGAATTCACTCTCTCATATGTTTTTTGCAAGTGATTACATAAATTTAACTCACGATCGATAAATACTCCCAGATATACATAAGAAAGCACCACCTCAATAGTTTTATCATCAATAGTGATTTTCAAGTCACCAGACTTACATAATTTTTCTCGAGTTCCAACAGCCATACTCTTAGTTTTATCTATATTTACTTTCAGCCTATTCACTTTACACCAGTGAACAAATTTATTTACATTTGATTGTAAAATCGGGGTAACTTCATCAAGATGTCTACCAGACTTGTATAAAACACAGTCATCAGCATATAGGATCATATTGACTTTATTTATAATTATTTGAAAATACATCATTAATGTACAAGACAAACAACAATGGCCCGAGGATTGAGCCTTGCGGGACACCAGCAGTAACAGACACTTTCAGTGACACCTTACAATTAAATACTGTACACTGTTTACAAGTCAGGTAACTTTCAAACCAGCCCACAATTCTGTCACTCAAACCTATATTGGATAATTTCAATAACAAACGTCAGTGATTTATACTATCGAATGCCTTAGATAGATCAAAATATGTAATAGCTGTAATTGCCCCCTTGTTCATTTCTAATAGAATATCATTCACCAAGGTATTGACCGCCTTAGTTGTCGATCCACCTGGTATAAAGCCAAACTGCCTTTTATCCAAATAGTTAAGTTCAGTCAAAAGATCCAATAGTCTCTTATGCATGAACTTCTCCCTAATTTGACCAAGTAGTGGAGTTATCGCAATCGGTCGCCAGTTCGTAACTAACTGTAAGTTACCAGTTTTCGGAATTGGGGTAATTTGACTATAACTCCAATCATCTGGAAATAGAGTGAATTCAGGGAACAATTATATATATGAGTCATCTCTTTATACAAATACATTAACGCTATTTTCATAACTTCAGTTCTGATATCACTACATCCACTTGGTTTAGTAATATCAATCTGTTTCAGACAGTCTAACACTTCATCATCCGTAATAGGATCAAAATCAACATTTCCAATTAAAGGTACATCATCTCTCAGTCCAAAGTTCCAAGGGCTATAGTGTTCAAACTCATTTGTAATCTTGGCTCCCACCTCAGCATAAAATAGGTTTATGATATCACTTTCATTACCTGAGTCAACAAGGATATTTGTGTCCGGGTTCATGAGATTCCTAACCACATTTTCATCACACTTTGGCGCGATGATGTCATTTACCTCACACCAGAACTTCTTAGCATTTGCGCAATTCACATTCAATTTTTCCTTTATAAAATCATCCTTAGCACAAATCACCAATCGATTACAACGATTTCGCAAATATCTGGCCATTTTATGAAAAAAATCACTATTAGTTATCCGAGCAAGCTTGGTGTAGTAATTACGGTCATTCATAATATCGTGAAGTTCCTGAGTAAGCCATTCCGGGGTACCCACATTTTCTATCCATTATAGTTTGTCCAATTAATCATATATGGTATTTGCAAACCCTCTAGTACTCTACATTATTGTCGTTCTTTACCAATCTCAATTTAAAAAAAAAAAAAAGTTCGGGCATCTTCGCTGGTTTCCGGTCACCTTCGGGTGCTTCCGGCTGCCTTGCTTGAGTTGAGAATGGCTTCAATTTTGGATATACGATCAATTTCATCTCCTCTCAATGGCGGAATTACACTATGTTATCACAATGGCTGGTGCATATTAGGAATGCCTCGTGTAGGATCAAGGTTTGGTGTATCTGTATATCGATATTTGGAAGGATGACATTGACAATAATTGCAACAAAACTTGAAACACTTTTATTCATTTTTGACACAAATTCAAACTGTGAATTGGACATGATGGCGTCGTCATGATTTCTAACTAGATCGAACGTGTGGAAAAAAATCAATAATATTTTTTTACTCCACCCCAAGCTTTGGGGATAAAGACAGGGAGTTAGTGGTGGTTTCCCTTGAACTATATACATTGTAGCTCATCTGAATATTCACATTGCCATTGATTGTGGCACTCGTAAGCAATGAACCTGCTGCACATTCCAGAGTCGGTACAGACTCCTGAGATTGTGGTGGAATCGACACAGTAGCAGTTGGCTTTTTTTTTTGCAGCGCTTGGGCCAGGCTGTTGAAAATCACTTACATTTTCAACAGTAACATTTCTCTTTTGACCACATAGTACAACACATTTTGTCACATTTTCTGGAATTTCTGGGCCATAATTCTCCTCAATTTCTAGCCCCGACTGCATTTTCAAGTCCTCATACCGTTTTCTATCATCTGTGAGAATGTTGCTCAATTTTTTCTGCACATTTTTGTCGGCCATGGCATAATTGTTGATGGAATTTACATGTTTGTGGCTGGTTACCTGAGAGATAATACTGGGGGATACACCTGCATTCAGTAGATCATTTGCAGTTTTTTTTTCTGATGGAGTGGTTCACAAGTTTCCCTGATAAACCTGCACATTCTGCCATCCCTGCTACTATTTTGGACAATTTATTCTTCCCCATAGGGGCCTTGGCATACCAGATCTGGGTGGTAGGAGTTACATTTTTTTTAGTTGCCAAATAAAATGGGGAGTCATCATGGCACATTTCCTTTGGCCTTTTGTCTTTGAATTCATGGTAAAATTTTACAGGGCACCTGTCACCCCATTGGGCAAAAACTTTGGGGTTGAAGCTCCTTGTTCGGATGTTCCGGAACTTGTTCTAGTTTTGGTAAGCCTTTCATTGAATTCAAGATATTCATCATCCCCATCCTGCTTTACTTGTACATCGCCTCATTTTAACTACCTACTCTCATGAAGAGAATCAGCATCCCTATCTCCCAATTCACCTGACTGCCATAGTTTTTCAACCTGCCACTTGTTATGATGTCTGCTTTGTTAGGTTTGTTACACTTCCCCATCTGTTTCAGTTCTTTTCTTCTGGCCTCGAGCACCCCTCTGCTGAGTTTGAAGTAGTCACTTGTTATGATGCTCTCCTCATAGCCCACATCCCTCAGATACCTGTAAAAAACACATTTATTACACATTTTACACACATTTTGCATTTTTTAAATCTTTAAAATGTACTTTTTAATTTGTAGAATGCTCAAAATTTAGAATTTTAAAAATTATTTCATCCCTAATTCGTTTTTTTTCATATTTTCATCCATTTTATATCAATTTTAAAATTTAATATGGCTTTTAAATATTTTTTAAGAACTAAATATACTTAAGAGTAGGTAAAAATTATTCAACTTTTTTGAAGGCGTTTCTACATTTTTAAATGAATTTTTGAGGATTTTAAAATTTAGTTTTTAGTTCGCCTGTCTATGCCTCTGTGTAGAGCTGTAAGTGAATTGGGTTCAAACTCCTGGCCATCTCCTTTGGTCACTACACATATCCAGGATCCAAGGTAGGTGTCAAGCTGGTAGGGTGGTATGGTCTGCGGCTGCCTTTTCTCTCCTTTCTCAGTTTCAAGGAAATACATATTTACCTGGTCAGTCTTCTTGTTGGTATTGGCATTCCTATGGCCTCTGATGTAGTCCTTCAGGTCGTTGTTTTCAGTTGCTAACGGAGGTAACCCCTCAGCATATTCCTGAATATTTCTTGGGACATCCTGCTGTATGTACAGATGAGGGTTAGGATCTGGGGGATTTTCTGGGGGATTTTCTGGGGGAATTTTCGGTCGTTAGTACAGTTTTTTCCTCCTCTGCCATATCAATGATGATAGTAATCGGGTTGGCTTAAGTTTCAGCACCACCATCCTGCCAGAATTCTTCATTTAAGATGTTCAAGCAGTCCTCACTGATATCCTCTGGACCCCAACTTACGGCAGTATCATCAGGAACATCAGGAACATCAGGAGCAGCACAATCCTCAGCATTGTTCTCCGTTGGATCCATTCCGGAACAACGTCCACGGCAACTACTACAAATTCTAGAACAGGTAAGCCCCAGATACTCCTTATACGCCTCTTCTTTCACATCAGATAGGACAGGACCCATAAATCAGCCGTTACCTCGTATTCTATGAACCAGAATATTTCATTTGCTAATTTATCAGTAATTCATCGTCTAAAGGTCCGTTATCCATGAGTTTCCGAGCGCATTTGATAAAAGTGGACGAATATCGTCTGCTTTTGCAATTTTTTCGCGCCGTTATTCTCATTGGACAGTGCGCTAGAAGGGGAGGGGCCTATTTTTGCTAACACATTCTGATTGGTCAATGCATTGTGCGGGGTGTGGCTTAACGTTGATTGACGTTGCAACGCACGCATGCGCTGGGGATACCACTCAGATTATTTCCCTGTGGAGAAATAACAATCTCTGTTACCCCACCTTTCCTCGCGGGGAAGGACAATGATGAAGGTATAGGCGCTACGATGTTGATATATAATAAATCCATTGCCTCCCTACCCTTTCTCCCGCCCACTGGGCTTCAGGGGAGGTATTACTATGTATTACTTTTATTCTCTTACTATTATTATATTCATTGACTATCTAATACATTGTGGTATCTAATTTTGAATTGAATGTATAGCTTTTATTGTATACCTTGACTAGTCAAAATGATTTTATGGGACTTTTATATAATCTTATTATTTAAATGTGAAGACTTATATATAACCTGTTCTATGTAAGGTGAATAATCTTGAATATTTGAATGCATGGATTGTCATGCGCTCAGGCAGAAAAGTGAGACAAGTTGTATCAACTTATTTTTTGCCTGTTGAAATAAAGGAACTTATATATATCATTTTTCCAAATTACTTTTTTTTACCATTTCACAATTGATTTCAAGTGTTGTTAATATTTTTATTCTGTTTCATAATATCGTGCCAGGTTGTTCTGTTTCTCAGATGTTCCCATAATATGATGTCAAGGACAAGGGCCAATCAGAGTGGAGTTTACAACCAGCTTTGGCCCACCAGCTTCACTCTGGTATTCCTAAGAGGTGCCAAAACTGGAGCATTTTACAGCATAAAGAGGGAGATTATTGATGGAATCCTTCAACCAAAAGCCACAATTATGGATTAATCTGAACATTCAATGAACTGAGAAAGGTATGTTGACTCTTTGGGAGGGTGACATGGGAAGATGAGGTTGACTCAAAGGATTTGTTGTTGCAAAAGTAAGGACAGAACCCCTTTGGTACATTGCCCATGAATTTTGGACAGGCAGTAAAGTGATCATGTCGCTACGCTCTGTTGTGCCTACAGCGTGGATAGCTTTGAATAAAATGTCAACCTTGAGGGGGACAAGGAAATAAAGTGGGCCAGGCCAGTTGGGAAGGAGGGAAGGTGGACCTGCTGGGCATAATCAAAACCGATGTGGACCTTCGTGTCAGAAGAACAAGGGGGGTGGGGGCCAAGGGGAGGGGACTCTGCTTCCTTGTAGGCAGCCTTGGTAGACTTGACCATGTCCTGATAAAAGGCCCTCTCCCGAGCCACCACCTTGAGGTGAAGTTGTTGCTTTTTCAGCTTGGCCTGTTTCACAATGTCAGGTAGGTTACTAGAGGCAGAGAAAATACATACAACTTGTGTGCAACCAATTGACTTAATTCCGAGATATGTTTGTTAAAATTTAAATGTTCATCTAAAACAAAACCTAGATATTTATATGAACAGACTCTCTCAAGGACAGAGTTATTCAGGGATAAACCAAAATCACAGGTTTTGCTTTTTTTAACCTTTGATCTCATACCAAATATACAATATTTAGTCTTTTTACAATTTATAGTCAATTTATTTTTATTACACCAAAGAGAGACTCTATCTAAGTCCTGTTGAACTTTACCAGAGATATTATTGAAATTGTTACCACTGAAATATAACACTGTATCATCAGCATGTAGTGAAACATGCGTGTTTTCAATACAACCATCAATATCATTAATATATATTAAAAACAAGAGTGGTCCGAGAACACTTCCTTGTGGAACGCCACATACAATTTCTAATGGTGAAGAAGTCATATTATTAGCCTTTACACTTTGTGATCTATCTGTTAAATAATTGTGAAACCATTTATAAATATTACCTCTTAAACCTATGTTGTAAATTTTCTTAAGTAACAATTCATGATTAACAGTATCAAAGGCTTTCTTCAGATTAAAAAATACAGCTAAGGTTGACATTTGTTCATTCATTGATAAATAAATATCATCTAAAAATTCAACAGTTGTGAAAATAGTCGAATGTCCAGGCCTAAAACCCCCTTGTCTATTATTTGATATGTTATACTCTTCCAAGTAATCATAAACTCGTTTATGTACTAATTTTTCAAAAAGTTTAACCACAATTGGTAAATTTGAAACTGGCCTAAGATTTGTTACATCCGATTTATTCCCTGTTTTTTGTAATGGTGTGACATTAGCACTCTTCCATGATTGTGGAATAACTCCCTTATCTAGAGACATATTGAATAAGTCACAAAATGTATTTGGTACAGCTAAAATTGCATCTCTAAAAACCTCAGATGAGACATCAATTAAACAGGACGACTTATTTATATTAATTTCCTTAGTCACATTAATAATATCTTCTGGCGTAATAATAATATCGTGTAGTACATTTGCAGAGATATCACGATCAAATGACCAACCAGCATCACATTTTTTCGACAATTCTGGGCCTATGTTAACGAAAAAGTCATTTATAAAGGCTGCAGTCTCATGAGTAGGAATTGTTTTGCTATTACTCTGATTAACTAAGTTTATGACATTGTTACTTGACTTATTTGTGTTCATAATAACACCTTGTATGACTTTACAGAATTTCTTTTGATCTTTCGAGTATTCATCCAGTTTTTCATTTATAAAATCCTGTTTTGCTTTCCTCACCCTATTTATACATGAATTTCTTAACTGCTTATCATTATTCCAAAGTAAAATATCATTTCTCTTTTTTGCCTCCTTTAAAGCTTCATCTTTATCATGTATTAATTCCAATAATGGGGCAGAAATCCATGGTTGTTTCAGTTTTTTTACTTTAAAGGTTTTAATGGGACATTGTTGTTCAATGAAAAATAGAATTTCATTATAAATGATATTCCATTTCTCTTCCACTGATAAAGTATTGTCAAATTCATTCCAGTCAGAGTTCTTTATTTGTTGTTGGAATTCATTCTTATTATAGTTTCTATAACTCCTCCCCCTAAAATCACATTTTTTATGCTTGTGTGTACCTTTTTTCCAGGTAAGAAAGATCATAAAATGATCACTAATGTTCATTTCCACTACTAAGGAAGTTTTAATGATATTTGAATTTGTTAAAAATAAGTCTATACAAGTTTTACTATCCTTAGTACAGTGTGTAGGAGATTTAGTTATTTGTCGCATTCCAAACTGTTTGATCATATGAAGAAAATCTTTACCTTTAACGTTATTTTTATCGTTGATATCAATATTAAAATCCCCCATAACTATAATTTCAATTTTATTTAGGTCAAGTCCAGTTAGGACATCATCAAAATAATCAGATAAAATCTGTATATTTCCTTGAGGGGGTCTATATAAATTACATACCAATATAGTTTTGTTTGGTTTCTGTGTAATTGATATCCATTGTACTTGGTAATTTATACAACTACAATTTAAATAATCATATGCAGTAGTTGAATATTTTAGTGATGATCTAATAAATGCACAAATACCACCTCCTCTTTTAGCATCAGAATTATCTAACATATTTGTATCATTCCAAGTTCTATCATATCTTACTAAATCATATTGACTGCTCAATTGATATAGTTCACTAGGTAGCATAGAATGAAGCCATGTCTCAGAGAATCCTAATATATCTATATTGCTATCATAAAAGGTAGCTTTTAATAGATCCCATTTATTTACTAAGCTTCTTACATTTAGATGAGCTATGTGTAACCCTCTCCTCGTTGCTTTAAAATTCATATTAATCCATAACTAAAATCATTATATCCACCTCCATTCATGGTAAGTAAATTTAGAATGTGATGTCGGACAATTGTTCCACCACACTGCATTTCAACTAATATAGAATTGAGATCTTAAGAACTTAAAGGTATAACAGTCACAAAGTGAGAGATAAAAAGATGCAAAATGCGGACAAAAAATATTTTATATAAATCAAAAACACACCATAGACATTGACATAATCGAATTGAAATTGACATCATGTTTAAGAAAAAAATACAAGTTAATATCCAATCGGTTCTATATCAATTAGTACAGTACAAGATTGATGTGTTTCAACCGGGTATACACCCAACGATACAATCATAAATAGTTCTATCAACCAATTTCTATAGTCAGTCTGACATTGATCATATATTATACATATAATATTTTCATCATATTAGTATTTATAGACATGGTCAATACAATTTAGCATTTAATGGCATCCCTGTATTCACACAAGATTCTTCCCAACCAGTTCTCATTTGTAATAGAGTCCTTGTTGATTTGTTTTGCTTGTGTTAAGGTAAATCCACAGGAAAATGAGTCACATTTAGTGGCTTCATAAAGATAGCCTGTAGCATTCAAGAGTTTGTCCCTCAAATTGTCATTTTGATTGAATTTCAGTTTTATCACAAGGTGCATTACTTTCAATTTGTCTGTTTCCCAGTTTGCTGTAGGCCTGATTTTTTTCCCAATTCTTTTGGCATGATATCCGTCATGTGCGTTCAGTTTGTCGTCCACTAGATCCAGTCTGCCATGATATCTGGCCATTTCACAATAGTACAAATGTTCAGATGATTTATAGTCGACACCCTGGTATTTTATATTGCAAATAAACATATTGCTCAAGTATGCGTGATGCGATTGAAACGCATATCCATCAAGGATCCTAACTATTTTAACAGTTTCCATAGTGATGTTATGAGGCATGTCATTAATATCTTTATGTGTATATTTTTCCCTTCGACAAAAATTGCACCTCCCCTCATCTTGACATCTACTTTCTTTTCTTTAAGTGCTGCAAAAATGCACCGTAAGTCACGCCTTTCACTCTGTTCCTTTTTTTTTTTTTTTTTTTTTTTTTTTTTAAATTCTTTTATTTATACTGATAGTAGTCGGCTACAATAGTCGGTTTTAATCCACTACCAGTTAAGAAACCCGGTAGTATAAATTATCTCATTCAAAAGTATATTATAACATATTATACAGTGACAATTAGTATATACAGTACATGTAATGACAATTTTTAGTACAGTAGCAATAGGCTATAGAACTTTCTACACATGATATCAATGGGGGCATTTCGAGCTATTACAAAATCGGGATATTACATTCAAGCATTTCTTTTTTGTTAATAGTTTGAAAAAGACGATAAGAAGGGGTATTTCGTATATTAACTCCCAGATTGTTCCATAATACTGCTCCTCTATATAGGGTACTATGTGTGTATCTGTGGCTCTTCGGAGTAGTGACTTTAAACAATGGTGCTGCATGAGCTCTGGTCCGAATATTTCTATCATCTAGTAAAGATTGATTACTCAATTGCTTGTACATAAAATTCTTTAGATGGGAGCGTCTTCTAGCCACAAGGTTCCCTACATTATATTGCCTGTGTAGCATGATAACAGGTGTTCTCTGTGGCATCCTTGCACATATTCTTAGACACACATTCTGCAGTTTCTGTAGCTTTTTGAGGTTGGTTTGAGTTGCAGCACCATATATAATGTCACCGTAATCGAAGTATGGGAGTATTACAGTTTTGTACACAGTGATACTGGCAGCTTCGGACAAGTAATTTCTCATTTTGCCAAGTAAGTGAGACTTATGGGATATCAGCTTAATACAATTATTAATATGCATTTCAAAATTTAGAGTCTGATCTAACATGATACCGAGATACTTATACGACTTTACATAATGAAGGTCGTGACCTCCTATTGTCAGTATCCTTGGGTTAACATTTTTAACTATATGCCTGGTACCAAACAGCATAGATTTTGTCTTCGCGATATTTATTGACAACTTATTTCTGCAGCACCATTGATATAGGTAATTAGTATCCTTTTGAAGAACATCACAACATTCCTGCTGATTATTACCTGTTGTAAAGATCACCGTATCGTCGGCGTATAGGTAGGCATTTGCTTTGGTAAGGACATTTACAAGGTCATTTATAAACACGAGGAATAAGAGCGGCCCTAGGGTACTACCCTGAGGGACCCCGCAGACGATTGGTTTTCGTTTTGATTCAATATTATTTGCCAAGGTGACTTGTGATCTTCCTGATAAATAATCTCGAATCCAATCTAACTTGTTATCTCTTACACCCAAATAATTCAATTTTTTTAACAGTATTTCATGATTTATAGTATCAAAGGCTTTTCGAAAATCGATGAATATGGCTATAGAAAATTCCTTATTGTTAATACCTTGATATATATGCTCTAAAAAATTCGCTGTAGTTGAAACAGTTGAGTACCCCTGTCTAAAACCTCCTTGGTTGGCACTTAGAAGATTATGTTCATCAAGGAATCGGGTTAGATTGGCATGGTAAATTTTCTCAATTATTTTAGTAGGTAGGGGGAGTAAAGAGATTGGTCTGTAATTCGAGACATCTGTTGGGTCCCCACCTTTGGGCAGAGGTATCACTTTTGCAATCTTCCACTCACTTGGGAAAATTCCTGTATTGAAAGACCAGTTCAAGAGGTAGGTAAACTTATCTACTAGACATTGCAGTGAGATCTTGAGTATTTTACTCGATATCCCTGATATAGCCGAAGATTTCGAAATATCAATCTCATTAATGAGTTTACTAACCTCATCTACAGTCGTGACAACATCAGGCATGTTCATATCCACCATGGGACCATCATAGATCCAAGGTTGAGTCATATGCTTGGCCAGATCAGGACCGATCACAGTGAAATATGCATTAATAAAATCAGCACACTCATGTTTACCTAGTGGATTCCCATTTGATTTCAGCAATATGTCACCATTTGACTTGGCTTTTTTACTGGGAAAAATCGAATTTTTATTTTTCCAGAATTTCTTGGGATCTCCATTGGAGTTATTTAGTTCATCCTGAATAAATTCAGATCTGGCACGCCTAGTTAGTTTTATCACTTCATTACGTAATCTTCTAGCCAAAGCAACATCTTCATCTTTACATGATCGCTTGGCTCTCTGTAGTGCTCTATCCTTGTCTTTGATGAGTTCTAATAACTCATCAGTGAGCCATATTTCTTTTACATGGTTTATTGTATATGTTTTAAGAGGGCAGTAATGATCAATGGTGTCCCTTATATGACCAAGCATAACCGACCAGGCTTCGTCAATGGTAGTGGCATGATCAAATAGTTCCCAATTTTTATCTAACAGGGTATTTATAAACATTTCATTATCTAGATTCCTGTAACTCCTTCCCATAAAGGTGGCTTTGACCACTGGCTTGCGTACTTTCTTCTTAGTTAAGTAGACCATGCAATGATCACTCAAATTCAGGTCAGTGGTGCCAGCTTCACTAACATCATAGATGTTGGTGAAGATCAAGTCAATACAACTACTTGAGTGGTTTGATATCCTGGTAGGTGTGTTTATAAATTGTTTAAGCCCATTTACTCTTGCCCAGCTTATTAAACTTTTGGTGTTTAGATGTTGTTTATTAGACAGATCAATATTCATATCGCCCATGATTACCAAATCATCCCTCCCAGACGGTCTTATTTGTTCAAGGCAATATTCTAGGTACTCCAGAAAAGATTTGGGATTACCCTGAGGTGGTCTATAAACATTTGCCAATATAATACGCTTTTGAAAGGGAATATTAATGGTGACCCATTGGATCTCTATATTTTTAGAACTGGCATTTAAATGTGAGTAGTCATATTCCGAGTAAGCGAACGCATCGCTCAGATATAAACATAGACCTCCTCCCTTTTTGGGGCCTTGACTATTCAAGTCGGTCCAGGTTCTATCCCATCGTATCATATTATATCCCGTAATTTCCATTAGTTTTGTTGGAATAGAATGACCCAGCCAGGTTTCTGATATACCAAATATGCTTATGTTGCATGAAGTTAAGTGTAATTTCAATAAATCAAACTTGTGAAGCAGACTGCGTATATTCAAATGTGCCATATGTAGACCTCTTCTATCGTTCAACTCATCCATACTAATCATAGCTATCATTGACTCGCCCCATCTTATACATCACCATGTCATTACTCTGTACCAAAATCATTGTCAGAAACAAAAAGTAAATATATATCATTATCAAGGTGCTCTGCTTGCCTAGCACACTATTGGTTTGGGTCGAAATGACCACCATAGTATGTATCTTAGGTTGCAGTGCAGTGCAGCTGTAACAACACAGCTCCAAACACAAACTTCTGATGTTAGATCAGATAAGTATGAGGCGATTTGGTTCTATAGAAATAAATATACACACTTAGTAAACAGAATAAATTAGTAAGCAAATATGCATACTTAGTAAACAGAAAAAAGTATAGATTACACAAAAGTAAGTTTTATGAGTGTATAAACCTTGGGTTAATTAATTCCTGCTGGGTTAGAGAGTCTGTAATGTACACCCCTGTCCAACTATCATTTAATTTTAATTTTCCTACATTTTTGAAAATTTCTGCCTTAAAACCTGGCTTTGCAAATTGAATTCTGATAGACCTAGGCCTGTGTGAGTCGGGATTCAGGGTACCAAGCCTATATGCTGCAACAATGTCATTTTCTGAGTGTTCAATGCCCAAGTCGTTTAATAAATCAGAAGCAATTTTCTTTGGTATTTTAGCAACCCTTTCCTTTATGCCATCTAACACTATCAGGCACCGTTTCATTTCTTCTTCCTCTTGCATATATTTACGATCTTATTTTAGCAAAATTGTTGATTTTTCTTTGAGTTCCATCTTAGTGGCCTTCAGTTCATCATTTGTATCAGCAAGATCCCCTGTAGTTGTTTTAAGAGCTTCTTCAAGCGACTTGATACGTGTTGACAGACCCTTCAGATCATCGATCAGCTGTTTGATTTGGCCCTCCGCTGTAGAAAGCCGTCTATCGTTTGTAGTCTTATAGTTATCCAAATTCGACTTTGTATCACTAACTAACTCATTTATGGACTTGAATTTCTTCTCAATGTTCTGATCGGTATGTGCTTGATTCTCTAATATCTGTTTTAGCATAGATTCAGTGGTTACTTCTCCGATAGGACCCCCGGTCGCCATACCTGTTGTTTGGTCAGCAATGTGTTTGTTTACATCCGGGTCCTTCGCTTCGGCTTCGGCAATGTTGGAGCTACTTCTTAGTTTTGGAGGCATACCACGTCAAATAATTATATTTTACGTAGTTTTTTTTAACGTTTGGCATTGATCTGCGTGGTCACAACAGCAAAGTTGGCGTGTTGTCCAAATTCAGCATGTTGGCCCACTCTAACTTCTTAGTTATTTACGATTTGATGCCCGCACTTTCACATCTCCCGCTCACTCGTTTCCCGCCATCGGTCAATGCTGCTGTAATACCAGCTCTGATATACTATTCTTTTATCAATTATTCCCACTAGGTTCTCCTTCAGGCAGGTGACGCCGTCATCCTTAGTTACAAATTGATTTTGATGGCAGTCTCAGCTCCTCTTCAACACTGCACTTTGCTGTTTATATCAAATGTTTATCATTACCTTATGTCCATGCTGACAATACACAGTGACTATTTCTTTACACCTGTCTTTAAAGATAAATACATCCTACCATTCAACCATAAGTGATTTATTAAATTCTAAACTATAAGAAATACGCTCCTATTATCCATATGCATGCCTTCTGCCTCATTTCAACACCATGTAAACACTGTATATCTCATCATTACCATATATAGGTTGATTGTACCGACTCTGTTGCAAAGCTCTGTGGGAGGGCTGCAAAAGAGCCACATGTCAAATTGTAAAAACGGTAAATGTAAGGAGGTGTTGGGAATGATCTCAATACCATTTTACATTCCGTCTCATTCACCTTTTTCCCCAGACCACTCCCTTCTTGATTACAAATGTATGCAAATGACATACAATTAAAGAAGTAGGTTATCATGACCTAGCGTATCATAGTAGACATTAAGATATGAAATAAGTTTTAAATAAATCTAGGTCATCATTACCTACTGACCTAGTTATATTTACTATGTGCTGTAGCCCCTCCTTATTACTACTTTCAACCACTTTACATAAGCACTTTTAAAACATGGAATTCCGCTCTGATTTTTATAAACAAGATACATATACTCACTCACACACTGGCTGTATTATCTTGTCTATATATTAGAGCTAGGCAAATTTACATGGTTTGATTCTCTATTTAATTATTGAGTAATCTGCTGAAGGTGAATCACAAATTTATATTTGTATTTGCATGGAAAGGTATTTCTTTGAAATCATTTTCATTTATGATTATTAAATTTGAACAGCTAGTTTCTGTTGATCATTAACATGTCAATGTCGATTCAATCATCCCATTTCACACATATTTCTTTGTATACGATGTTCACAATTTTACTTTTCAAATTTTGCAAATAAAAGCAGAAATGTCTTTGCCTGCCTCAACATTTATGGAAGCTCAATGGATAAAAGGCTGGACTCTGAGATCGTTGCACTACATGTCTAAGAGAAAGTAGGTCATTATTGCACAGAATGAACATTATTAACAGAACTACAATTATAGTCTTATGCACATACCAAGAGCGCACAAGTTAGTATGCTTTATTCTATGTATAGCAAGAGTACATACATTTAATCAAACTTTTATCAAAAGTCTATCCTTATCACGGTAGACGTGATTGTCCAACTTCTACTATGAATATTTACATTTCTAAAAAGCCTGGGACTTGTTCTACATCTATGTTAAGCCTCAAAGTTACAGAATGTATCTGAACCTCAGCAGTTTTTACCTTGGCAAATAAACTCAGACTGAGTAGAAGTAATTAATACATTTTCCTCTATTTTCTAGGAAACTCTATCTGTTTGTAATCCTTGTTTTGCTGATCATGAAAGCTACTCATTTGAATTATTCATCACGGAAAGCCTTTTATGCCTCACCAAAGTTAGGTATGTATTTTGATAACATTTACACTTGTCAAATTGACAACTTTAATTATGCATTTGTGGCGGCTTGATGTCACAATTCAAGGCTAAAATCGCAGCACTCAAAGGAAAAACATATGCACATGCGTGAAGGTGATTACTGTTGAACTTTGTGCCACTGGGGGCTAATAGGGTATCAATAAGGCTGCACTGAGGTAGAAATAACCTCATGCATATATTATTGGAATAGAATAAGATTTACTTGAATATAATTATACTGCTTATTGTGAAGCCAAACAGCTCAAAGAAAGTTGATGGTCACTAGGCTGCATTACAGTAAAAATTAACATGAAACCATATTATTATAAACCAAATTACTAATAAGGGAAAACTTGGAATTAATAAGATAGCCTATTAATGACTAATGGCAATGTCAATGGCAGGTGAGACAACCCAAGAACCGATATTCACATGGGAGCCTTGTCTGCCAGTGACAGTACTGCTAAGGGAACAGAGGTATGCACCAAATCAATAATAGGTTGGTATAAAAGACACAGTTGTAACCAGTATTGGGCAGAGTGCGATATACGTTTTGATCGATACAAGCCTTTGTGGTTTGGTAGCTGAGGCACCGCCTGGTTAGAAATTGATATTTGGTGGTAGCATCTGGTGACCATGTTGAGGACTATTAAACCTTCATAGGGACCATGCAGGATAGGTGGACTATAAAAAGATCGGAGCAGCAAATTAGGAACGTACTTTGGACTACCCACATACAAGGCCACCTCGAACAAAATAAAAACATATTTTTCAACCCAAAGAGTTTTCAAAAGAATATTACAGTCCTCACCCCTGATACCATACAAGAAAAGTCTAATTCAAAGATGTTTTTTGGGTCAAATTATCAGTATAATAGCAAATACCTAGTCTAGAGCCCAAAATTGACAAAAAGCTGGTCCTTTCAAATACTATGATTTAGCAAAAATCTTATAAATCTGTGGGATACATTCCATAAACATTCTCAAGCACCCTATTTATAATGGTAGGGCTTATAAGGAATAGTTTGTCTTGACAACAAATTTTAGTAAATTGTTTGAATTAATAGAAATATTAAAGACAGACTTAATTTATGTTACCAGCCATTAATTTTACCTGTTCTGATCAGACGGTGCTACCAATCTGTCGTGACCAGGCCATGACTCAGATAACTGGGTCATGACCTTGACCTTTGTTTCTTAATTCTGAACATAAATACATGACAACATGTCATGATATCAAATATTTTCTATTTTAGACCTGCAAACATGTTTGTAGTTGACATATCTCCTTCATGTTGTTTGATTAATTGAATCATCATCAAATTTATCATGAAATACATGGAAATAGTGTAGATACAATCAATGACATCAGTTTCAAAAGGTATCAAAATGGCAACGTTTTGGGAAAACATTATTTCTAAACAAATCTTGATAAATCAACAAATACAAGGTGCATCATAAAAAGGACGACATTAATGGAAACTGTATGAGACATTTGTTCATTTAAGATGTAAAAAATTGGGATCAAAGTAATCAATTATGAATTATGACGCCAGCTGAATAGATACATCCTTTTTTCCATGTTTTTTTGTTCATTTTGCAAGGGATTATGGGTAATATCCTCTATAAATACCATGATAATACATACCATGATGTAGAGAATTTCCTTGGCTTTCTTATGATACCCTTTTTGTAAAGATTGTTTGGAAACTTACCGTGCTACTACATTTTTTGTTTTAAGGTTTGAAAAGGTACCTTTTAGTTCCCAATTTGCTGCTTCGATTTAGCAATAGCGAAGCCTATGTCTGTTGTGTATTATGAACTCTTAAGGCACAACGAACATCTGTACCCATTGTGAACAACATCAGTTTAGCTGTGAAAGTCTTCTGCACTTTATTTGAAAAACTTGACGTCTGCAAAGTGTTTGTCTGTGTTTGGATTTGAACAATATGAAGTTTGGGTTTATGAACTATGATGTATGGACATTATCTAATTATAATGTATATATTACCTGATTCCTTTTGTTATTGAAGTGACGCATGGCTGACTCTTAACTTAGACGGCCAACTTGAATATATCTATGTACTAGATATGGATGTAGATTATTTGATTAACCATAAAACAGGTTGAATCTTAATTTAGACAGCCACATAGCTGAAAAATTTAATCAAAACTTTGAATATTGTAAGATATTTATAAGATACAATGATATATTTACAGTTTTGTTTAATATATCAATGAAAAGATCAGGTCCTGCTCTGTGTAACTATTATTGTTGCATTCTTCAACTTTGTGTTTATAAGAAGTTTATCATTAATTGTGCATCATCTATACAACGAATGTATATTCTGTAATTAAAATATCCCACACTTTTGTACTGTGACTGGAAGTGGGAGTTATTGGAAGAATGGCTATGCCAATATTACCAACCCAAAATTATAAAAACTATTAAAAAAAAGAAGGCCCTTGTTAAGGCACTAAGTGACAACAGGCACTAAGTGGCAAAATTTTGTCACTTAGTGCCTTTTTGTCACTTAGTGCCTCCCACAAGGCACTAAGTGACAAAAAAATCCTTATGTGGTAAAGACACTAAATGACAAAACTTGTTCCATTTGCTTTCTTTTTGTCAATAATTACTCTTTTTATTTATTCATTTATTCCTTGATTAATTTTGTTTTATATTTACTATTTTCTCTTTATAAATTAATTATTTTTATAATTTGATGATTGTTTTTATTTATTGATTAAACATTAATTAATTGATTTATTACTGATCAATCATTTATTTATTTATTTATAAGTAACTAATTTACAGATCTTTTACCATTACTTCGTTTTTATCATTGATTATTTAGTGTCCATTTATCTATTCATCAAGTATTTTTCTATTTATTTATTTCACCTTTTTTTAAAAATTAATTTGTATTTATTAATTTATTTTTGTTATTTATTCATTATTTATTTTCCTTTGATTATTGATGACTTATTTATTATTCCATTTACTGATAATTAATCTTTCTATTATTTTCACTTTTTATTCATTAATTATAATTAATTAACTTTTAGTCATAAGTATTGATCTTATTTTCATTAATAATAGTTTATTTACTAATATTTGTTTTGAATATTCACTTATTTAATGATTTATGATTTATTAATTGTTATTACTAATTAACTAATTTTATCTATTGATCATATTATTAATTTTATTCATTAATTACTTACTGCTATTGAATATATAAGTATTTATTTATTTTCACTTATTTATAAATACAAATCATTTTTGCTCTCTATTAATCACTTTTTATTCATCTATTAATTATCCATTTCTTAATAAATCATTTATTGCAAATCATTTCTTATTATCAATTAATTAAAACAAAATTATCATTAATTAAATAAAACAAAATAAAATATTTCTCATAATCAATTAATCAAATGACAAAATAATTGTCTGTTTAAAGTTTTTGTCACTTAGTGCCAATTGAGGTTTTTGTCACTTAGTGCCTTAAGGGTGGCACTAAGTGACAAAAATTCAGATTTTGTCATTTAGTGCCCTTGTTAAGGCACTAAGTGACAAAAGGCACTAAGTGGCAAAATTTTGTCACTTAGTGCCTTTTTGTCACTTAGTGCCTCCCACAAGGCACTAAGTGACAAAAACATCCTTATGTGGTAAAGACACTAAATGACAAAACTTTTTCCATTTGCTTTCTTTTTGTCAATAATTACTTAGTCTCTTTTTATTTATTTATTTATTCCTTGATTAATTTTTATTTTTATTTACTATTTTCTCTTTATAAATTAATTATTTCTATCATTTTATAATTGTTTTTATTTATTGATTAAACATTAATTAATTGATTAATTACCGATGAATCATTTATTTATTTATAAGTAACTAATATACAAATCTTTTACCATTTACTTCATTTTTATCATTGATTATTTAGTGTTCATTTATCTATTCATCAAGTATCTTTTTATTTATTTATTTCACCTTTCTTTTAATTAATTTGTATTTATCAATTAATTTTTGTTATTTATTCATTATTTATTTTCATTTGATTATTGATGACTTATTTATTACTCCATTTACTGATAATTTATCTTTCTATTATTTTCACTTTTTATTCATTAATTATAATTAATTAACTTTTAGTCATAAGTATTGATCTCATTTTCATTATCTATAATTTATTTATTAATATTTTTTTTGAAAATTCACTTATTTAATGATTAATGATTCATTAATTTTTATTACTAATTAACTAACTTTATCTATTGATCATATTATTCATTTTATTCATTAATTATTTATTGCTATTGAATATATAAGTATTTATTTATTTTCACTTATTCATGAATAAAAATATTTTTTGCTCTCTTTTAATCACTTTTAATTCATCTATTAATAATCCATTTCTTAATAAATCATTTATTGCCAATCATTTCTTATTATCAATTAATTAAAAGAAAATTATCATTAATTAATTATAACAAAATAAAATATTTCTCATAATCAATTAATCAAATGACAAAATGATTGTCGGTTAAAGTTTTGTCATTTAGTGCCAATTGAAGTTTTTGTCATTTAGTGCCTAAAGGGTGGCACTAAGTGACAAAAATTCAGATTTTGTCATTTAGTGCCCTTTTGTCACTTAGTGCCTTAACAGCCCTTTTGTCACTTAGTGCCTTAACAGCCCTTCTCTTCTCAATTTCCCAGCTCGATGCCTTGCCCCTCTCCCCCTCCCCCCAAGCCTGTCACTAGTACTCTTCCCTTCCCCAACCTAGCCCTCTTCCCCCTTACCTGTCCCTTACCTGTTCCTCTTCCCATTCCTACCTGTTCCTTTTCTCACACCCTACCTTTGCCCTTTCTTGTCCCCTACCTGTCCTTCTTCCTGCCTCCTACTTGTTCCTGTTCCTCTCCTTATCCCCTTCATGTCCTTCTTCAAGCCCCAAACGTGTCCCACTCTCATTCCTGGCCCTACTTCTGTCTCATCTATGTCCTTACCCTATCCCCTTCTTGTCCTTTCCCCTGAACCCTACCTATAATCACCCCACTGCCTACCTGCCCTTACCCTGCCCCCTACCTGTCCCCCTTCAATCCCCTACCTTTCCCTATTACTGCCCCCTACCTGTCCTTCTTCCCTTCCCCTATATGTCCCAGCTCTTGTCCAATGACAGGAAAACTCACCCTGCCACAACAACCCTGGGGACAACTTCCCCTGGGACAACTACCCTGGGGACAACTACTCTGGGACAACTACTCTGGGACAACTACTCTGGGGCAACTACCCCTGGGATTATTACCCCCTAGGACTATTACCTTCATGAGGTAATTACCCCTCTGGGGCAATTACCCTAGCATGTAGGACAACTATCCCAGTTATAGGTCAATTACTCCTGTAGGTAGTACAACTACCGTATTGATAGGACAACTACCCACATAGCTAGGACAAATACCCCTATTAGTAGGTATCTCTAACAACCTGTGTTCCTTGAACCACCACCCTTACAGTGAGGTATAAGGTTGTCAAAGGACATGGAATGATTTAGAAATTTACAACCTTTTATTTTTGTTTTGACATTCAAACTGTGCAAAGGGGAATTGAGCACATCACAGACTTTATTTCTAGATATGGACATATAAATACATCAATGTCTTAAAGTTTAAATATGTCCTTGTAGAGCAGCATGTAATCCAGTTGTGACATAATTTGTATATGCCTGTTGCCAAGTGATCACTTTATACCCCTAAGAACCTGTTAGTTTTGAGCAAAGCCTCAGTGATGGTTGATAGGCGAAAAGATGGGTGATAAAACTGTGAGACAAATATCAAACTTGATATTCAAGTGATCCAATGAATCATTTCAGTTAAGTTGTAACAACTTTGCAAATTAACATTGTGACATCATAAATTTGTGGACTCCCAAAAAGGTTGCATCAACGTTGTTCCAAACGTTGTATTATGACCTTTTCACAACCTTTTTACAACTTTTATTATTTTTGTTATAAATAACATATTCCATTTCATGAATATCATATAGATTTATAGTTATTTTAGGTTGTCATGTTTCTGTTGCCTTATTAAGGCATTACACAATTCTCTCTTTTTAAGTTTTACTAAGCCATTATATAAGTCAAACCTAAGATGAGAGTATGAAAAGTATAAGCCATCTTTATTAACAATCCCATGATTTTGATTTCATAACCGATTTGTGCATCTAGAAACCAACATAATGATCATGTGCTTTAAATTTTGATCATGGCAGGTTAATAACCTGTTGCATTTACAATTAATAATGGTCATGGCTGAAAAGGCTGTATCATATTGAAAATCTACAAAAAGGTGTTAAAGTTTGACTTTCATTTCAATACTCCTAAAATATATCATAGTGTTCAGACATTATGTATGAAAACAATGGTCCCTGATTTTGGCCACCTTATTTATATATTTTATTCAAAAGAGGATATTAAATTCTTGATTAAAATGGATTAAACTTAAAAAAAATTCAAATTGTGTACCTTTTTGAAGGTGGTACCACCTGTTTGTTGCCTCGCAGAAATCTCACATGTTTAGCTGCCTCGGCACCCTACCCTGATAGCATTAGTCAGTCCTACTATGAATGTTATGTTGTCACAATGTTGTGAAAGTGACGTTGTTACAATGTTAGTAGAATAACGTTGCCACAATGTTGTAAAAATGACGTTGTCACAACGTGATTTTGCTATGTTGCAAGCATGTTTCAAGAAAACATTATAAAATATGTCTTGGAAACATTGCTGCCACGTTTTTCCATGAATGTTGTGAAAAGATAATGTTGTAGAACGTTGCCTGAACAAAGTGTGTTTGCTGGGTGGTCACTTGAGAGGTGTGGCCCTTAATGTGCAATGATACGACCATCTGCATATGGTCACAGTTATAGACATTGAAGACATGCATTTCTGAAAAACAGGGTGAGTCTAGTTTGTCAGTGGCGCAAGTTCGCCCCGCCCGGGTTCTTCAGTGGCCCGAATTCTCTGGTTTCCAAGACGTGAAGAGGGGCAGGTAGGATTGAAGTCATTTTACTCATTAGCCGCTTTCTAATGCATATCCAGGGCCTCGCCTCTTCGTTGTAAATTATTTCATTCCTTTCCTCGCCTCTACTCCAACCCCCGGCCTCCTCTCTTGAATGGAAGTCATTTCATTCAGTTCATGGCTACCATCGACTGGAAGTTGGGGGCGGGGGGGGGGGGGGGATGGGTAACACGAATGGCCCCTGAGGTGTGCAGGCTGGCCTGTGGACAGCTGTGGGCGTGAAGATGGTGGTGGAGGTGGGGAAGGCCAACTCGACACCATCCTGGCCTCTGCTATAGCCCTTGTGTAGATGACGTCACACGTACCAAAATTGGACGTCCGCCATATTGGTGATCAATTTTTTATCATTAATATCCAGAATTTTTAAACATTTAGAACAAATATCTGCTACATGTATCTAAAACAAGCTTGCTGAATCTTTATTAACAATTATGACAATGTAAATCCATAAATTTAGAACTTTTTTTCACAGCCACGTGGTCATGATCACCACGTGGTGATCACCAAAATGTGATCAAGTGACCACGTCTGCACAAGGTCTATACCAGTGGGCTGCTATGGTCAATGAACTACTGCGATACCTGTGGCGCAAATTTTGACACCATATTTCTAAATTAAAGTCAGTAAATTATTCCCTGCATGCATGTGGGCATGGTTTCCTTTGAAACTTGAGATGTTACCTTCAAATTGTGACATCACGCTAATGCAAACACGTTGAAGTCGTTGATGTTCCCAGTGTTAATTATTAGGTGTAAAATATTTTGAGAATTGATCTGAAGAAATGTATGACGTGTCCATACCATAAACAAGTCAGTCTTCTTCATTCTTGCTCATGGTGTTCCTTTTTTAAAAGTCCTCTATTTGCCAGTTAACATAGAAGGCTCTAACTTAATCACACTACTTAGCATCCTTTACAAACTTTGATGAAGATGTAAGACTGATACTTTATAACTTTGATATAATGCAGTCCGTGAAATGACAAATCTCAGGACAATTTTGTTTAAAGTACTCAAGTTGATATAGACAAGTATAGCCTAAATATACTATTTTTTCAGCTATGAATCACCATAAAGGAATTGATTATGGTGAAAATGCAACTAACAAGTATTTCTATCATATATATATTGTTGTGGCCAAGATGAAATACTTTCTTAGATACAAACCAAGATATAAGAGTTTTCAAACATGGCCACAAAAGGAAGCCAGTGGTAATGTGTGCAGGTTTTACAACTCTGTTGCTGAGGCTGAACGTATTGTCATTCATAACATATTTCAACTGACAAGAAAAGTGGACAGAGATGAGGTGACAGTGGTGAGCCAGTCCAGTTTAGACCGACTTCCTTCATTGGTCAGACTGGCCAACAGTTGGGACGGGCCGCTGTCAGTCGCCCTTCATCTGCTACCAGAACACATGCCAATATTGTACAATCACTTGAAGGAGCTTGTACTTAACACTTCAAGAATAAACATGCTGAGACTCCATCTAGTGCTAGATATGATCACAACCGTAAGTGAACTGATTTCAGATAAATAGTACAATGTATTAGTTATGCACACACAATTCTGAAGAGCTTTTGTTGTTACATATAATTAGGTTTCATCCTTAGAATGTTGCCATGGCCCATCACATGAATTCAATGCTGTTTGAACATACACAATTTCTATGATGTACTAATTTTTATGACACAAAAGTTAACACTGTATTTCAAAATATTTCTAATGTATCTAAATGATATGACAACACATTTTTTCAATGCTAACTGCTAGTTGAACTATGGAGATTAACTTTGTTGTAGGTTATGGAAGAATAATTAAGCATTATTGTTCAACTCATTTTCCAAGTCAGCTAGTCCAAGTCGCAGACTTCTCACTACTAAACTGCACAAGAACACTCACGTGAAAGGATGTTGTTCTTTGATGTCCAAGACATATGATATAAGTGGCTGACTTCCCACTGATATTTCACCAGTCCTTAGGCCAGTCTGCTCAGCACTCACAACCAAATGCTCCTAGTGACAGTCAAGCCTGCCTGCGGAGTTCCCTTGTAATCCCAATATCCTGGCCATTTACCCATACAAGGTGATTACTCAACCAATGACGTAAACTCTCTGAATTCATCCAGCCTATCTACCACTGCTTCTGGCCCTAGCTAGTTCTCGCACAGGGGGGCTTGGTGATCTAGTGGTTACCCAGCTAAGAATGTAACGCCATATTCACATCATAATTACGTCACATGTTACATGGAAGTTACATCACATTGTTACATCTTTACGATGTGAAAATGGAGGACTCTATTTCACGTCATAAAGACGTCACTTGCGACATAATATACTAACTAACTACAATGTATCTTTCACGTCTTTCTGAGACATCCCAAAATGACATCATTATCATGTCACATTGTGACGTCATATTGACGTGATAAGTGAGGACTCCAATTGACGTCATAATGACATTTCAAAATGATGTCACAATGTGCCTAGAAATGACGTCTTTTTCATGTTATTTTGTGACGTCATAATGACTTCTTAAGGAGGTTTCACTAAGACATTTCATCTATATGAATTAATATCCTTAATAAATCCCAACAAAATGTTTGGGTAAGGTTTGATTCCAACCACACACCAAAGTATATTGTATATGGGACGTATTTAAGCTAAGTTTATTAGCAAATACATGCTTAGGAGATGTCACAATGAAGCACTACCAATGCAAGACATACATATGAAGCCGATTTGTAACCAAAAAGGTGTCTAGATCAGACAATAACCTCTATATCTAGAAATCATTAAGACAAGGCATGAATATCAATCATCTTATGTTCTAGATAGGTATATGAGTATTATAGGATAATTATCTTTAGATATAGTTTTATGGTATAGCTGCCCATGTTTTATACATTATGGAAATTTGCCCCACCTGGTGTAGACTAAAGTACACATCACAGTAATGTCCCAATTTGGTGAGGTCAGGACTTCACCTAAATGGTATGTCACAGTGACATCCCAGTTCGGTGATGTCAGGACTACACCAAAATAGCATGAAACACTTACATCCCAAATGAGTGAGGTCAGGACTACACCGAAATGCCATGTTGCAGAGAAATTCCAACTGGGTGATATCAGGGCTGCACCTAAAGAACATGTTGCAGTGACATCCCAATTTGGTGAGGTCATGACTACATCTGAAAGGTATGTCACAAAGACATCTCAATTTGGTGAGGTTATGACTACACCTGAATGGTACGTCACAGTGACATCTCAATTTGGCGACATAAGGACTACAGCTTCACAGCACTTTGCAGTGACACCTTAATTCACTGAGGTCAGGGTGGCACCGAAATGACACATTGCAGTGACATCCTGATTTGGTGAGGTCAGGACGTCACCTAAATGGTATGTCACAGTGACATCCCAAATTTGTGAGGTCAGAACTACACCTACATAGCACGTAGCAGTAACATCTAATTAGAGTGAGGTCAGGCCTACACCTAAAATAGATGTGATTATAACGTCACATCTAGGTGAATCACAAACCATGCATGAAAATGACATGAATATGACGTGATTTTGATGGGAGTTTTTGACTGACTAAAAAGTAACCACCCTGGAACGTCACAGTTACGTCGCTTCTTTGCTGGGTAGTGTGTAAGCATTGCACACAGCCGACCAGGGTTCAGTTCTCATAACTGACTGTTAGACCACTTTGCTTGCCGTCATTTCTGACCCCATAGATTTAGTCAGCCAATTAGTACAGTCAAAAACAAGAGTTGGTCTCAATAGACGTTGTGTAGATGACGTCACAACTCTGAAAATGGGTTGGCTGCCATATTGGTGATCGCTTTATAATATCTATCTATACCAAATTCCGTTCCTTTTTTTTTTGAATTCATTTATTTCAGCTTGTAATCAGATTAGCTTATAATAAGCTAGTTTACATCAGACACCAGATTTCAAGTTGGTGTAGTGAACACAATATTTTTTCTTCATAAAGTATAAAGGGTAACATGAAAACAACTCATATAACTAATTACAATCTATATACATTGGAGATTCATTACAAGTAGTAAGATTTCCTAAAGATTGAGAATAATACACTTAATTCATACCCATAAGCTATACACAGGGTTATAATAGCATGTCAGACTAGATATTTAACAATTTTCTCCTCTGTTGAGTTTTAAATTTTTCGTAGGTATCTGTATTTCTTATTTCAGGACTTAGAGTGTTCCATTCAACAGCTCCTTTGTACAATACATTTAATTTATATTTTTCACAGTTTGGCCTACCTAGTAGAAAAAGCGGTCCATCATGAGCTCTAGTACGAACATTTCTAGTATTTACAATATCATTGTTATTGAGCTGTTTGTACATATACAATCTCAAAAATAATTTCCTTCTTTGAGATAATGTTGACATATTACACAATTCATGTAAACGTATAACAGGTATGTGAAAATTAGATGATATACAGATTCTTAAAGCTCGGTTCTGTAGTTTTTGTAGTTTGTCCAACAGTTCGACCCTAGCACCATCATAAATTATACATCCATATTCTATACTAGATAGAATCATAGTTTTGTACAGTAAAGTAGCTGTATATCTATTTACATAACATCTTAATTTTGACAATAAATATAACTTGTATGATACAGTTCTAATACAGTTTTCTAAATGTTTCTTATAATTAAGGTTCATATCCAAAGTTATACCTAAGTACCTGTATGAGGGAACTCTATCTAGTCTTTTATTATTGATACACAAAACATGATCACAGACCTTTTTAGTTTTACTCCTTGGGCCGAAAGAAACTTATTTAGTATTTTTAATGTTTATGGTTAATTTATTTGTATGACACCATAGAGTAAACCTTGTTAAGTCATCCTGTAACAATTGTGTCACTTGGTTTAATTCACCAGTTTTACAAATTATGGTATCGTCAGCATATAAAAAATAATCAGAATTAAATATACAAGTTGAGATATCATTAACATAGACTAGAAACAACAAAGGCCCCATAATGCTGCCTTGCGGTACACCACATACAATAGATTGGTCACTTGATGTAATTTTGTTTGCTGTTATATGTCACGGGAAATTTTTGATCTCATACACTAATGGACTTGGCCCTGTTTGAATCAATTTGCTATAAACCGTGTCAAGAAGTGTATGTCTTACTCCACCAGTAACCCTGAAACAGCAAAGTATCATTATACCACTCATAGCAGTGGGCGTGTTAGGTAATATTTTCACGCCTACCTCAAAGTTTCCCTACCCCTTCTGGCGTGTATATAAGTGTAAGTCAGGGCGTGTTAACTATATTGTGTCACAAGAGTCCCGTTAGCTCATAGTTCTGTTTACATGCCCAACCTTGTCGGGGTGTTAATGTACCTACCCTCCATTCAGGCACCAATTTAATGGCCGCGCTTTACCAGAGTTCTACTCTCACTGTACTTAGAAGTTAGAGATTAAAAGACTGTGTTTCACTCTGATCTAGTATATTTCTAAATTTAGTGGAAAGATATATTTTTAACTGACATTTTATTTTCAATACTCTGTACAATCGGCCGTAGACTGCCAGGTACACACAAAACATAATATGTAGCTTAGCGTGAAGCTGTGATTTAAGGTAAATTATAACCTATCATGTTCCCGAGGTTAACGAGTGTTACTATATAAGAATAAAATAAAAGGACATTTGACACAAACTGTAGTTATAATTCTTGTGTAGTATTTTATTGCTGAATCGATTAATCTTCATCCTCGGCGCACCACTCGCACAACACCTCGGAGCACATGATGCTGGCAGGCTCGCCCCCCTCGCAGTTGGCGTGGTAGCACCGGCCGCAGCAATTGCAGACCAAGTACATTCTGAAAAATTAAGTAGGCATGTTTAAAATACACATTTGTCCAAATTTTGTGCATGAACTAATCGGACCACCAGCAATTCCAATCTTTAGTAACTGTAGCAAATTAGGCGTTTACTTCAACATTAACATTATAATTCTATGCCCTCGTTATTTTTGCCCGGTAGTATCATCGAAAATCATTGCCGCTATATTTATGATGAAAAAAAATAAAATGGCGTACCTGTAGTTGCCATCCAAGAATATGGCCTGTGGTTGTGTGGCGTGTTCGTCTTTGGCAAACGTTTCCATCGCCATCCACCTTTGGTCGGTCAAGTACTCCTCCTGCTACTGAAAAAATTGTGTGGTTAAAGTTAAATGTAGCTGATGTCAAGTTTGACATTACTACATACCAGTACCACGGGAAGATTTTGATCAAATACATTAGACAGACTCGGCCGTGTCTGAATCCACTTGCTCTAAACCGTGTCAAGAAGTGTAAGGGATGTGTTCACACTCTTGCAGTGTCAATGGTATGGCCCATTACATAAGTGTCTCACAGGGGGTCCCCCACCCACCCACCCCCGCCCAGCTGGGGACATCTATAATTAGCACTATGTTTGGTTGTCTCATTTTAGTTATTTCCCAGCCCTTTCTATGTCTGACCAGAGGTGTTGGTAAAGGCCTAGACTGCAGAGCAACCCACGGGGAGACCTGCAGGGCTATCCCCCTGACCTCTTCCCGGCCCCCTACCCATCCTAATCCCGTCAGTCCCACAGATCTAGAGTAACGCACAGGGGCTGATGACTTGTGGAAGAAAAGAAGCTTTTGATAGGGTTTTCATGCCGATTTGAGCACTTTGAAAAAAATCCAAATTTAAAACATTTATGACTCCCAGTAGGAGTCAACTATGGGTCAAATGTGACTCTTAGGTTGTAGCCCTGAGTGAGAAGGACAATTCTATACATGCCAGAAAATTCTGTGATGATTACAAAATTATCTAGAAATTTAGAAAGATTTTTCACCTTATTTTTATACTGAAAGACTCAACCAATGGATTTTGCTAAAATCTTTCATAAATGATAATTAGGCCCATCTTATGCCAAAAATGTCCCCTAATTGATGGAAATCCTTTTACATATTTCCCAGCCTTTACTCCATGTCCCTGACCATCCCTCTATGAATAGCCACCTCTAGCCTCCTGATATTCTCAGGTTGCAAAGAGCTGATGACTTGTGGAAGAAAAGAAGCTTTTGATAGGGAATATCAGGAGGCTAGAGGTGGCTATTCATAGAGGGATGGTCAGGGACATGGAGTAAAGGCTGGGAAATATGTAAAAGGATTTCCATCAATTAGGGGACATTTTTGGCATAAGATGGGCCTAATTATCATTTCTGAAAGATTTTAGCAAAATCCATTGGTTGAGTCTTTCAGTATAAAAATAAGGTGAAAAATCTTTCTAAATTTCTAGATAATGTTGTAATCATCACAGAATTTTCTGACATGTATAGAATTGTCCTTCTCACTCGGGGCTACAACCTAAGAGTCACATTTGACCCATAGTTGACTCCTACTGGGAGTCATAAATGTTTTAAATTTGGATTTTTTTCAAAGTGCTCAAATCGGCATGAAAACCCTATCAAAAGGTTCTTTTCTTCCACAAGTCATCAGGAATTTGCTTTAGTAACAGAGCAACGCACGGGGAGACCAGGGCCGTCCCCCTGACCTCTTCCCGGCCCCCTACTCCCCCTAACCCCGTCAGCATCACAGAGCAACGCACGGGGAGACCAGGGCCGTCCCCCTGACCTCTTCCCGGCCCTCTACTCCCCCTAACCCCGTCAGCATCACAGAGAAATGCACAGGGAGACCAGGGCCATTCCCCTGAGCCCTCCCCGGCCCCCTACCCCTCCTAATGCCGTCAGCACCACAGAGCAACGCACGGGGAGACCAGGGCCGTCCCCCTGAGCCCTCCCCGGCCCCCTACCCCTCCTAATGCCGTCAGCACCACAGAGCAACGCACGGGGAGACCAGGGCCGTCCCCCTGTCCTCTTCCCGGCCCCCTACTCCCCCTAACCCCGTCAGCATCACAGAGCAACGCACGGGGAGACCAGGGCCATTCCCCTGAGCCCTCCCCGGCCCCCTACCCCTCCTAATGCCGTCAGCACCACAGAGCAACGCACGGGGAGACCAGGGCCGTCCCCCTGACCTCTTCCCGGCCCTCTACTCCCCCTAATCCCGTCAGCACCACAGAGCAATGCACGGGATTTTTTTGCTATATTATCTAGGTCATTGGGTCAACTTAAGGAGGTGAAAGTTTAGTGGCAGCTCCAGGGTTACAGGCAAGGTGGGGGGGACCCCCTGTGAGACACTTATGTAATGGCCCATACCATTGACACTGCAAGAGTGTGAACACATCCCTTACACTCCTTGACACGTTTTAGAGCAAGTGGTTTCAGACACGGCCGAGCCTGTCTAATGTATGAGTTCAAAAATTTGCCGTGAGTGTGTCCCTGGTAAAATTGGCAAATTTCAGAACAATGGTACTCGTGAAATCGTCCCACTCATCTTTTTTTTTTTTTTTACAAATATTTCTCTTCCTACCTACGCCTACATGTTTTCTTCCCCCCTCAGCTTCATCGTGTTAATCCAAATGTACCAACCTGGGTCGGTGCCTCTGAACAGTAGACGCACGTCCACTCTGATGGGCCGTCCGGGAGCTGCTGTTGGTCGTATGTCCTGGAAAAAAAAAATCAAAAATCATGACACCGTCAATCATTTCAACATAGGTGGTTGAAATTACCAAATCTTCGGCATGTCAATTTGTCTCACCAAATCTCCGTTTCATGTTATTGTGCCAGTGTGATCAATTTGCAATTTTTAAATTGTCCAAAAAACGAGCCTGTTATTTCAGCATGTTACATGAATTCGAGCGAAGATAACTATGTCCGAGTCCGCCATCGGGTTTTAGACAGTGTGCATTATTTTGCATGAAGATAGTCAGCTCTACCAGATAATAAGTTAACAATTTTCTTTCGATGCTTGTCGTATTTGTGATCGTTATGCATAGTTACATAATAATTATGTTGTAATCCTGTTACCGAATCTCTTCTATCCCTGTCTATCAACAGTGTTTAACAATTTAAACCTACTTAGGGGTGAACTGGGGCGTCCACTCAGTCAATTTGGGTTCCGTCCAGTTTGTTTTGTCCTCTTCAATATTATCGTTCTCTAGCTCGTCCTCATGAGGTGTCCATGTCTGGGTCCCCTCTTCCTCCTCCGACAGCACTTGGGTGCTGGAATGAGCCAAAAATCAACCTTTTAGTGTTTCGAATTGGTTATCTACGTGTATGTGTAGAAAACGAAAAAAAATGGAAAATATGTATCCAACGTAACAGCTGTTATCCACACCCTGATAGATTTGTTGACAAACACTCTATGGATGCATAATCCCCGCCCCCAAGTCATTCTCCCACAAAGCCTGAAAAAACACTACTTCACTATAGGCAAGTTATCTTATCAAAATATAGGCAAGTTATCTTAGTTCTGCTCGGTCGCCATTGTTCAAAATGTAGCGCTTGGGTTTAATGTCAGTAATCTGCTGCGTACTTCTTTTATGGTCCTGAGGCTGGCGCGGGACTGTGTGTGTGCATGTGGTTGGCACAGCCTTATACAGCTGGTGCCCCCCCCCCCCACCCGCTATACAAGGGGCAGGTAATGAGGGGCGATCTAGGTCAGCCGAGCAGTTTGAGCGACCGGTGTCAGGTGTTACATAAGGTGTCGCTCGCGCAGCCCGGGCAGGAGGTGTCCTGACACCTGACTCAAGAAACCACCCTTAAATGCACACAGCCTCACACCCCCAGCCTGTGAAATAACTTCAGAAAACGTACCTCAAAGTCGCACATCCTGTCACTGTAACCTTGTGAAGTAAATTCCTACCTTTTTTTTAAAGTAGTTACATTCTAAGGTTTAGGGCATAATATAATTATTCCTCCTATGAATACACTACTTCAAGATGAATTTTTATTAAAAAATTTAGCTTTTGTTGGCAAAAGCGTCTAAAACACATAATCCTAACAATGCATATACAACACCGGACAGTGTCCAAAATTAAGCTGCTGCGCCCTAGGCCTGCGCCCGGCGTGCACACTCCCACGGCCAGGTGCGCGATTTTTAAGTTGTGCACCCTTTTTATACATGTGCACACTTTTCATGGATTTTTTCATTCCCATATATCAGGGGGTGCATAGACAAAATTTGGGGTGCACAACCTCAATAATTATGCATACGTTTTCAGCTTAATTTCGGACACTGCGAGTTCGAGATCTATAGGTTCTCTAGATCTACAAGAAGTTGTGGCGCCGGATGGGACAGACTATCATATTTTCTTTTTCAACCACATATCCAAAATGTCCACTTATCCGCATAACAGGAATGAACGATGCCCATGAAGGTTGCTCGAACTTTGCCTTGTGCCACATTGTATAAGGACTTATGTATCTGGATGTGACGGTGCTGTGTTGGTACCACTTCACAGTTGCAAACAGATGTTGCCTCTTCTTCCTGGTTGTCAGACATTCTATGTAATGTTTCATGTAGTGTGTGGCGATGCACGGGCACTCCTCGGGGTCATTCTCTTCGTCTTCATACCAATTCGCCATTAGTCTAGACAACTTTTTACCACTGCTGGACATTTTGCTGGAATAAGTCATGGGGCCATATTTTACGACTTTAGACTGCACGTAACATGAAGGCATAAATGACTTCTCTACGATCTCCTGTTCTGTGGGGTACATCTTTTGGTATGTTTTCTTGAGCAGCTCAAGATCGGCAGAGTCGAGCCACCCCTTTTCTTCTCCAAATGTCTCGCAGCCGTCGGGGAGACTCCACAGGTTCTCGCACTCCGCCAAATCTCGCTCATTGGGGACATCGAGTGTTTCCGGGACCGTTGTTGCTTTCTTCTCTCCTTCTCCCAGCTGGCAGTGTTTGCCAAATTTCCCCTCGTGTTTGGCCGGCATTTCGGCGTGTGCCTGACTGACACGACTCATCCGGTGAAACCGGCACATCCCCCAAGTAACCATTATACCGCTCAAAACTGAACAGCCAAGTACTGGGAGCTGGACCATACTCCCGGAGACACTCCCTTAAATGGAGATGTAGATGCATGTTTGGGGTAATGAATTGAGAACCGAACTGGACCTGTGTGAGCTTGCAAAAGTACAATAGTTTCTTGTGTGCCAGTTCTATCTCGTGGCGTGTAATACAAGGCTTGCACAGAAGTTGAGTGGCCTCTACGAAACGCTGCCAGGTTTCAAGCTGATTCTCCAGCAAAAGGCCCTGGAGGCAGAATCCAGATGAGACTGTAACCCAATTCTTCCACTCCTTTGCCGTCCACATCCCAGCGTTCGATTTGATGTTACTTACCACGCAGTCATCCGGTAGTCCCTCTTTAAACTCATTCAGACGAGCATCAATAATCAACACCTGATTAGTGCTTAGTACAACCCCCAACGTCAACCCTTCCTCATCTGTCGACCCTTCCTCATTCGGATCCGGAGTTTTCTTCTTCTTCTTCGATTTCTTCTTCTTCTTTAACCACTCTGGGTCAGTCCACCTCTTCCACATTCGGTTGGCGGTCCCTGAATTCCCAATAATAAAAGCACATATATATGTGAAATCAGTATTGAAACCCCAATGAACTTAATAGTCCAAAGGCAAATGCAAGTTTCCATTTCAAACACATTATCGGTGCCAAACATTACTCAACGTTAGGTCTTCAAACACATTATCGGTGCTTAACACTTACCCAACAGTACATTATGCATCACATCGATTGAGAGGAACCTGAAAAGATGAATGTCAAGCGTATGAGTAAAAACATATAATATAGTTACTGCTAATGGAAACATTTTTATTAATGTTTATTCAAATGTCAAATTAAATTTTTTATTATTTTGGTATAATTCTGTGTAAGTTTGGCCTTTAAATTTGTTCGGTCTGGAGATTATACTTACTTGATGGGATTGAAGTAGGGCAATTCCAGGAGGATACAGTAACGAGCTCCATACTGTTTCTCAAGTGCACTTCTCTTTCTCAGGGTGGGTGCAGCTGTAATCTCCCTCACTCTCTCCTTGTGTTGGTCCAGAGTACGAGGAGTCCAATTCGCCAAGTTGAATCCTCCACGGTTTGAATTCTTGAATTCCCTCAGACATTTTGAACAACCCATGATAGCATTAGGTAGCAGTAAACCGTAGGTCTTCCTTCCTGCAGGGAGGTCTGCAGCAACGTTCAAAAGTGCCAACTTGACGGTCTTGCCCCTTGGGTAATCGTTGGTTATAAGCCTTTTTCCCCGATTCCAGAATTCCTTGAGTTCGTCGACTAGAGGCCGCAGAAAACTGGTAAGGTCGGGGGGTTCTTTACTGAAGTTTGGAATGATACCGAATAGTATGACGTTCTCAAGTCTGTACCGCTCATTTCTGGGTAGGTTAAGTATTGTTAGGTAAATGCCCCCTACTGACATCGAAGCTTTCCGAGAGAATGGTTGAAACCAATCGATATTCATCTGAAGAGCTAAGTTGTTTTCATTATCAAGAAAACCCTTGTTCTCCCTGTTAAAATCTTGCCATACCGAACCGTCGTAGATGTCAGCAAACACTCGTTCGGGTATCCTCCTGCCCTTCCACTCTCTACATTTCAGCTCAAAACCTGGACGTTTCATCATAACCTGCAAACTCTTCTCGAGCGACTGGTAACAGAATGTCTTAACTGGAAGGAAGGTAATTTCCCCACTAATCCTGGCCTCATAAAACAATTTCCAGTTGCAACGTCTTAAATCATCACCGACGGTCCTGCACCTACTGGGTTGCTGATGACCATGAATATCCGTGTAAAAGCCTCGAGCTCGCACACGCTGAGTGATGGACAACGCAGAACGCGACAACGTATAACACCTCGGGCAGCATACACTCGTAGAGTAATTAGTCAACGTTAGGTCTGTACCCAACCATTTGTACATCATCAGCATCGTTTTGGGGAATACTGCCTCCGCTGCTTGTGAAACCTGGTCATTACCTGCTACCGTCAATAATTCACAAATGAAGCACATAACTTTAGCCATTTGCGTATCACTGGTGAAGGTGTGGATCTGCCACTGCAAAAGAAAGAACAGAACCCATGAAAATAGGCTTTGGATATTATTAGTGGCACCAAGAACAACCCTTGACAATGGGCTAGGAAGACCGTTCCCGTCACCGAAAACCACTTTTAAATGACGAATGGCCTTGTTGCGAATCTTGTCTGCCTCTGGATCAAGGTTATCATTTTCATCCGATTCTTGGGAATTTGCCATCATACCGTAATAGTCTTCCATATCATCACCTGACTCTTGATCGGCTTCCATGGGTACTGCCTCTTCAACAGGCTGATTGCGACCCACAGGCTGATTGTCTGCTTCTGCCGAATTCCCGTCTTCAGCCCGAATACCAGCTTCAACCTGGATACCACCTTCAGCCTGAATACTAGCTTCAACCTGGATACCACCTTCAGCCTCAATACCCGCTTCAACCTGGTTACCTGTCTCAGCCTGAATACCCGCTTCAGCCTGGTTACCTGCCTCAGCCTGAATACCCGCTTCAGCCTGGTTACCTGCCTCAGCCTGAAAACCTGCTTCAGCCTGGTTACCTGCCTTAGCCTGAATACCCGCTTCAGCCTGGTTACCTGCCTCAGCCTGAAAACCTGCTTCAGCCTGGTTACCTGCCTCCGCCTGAACACCTGCTTCAGCCTGGTTACCTGCCTCAGCCTGAATACCTGCTTCGGCCTTAAGACCCACTTCTGCCTGATTGCCAGCGTGTTGAGTTAAACCAAAGTCTGGTGGTTCTGCAAGACACATGTATAAGAATATATTAAATGTACAGTAGGGTTGCACAGTACAGATGATCCCACCCAATGTTTTTTCTCTGACTGAAAAGTTATGATAGAAAGATGGAGGGATGTATATATATTCAGGGCATGACCCTTTGTGTGTTGTGGAACCACGTACGCGTGGCTATAGACGCCGGCACGTGCATATATAACGTCCATTGTTTAAGTAATTCATCATTTGAACAATTGGAAAATAATATCGATGCGCGCAAGCTAGCTAGGAAGGTTTTGAAGGATATCGATTTCAGGTGCATGTGCCGGTATCCTAGTTATACTAGTTATCTGGTACTCACCATGCTCCGTACGATGATTCCTGTTATATGTACTTAGTGAAACTGCACATTTACATGTGTTGCACCATCGGTTTCGGCTAGTGTCCATATTTCTTCTGGCTTCTGCCTGGTAACTGGTCAGACCCCTGAAACCCCACGAGGCCATGGCGAACTTGAGTTAGACAGCAGCACTTGAGGGCGATGAACCTACACCGATCGCGACCCAAGTATTTATATATGGTACAGACCGACGCCTATGGCACCGCCAGCTGAAAGCCGCGAATTGCCGCGACATGCCATAGCCCCGACCCAGGGGAAGCTGCACTCCTAACCTCAGCTACCCGCGTGAAAGCCGAGAACAGCTGCCACAGTATTACCAGAAGATTACTGTAGCCGCCAGCCTGGCCGTCACGGTAGCGCGTTGTCGTGATTTGTCGGGTGCGTGAAGTTTCTCCAGCTTCCCAAACGCATCGTCAGCCTTCAGGTCTACTGGTGAGGGCATGTCACCTGCCATTAAAACCTAGGGTCTAACCAGAGAGAGTAAAGTTAAAACGGTCTACCATTAAAGGGCGCATGAATTTTCTTCAGCTTAACAAACGCATCGTCCGCCGTCAGGTCGACTGGTGAGGGCATGTCACCTGCCATTAAAACCTAGGGTCTAACCATTAAAGGGCGCGTGAAGTTTCTTCAGCTTCCGAAACGCATCGTCCGCCGTCCGGTCGACTGGTGATTGCATTTCACCTGCCTTGAAAACCGAGGGTATAACCTTCCCACTACTACTTAGGGCCAGCTGATTTCGATATAGTGCGTTTGGTATGCGGATACGTCAATATCATGAGTGTCAATATCATGAGTGCCACCCTTGGTGAGAATCTTCTTAATTACTTTGGTTATACAAGTCATACAAGTCCATGGCCGACTTTCCAACTTCTTCAAAATACGTAAAACATATGTATTCATTCTGGTGGTCCCCCTTCCTGATTAATTAGTATGGCCAGTTTTCTGACTTCTAGGATGTGGCCATATGGCAGTTATAGTCTATTCTGTTTGTTTGAATTGCCTGGTAATTTGGAAGGAAGGTGTTTGTTTAAAGTTGAGATGACAACCTTTATTGTTCTTTTTTTTTTTCCTTTTTCAATATTAGCTGCCACGTACTTGGCCCTTGTATCTTGCGTGGAATTTGGTAGAGCTGCAAGTGGTGGATACAGGTCTAGGGTCGTTCACAATAAGCCTGGAGTAACCCGGACCCGGTTGGTCAACCTCACTGCTCCAATTACCGGTCACCCTCCACCAAAACACGATGCCATGACCGGCCTCAACTTTCATGACACCCTGCAAGCTGTGTTGGACCAGGACCATACCGTAACTGACACTGGATCTGAAGCCAACCCAGGAGACGAAAACATTGAAGAATTCCCAACTGTGGTACTTCTCTCTTTGTACACTCTTCTTGTTATCCTCGCCGTAGCCATAATTATTAGCATATTGTTTGTTTGCTCCGGAATTACTCGCATCTTCGCAGACGCTCGTTTTCGTGTATACTTGCTTGTCTCGGGCAATCACAGTGTATGGCTTAAAATTGGCACGTTCCCTGGACATTTCGGCGATTATATCTTTCAAACAGACGATCCGATTACCCTGACTAAAGCCAAAAATATATACCTAGGCGCACGATACACATTTAACTGTGTCATCCAAATGACCGACTGCTATACCGGCACATCGACATGACTGCCCACACATTTAAAGGTTAATAAACTGAAGGACATCATGTTGACAAGATTGATGACTAAGGACATTATACGCTACCAGTTGGTTACCATGGGTATAGGCATAGGAGAGCCTGTTCTTTTGGGGAAATACCGGCCCAGTGAGCTTGCAATTAGTACTTCTACTTCAATTGACTTAAGCCGTGTTGACCTTGATTAAGTCTTGTGTGAAAAATGTTTTATTTTTGTGTGTTTACTAACAATAAGCTGCCGAACGTGCGTGCAATCGATACAAGTGTGATGGTCATGAATTGAATTTGTAGCTAAATAAAATTTGGGTGTTGGAAAGAGCAGTATGACACTGACAAGAGGGCTTTTATTCTGGCTCGGGATAGGGTCAACCCCTTATGTAATATGTGACACGGGCCCCTAAGTTAGGGGCCTGAGGCTAAACTAGGTCTGCAACCTAAACTAGTAGTGCAATTAAATGTGGTGAACGCCATAATCTCGTGATCGGGCTCTAACCGAGATTATGGTGTTAACCAGAATATAATATTAATTGCACCCACCACTAGTTTAGCTTGGATATAGCTATATATATACAGTTGTCGCATTTTTAAAAAAAAATTCGTTCTGAACTAAGTACACAAATCTGTTTTTTCATTACATTTTTGGAGCTATAGCTAATTAAGCTATCGTCCCTTAATAAATCTCGACACCTAAATCGACTTGTTCGTTTTATAAATTATTAATTTTGCTATCACACAGAGGCTCCAAGTTACCAATACAGAAATCCAGGAGAACTCCCTCTTTAAAGGGTTACAATATGCGGGAGGTTTCTATCCTCTGATAGAAAGAATATAGGTGTGATACAAATCCTAGAAAGTATTTCGGGTTCATCAGGAGACTATATGATCATGTGTAAATTGTTATACGTGCTACTGGCAGAGATGTATTTGATCCGAATAAAATTTCAGAAAAATTACTTTTGAAACTTACTGCGTGAAATCTAACTAAAAATGATCCACTAGAAAAGAAGTCACAGTTCTTAAAACCGGCTTTATGTAAAAATTATTTTTTGATCACTGCGAAATAAGTACGAGGAGATGATGTTTGCATCATTTAAAAAATCTTATATCGAGCTTATGTTTGTTTAAAATACAGTTTTTATGAGTGATTTATGCTATGATTGATGACAGGTGTCATTCAATTGCTCTTCTAATGGTAGAGACGTTGTACCATAAAACTCATCAAAAAAGTGTTGTATTGTACTCGATTTCAAGTTCAAGGTCTATCTTTAAGAAATAGCACATTCGGGTTTTCAACAAAATGACACGTCATTAATATTAAAGGCAATCGCGCCATTTGTTCACGCGCATGCATACGCCGCAGCCTAGTGTATGGGTGTGCAGTGGAGCGTGACCATAAGGGGGTGATAATTCTTAACTATAGAAGTCTATGGAGAGAAAATACATATTTGCCCATATCTCTCCCGCTAGTCATTCTATTGCAATACAATAAGTGACAAAGTTGTAGTCCAGAATCTCAGTAATCCATATATTTTCTCAGATTTGATAGGTTTTTATTTGTGAATTAATTATGATTTTATTTGTAATAAAAGTGATATTTCAGGCTAAATCTTGAAAAATGTAATTACGTTTCCTGAAAAAGTTAGGACGGTGACCCCCTAATTTCTGATCAGGAAATGATAGCTGACACTGTCAGCAATTAACTGTGTGAATTTAAAGAAATTTTGAATATTGAAATCTTTGTTATTACAATTTTAACGAGAAATTTCAGTTTTTTTTTTAAAAATTAACTAAATAGAATTCTCTCAAATGCTATTATTTTTTTCATTTTTGTGGAATAATGCATAAATCATGAAGATTTATATTTTTGCTTTGTATTCAAGTTGTTTCCAAACATTATCGATAGTTTTTATCAAGGTTATTAAGATATATGTATATGAAGTTTAATTAGTGAAAATACTGAAATTTGAGAAATTTAGCATATATGGTGATGAATTTGACTCAAAAGTTACCACGGTGACCCCCTATTTTTTTTCATTTCTGGTATGTATTCACACTTAGCTATCATATTCCAAAGTTTAAAGGAAATCTGAATATTAGAACTAGAATAGAGCGATTGTCTTTAAATGCGTTTCGTATTCGTATATAAAAAGTATTCATGAATTTAAGATTCACTAATTAGAAGGAACTGGATAACGTGTACGGTTTTAGACTAAGAAGAGTTTTAGGCAACGAACATATCTATATAAATACTTCCCTGCTTAGCGAGCATGCCGCAATGAAAACAAGAAGCGCAAAGTTCTTTCATAAAAGTTTATATAACGACTATACAATTTAAGAAAGTACAATGACATAACATACAGCATGACACAGACTATACAATTAAACGTAGTGTAAACATAACATAAACATGATAAACATAAACATGACATAACATAGAGCGTTACACAGACCCTTTAGAAATAAGTTAGATTGGCTGTGCATCGGCGATACCCGACCGATACGCGGGCTTCACCGCCCACTCTGGGGCGTCGGTAGGAGGCTCTTGGCGTTTTGGATCAGGGTCGGGGACACTTTTCCACTTCTTTACCAATCTAACGCCCCGCTGATGTCTGGTGATTGATTTATACTCGATGTCGTCGAGGTGGGCTTTGTAGCCCCTGAGCTCGTCGTCTCCCACAGGAGTGGTTTGAGGCGGTGGTATCGCTCGTCGGTCTTCCCATCTTGGTCGACCGGAAAATGAAGCCCGCGATCCTCGTCACTCGTGTATTCGGGGGTGAGGACGGCCCTCATGGCAGTCTTCCGATGTTCGTCCCACGTCGTGACGAGTTTGTCCAAACCCACTGATCGTCATCTGAGCTTCTGCAAAATTAAAAAGACACTTTTTATTTTAATACAGTCACGACATACTTGGTCAAGAACATCAAATAAACACAAAGAAGTATGTTAATATTTTAGTTGCTTTAATTTAAAAGCTGGTCACTGTAGTTAATTTCAAAAGTGTTGCTCTATGGTTGGTCTCTATAATATACAGGCACTTTTGCTTAATTGTGTCATATCCATTCAAATGGGATGTAAACATTATTGTCTACGGAAGGAAGTAAGGTTACAGTGTTCTATATAAATTTCATAATGTAAAAAAATGATAATTGTTTTCCAAGTTTCATTGTTACAACTGTAAGTCCCACCCCCTATACTATAGACAATACTCTTTCTCCTCGGCTTTACACTTTTCCTGAAAAAAAAATGACTGGAATATATTTGAAAAGTGCAGAATTTCGGCCCGCCTAAATCTAACAACGTTAGCAATGTTATTGAGAACAAAAGAGGAAGTTTGGAACCAAATTTATTTACCTCGGTGACGTGGTGACGGAGGATCGACTTTTCGTTGTTCTCCTTGATGTTCCCGTTCCACAGGTTGCTGGCCCTGCTTTGGAGTGTCTTGAAGTAGGTGTTGGCAGCAGCTAGAAAAAGAGGAAGGACATGAAGTATGCTTAAAACTGGAGCCACTAAGTCAACAAAGGCAATAAAGGCAATAAAGCAAGGGAATACAGGTTAAAAATGCAAAGTGAGGTCACTATACTATTCATGAATTAAAACCATCATTACACCGGTATTATATTTTTTGTCCAGATAATCGAACTAAAGTTTTTTTTCAGATGACTGGTAGGATAACTCTATATATAAAAGAAACAATTTCCAATGTAAGTGGAGCCTATTTAGACACTAAAAACAGATTTCAAGCATTTCAAGCATCTTAAATTTTGTGTTAATTGACGGATCAAAACTTTGGAATCATGGACATTAGATGCGTGAAATGTACAGCTGCAGGTTAGTTAACAAAGAAACTTGCTACCGATGGGACTTACCTAACACCTCTGGTCTGGGGGTATCTGGGCCCATGCACACGTTGTCAACAAGAGCCTGGATGATGGCAACGTTGTCTGGGTGTTTGATCCCCGCCCTGAATGTTGGAATATATTTATATTGTTCAATTCATCGGCATCACGTCAAGTGCTCTATGACTCTATTAACATGAGAACGGCAAAGGTTATATTCAGCTGCAGCTTTTGGTGTTTAGGAACACATTACCCATTGCTTACTTAAAAACAATATTATTGTCTGTACTATTCATGTTGTTATGACGTAATCAACTTACCCACGGTTAAGGTTGAAGCCCCAATCCGTCTCCCCTCTCCTGGCCTTGAAGGCAGAACGAACGAGTGCCTAGAAACAATATAACAAGCCAAGAATTAATTGGGGACTTCTAACTAAATTTCAGTGTACGAAATCTTTACATAAACTGGCGCGGTAAAAGAGAACATCAGGGCTATACTAGGAATGAGATGATTTCTAAACAAACCGAGAATTTTATTAAACGGTAACGTTTTAAAGGTGACATTGTTAGTTAAGCTGTAAAAACAAACTTTGGAACTTACACATATTTCTTTGCGTGGGTGCAGTTTGGGTGGTTTGCCAGGCTTGGCTTGGTTGACCAGCAGCTCCACTGGGCTTTTGCCGCAGCCGCTTCATCCTCCGCCTTACGGCACTTCTTCTCCAGCTGCTCCATCCTGGCAAGCAAATCGGCCATGGACAGTTGAGACGTGGAGGGCCCGCGCGTGGACGATGTTTGGGACGTGGAGGGCCCGGGCGTGGACAACGTTTGGGACGTGGTCGACGTGAACGACGTTTGAGATGTCAAGGGCCTGGGCATGGATGACCTTTGGGACTTGGTCGACGTGAACGACGTTTGAGACATCAAGGGCACGGGCGTGGACGACCTTTGGGACGTGGTCGACATGAACGACGTTTGAGACGTCAAGGGCACGGGCGTGGACGACCTTTGGGACGTGGTCAACGTGAACGACGTTTGAGACGTCAAGGGCCCGGGCGTGGACGACCTTTGGGACGTGGTCGACGTGAACGACGTTTGAGATGTCAAGGGCCCGGGCGTGGATGACGTTTGGGAAGTGGAGGTTGGGAACCATGTATACATTTGAGACGTGGAGGGCGTCATCCCCCAGGGCGTGGATCCGGAGGGTGTTAAGGGCGTGGAGGGCGTGGACGAGGATGCGGTTGCAGTAAAGCCTTGGGAACCACCAAGGCTAAGGTCGATGTCGTTGAGGGTGGATCCTTCGTCCGGGTACAGGGAATGATCCTGAGACAGATCCTGAGACACATCCTGAGACACATCCTGAGACACATCCTGAGACAGATCACCATCAATAGTCGCCTCCGTCTGATCATGAGACAAATCCAGCAGCAGGGTACCTGTGCCTGCTGATGATTCATGATCTGTTATTTGCACGCCACCCAATTTTGGGCTGCTGGTGATCATCCCGCACGAGCTCCTACTCGGGTTGGACAGGCCAGAGTCACGATAGTCAGTTGATGCGTTCATGGTGGCAGCAAGTTTTCAAGTGATCTATAGCCATATGCCACGCCGTATTTATACATCCCCAGCTGGCCCCCCTGTGGACACATGATCTGGCGAAAGCGATCTTTTATCGATGAGGCAAGACTTTTAACATAAGTTACGTCGTAGATGTGACGGGGTGTACACGGGGTAACAGAGACTTTTACCATAAGTTACGTGCTAGATGTGACGGGGTGTACATGGGGTATCAGCTACACCATCACCACCACACCTTTTGAGGCCTGTTACGTGCCAAGAAGTGTTAAGACTACCCCGCGGGCCGCATGCCGCGGTACTCCTGTGAGGGACCTGACACAGAAGCTAGTTGACATGCGCCGCCTCAGATGGCCAACAGCTGGACGCGGTCATCATAGACGTGTGTCCCTGTGTCAAACACGACAGAAGTCATTTCAGATGAACACCCTGTCGATCGGCTCTCTGAAGAAAATAGCGGCCTATTAGCCGTGCTACGCGCTACCCAGTGTAAGAACCTGTGAAGCCCCCGACTATAAGAAGTCTTTTTAGTTATACCTTACATAGCGTTTAAGTTGTAGGGATAACTTTTCGCTAAAGACTAGACGAAGCCCTTACAGTACCTGGGGGGCTGTGAGGTTGTGGGGGGGGGGGTATAAGTATGTGCCTCTACTAGACACTGGTTCAGAACAGCCAGATGATGGCCATGGACATCGAGTGACTGTTAAACGCAAGTCTGCGTCTGCGTACTATTCGGGAGGGACCGCCAGTGGTGAGACCTAGTCACCTCTCACCCGCCGACCAATCCGACCATCAGTGGCTGCTTCTGTTGTTAGTGATATACCTGGGGTGGAAATTTATTGGTATCTTCTCGAAATTGGCAGCAGGCTGTCGCTTGTTGGCGCAGGGTCAACGTCGGAGGGCTACAGTGCAGTGCTGTCGGAGGATCTACTGGGAAACCCTCCTATTTCCACCGGCTCCCATTCCCGCCGAAATTGAAGCCGTAGGAAGTGCTGCCTGCCCACGAATGATCATCCAAAGATCGAGCATCCTGTCCAAGGCCCTGACCATCGCCTGGTCGGGCCCACTCACGGTCCATCTGAATGGCAGTGACGAACCCTTGACGTTTGAACTCCCGCAAGAAGTCAAGATTCCTCGTACGGAGCGCGTGCACCTGAACAAATTTTTCAGGCACAGACTTTGTAGAGCGAGTGTTTGCCTGATAAACAACAGGAACCACATGGTCGAAGAACTACTCCCAGCCGATAAACTGGGCTGCATGCCTGACGTAGACTCTTGGGTGTGATGAACAGTTATATATAAGTGTACGATATGTTTGAAGTATATATGGGAAAATGTTAATTGTGAAATGTTCACGAAGCTTTCGAGTTACATATATACATTAGTGTATGTTGAGTAAATACAATTATGTGAAAATTTGCGAAATGTTCACACGTGGACATCATAAAACCTATTCAGCATGCATAACAATAAAACATTTTGATATCATGAACGCGTGTAGTCTTATGTGTCTGTGACTAAATGTGAATTCATGAGGGCGACAATGAATTTGGAACTGGTGCTTAAAGAATTTTGATAATGGGAAATCAATTGCTGCTGTGTGACCAAATTATGAGGGAGAGTATTTTAAACAACAAAAATCTAACATGAATGAGAACTGATAACTTTTGAGCTGCAGTGTAAAGGAAGAGTTAATAGCTAATGTATATATAACTAACTCAATTCAAAGTCAAGAGTCTGCATGCGCTTTGAATCCTACGTTGTCTCAAATACAGAATTGAGATGAAAACAAAAAGTGCTGGTACCATTATAAAAGTAAGTCCAATGTTAAACAGGTAAACAGTACCGTGCACACTGGGGGGGGAGGAATGATACGTGGGGAAGATGCAAGTCACCACGAAGTTTCTTGTATTTGTCCTTATTCAGTCGGATCTCTTTCATGTATGTACAGAGGGAAACAAAATTGTCTTTAGCTCGCTTAAAAATATCCTCTTAGCGACGTCGCATTTGCGGGCTAAGAGGTAAAATTGGGAATGGTTTATCGTACGAAAAATCCGGGTTCACAAGTGACAGGTTGAGGTGTTGAAGACTAGCAAGGTTGACGGGGAAAACTGTTCTTAAGGGGCCTGCTGTAGAAGGCAAACAGCTAACAATTGAGACGGGAATTTCCCATTCTTTGGCAGACACAGAACAACCACATTGAAAGGCACGAACGCACGATTCACATCCAGGATGGGTTGTTGTTCGGTTGGGGCAGCGCACATCGACCTCATGTATGTGAGAGAACAAATAGGTCCCTGTTGCAATGACTTGGATGTTCGACCTTTTGAAATTAGACTGAATGAGTATTTTGAAATCACAATAACGTTTGACAGACTCATGATCACGTAGATAGATAGAAATGAGGCACGACGAGGGAGAAAGCCTGCGAAGTGGAAGGTCATATTGACAAAACAGAGAATGGCAATTATCCAGATCTGGGTTGGAGGATACCGTGTATTGTGTTGCTGACACCAATAAATAAGCCGGTGTGTTCGTGAGGCGAGTATAATGCCCACGGAAGGCTAGAGGGAAGGTGTTCACCTTTAGACCTTTAAATATTTTGTCTAAGGAAATAACGGGAATCTTCAAAATAGTTTTCAGAACATTTTGCTGTAAAACCGGCGGGACTAAAACAGTTACACTTCTATACAGGTCGCGAGTGTTTGGAATATAAATATTTGAAAGATTGGACTTGGAAATGAAAAGGTACCGAATCTTCCTCATATCAGTCTCCGATATCAAAGAGGTACTCAGCCTGTTCTCCGTTAGGTCGCGAATAGCCAGTAGCAAGACATCAAGGGAGTAGTCCAGTTGAAAATCCAGTAGACGCAATTCTTGCAAATCTTGCATCAACCTGACCATCAATTCCCGGTTACTAATGTAAGCCTGGGGTCCTCGGGACAAATTGTATATGGAATGAGTGTTCTCGATGATGGCCTGGAGTTGGATTTCCAAAGTGGAGTCAACTAACTTTAGGACTGCATTTATTTTGCCATCGAGGAAGCCGATTTCATTGGCATTTACCTGGTCAGCACGAGTCTGTTGCTTCAAGTCATCGAGTGTGGCCATTCCAAATAACGTCTCGGAGAACTTGCCGATTTCTGGAATAAGAGCCCGCTGCTTCCTGGATTTGACTGATGGAGGTGTTGGCTGGGCCGTCGATTCCAAAATTGATTGCGCTTGCTGGAGTCCGTTGCTGACCTTCGCTGCTATAGTCTTCCCAATAGATGTTGTGTTATTCAACATAAGTTGGATTTTTCGACACTGTTCCATTGAACCGGCTGCCAGGGTAGCCCCGTGTTTACAATTTAGTGCGGGTGCCTGTTGTGGAGAAGGAGGAAGTGGTAAAATGATATCGACTTCGGTAGTGAAGTACTGATTACCTATGTGGATGGACGGTTTACTCTCGAATACTACACCATAGTTGGTACGAAAACTGTGTACCGTACTGGTGCATAGGCATGGCTTAGCTGAGACAGTGCCCAGGATAAAGAGTCCATGAAGGAGGAGTATGGATACGGTTGGAGCCATGTCTGATGCTAATAGTCTTTTATTACTTTATCCCAGTCACGGGAAGGAGTTGACAGACATTGGCCACGTGCACATGGGATTTAAAGGTTTAGACCTCGGTGCATAAACGTTGCGTTAATGCCAACAGAAAAGCCGTGCAAAAAGTATAAGCTTAGGCGTACGCGTGCTAGTAGGCTTTCGTTGGTTAGGGTGTCGGCTTGTTCTAATTGAATTGGAAGGCAGACTTCAAAATCAATTGTTGGCATGGCCTTCCTTAACTTGTGATGAGAAGTGAGAAAGTCTGAAAATGCCATTACTGCCCGATATTTAGAGGTTTTATTTAAAGGTGGTTTATATGGAGTTCAGGCCGATTTAAGACATGCATGGGCTGAAATTAGTCTCAAACCTTAAGGTCGGCTATATATTGAACCACCTTAGACCCAGTTTAAGGTGAATTATTTAAAGTAGCTATATAGGCCGGGAGGTACCTTTTATCCATACAGAACATGTTTAAGGAATTTTTCATGACTCTCATCCCTGATGGCTGACTTCAAAAGAAGTTAATTTCAAAGACTTTTATTACTATAAGGATGGTGAGGGTAAATGGTTTTCCGGGTGGGATGGTAGGGTGAAATAGGCCTGTCAAAGATTTAGCTACATGTGCTTTACAGGCGAACGTAGGTTGGGTATGAAAGTGCCTGACCCAGCAGGTTCTCTGGGGCAACTCTGGCCCGTGGGCAGGGTGTTAACTCGATGACTAACCCCTGATAATGGCCGGGAGTCCTTCAGATGAGACCCAGTGTGAGAGCTGTGTCGCTCTTCAGTCGGTTTGGTGTGACTTATGTGATTACCAAGACTGTGCCCCTGCCCTTGTCAGATGTCACAGTGGGAACACATTAGATGGGGTGCTTCCGGGTAATTTTGGGTGTTAATGGATTAAGGCCGGCCAGTTAACTTATTTCTAAAGGGACTGTGTCACGCTGTGTGGATTGCTTTTGGACACACATACAAATCCTGTATCAGTGTATGCAAAGCCTAACACAACACTTGACCGCCCACAAAAATGAAACCATTATGTCTTGATAAGAAGTTCATTTAAAGTAAACAATTATTTTGGGCCTATTGGGAAGGAACAGAATACAGGTACTTCCGAAAAGTCGAGAGAAATATTGGTGACATACCATGTACAGCTGATAATAACGAAAACCAATTTTGGTGATAATACATTTCTTTGCTTATTGGCCTCCATCTTGTATTCTGAGTTCGACTGGCTCGCAGGAAGCCGATTTGCAAAATTTCAGCCCAATGATTAGTATGACATTTCCTGTTGAGAGACGGCGACGGACCGGTGAATCGAACTCACCCAGTTGGCCCCGAGAGGCCCCTACAGGTAAATATAATTGTGCCTGTCTCGAAAGTTTTGGACGCAGACAAGTGAAAAACAAATTAGCGGGGACGGCACTTGGAATTTTGAGGTGGTTTTTAATTTCACGAGTTTGCAGGGAGAGAACCATGACCCTTCATACCACGATTACATAAAGACACACTAGTGCTGCACTAGGGGGCCATGATGGGGGCCTGCAGAATAGCCAAAATGCTTGTTGTCATGTTACTTAAAAAGTACATAGAACTTCTTAACTAATTGTCATATTTAACTGAGACAATTATTCAAATGAAGTGTGATGCCCAGTGTCTCCTGTTTATTCAGATGCTAAGATCGGGAGACAAGGTTATTTCCAATGTTTGCAAAAAAAGTATATATAATAAATTTATAATATTAGGAATGTCAGCCGGATCAATCTCATTACCATTATCATCTTTAAAAGTAGTAGCTGAGGAATGGGCGGGTTCGACCAGGTTTTTATAATTTTCCCAATTTTTTTAGGGTCTTTTTGATTTATCAATTTTTTGATTACAAATATTGTAGAGTTCTCCTGTAAAAAGTGTAACGTCCCGATCCTGTTTAAAATAAGTTAACAATCAACCACCTCTCTTGACATGACCATTAGGGTTCAGAGTAGTCCTATCCTTATCATTAATTTGAGGGAATACTGTTACATACAACGGACGCTTCTTCATAGGGTGCGGGTAAAAAAAAGTTAGTTTTAATTATAGTTAAACATTTGAACATGATCTAGATTGATGAATTACCCTTCGCACAATTCAAGAATACTTAAAAAGAGACAAGACGTACGGATGGACACTTACAGGATAATGTAACAAATCCAAGTTTTCTGTACATAGTAGTGAGATCGTTCTGGGATATAATAGGTTAGGTTGGTATGACACTAAACTTTGGGCTTACAAAGCCTGAACAAATCCGCCAAGTAACAACATAGTATGAGACACTAGCTGATTATACATCAGTTACAGTTATTTGAGTTATCTAAGGTAGTCATATAATATGAACTAATCGATATTTATCTCAAGGAAATATAACAGGTACTTCTTAGACATACTGTCAAACAGGTTAGGGCTTCCATATAGCAGGATGGTTAGGGCATCACAAGAAGCCAAGGAAACTAAAAAATTGCATTTGTTAGCCACTATACCCAGTGTTCTACATCGATGTTCAGTAGTATTCACAATATATTATGTTTAACTAAACATAAGTCAACTCTAGTCAGGCACAAGATGATTCTACATGAGATTACATTTACCTGAGGTAGTAACAATGTAATAACAATGTGAACAGAATGGTATTTACTCTCAAGCAGGGCTCACGCTGGGTATTTGATTTTTGTAGCCCAAAAAATCGCCAGAACCTGTTTATTGCCGCCAAATTCTAATACCAGGAGCCAAATGTAAGCTACAATATTACATTATGTCATGTACCATACTGGCCTAGAATTTCTGAGGCACAACAAAAAACAAGATAATGACATGTACTTAATGGCGAGCAATACTCAGTCAATTTTGATGTCATTAATAGATTTCCTAAAATAATTTACTGAGCTTCTCCTGTCGCCAGAGAAATCATGATTTTTGTAGCCAACGAGGCTATATAGCGCCATTGGCGACTTGGCGACTGGGCAGCGTGAGCCCTGCTCAAGGAATCAGTTGACTGAAACATGTTTATGAGGTTTCCTATACCAATACTGGTCTATAGTAAAGCTGCAGTTCTTGAGTGCACTTGTGCTACAATACCTGTTAAATGATGACCCGTAGGAGACCGAGTGCATTTTGGGTTATTTTCATCAACCTCTTGAATTGGTTAAACTAATCAAATCATAAAAAGTACATGATTTCTATAAACTATTTGAGTAAGTCTTTCACGCTATACCATAATTATTTTCTCCTTATTGAAGTACTATATCATATCTACAGCCAATTAAAAACATCAAGAAAATCTCAATGTGACACACCTCAGACACATGTTTCTATTGAACTATATGGGAATGGCTGTCCGAAAATCACCTCAAATTCGACATTTCAAAGTCTCATAACTTTTTTTAATATTCGGAGTAGAAAGAAAATTTTAAAACCACTGAATTGCAGTAACTGAGATCTATCTTTAGATTTAACAAACAGTAATCAGGGGGTCCATATAAAGTTTTAGAACTGACTAGGAGAACCGGAGGTCTGCAAGATACCAGCAGAGGCTATAAGTTATCTGTTTAAATCACAAGCTAGTCAACGCTTAAAAGGGGGAATTTACCAGGCCCAGCAGCCACTGTAATGTTCCCAAAAACTTATGCTAGGTTATTCGGACATTAAGTTAAAGGTAATTGTAAGTGAGTAAGAAGAAAAAGTTCTTGCGTGTGGGTGTTTACGAGCATTGGTGGCCCAGGTGGGAAAGTTGCTTAGCCCACTTCTCCAAGAGTTGGGGACTAGGACGGAAGCCGTCAGCTAGCAGCTGGTACCTGTGAGACCAAAAGTGGCTCCGCCCACGTTTGGTACGCCTCAGTTTGTGAACCCATTTTCCTAGGAACAAGGACGGTAGCCAGTTGCGTTTGTTGATGGCTGTAATCTCCTGATTCAGTTTTATAATGGCGGCGTTAAGAGTTCTCTGGTGTTGTGGGTCTGTGTCTTGGACGAACGGACAACGGCTCAGGTTACACCCGGTAAAGTCCACGAACAAGATGTTTGCTGTCGGGAAGTTCCTGTGGAAGGCAATGTCGGCGTCGTTTAAATGTCCCAGGATACGGTCAACAGCCTCATCGGCAGACTCCTGTGTGAAGTGATACTTCTTGGCAATGTTGTCCCAAAGAAGGAAATCAAACGGACCTCCCATAACTACTACTAGATCGTGAGGGCAGGCGGTTGCATGGATCCACGCTAGTGAAACCAGGTTATTTACCGTTGCATCCGGCAAGTGTGACACGTCTATCTGCGAGTCCGAAAGGTTCAGCGTGTCCACCTGAGCCTTCAGGTCCATGGCCCTCTCGTCGGCAAAAACCCTGATGATCGTCGTTGTAAGAATTGAAATGAACGAAAAACGTAGGGCATGAAGGGGACTCGAAACGGGGTCCGACCGAGTTAGCTGGTAGCCAAAGATCCACCGTGTTGAATAATAAGATGACGTCAGAAACCAGCGAAAGCCGTCTAAAGGTCCTTCCGGTTCGCAGGACCAAATACGTCGAAACTACGTTGCGGAAAAGGCAAGTTGATTAACTTGCCTTTCCACCGAAAGAGACAGATAAGTGACAATTGAGGGCGATCAAAATTAATAACTTGTTGTATGGCGTGGTTTCCAATTTGGAAAACCCACTAAAACACAATGACCGAAACTACAAAGTGTCTCTTTTTGGTATAAACACCCTTCTCGTTGCCCCGATTACACCCACGGTATATATATGGCGCAAACTCTATAGGTGATTGGGTCTGGTTGTGCAACCTACGATGAAATGCAATGAACTGTGTGGCACAGATGAGTTCGCCAGACCTTGGTGGTAGGAGCTAATCAAACTTGATGCACTTGATTACCCCCTACCACTCCAAATTTTTCATTTTTTCGGAAGTTTTATTTGTAATAAAGGTGTTAAAATGACCGGATGGCCCAGGGGCCGGTCCGGGGGGATGCAGGGGCGGACCCAGGAATTTGTAGAGGGGGGGGGGGGGGGGCAAAAACATGAATATACGGGGGAGGGGGCCCCTTTTTAAACATGATTTAACAGGGGAGGGGGGGAGGGGGGCAAGGCCCGTCAGGCTAATATCGCGCATTTATCATGTCTTATGTCGAGAGTTAAATAAGGGTAAAAAATTAAAATCTCACAAAATAATAGTTTTATGTGGAGTCAAGGTTATTGAATATTATCATTTTCATTGGAGACCATGTGCGCTTTGTTTGATGGGATGGAAAACCATTATTGATATGATATGTCGTAAGATTTCTCCAAAATATTACTTTCATTTCATGATAATTCCTAAAACAGGGTTGTATGGCACACCCAGCATAATAGGAAAAAAAATTGTTTCATTATTAAGTAATCATACAGGTTATAAAGTTAAATCACGCTTTAGACTAGCTGTTTTGACGCATTTCATTAATTATTATCAATTATTTGTGATTTTATATATTTTTTCTATATGTAAGGGCTATTAAAACAAAATGCGCTAATGATATACCAATGTGCGCGATACAACCCTGTTTTACCCTAGTTGCGTGTACACTATACTCCTTCTGCGCTTCAGCCTCGTCTATTCTTATTAGGTCAGCAAACTCAGTAGTATGCCGTGACATTGCATCAGCCCTTGTAGGCTACTTGTTGTTTAAAAGGCCCCCTCCGGAGTTCCTTATCGGCGAGACGCGACACTGGGCTGTGCAGACAGTCTGTACTAATCGGAGCAACTAGCTTGTTCGAATCCCGCTAAATTCAGCTAGGCTGGCCTAGCACACGTCCTATATCCCCCAGTGTCACCATTACACTCGCACACCTTTTTCATTCCTTTTTTATATGTTATAAAGGGGGGGTTACGCCTGCATCTATAGCATATTTGAAACCCTGGAGTTGTAGGTGCGGCGTTAACAAATTTGTTAAAGCAGCACCTACTGCAATGCAATAAATTTTATTAAAATAATTTACAGGGGCGTACCCAGCCTGGAAATCTGAGGGGGTTCCAGGGAAATTTAGGACGTTCAATGTAAAACTGAGATGGTTCTGTAAAGTTATTTTTCATAATCCCTTATAGCCTATTTGTAGTTCAATTATACAAACTTTGATAAATCTGAGGGGGTTCCAGAGACCCCTTATTTCGATAATTCCCTATATTGGTAGTTTAATTGTCTAAACTTTGAGAAATCTGAGGGGGTTTCAGACACCATGGGAACCCCCCCCCCCCCTGGGTACGCCACTGTGAAACTATACTTTGTGCTCTAGGAGGGTGTTAATACTACTGTTACTGAAGGAGGGCTTGCAACATGAACGCACATCAAGGACTAAATTGGTGCAGTAAAACTTACCCCGGTTTACAAAGTTTAGGATAGTCATTTTAACCGGGCATGGGGTATAATGATACTTTGCTATGAGCTAACGGGACTCCTGTGACACAATATAGTTAACACGCCCTGACTTACACTTATATACATACCAGAAGGGGTAGGGAAACTTTGAGGTAGGTCCAAAAAATATTACCTAACACGCCCAGTGCTATTAGTGGTATAATGATACTTTGCTGTTTCAGGGTTAATGGTGGAGTAAGACATACACTCCTTGACACGGTTTATAGCAAATTGATTCAAACAGGGCCAACTCTACTTAGTGTATGAGATGAAAAATTTCCCGTGTGTTGTTTTCTTTCAGGCAAATAGTTCCTGACCCAAGTCAACAAAATTCCAATCCCTAATTTATCTTTTTTTTGCAATAATATGGCATGATTAGCGGTGTCAAAAGCCTTTGACATATCAATAAAGGTTGCCAGTGTTACTTCCTGGTTATTGATGCCCGCAAAGATATGGTTTGTAAGTTACAGTATTAATGGTAGAATTCCCTTTACGAAAGCCACCTCGCTTTGGGTCGAGCAAATTATTTGTCTCCAAGAACTGTGAGATATGTATATGTGCAATCTTTTCCAGTAGTTTAGCAGGCAAGGGCAATAATGATATAGGTCTCAGATTACAGACATCATTCTTATTTCATTCTTTCTGCAATGGAATAACATTTGCAATCTTTCAATCACCAGTTGCAAAACTACAATTTATAATGTGTAGTAAAAGATCAGTCCTATACACAAATACATCCTTTAGTATGCGACTGGACAAACCCTCAACTGAGGATGACTTGGGAATTTTTATATCTTTGCAAATTGGAAGCAGTTCATTGATAGTTGATTGGAGATGAGTTAGTTTATTTATCGAAGTTTTTCCAGTGTAGGACCATGGATCATTTAATTTATTTGCTAGACTTGGACCAATATTTGTAAAATAGTTATTAATGAAATTTGCAGTATTTTCTTCAGTAACAAGTCTATTGGTATTTTGATCAATTAAGTCTATTTTTGTTGTGTAGGCTTTTTTCGGTAGTAAATCCTGAACTGTCTTCCAGAATTTTTTTGAGTCATTAAGACGTATATTCAATTCATCTTTAATAAAATCACTTTTGGCTCGTCTAACCATGTTAGTACATAGATTTCTTAGTTGCCTTGCAACTTTCCAATCATCTATATTATTTGTTTGTTTGGCTTTTTTCAAAGCAGCTTCTTTATCCTTGATCATTTCCAAAAGTTCATTACTAATCCATGGACATTTTATTTTGTTGATTTTGAATTCTTTTATTGGGCACATATCATCGATAGCTACTGTAATCTAATTTTTTAGGACTGTCCATAACACATTTGTGTCTGTAGTATGAAAAAATTCATTCCAATCCATTTCATTTAGTCTATTATACAGTAAGTTTTTATCATAATTATGATACAAGCACCCTTCAAAATCAGTTGCCACTTTGTGGATAGGTCCCTTTTTCCTGTTCACAAAAACCATTTGATGATCACTTAAGTTGACATTCAGTGTACCTTTTGACATATAATATCACAGTTGGTAAATATTTGATCAATGCAGCTATTTTTCTGGGTGCTAAATCTTGTTGGAGATTGTATCATACTGAACAAGCCATTTTGAGTTAAAGTTTGTCTAATTCTCTTGGTGTTGTCATTATTCTTATATCTAGAAAATCAATATTAAAGTCACCCATAATTAAAAAAAACATTTTTAGTCAAATCACAATTTTCTAAGCAATCATCCAAATATTTTGAGAACAGATCAACATTTCCCTGAGGAGGTCTATAAAGATTGGCTAAGATAATGTTTTTTTGCTTTTCTAATATAACCTCTAGCCACTGACATTCAACGTCCTTGTTGCTTACATTCATAAAATCATGGTTGGCTGTGGCAGTCTTCAAGCATGACTTCATATATAAACAAACTGCTCCTCCTTTTTTTGTTATTTAGGTTATACCATGATCTATCAAGACGATATAATGTATAGCCTTCAATATTGATGATATTGTCATCCAAATTCGGTGAACCAGGTTTCAGAGAGACCTATAATATCCAGGTTGCTTTGTAAAATCATAGTTCTGAAAATTTTGATCTTATTCCATACACTCCTAATATTTAAGTGAGACAGTATTAAACCCCTGTGGTTTTTCAGATCATGTAGATCACATGAACTCATCATTAGAATCGAACATTGTCTTCAAACATACATTGTAATTTACTCCAATCAGATATTTACACATATATACAATCCCGATATCAGCTTTACGCCACCAGGATTTCATGGTAAGGTAACACCTTAAATAGAAAAGTACAGTGCTATAAAGGTAGCTGCAATTCATAAGAACCATAATTAAATTTACAAGATGTTGATGGAAAAGTTAGAAGAGAAACCTAGCATAGGAAACAAAACAACTACCTCCTCAGTGGGAAAAATAGTTGATTTATTTCAGGTCGAAATGTTTATCAATATTTTTCAGAATTGATTTGTAAATCAATAATGCCCATTTGCAAGACAGATTTTTGGAAGGATGTAGCCCATCAGACAACTTGCCATATCTGTTGTAGTATTTGTTGTTAACAAAATTGTGTACTGTAGACATTATCCAAGGGCCAATAACATTGTCAGCTTTGTTTATAAAATTAATAGTGTGATTTAACAACGATATAGATTCATTTATTAACCCCTGGGTACCATCATTAAAGTATCTACCATTGTTGTAGCGTTCAAGATCTATCCCAACTATCTGAGATACTATTACAAAGTCACTTCGATTTTTAAGTACCAATTTGACCTATGTAAATTTAATTTATCAGTCAGTTCATCAATTAATGAAGGTATATCATTGTATGCAGCAATAGTATTCCCATTTCTTCTTCTTGTAATATTATTGATCCCCGCGAAAATATAAATTAGATCATATTGTTCAGGTGTATATTCACGGTCTAGTCGATCCATAATGTTGTCCAAGGTAGTACCACATAGAACTCTGGTAGTGATGTATTCAGCATCGATAATTTATCCAGCTCTTCCTGTATATTTTGACCACGTGAGTCTGATATGATTAGCGTCCTAATTTTCCTCGCACCTTGTCAAAGAGGGATAAACCAGAGATAGAAAAAAAAAATTGTTTAAGACAAAATATACTAATAATAAATTATGAGACTACGAGTTTTAATTCTCAGACAGTGACAGTGACGAGAAAAGACGACAGCTATGGTGTCAGGTATATCAAAGATGTGGTGGTCTTTTGACTTGAAATGTTCGATAGTTCGGACAGTTCTGTTGCAACAGAGTTTATATGGTTTAACTTACTTGAACTAGCCATAATTACTTATTCAACTCCTCAACTTCGTTTTGTAATCTATTTCGGAGGTCAACCAACTGGATCCCGAGAATGTTTTTGCCTTTTTGATCCTTCGTGCCAAACAGGGGTTTCTGCGAGATCTACAAACCACATAAAAAAAAACTCGTCGCTAGTAGCTTTGTATAATTTTCCTTTTGTTGACAGAAGCCTTTCTTTCAGATGCGGGTTTTGTCAGAATTTTTTCTCTTGTATGATTGCCATTTTTTCCTCTTTGATATTATTCCACTCCTCACTTAGTTGGACATCCTTTGCCGCTCGTTTGGCCTCGTACCCATTTTTGGCATCACGCACTTTCCCCGTCACGCGCTTGTTGTCAGCAAACTTGGCAGATTCATAGCAGTAGGCTTGCTCTGCACTGTTGAAGACCAGCCCGTCGTGCTGGATTTGACATTCATACATACTGGATAGATAAGCAAAGTGATTTTGGAAGGCTAACCCATCGTTAACTTTCACAATTTTGGCGTTCTCCATTGTAATTTCTTCTGGAAACTTGGATACATCCGAATAGTTATACCGCAAGTCGTCAATAACCAATGCCCTGCCTCTCAACATGGCCTTGTGTCCTCGATCCCTAGCCACTGCTGCTAAACTACGGAGTTCCTGTCGTTGGTTTACTTCTTCCTTGCTGATATCGTCGGAGATAAATACACCTTTCCACCGCGGTAGGTCCTTCAGTTTTCTGATGTTTTTGAAGATCTCTTGTTTCATGTATGATGATACAAACTTGACCATAATTGGGCGGGGTTGTCTGCTTTTGGTCTAGATACCTATCCTGTATACAGCTGTCAGATCATTTGTTGTGATATTGACGCCTATATCTTCAAGGAGCATTTGTACACTTTGCCTCGGTAGCTCAGCAGCATCCTCGGAAATCCCTTCGATCACTATATTGGCCTTTCTTCTTTCTTCATCCATGAGTTTATCTTTGTTGACTAGATTTTCCAGAATTTTATCTTTCTCCCTAAGTTGTTTTTGTGCCAGGACAAGATCATCAGTAGCAGTTGTTAGGGCCGTCTCCAAATTCGTGACAGTTGTTTCCAGTGTCAGTACATGTTGATCTGTTTTCTCTATATTTTCTTTTAGTTTGCATATTTCTTCATCATTGGCACTGATGTAATCTGTGATGTTTTTTTTATTTTCATCCAGCTTCTTCTGCAAGATTTGCAAGGTCTTCTTGGTCTGAGAATTCCTGTCTTTGATTGCCTTTAGTACGTCCGTGTTAGTGAGTTCCGCCATATTGGTACTACTTCTTCTTTGTTTGGAGTTGTCGTCCAAAGATTCCTCAGTTTCTTGGCATTTAAAAAAGAAATTTATGCTAAGTTTTACTTAGACTACTCCCTGACAAATAATCAACAGTTGTTATAATCTAAAATTCATTAATTTAGATTTTATGTATGGCCATGTGGTCATAATCACCAAAATGGGATCACGTGACCATGTCTGCACAAGGTCTATATAGCTGGAAAATTGCTGAGTAGACTCCAACACCTCATCATCATCTCTCCAAGCACAACATTGATATGTCCTGTTGGTCCAAGTACTATTTTTATATAAGTAGTTTCTTTAGGTAGGACTGACTCCATATCAGTACAACGTTGTGTAGAATAAAGTAGTTTCCCACAACTTTGTATTGACAACTTAATTTAATTTTACATACATATCTAAAACTTAATTTCTGTAATTTCCATAGCACAGGCTTTCCTTTAGATTTTCCTATTATTACAAATAGGCGAGGTGGTAAACCATGACTCAGTATTGGCCACTGGCCTGAGACCCAAGGCCAATGAAAATCAGCCAGGTCAGTGAATTTTGTAGCCAAGGTAGAGACAATCAAAATAAACAACATATATAGGCCTACATTGATAATTTAAAGGTGAGCCTATCTTTAAAAATGAGTGAGAAGTGCTAAATCTGAAACAAGACATAGGCCTTAGAAGTTAAACTCATAACATATAACATATTTTTAAACTATGATATTTTAATTTTTGTTTCCCAAAATATTTAGCTCATATGTAACCTTTAGGTGTATCAATCTACCCCTAAATGAACCCAATGCTTCAGGGATTTCAGACCGAGGGTGGTCGACTCTGACCAAGGGGTCCTAGGGGTCTGGAACCCCCTTCGGATTTCCCAAAATATAAGTAAAATATAAGAAATGTTGTCAAAAATGTGTGTCGGAACCCCTTTGAATCTACATAAAACCGCCCTTGACTTTGGGGCTGGCAACGCCCCTGCAAAATTGTATTTTACTGACTTACGTGTCACCGTCAAACATATCAAACCTCAGATATCTTGGTGTCGGAAGAAAGCCTGAGAACTCATCTAGTCAGTTGCATCACCATATTTAAAGTTCAGCTTGGGACCAACCAACAACAAGTTAGCTGAAAGATGCTGTCCAGATAAATGAGAGTCCTGTCAAGTGACTGAATACAATGAACTGATTGGCAGGGTTGAGGGTCCTTGTGTCCTTGAACTTCCTTACAACAGGCAACACTAAATTTGCCCCAGAGTGGTGGCTTTAGTAGAATGATCAATCTATATTTAAATTAGGATTACTGGTACTGCCACCTGTTGTTTCATGTCTGAACTACATGTTGGTAAAAGTAACAAAAAAACACCTTCCTTCATCACCCACTTTCTGTATGACTTGACACTTTTTTCCCCCTCAGCAGAGGTTTTGTCATGCAAGGGTGGCCTCTCGGACAGACCTTAAAGAAAATGGTTGGTAAGAGCAGACAACCCCAAGTCAGCATCGCTCAGCTCTACAAGTCAGACAGCAGTGGGGTATATCCCAGTAAACACACTAATTTTGACTCAACATTGAATTAATGCTTGCCATTGTGACGTTCCTTGGTAGTTCGGGGTTTCCGATTTCTACAGCAGAGGGACGGGGGAATTGTTTCGGATCTCGGACGGACAGGGAATCCGGGCAAGAAACCGAGATGTGATATTTAAGAGTCGTGCCTCGCGCACGAGGGGGTTTGAGCGGGTCGATCAGGAAATCGGTATTCGTCGACGGGCGGAGGACTGCGGGGAAGGAAAAATGGTAGGGGTGAGGGGAAGTCGTTTCTATCTCTCCTATGCCGGTGTTCTCTCCTGCGGACGGTCCACCCTCAGTCCGCGGGGATGTCGGGCCGACGGTAACTATTGTTTGGTAGCGTGGGGCCGAGCCGGTCACGCCGTCGTTCCCCCGGATCCTGGGTTTCCGTCCCTTGTTTCGGGCCCTCGTGCCAATTAGTTTAAAAAAAAAAATTTTAAACTAATTATGGATACATCCATATTAGTTTGCAATAATTTATTTCAACCACGTGCCATTCCGGGCCTGCGTTTCCGGGACTCCATCCGGGCCAGTTTCGGGCCTTCGTGCCCTGTTTCGGTCCTTCGGGCTCATCTTATCGTATCGGCTCATCTTATCGGTTACTAAAGGAAGAAGACACGTGTTGACACAAGGAGAACTGTAAACGAACTCATTTATTCTCGGGCCTCACCGCCCCTTTTATAGTCTAGTGGTCAGCCCTGATTGGCTGTCTTTGATCACATGGTTACAAATGACATCACTTCCGGTTTACTTTATCACTTCCGGTTTACATATCATTTCCGGTTTACATATTTCTCGGGACTTTCGGGTTTCGGGATTTTACATTTTCAGGCCTTTTCGGCCCTTTCGGGCTTTTACATTTTCGGGCTTTTTCGGGCCTTTTATAAAACATACTTTACTTTTGTCATATTACCTTACTTTTCTTATTTCGGTCTTTTACCTATCTGATGAATAGACATTCATCACACCATCAATATGAAATCCACATTTTATATTGGCTAATGTCAGAAGGTTTTTCAAGTAGGAAAACCCATGTTGGTTCAATTGCAAGGTTAACTTTCAAAAATGCGTTTCAAACATTGTAAGTAAATTCTAAATTATCATTTGCAAAAATATTCATTTGTTCTTCTTGAAACTTCCCTTCTATAAATCAGGGGAAAGGTGATGTGAAAAAAATGAATGAAAAAATATGCTTTACTACAGTTATAAAATAATGCTGTCCTTTAAATGATTTATTCTTTAAATTACTAAACAAAATCTTTCTTGGTTGAATACGAAGAGTAGGGACATCTATTAGTATTTTTCCAACCAATTCTGTCTTTATCTGGATGGGTCACATTAATGTCAGGTGGTCTGACGATGCATGGGAAGAGATTCATAGGAACCCTAGTAGTTCGAACCTGTATGCTATTGCTACCTATACATATAATTACAAAAAAAAGTGTCAATAGTTTTCATGTAATAAAGTTTGCAATGATAAACTTAGTCTGAAATAGCAACAGTTGTTTCTCAATTATTTAAACAATTCTGACTTTGGTTCCATTTTGACAATGTGCCCCCCAGTGGTGGATCAATGTGCAATTGAATGGGATGTTGCATCAACATTGCTGTCTCAATTGCAAATAAATGAAAAAAAGAATTGATAATCAAATATTTAGACAATGTTAGCATAAAGGCTTCCAATCTACAGGAAAGCCTTCGACATTAATAACCCAACATCAAACCAACATCAATATCAGTGAGCACTGCATATACATAAAGGACAACATAGAAGGTTAAGCAGAAGAATTCTCAAATTGCAATTCTAAGTTCTTACAATAATGAAATACAATGCTAAATTGTTTTCAAAGGCAAATGTTTTATATGCCACCTCATGGTTCAAATTTCAAAAAGCGATTATAGGCACATCCAGATGTACCTTTAAGTCTTCACGGTAAGAAAGAGTTATTTGTTGTTTGTGATTTTCCAATTAACATACTAAAAACAATAATTTGAAGGATTGAAAAGATTCGTTTTATACAATGATTGGCTATAATCATAAAAAATGATGAATTACGTTATAAGGTATGGCAATATGAAGTCATATATGAACTCAATTTTCACAAAATTAAACACGTAAAATTTTATGCATTTTATGCAAAACACATAAAAAACTTCGAATTCCAATGGTAGTGATCATTATATTTCTCTATGATAGGAAAAGCAACACACAAAACATCATATCAACAAGGATAAACTGCTAAAACGAAAGTACCACTGAATCTTGTATTCACCAGAGGTTTTCAAACTCAGATTCAACATATAAGGAAGGTACCCTAGACCTCAATATTATTCACTATCAAACATCCTTTGTCATATATAAAAGAACAAACTCTTGACAAGTCCAAAGTTGAATTTGCAGGCAAATCTTAATGCAACTGTGACAAAGAAGAGTTCCTGTGGAAATTGCTCACAAAAGTTTTGGATAACATTTACAACTCTGTTAATCCTAATGAATGTTAGGAAATAATGGTAAATGTTATAACATCTGAGATTGATGACATGTGCTTTAAAGTTTATTATAATTCTGCTTTCTGTCTATTGGCTCGTATAGGGATCAAAATGATATTTCATAATTTCACCTCAGCCTTCCGACTGTGTTTATTTGCTGAATAATGCTTGCATATAGGTGAATGACACATCATTAGATTCCAAATTTAATTCTCTAAACTCCCTATTGAAAGAATTGAGATAAAATGTTAATTGAAAATTCTATTTAGAATTAAGTTTATGGAAGTCAGAAAAAATAGCAAATTTCGGCAAATTTTGGAGGACATTTCAAACATTCCAAATTATTTGGAATGTTCAGTTGGAACACATTTCATCCAGATTCATAATATATAGATTCCTAGCTTTAGAATGATACCAAGATGAATAAAATTGATCAAGAATTCTAAGAATTATGACGATTTCTTTGAAAAATGTTATGGCAACTCAATGTTTTTGATAGCAATTTGCTGCAATGATCTATAGCATATGTGATGATTGTTTTTTCCGGAAGTAACTATAATAGGACCTCTGAAATATGATTGGGAATTATAGGAGTTGAATTTTTTCTCTTTTTTTGAGTATTTTATTTCAACTGGGTAATACAATCAAAATTTCTCAAAATTGTATTTGCAGGTCTAATGTATTGGGGATTTCTACTTCTATGGTACATAAAGTTTATCAAATGACAACTTCTTCAATGGTTCAAATATGCTACTTTACATTGGTTATGTAGCAAACACTGTATCTACTATCTACCCCTAGACAGATTCTTAGGGCTCGATTTTGCAGCTTTTGTCTATGGTTTTCACATAAGTTTTATTATAGAAAATGTCTCTGTAGTCGAAATAGTGTAGGATTTTGCTTTTATAAATGATAATGGCCTGCCATACTGAGATCAGGGGTCTAATTTTAGTCAACATATATATTATATTTATCATACTTATGTGATGTCAGTCGATGGCATTCTTATGCATGACTTTCAAAATTTAGTTTGCCATCAAGTTTAATCCCTTGGTGGTTCAACATATGTACATATTGTAGTTGATCATTTCCCATCAACAGATTATAACACTTGGTTGTTTTCAGTAGATGAGTTGTCCCAAACAGCATGGACTTGTCTTTCTTTTGGTATTATGGTTAATTGATTTCTAGCACACCAGTCTTGAACGGAGGCCAAATCCCTGTAAATATTGTAGTGAGCAAGTGATCCATCGAGTGATGTCGAGTAGATTACAGATGTCATATTCTACCATTAAGTACATATTATTGACTTTGTTGCTAACCTCATCCTTGAGTTTTACTGTGTCCAATATGTACTAGTACAATGTGATTATACTCAATAAATTTTGTCGTTTCTTGGATGTGACGTTTTAAAAAGTATGATGGATGCTATCATTATCTTAATTTTGGCTTCATGCTCACATTTTCAGGACTTGTACCCTGTTAATCATCTGCGGAACATTGCTCTGGGTGAAGCAGCTACACACCGTGTTTTGATACTAGATATCGACTTTGTAACTCCCCTTCATCTGCATAAGGTGCTGAAAGACCATTGTTTCCCAAAGGGAAGAGAAGCCAAGATAATTCCAGCATTTGAAATCCCTGATCGAAACCTTGGTCATTTGAATCTGTCAAATTCAGAGGATTTGCTTCAAGCATGGGTTGATGGAAAAGTGATACCTTTCAGGTAATTCATTATAAGTCCAATTTAAAGGGGCACTCCAGTGAAAAAACACTATTTTGTGCATAGAGAATATGAAATTCCAAAACTGGTGGTGAAAATGAAATGTAAATCGGAGCATCGGTTCAAAAGTTATGGACCAAATTAGGGTCTATCAAGCTCTCCACTAGGGGCAGCCATTTTGTTTTTATTACCCAGCATGCACTTCACCAACGTATCCAATAGAGGTTCCTGTTTGGGTTTGTGATATACAAGTGTCATTTATTACTTTGATGTGTCATGAGTGTAATATACAAAATTACTCGTTCTGTTATAATCAAAATGATGAAATCTGAGTTTGGCCATACATTTTAAACTACATAGAAACTGTAACTTTAGTGTAGTTTTTCCCATTTCTAAGATTTGGTATTACCATAGCAACCAGCCATTTAAACATCATTAACCCTTTGCTGACGGCACCAAAATGTATTTTATCACAAAGAATGACCATTCAGAGCTTTGTTTCTAAATTGTGATATTCTATGAAGGGGTTTGATCAGAAAGTTGTATATCATCATACAGCAAATTATCACAGGGTTTAAGCAATATATTTACATATTTGATTTTGGTTGCCATTGTAACTATGGAATGTTTCAAATAGTAATGAAATTTCCAAAAAAAAAAATGATATTTTTAGGTCATATTTTTTCAAATGCCCAGAAATCTGAGTAAATATTGATTTTAGAGAAAAAAAGTAAATTACAAAGTTGTTCTCCAGGTTATTTCCTATCATTTGATACCATATTCCTATACTCATCAATATTTCTCAAGTATCTATGTTAACAGGATGATAGGTATGTCATGCTCCAAAAAAGGTGGAATTTCCATTATTTGCAGTAATTCCTAATAAGATACAAAGATAAATCCTATTAAAATAATAGAAATGCAAATTTTGACAGAAAATATTATTGAGGTCATGTAACTGCATCGTTTTATGCTGTTTTTTAATGATTTAAATATAAACGCTAAAGCAAATTCTGGAAATTCTGATTAAAACTATGAAATGTGTAATCTAAAGGGCGGGCATCTTGTATTTGCATGAAAATGGCTTATTTATGACCAATTTTTCAGAATAGGGGGGTTCAATTATTTTGAAATCAAACTAAAGTTGTAAAGGTAAAAGAGTCTCCAGTTTATAATGTATATACCTAAGAATGTTGTAACCAAGTTATCATCATTTTGAAGGAAAATTATGTATTTTGAATTCATATAAAAAAAAATTATTCTTAAATATATTAATCTTTTATTGGTGAATAAAGGTGGCCCTATCAATAAATGGTCAAATTTTTCAAATAGACCATCAATCAAAGTGTCTCAAAATTAATATTGGAGTATTCATCAGCAAAATATGCCTCAGTATAGTTGTATAACCACATCTAAGATATATATTTCAAAAATTAGCTTTGGGATATGAAAATTATAGATATTGAAGCTTAATTCATGACCATCGATCATATATGATCGATTTCCTATGGGGCCGTGACTAAAGGGTTAATGGTACCAGAATGCTGAAAACCCGTCACACTCAACTTAGACAATACATCCAGGTTACTAAGCAACCAATTCTGATGTTGGGTTGCTAGGCAACAGGCTGTTGCTAGGCAGAACCAATGGTTACTATACTACTCCGTTTGAAAACTGTGGGTTGCTAGGCAACCAGTAAAAATTGATTGGCTCTTAACCATTGAATTGATACTATTGTATCTTCTTTTTCATGGTATATATGGTTTTGGTAAGTTTAACTACCTTATAAATAGTTTAATAAGGATGTTTATTCTTATGGTGGGGTTGCTATACATACCAATGTTGCCATGGCAACTTTACTATATTAGAATGTAAATTCCTATGATATCCCTATTACAAAATTTGCCTCAAAGTATCTCCACAAAGGATATGATGTTTCGTTGAATAACATTTTCATAAAAATGAACAAAATACTATAGCTAAGCCTACAGGAATCTAAACACGAACCACAATTTGGTTTAATGGTGAGGTGCATGCTAGGAACGCTATTCAAAATGGCCGCCCCCAGTGGGGAGCTCAGGAGTATCTTATTTCCTCAATAACTTTTGAACTACTTATCCAATTTTGATGCTGTTTTGAATGATGACATCAGAAAGGCAAGATCTATTTACAATTTTGTTCTAGTTTGTCACCGGTGTTCCCCTTTAACCTCTCTTACTGTTATTTATGAATAGCATTAGTTGATATCCATGTTTCACAATTGTTGTAATTGTGCATAGAAATAGTATGGTGCCTGCTGAGAAGATAATTACAATCGTTAAGAAACCTGTTTATATATATATATATATATATATATATATGTTTTTTTATTTGGTCTAATTAGGCTAGGCATACCCGATCTTCTGCCCATTCCTACTTCAGGACATATAATATTACAAAGATAGGTGGGCCTGGACGTATGTTACATAGCCATTCAGAACATGATACCCAATTAGTAATGAAATGATAATAAATGAAATGAATAGATAACTTTTCCAGTTAAATTGTTATATGTCACTTCTGTGCCTTCATTTAATGGCATTAATGACTTCATTGTCTATAGGGTCTATTTCTAAGCCTGTTTTTGTGATTAGGACTGGCAGACACTTGCTTGATACTGCTTATCTAAATGTTCTCTACAATGAACAGATTGGCATCAATATAACTATCTTGTTTGAAAGTTTTGGTGAACAAAACCTAATACACGCATTTTTTTAGTATTATTATTATTATTATTCTTTTAACCTTAAGAAAAGTTAGCAGTACAGTATTCTCTAGCCTTCAGGAATTTTCACAATAAATACCTGCGCTAGTCTCACTGGGCCGCCTCCTTCCCTTTCCTTTGCCTTCCTGGATACTGATGGTTTTCACTGCCTCTCCCTCCTTCTACCAGCAAACATGACATGGGTATGACAAGTTGGATCCACTTAACCTGAAAAGATTTGGAAAAGATTCACAAAGCAACTGCACTTATCTGTCAATGTTCAAATTTCAACTGCACCTGTAGAGCTGATGAACTATGCACAATGAATTATCAAAAAAAGTGTTTTTCATGTTTGGAATCATATCTATTAATTACATACAGAAATCATTCATTCTGGCCATGAAAATGTATCATATCAGTACAAAACCATTAGACATACAATCTGCACCCTTGTAATATGCACTCTAACTTACAGGTTTTCAGTTGGGTCACTGGCTTAACAAATTTGTGGGCTTTTTTTCAGGCCTGCAGAAAAAGGCCCTCTAAGTTAGATATCAAGAATGAATCTAACAATTACTTTGACAATTCTAAAATTTTAAAATTCTAAGATTACTTTAATTAATATTTCACTTTCATTATAATATCGAAATCACTTTACTTAATCTTACAGAATTTCTAAACACCTCAACAGATCCTTTTTATTTGGACACATAAATGTACGAATCTCTTTTTATATCAACAGAAGTAGAGCATACCTTCCCGGACAAAGGGCTACACAATTCTTGAAGTGGATAAATGCTACTCAAGAGTACCAGGTACTACCAGATACGAAATAGTAGATATAGATATAGATAGATCTAAATTATATTGTGATGGGCAGCTCACAGTTACTAACAGTCCTCTCCATAAACTTTGATATATACCAATGAACAGACAAGCCTCGATTTTGTTTTGAGTAATTTATACAATTAAAATTAGACAAATTCTTTAAATCTTCCAATTTTCCAATTTCGAAAAAAATATCTGAATTGAAAACCTTGCACTTTCCCTAGAGAGGAATGATGTCAAAATGTCCGTACATTTTGTACTGTATTTTGAAATCTTCCATTACAATTTTTGATATTGAAAAATATATAGCTTCTCTTGGATGTTAATCTTCATCACAGGATCATCGATTCTGAAACATAACCAGCTGCATTATATATGAACACTAGGGTGTAAGTGTGCATGTATAGTATTTACATACAAGGCAGCACTGTCTGTGCATCAGGTCTTGTGACCAATTACATAATGAATTTAGCGATGCCATCCAATGTTACCATGGCTTCTATTTCAAGCGCAGATCACCACCAAATGTACACCCCCCTGTTGAAGTAGCGATGCTAAACTTTAGCTACCAGAGACCAGCTGCTCACTGCTGCTGAGCAGACAATTGGAGAAGTGAATCGCATGTTTGTGTTAGATTCTTTCGTCTTTTGCATGTAGATCCACTTGTTTTCAATGTTTCATCAAAATACATATAAAATAACTAGTTTATACAGAAATGTGACTGGTGGTAGCATCTAAAACAATGGCAATGAGGTGCAGTAGAACCACATTCAGGAGGGCCACCAGTACCCTTTACTCTGTAGTCAAAATGTGTGTTTCTAAGTATTGTTTTATTAGTCCTTTCTTCATCAATAGATGGGAGCTGTGAGTAGAACCTAGAACAAAGAGTTGGAGGTCTTTGGTATGCTTATGCTTGTACTAAGTTGTTACACCTAGAAGGGGGTTGTGCAGTAAGTGTTGGCTGTGAATGGTCACATTTAAAAAAAAACGTTGGTGGCCAGGAGTTATTTAGAGGGGTCTTTGCACTGAGGTTAACACCTCATACACGGTAAAGGTAGAAAGCTTCATAGCAGAGGGTATTGCAGCTAAATCTTAATATTGTTATTAGAAGGAGGGTGCTTACAGTAAGGGCTATGTAAGTATGATAAAAGGGTAATGGTTGTCAGACTGTAGTAAATGACTGCGGAAGTGCATGTATCTGAATTATCTACTACTATAGATGAAGTTAAAAAAAATTGCGAAGATATCAAAATCTTTAAAACATCATCTGTAAAAGGTTTGTCCAGCAGAATCTTAAAAGATGCATTTATTGGTAGGACTGATTTGTTAACTCATAATTTTATTATAAATCAAAACTTTATTACAGGAATTTTTCCAGATGAGTGGAAATGCGCAAATATAATTCCACTACAGAAAGACGACAATAATAAAAATGTGACTAATCTGAGACCTGTCTCATTGCTGCCTCTCCCTGCTAAAATTATTGAAAAGATAGTACACAAAGAAATGTCAATTTTGTCTAAAGATAATCAACTCTTAGATGTATATCAAGGAGGATTTAGAAAAAGATAATCCAACTTTAAATACAGTTTCGTTATTTACTAATGAAATATTTAATGGAATGAATAAGAGACAAATTACTTTGGCCACATTTATTGATATGTCAAAAGCTTTTGATACTGTTGATCATACTATTTTAAAACAAAAACTATCAAAAATTGGCTTTAAAGGTAAACTATATGATTTGTTAAATTATTTGACATGGAGAAGGCAATATACAACGGCGAATAATATTATATCTGAGAATTTGTTGATAACATGTGAGGTACCACAAGGTAGTATTATGGGCCCTTTATTGTTTATTGTATATATGAATGATTTATCAAATTGTTTGTCAGTGTGTAAACATTTGTTATATGTTGATGATACTGTTATTTTTTATGTGGGTGCACTCGATGAAATCACCATAAGAGTACAATCCGATTTATCTAAATTCAAAAAATGGTGTAATAAAAACAAGCTTACTATAAACACTAAAAAAACTAAATATATGACATTTGGGCTTAAATCAAAAACAAAGAAAATTACTTATCATATATTAAAAATTGAGAATGTTAAAATAGATAAAGTACCATACTATAAATATTTAGGCATTATTCTGGATATGAATTGAAATTACAACAAACACATCGATGATTGTCTGAGAAATGCCTCATACAATGTTTATTTATTATCAAAAGTCAGAAAATACATAAATGAACATACAGCAACTGTAATTTATAAAACAATGATTTTACCAATACTTGAATACGGATATATAATATATGATGGTGCAAATCAAAAATCTGTAAATATATTGCAAACTCTACAGAATAGAGCTTTACATACTTGTGTAAATAATCATATATGTCTAACCATTAATTATTCCTTATTACTGGTGATATAAATTAGTTGACAGGTAACCTTCCAGGTGCTGCCACCTGATGTATTGTGGCAGTTCCCCTCTTGGTGGAGCACTGGTCAAAGACTCTCCACCTCATTACCTGTCCAGTCTCAGCTCCATGCACACACATTTATGTTCAGCAGAAGTAATAATAAAAAAAATCTGTAAATATATTGCAAACTCTACAGAATAGAGCTTTACATACTTGTGTAAATAATCATATATATAATCATATCTCGACAATTATGTTACATTCAGCATGTATAATAGCTATATTATCTTCTAGAAGAACCATGTATTAAGATTGTTCATGTACAAACAACTAAATAATTTACAATTTGTAAATACACGTTATACTAGGACTAGAACGCATGATATGCCCTGTATTTAAAACAATTAAACCAAATTATGAATTATATAAGAGAAATGGTTTTTTATAAAAGGGCATATAGAATGGAACTATTTATCAATTGAAAAAAGAAATATTGATACTTATATACACTTTAAAAGTTCACAGAAAAAATGGTTGACTAATACTTTAATTGTGTAATAACATTCACTGTATGTGTTGACATTATGAGTTGGTATAAATTAGAGTGTTTGATTTATACGATTCTTATGTCTGATTTACCCATATAAATTCTATTTTTGTCTAATTTTGTATTTTCAAATATTATTATATATTTGTATTACTTAAATTGTCAGTATCTAGAAATCTTGTAATTTAATTTAATTGTATATATGTGACCCGATCTGACATAATGAGTCGGATGTCGCGGAGTTACGAAATTTTTTTTTTTTTCTATTTGATTGGATTTTTATCCAGGCTGAGTTCACTTTAGTAAATGTTCTTCCACTTCAGTCCTGTGGACATTTGGGCACAATTCCGTGCAGGGGTCATCCAAATGTCCTTTTTCCATGCTGCCCTCCTTAGGACTCTAACCCATGAAGGGCCAATGCCAACAAGTGCTACCAACGCCTCTACGACGGTGGCCACCCCGACCCCCTTTTGAGTCAATTTGAGTCAGTTAGATATGTTGTTCAGCTCAAAAAGACCAAGATTGTGTTTGAACGATGATTAGGGGCAAAGTTAGGCTTTTCTCTATAAGAGGTAGGCTGGAAACTGAATGCTGAAAAAAACGTGGTTAAAGTTTTTATGTGCGGTTTTCATCACACCCAGTCGTCGTCGTTGTCGTCGTTGTCGTCGTTGCCGTCGTTGTCGTCGTTGTCGGCGGTGGCGTTGTCGTTGTTGTAGTTGTTGTCGTTATCGTCGTTGTCATCATCGTTGTCGTCGTCATCGTCGTCGTCGTCGCCGTCGTCGTCGCCGTCGCCGTCGTCCTCCCCCTCCTCCCCCTCCTCTCCCTCCTCCCCCTCCTCCCCCTCCTCCCCCTGTTTGGGTGCTGTCCCGGCCTGTCTTGGCCAGGTCAGCAAGGGAGGACACCTCGGCACACTTGGTGTGGCCGGTTATAAGAAAGTTCAAAGTGATCTGCTTATGCAGACAGTCAGGACCCGCCACATGAGATAGCCAATCACGTATTTGTTCTTGATTTGCCCACTGCAGTGGTCACAGTGGAGGTCGAGGAGCCGTTCACAGAGGGACTAGGTGGTAAAGTAGTGGTGGAGGTAGGAGATGACAGCATTTGAACCCTTGCTGCCGCAGTGGGACTCATCAATAAGATAGTTTACTTGAAGGGGGATGGCTTCGGCACACACATCAAAGATGCCTACTTTGCGTGGGACAAGGAAGTAGAGGGGTCCTGGCTGCATGGGGGAGGAGGGGAGGTGGACCTGCTGTGCTTAGTCGAAAGATACATGCACCCAGATGTCAGAGGAGCAGGGAGTGTGTGGCCCGAGCGCCGGGCAGCCTGCCTCGGCATGTGCCTGCTTGGCAGCGGTAGTCAGTTCCTGGTAGTTCCTTGGCCACCACATCCAGGTGCTTCTGCTGATTCTTTAACTTTGCCTGCTTAACTACTTTGGGGAGGTTAGAGGAGTAGATGTCAAGGTTGTTCCTCTGACACTCCTAGCATAGGTCAGTCATTCGGCAAGAACACACAATACGGGGTAGTAACTGGCACCAGAGGTTACGGAAGGTAGTCAAGGCAACCTGACGGTGGGCATCCCCGATTGCCTTTAGATAAAGTTTATGTACATCTAACTTCCTTGTGCTCGAGGGGAGGAGGAGGATGTCATCGCGTTTGTGTGTGGAGACTTGGCCGGGGAGAAAAAGGGCATAGGTTTCAGCGTAGGAGTTGATGAGGTCGACCACTTCGTGGATGTCTTCGAGGACGAGGGAATGGGTGTTGGCCTTGCATCTGCCAGACTTCTTAGTATGGGGTATGACCCCGTTATGCCAATGCCACTGACTGATGGCGGTCATCTTGTTGATAGTGCTGCTGAAAAACGAGAACACACAACTTATAACTGGGAATGGAATCAGGTTGGACAGGTTTGGTTTCATAAAATATTATGTTCATGTTAATAAGTTACAGCAGAACACAGGTTTAGGAACTACTTAGACAGAGAATGTTAGCTGCAGAGATGAATAATTATCTGTAGAAAAAGAGCAGGATGTCCCGGAAGACCTTCCTGCCCCCGACGGTGTAGTGGCTCCGTTGGTGCTGCCTCTCACTCTTGCCCTTTCTCCCCTTCTTCCAGGTGGACAGCTGTGCCGAGGTGTCAGTACAGGCACTTGTAATTCCCAACAGGAGCATGTCCTTCTCCCCTGGAATGGCAATCCGACACAGAACTTTAGTGATGCACAAGCAACCGACTACTCTTGGGTCTACTCCCGAGGTCACTGAGGTTACTTGGCCTAAAATCTAATGTCAATGCCACAGAGGTAAAGTTACAGCCTCTAGGCGGTCATACAGGTATTATAGATGACTAACTATCTGTATTTAAGATGATTAATTGCATGGTGATTGGCCGCACCTGGAGTCAGCTGGGTGACCTCCTGCCGTTTGTCAAGACCCTCTGCCATTGAGAACTGGACAGAACATGAGGTGTCGTTGTGGTACTTACACGAGCACCTAAACATGACGAAAGTCGACATTAATATCAAAGATATGTCAGGGCACCCCTATGGATTGAATTAGGTTCATTAGATGGCCGCTGAGTACTTTTAATTAAGCGTGAGAGAGCATAACAGTCAACACTGTCCATCATTCAAGTGCGAGACACCATTAACTAGGTCACGGCGTCATACTTTCAGTAATTGTCGATTTTGAACACAAAGACAGATAGAAACATAAAAATAAACACGGTATATCTTAGAAAACATGTTTTGGCAACTTTTGATGGCAGGACAGGTCTATCCATTTGGTATTTATAGGAATTTTCAAATGACACAAGCTTGCAAGTCGCAAACAAGCATGGCCTAATTAAATTTTTGGCAACTGTCAGTCTCCTCCTGCAGCAGTTGGTCCGTTGGATCAGGGATAATCAGGGTCTCATCCTCGTCCTCCGGTGGATCCTCAGGCCCCTCCAAAGCCTCTATCTCCTTTTCAGACAGGGTAGCATCCTCCTCCCCCTCCGATAAGTCTCCATCGTCCTCGGCAAAGACGAAGTAATCCTCCAAGAGTTCTCACCATTGATCGTTGTTTGCGCCGCCATGAAGATTAGTCTGAACAATTGTATCTAGTACTGCTGCCACGGCCTCCTCACACTCCTTGGGGGTAGCCATCGAATCCTAACAATCTTGGGATCCAATCTGCACTTGCAGTTAGAACAATTAATCACTCGTAATCACATCCGAGGGCGTCTTAGCCAATCAGAGCGCTTGAACCGCAACACATGACCTCCTTGACAACGATTGTTTACGGCGACGGCTTTCATGATCCACCTTCTGATTGGTCCATCCCCGTCCCAATTCAAAATCCGACGATTTCATTGGCCATCGCTAGAGGAGGCTCGCAGGTCGGCAAAGTTGATAAGAATTGGCGTCTTGGGAGACTTTTCTTCTAACTCACTGAAGCAGAAGAACCACTTTGGGGGCCATTATAACATACTTAGAATGTTAATTTCATCAACATATTTTGGGAAATGATAGTCCTGATATAAAAGATTAAGAAAATGCAAATAAATCATTTTCGATGGTGGGGCCGATTTCCAACTTCAGAGGCCCATAATCTCAGTTTGACCACGTGCAGCTTGCGATTCATTTTGTCTTATCGGGTCACATATTATTTGATCGTGTTGGATTTATATGTGGTTATGGATTTGTAAGTGTATAAACAGGAACACTGGAAGATGATGTACATCAGCATTTATTTGCTAACTCATATTTTCAGTATAAATAAAGGAATTAAAAAAAAAGAAAAAAGGTCCCATTTCCTCCTGTACCTGGTGAGATTTCTATGATTAGCCCTACTGTCACACGCACCAGGTTATGTAAACACAGGGGGGATGCTATGTGCTAAACTTTGCTTGCTGCTGTGTTGTCAATAATACAAATTTGAATGACACCAAATGCCGCCAGTATTTTCATCAATGGCACAGGCCTTGTTTCCCCATGTGAGTCTTTAAACATTCTTTTTAATACACTTCTTTTTCTTATTGGACTTTTTTTTCAGATAAAGTACGAAGTACATTATGAACCATATGTGTTGGTGAATCATAAGAACTTGCCTTGTTATAACAAATATTTCATGAACAGAGCGTTTGACAAAGCTTCGCACATTTATGCTCTCAACAGTTTAGGGTAGGTAGTAAAGGTTTTATTTCATAAGGTTTAGAGCACAAAATACATTTTGTTAACCATGGAAATCTGATCAATCTGAAAAGTATTCAAATGATTCAAAAGGGTAGAAAATAGCATGCTCTTTGCCGAGACGTTATTTGAAGAATATATCATGAGTCATCAATGGGAGGGGCTGGCACGATAGTAAATATAACTGAGAAGGTTACAACTTAGTAATGACATCACAAAGGCTTTTACCTTAATATACTATCTTATATACACCGGGTCCTGGAGATTTTGAATGTACAATATTTGTATATTGTTATTTGTAAATTAAGCTGTTCTTTTTTGATTTCCACTCTTATACTTTGACATTTCCAAAAACTTATGATGATTTTAGATCAAATATTGATGCTACTTTATCCACAGTGATATTGCAATGAAGTCGAAGTGCAATGTATATTCTTCTGAAATATATAGTTAATATTGTGAATCTCTTGAGTATGACAAGGGAGCATTGTGAATCTGTAAAGCTCGTATCACAGTAGAAAGCGCCAGGTGGTGCTAGTGTTATAGTTGTATATACTGTATATCGTAAATTCTAGTATAGGTGAAGAGCTGATACAGGTAAACGCAGGTATTGGGAAGTAGTGCAAAGAAAGGTCGTTAGGGAAATTCATGAAACAAAGGATAAGAGTAAGAGTAAAGAGGGCACTATGATTAACTATTGTAGTAACAATGTCATGGTAAAAGGTAAAAAAACACCTTTAAATTATTGTGTGAATAAGGTATATATGCGATTTACGAGTGTTAGGTGAGATATAGGATATATTAGCTTGATGCCTATATGTGGCTGACGCTATATAAGGGCATGAGACAGGGGATTAGTGAGCAGACCATGTTAACCTTCACGAAGCCTTCTCCCAACCCCCCTGGACACCCATGGAAGCATAAAGTTTTCTATTGTGGTGAAGCTTTTGTCTACATATGTAACTTAACACACAAAAGAACGAAATTTGTTTCTGGAGTATTTTAGTAAAAGAGCTTCTGCCATGCCATTATTCATGAAAATGTATGCATATAAGTTACATATGTAGCTCAGTAACCTATCAAGAACTGTACATCTGTGTGTACTCTTTTGCATCTGACGGTTATATCATTTGTTACAGGTTCAAAATGTCTGTACTTCCAAAGCTCTTTATAATCCACTACCCCCACCCTCAAGTGAAGAGAAGGAACAAATATATCAGGTGAGACATGTACAATTGATAACATTTCTATCTTTGTCTTATGTTACAGTTTGAAATGATGGGATATAATCAGGAGTTTTAAATCTTGTGTGATTCAGTACTAGCGAATTCTTTACCTATGCATGTTGAATTAAGATTTCTGGATCCCTTGATCTAAATCTCTGCAAAAGACATTTCACGTTTCAAATTGAAGACAAATGTTTTTCAATTCTCTCACTTTTTTTCTGTTGTTTATGTGCCCACAATGTACAAATAGGGCAGGTAAAAACATATACTTTATATTCTTATTCATATGTACAGGTGCAGCGTAGCTGTTTGGAATAAATACAGAATGGATCTCGCAAAGGAAGCTTTAAATCAAACAAAGAAAAATGGTTTCCAGTGTTAAGGCAACCAGAAATAGCCCAGGATCTTAAAACTAGACCCAATGGAAACTCTATTTTGATTCTATAGGGAATCTTATTTTTTACATAATTTTATTTTTGTTTTATCTATTTATCAAAAATCACCATCATTGAAAACCCTGGTCTTCCTTGTGATACATGGTTATAAAAAGAAAGTAATAGTTACAATTTCAAAATGGAGAATAATGAATGCACCAGATGTCACCTTCAGTTCACAGGTATCTTCTATCAACTTGTCATACCTATTGTACATACGTTTCAGATTCTTATTGAAACAAAACATATTTGCACTATCTTGGACCCATACTGGGAGTTTATCCCACAATGGGCTGCCCTTATAAAAGGGACAATCCTGATATTTCATGGATTGATATTTATCAATTTTAAATACAAATTTATATCTTGCTGTTTTAGCTTGTATGAACTCCTGTAATATGTCTCACATCAGTAGCCTGTTTATGAATAAACATCAGTTGTAATAATTGAATTGGATGCCATTGTTCTAGGCTAAGTAATTTACAATCATCATGCACCTCCTGAATAGAACGTTGATCAATTAATGTATATCCTAGACATGTACGTAAACCATCATTCTGTAGCTTTTGCATTTCTCTAGGATCTCCAAGAGTACATGAAATCAACAGGAACCCAACATAATCAAACAATGCTAATATCATTTGTTTGTAAACCTGTACAGCCATATTTTTCGTCAAGTATTTCCTAATTTTAGTTAACGTAAACAGTCTATTATTAACCAGTTTGAATGTATGTTTATAGGCTGCTGAGAGTGACATTTCACAGTCTATATCAACACCAAGATATGTATATACATTTGTAAACATTAAAAGTCTGTTACCCACATTAAATGATTTTCCTTGCCCCATTTAATAAAACTTTCCAAATCAGTTTGCAATTTTGGGTATATTTGAGCCAAATATTGAACTGTATGATATAAGACTAATGGATACTGATCCAAAAAGAGAAAATGTCAGTAGTATAAAGGAGGAGCTACAGCGCATAGCAACTGCCACTAACTAGGTTAGAAAGTCACTACTATCGAGATTCAGGTAAAAATTGGTTCATAGCTTAGTCTACATTTTTGATAAACTATGTCATAATGTCCTACTTTCAAATATGTCATTTGCCCTTTTGGACCCTTTTTTACCGGAAAAAAAGGGTTATTGGAAAGGGATGTGGACAATGGAGGCCACAAGGCCAAAGGTCTAGACCTCATTCCTAACAACCACTTTTAATGGCCTTTTTTCACCAACCCCTTCTCAGCTTCTGAAATCATGTGGTTTATATTGATTCACGTGTTCTTTTTTCATAGTCTTACTATAAGCATTGTTACAGTATACAAGTTCAAGATGATGAAGATGATGATTGTTGGAGTTTAACCTCCATTTCAACATTTTTCAGCTATGTCAGGACCACTCTCTTGACTCACCTCAAGTTTAGTATCATGTTACCTATTGTCCAGGAGCCAAATCCTGAAATCAGTCAAAATAAGGATTTACCCTCCGCGGTGAGCCCCCTGGATTTTCTTTTTTATTTCATCTTATAGCATCCTAGGGACCATGAATCAAGATGGTTCCAAAGAATTTAGGTATGCGAACACTGTCTAATTACGTGATTTGTGCTTAATTAGCAAAAATTGAAAAATGCGTTATTTCTAAATTTTCCAGGAACTATATGTGACAATATAAGAGTAAGCATATATTGATATAAATTCAAGACAGTACACTGGACTCAACACCAGAGGTCCCCCCCTGCAGGGTGGATACCACCACTAGGGGTGACCTTCTCAGGATCACTTCTCAGCTGACATTGGAGGTGTACAGTCACACTTGTCCTGTTTTCCTACTGCAATTGTCTTTGGAAATGGTGAATGTGAGCATTTTGCTTCTATGGGCTTTTGTCCTATTCGCCTACATCATTGTCTCTGGAATTTCATGGGATTTATCTTTTGTGACCATGACGAGATATCAAGGACATGACTCTTTTTCTCCAAGCAAGTTTCACGGTAAGGACGACCCCCATTATGTCGCTTTCTTAGAAGACCAGTTGCAAAGAGCAAATTTGTTAGCTGAGAAACATGTACAGACGGATGCATATATCCAACATATCCTTACGAGAATGGATAATTTAGAACTTTCTCAAGGCAAACCGTCTACTAATCCTTGGGGTGAACCCAAAATTGATTTTTCATTACGCAAGCCCGGTGCTACGAAGCAGCCGGTACTGGACCAGTCACAGCCACCACATACACCACCACTACCACCGCCGCCGCCACCGCCGACACCTGTGCCTGCTCAGGCGGAACAGCTGGCAGCTGCTTCTGTGCTCGGGGCCCCGCTCACACAAGCATTGACAGACTTATCCGAGGCCATAAATCCTGGACCTGTCGCCTACAAGAAAGGTATTCTTTTCCGTCCAGAATATTATGTACAACACATTTTAGACTGCAAACCAATTAAGTCGCTGGACCATTCCAAGATGTCATATAAAGATCTTTTTTATGGCATGACCCAGGTCCTTCAGCATTTATCCAGGTCAGGTGGTGATGTATCTGGTTACATTGACCATTTAGCCTTCGTTGCAAAGCAATCACAGCTGAATTGTTTTACCGATTCTGCTCTAGTAACTTATGATCGTAATGTGGTGGATAAGGTGGTTAGGTCAGAGTTGCCTTCCTTTGTGGCCGGGGATACTGTCAGTGTGGCATGCAGCTTTCACGCGGGGAATATCCAGCCTAAGCGTGATCAGCTGTCAGCGAAACGGGCTAAAGGTGGGGCAAAAGGTATATCTGGATCCGATACAGCTGATCGTGAGTCACAGAATCAGGATCCGTTCCCTTCAGACTTGTGCTATAACTTCAACTACCGTAAATGCAACAGCAATTGCACCAGGTTGCACCTTTGCCGTAACTGTAGGGGGAAACATAAGGCACTTGGTTGCCATGAGAAGCAGTGACTTCCAGACGTTCTGACAGCTCCTGATAGCAGTTTATTCATAAAATCTGAGCCAGATTCCATTATTCCTGTGGAGAATACTAATAGTGTAGGTACGAGTTCTGAATGTGTGTATACTTGCTCGACCACCTCTCACTTAACATCTATTGATGACTGTATTAATACTCCCTTATCGGATGATGTCGTTCTTTTGAACGCTAACGAAGATATCAATGGTTCAGTTGAATATGCTTATACAGAAATTGATTCGGAGCTGGACAGTACCCCTTCAGTCTTAACTGCGGATTTCTCATCAGGTAGGCCATATATACCGGGATTATCTTATCCAGTTTGCCTTGATACTTATTATGACGATTCAGATGTCATTAGTATGTGTCCTGATGAATTGAGATTGCAAGGAAGGCATAACGTTGGTGGTTTTCCATCTCAACTGAATGCTACTACGTGGGATTATTATCTCCAATATGAACCCGACCCCATGATGCGCTCCTATTTGCGCCATGGTGTTTTTGATGGGTTCCGTATTATAGATGAGGATGCCCAAATCCTACCATACACTTGTACTAATTACTCTTCTGTGTATTCGGGTTTGGCTCATGACTATATTAGTAATCTTATTATGCAGGAGATTGCTGAGAACAAATACATTCGTGCCGATTTTGTACCCGCATGCATCCATGCATTAGGAGCGGTTCCCAAACCTGACTCTACTTTCAGACCCATTACCGATTGTAAGCGTCCACTCGGTTTATCTGTTAATAATTATATGAACTCTACTTGTAGTACTTTTTCCTATGCTTCTGTGGATGACGTTACAGAAAGGATGTCTCCAGGGTGCTACATGGCGACCGTAGACATCGCATCAGCTTACAGGTCTGTTTGTATTAATCCTTCTGATTGGATTTACCAGGGGATTAATTGGCAGATGCCGGATGGTGAGCATACTTATATCGATACTAGGATATGCTTCGGACTTAAATGCGCTCCGTACATTTTTACGAATATTAGTAATTTTGTTACTGGTACTATGCACAGGTTGGGTTACCCACATGTTGTTAGTTACCTTGATGATTTCATAGTGTACGGTCAGAATTTCGAAGAATGCCAGCGCGCTCAACTAACATTGATTACCCTACTTGGACAGTTGGGTTTTCTAGTATCTTGGAAGAAATGTTCCACCCCCTCACAGACCACTAGGTACTTAGGGCTTATTTACGACTCTGTTAACATGATGGTCTTGTTGCCTGATGATAAATTATGTAAACTTTCAACGGAAATTCTCTTTTTTGAGAATCGAGTACGTGCTACCAAACGTCAACTTCAACGCCTTTGTGGGGTACTTTCTTACACTTCTAAAATTATCAAAGGAGCTCGTACTTTTTCTCGGAGGATTTTGGATCTTCTTAAAGGCTTGCCTGAAGGGAATCCCCGTATTCACTTGTCAACGGAGTTTCGTAAAGATATGTCTTGGTGGAAGGATTGTGCTTCTCAATTTAATGGTAGAGAGTACATTATCAGGAGGAATAGTGATTCTGTTGCAGACCACTGCTACTTTACCGACTCATCATTGTCTGGATATGGTCTGTGTCACAACATGGACTGGATGGGAGGATTTTATAATAGTCCTTCTTTTCCAGACCTTAACTGCGTATCTTGTCAGGATTTTCATTGGATTAATGTGAATGTTCCTTCAGCGTCAAATATCAATTATTTGGAATTGGTGCCTGTGTTCATGGGCCTTCAACGTTATGCACCATACTGGAAAGATACCCATGTAGTTTGCTATACTGATAACACTCAGGTCGTATCCATGGTCAACAAAGGAGTTAGCTCTAACCATTCCGCCATGGACTTACTCCGTGATATGTTCTGGTTAGCTGTAAAGAATAACATTCATCTAACTGCTCGACACATACCGGGTGATCTTAACATGATTGCAGATTATATTTCAAGGTTATCATCTACTAACGATTTATTCTCTGCCCCTTTTCCCTTGTGTTGCAGTGGAAGCTCTCAGGGAACTAGACTTGGAGGTCTCTGCCACTGTAGGACAGGCTTGGGCTTCGAACACCCTCAAAACCAGGAATTCCCAATGGAAGAAATTCCTGGAATTTTGCATTAGTATGGGATTATCGGCTTTGCCTGCTGATCATACTACAGTAGCCCGTTTTCTAGTTTATCTTGCTAGATCTTGCAAATTTTCAACAATTAATAACTATCTTTCAGCTGTTATAACCTTGCATAAATTTTATGGTCATGATATTGACTACCGAGGTTATTATTTAATTCAACTGATACTCAAGGGCCTTAAACGTCAATTAGGGATAACATTGTCACAATCGAGACCCTTCTCAAAGGACCAGCTCTTCGAAATGTATTCGACAATGGACTTGTCTTCACCGTTGGAGATATCATTATGGTCTGCTATGATTTTTTCATTTAGGACCCTATTACGGAAGTCCAATGTGGTTCCAGATAATATCAAGGATATAGGACATGTGGTTCTCCGAGGAGATATTGAATTTAAAGTGTGGGGCATGATTGTTCATGTACGTTCTACTAAAACTTTGCAGCACAAACAATATGTGCTAGAGATACCTGTGTACTATGTCCCCAACAAGGTTTTCTGTGCTGTTTCAGCGTTGGAGTATCACTTTTCAACAGTAGTAGGTGGCCCGGACATGCCTTTATTTTTAAATCCCACCAAAGAAGGTAAACCATTACTCTATCGGGATTTACTGGGATTCATTAAGAAGATGGCATCAAACATTGGCATTTCAGAGGATAGGATAGGTTGTCATTCCATGCGTAGATCTGGTGCAGCCTTTTTGCACTCAATAGGAGTGCCATTGGAAGATATTATGGCAGTAGGTGACTGGCGATCGATGGCAGTACTTGCATACTTGTCTACTCCCATGGATCGGAAATTAAGGGCTCAGAAGACCATGTCAATTTTTCTAACTTAACTCTGGAGCTTGGCGGTTCGACTGCCGCCGGCTCATGCAGCCCAAAACCTGCCTTATAGTTATTTGTTTGTAGCAGTAAGGACTAAGTGTGTTTATGTGACAATATAAGAGTAAGCATATATTGATATAAATTCAAGACAGTACACTGGACTCAACACCAGAGGTCCCCCCCTGCAGGGTGGATACCACCACTAGGGGTGACCTTCTCAGGATCACTTCTCAGCTGACATTGGAGGTGTACAGTCACACTTGTCCTGTTTTCCTACTGCAATAAAGTTTTTTTTTTTTTTTTTTTAATTTGGGCGGTTCGACTGCCGCCGGCTCATGCAGCCCAAAACCTGCCTTATAGTTATTTGTTTGTAGCAGTAAGGACTAAGTGTGTTTATAACATATGATAACATGTTATATGTCATCTGAAAAGTAATTTTTTCCTGATTTTTTTGTATATTATTTGTTATTGTCATTAATCATGGCAATGAGTAATTAAAGAAAAAGTGTTGTTTCAGTCATAATCATTAGAACTTAAGAATCCAAGATCAGACTTTGGAATTGATAAACCAACTGCTAGGTTTACTTAAAGAGGATCTTGAGGCAGTTTTTAAAGAAGGTTGCATCTGATTTCATTGGAAATGTAAGGTAGAAATCATTTTTTGCTGATTAAATTCTAACCGACTACGGGCTCATTTTGCACTTATATTTCAAAAGGAGAAATGATATCATGAAAATAACACGATATATCCTAAAGAGATGGGAAAATGATAATCACTGTCTCCCTAAGCTGGTATTTCAGTGCTTTCTCAGCTATTTAGTCCATTGTATACAACACTGGAGCTATAAAATAAGTATACATTAACTAGAAATATTATGTGTCCATGTAATTTGCAGACAAGCTCATCTTTGTTGCCTGCTCCTTATATTGCCAAAGATTCACACATTGACAAAAGTGGAGTGGGAGGTTTAATCTGTAATACTCTTTCAAATCCCCTCATTGCTGGCCCCAATGTCTGATGTTTACTTCACCCCTGGCAACAGATAAGGCCTGGAGAGACAGGGGAATGACTAAGATGGCAGACTAGGGTTCTTATCTCCTTGTTGTGTGAGTTAACCAATTGGTAAGACACTGTGCTTACAACCTAATAACGGATCCCTCAGAGGGTGGAGCGGGCTTAAAATTTGGCTACTTATAACTGTCTTATTATTCAATTTTACCACATAAATCCAAAAGGAGCTCAGGGTCACCCTATACACCTAGACTCTTTCTCTTTAAGGAGAAGAGAACGGTTTCCCCTTTTCCTCTTTAAGAGCAAAGATTCTCCCTGTTATATCTCACATGAGGCTCATAAGGTGAGGTTTTCTTCTTGAAGCATAGAGGTTTAGTATTGATGTATACCACCAGGGGGTGCATATATATCCTCTTTTTCTTGAAGCGAAATCCCTCACCAAATGAGCCAACCATAAGTATAATAGGGAGTGAAAGGTGTGCTTCAAGAGGATGAGGGGAAACATTTCTCCTCTCCTTCAAGAGAAAGAGTCTAGGTGTATGGGGTGTCAGGGTTCATCACTGCAGCTGGTGAGAAATGGTAAAGTTAACTGTTTAGACAATGTTGCCTTACAGCAGTTAAATGAAGGTAGTAGATCTTCAGAAGCTTATCAGTGGTGGAGAGGTCTAGCCTTTCCCCTGAATGATCTGAACTAGGGGATAAGTATTTAGTGTTGTATTATAAGAACTGATCATAGACATTATCTATATATATTTGAATAATGACTCCCTTAGTTTTGGGTCCCTGAGTATTTACCATATTGACATTTCCCTTAGTACCTAACTATAAGCTGTCTCTTGCTATAGGTTGGGGAAATTGGATCCTTGTTCATAGCAGTTTAGGAATGAAAATGGTCAGTTATATTTTGACAAGGGAATAATGTTTTTTCTAAGGTTTGAGGAACAAAAGGTTTGAGGTTACAACCAGAATCACAGCAATTTGTTGCTCTTTTACATTCTCCTAATACCATACTGCCTTGGTTATGGCCCAACGACAAGGGTACTGTGCACATGCTGTTCAATGTGGTAATGCTACTAGATAGTATTGGGAAACCAGTAATGGCTATACCATAAGTTTGTAATTTTGAAATAGAAAGATATATCAGGTACTTCTGTATTGTTTCAGGTTTTGATATTTATTTGAGGTCTTGCCAATGATATTGATATGTATATACACATGCAGAGGTCTCAGTCCCTTTGGAACACTTCCTGATACAATTGGATATATGGCAGAATCTTGGTAGTTGATATGATGAATCTGAGTGAAGCATGACTAAAGGCTGATCATAACTTGTATTGGTAATTTGGGAGGATTGGAAGTTTGACTCTTAGGAAATAAACTGTGACTATGATCATAATTTGATATCAAATTACTAATACCAGTAACCCATATACGGAATAAAATATAAGATATCCATTTTGTGTATGGTCAAGCCAAGTTACTCATTTATATAAGCACATGGGTCTAGAATCCTAGAGTGCAATCTAGTAATTTGTTAAAACCAATAATTTGACAGAGGTAGCACACCTATCAAATTTACAAGTTTAAGAAATAGCATGCTTGGTCGTTTTGCAGTAGGCAAATTGATACAAGGAATCTTTTCTAATTTCAGAACCCTTGATATATGACAACATACTTTTTGGAATTCATCTCTTCTGTGAAGTAATACATAGATGTTCCCCATGTATACCCTAAGAAATCTTGATTTGGGTTGGGTAATGGGTGAGTCTGCTATGAGCTATTCTTTTCTTTATGTAAACAAGAAGTAGAGGAAACTATAAGGGGCAATCCATTTAATAAGTACACACATTTTCAAAAACTTCAGATCCCCACCCCCTTTGGTCAAAAATATGCATTGACTTTGTACTAGAAATTACACACATATTTAAAGATTTCATACCTCCCTCCCCCCCTTGATGCATATATACTTAATGCAAGTGCCCTAATAAGATGGTTTGTAATCAAACTGAAACATTATCATGGTATTCTGCTGAGGAAAGAAATCTTGCATAAACCATAGTTTTATTATGACACATATTTCACTGTGATCCAAAATGCTCTCCAACCAGCTACCATATTATATACATGTGCCCAAATTGCTCAGAAAGCACTGAAATACCAGCTTAGGGAGACAGTGATTATCATTTTCCCATCCCTTTAGGATATATCGTGTTATTTTCATGATATTATCTCTCCTTTTGAAATACGAGTGCAAAATGAGCCCATAGTTGGTTAGAATTTAATCAGCAAAAAATGATTTCTACCTTACATTTCCAATGAAATCAGATGCAACCTTCTTTAAAAACTGCCTCAAGATCTCCTTCAAGTATACCTTGCAGTTGGTTTATCAATTCCAAAGTTTGATCTTGAATTCTTAAGTTCTAATGATTATGACTGAAACAACACTTTTTCTTTAATTACTCATTGCCATGATTAATGACAATAACAAATAATATACCAAAAAATCAGGAAATAAAATACCTTTCAGATGACATATAGCATGTTATCATATCTTACATAGTTCCTGGGAAATTTAGAAATAACACATTTTTCAATTTTTGCTAATTAAGCACAAATCGCGTAATTAGACAGTGTTCGCATACCTAAATTCTTCGGAACTATCTTGATTCATGGTCCCTAGGATGCTATAAAATGAAAAAAAACAAGAAAATTCAGGGGGCTCACCGCGGAGGGTAGATCAGGATTTTCAGATTTGGCTCCTGGACTATTATGGTTGTGGAAATGACAGCAAGGTGAGGTAATGCAGGCTAGACTCAAACCCAGGTCTCCCACAAGCAAGGCGAGGACATTAACCCTTAAGTTAAAGAAGGTTCTTAGACTGTATATAGCTCATGTTTTCTATTTTCTATTTTCATACTGTAATTGTGATCATTATTGCAGTACATAAGTTTGGTGTTATACGATATTCTGTTGAAGTTAATGCTCAACATGTAAATGACTTTATAACTTTTATTATTGTTTTATTTTAAGATGTGTTCTGACATTTGTTTGATCAATTTTATAATTGTCCTATATTTGTGTATGAGTAGTATATAAGAGGTGCTGGTACAAATGCAAATGCCACTGAGTCACTACGTCATTACAATCAAGTTTCAGTTGAACATGGTTTTATAGTTTAATCTATGGTAATTTATTCAACTAGGTCATTACAACCTACTTTTGAATGTTGGTTATTTCCATGCTCATTTGCTTAGTTTGTAACAGATACTAACCTACATAATTTGTAAAACCGTCAGGGGTTGCTGTGGGTAGTCTAGTGCTGCTCTGCTCTCCAATGTTTTAGTTTTGTATTGTTATTGTAAACGTTGTTACATTTCTTTGCAATAAAATGATTCTTGTTTTCTATTTTCATACCGTACTTTTGACAGTTGTTGTATTATGTTTATATATGATATTGTTTTTAAAGTAAAGACACAACATGTATAGATCTATCAGTTTATAACTTTTACTGAATGTATCATTTATGTGTTGGAATAATAATTGTATGTTCTTTTATTTACATGTGAGTATAACAATTTACATTGTTGACAAAGGACTACATTGTGTCCCTGTCTGGGGAATAGCTGAATAAAACAGTGAGTTATATGCAGCTGTTCTGATTTCGGTTGATTCAGTTTACCTTTGTCCTACTTGTGCATGTATAAAAACTATGACTGCTGAATTATAGTTCCTTCTGAAATGGTAGGATGGAAGAGTGATTGAACTTTACAAATGTTGTAATTTACTTTTTTAAGTGACAGGTTAATTGTCATTTTCTCTGAAAATGGATTCATCTGTACATGGTAAAACATAAAGGTTTTATTTCATCAATGTTTAGTGTTCTCGATGAGACCATTTCAGATAGAGTCAATCACTGAGACTGTTCAGAAGTGAAAAGCCAAGAGCCAAGAGCCACGAGCACTGTTATTGTGATCCTAAGTACAAAATAACACAGGAGCAGGTTCCCTGCTCACCACATCAATTGTCAGTAATTGTCATTCATAGGACAATAGACCTGTCCACTTTGGGATGTATTGCTAGAATGATACAGAGGTCGGACATAATTGCAGTTTTTGCAAAGTCAGGCCTAGGCACTGACACAAATCTGAGTGAATGGGTCAGTACTTGTGTTTTCCAAGTCAATAAGGTGTTGATAAATGAGGATGAATTATTATCTTCTCTTAATTAGATAAATAACTCCATTTTAGTTGAACCAAAATAAGGTATGTTTTGAGACTTTAGGGTTGGACATTGTGAGCAAAGCTGAAGGGTTTTAACACTGTTCCCTATGGGAAAATGCAATTTTTGCATTCCAGTCCTACAGCTACATTTTTAACATCATATTGAAAGTAAAAGCTTATAAAGTTTAGTTTTGGGTAATAGCACTAGGGAAAATACTGTGAATCAAAAGTATGATGAACATTTTTTCTAAAAATATTGATATCATAGAAATAAGGGATGGGTTAGCTGGCAAAGTGGACAGTTCTATTGTCTACGAATTACCACCCTTGAGACAATACTTTGTTGTGACAATAATACAACAATGACATTAGACTAAGTTTAGTCCAAGACATGGGGCACTTATATTTATGTGACTGAGGCCAAAAGGTTTGAAGGTGGTTTCCTAAGCCCATTTTTCTATAGAAGTCAAAAATTCATTTCTTGGTTGCCAAAGCCTCCGGCTTTTAGGTGAAAAATGATGTTTTTCTGATAAAAAAAAATAGCAATTTCTGAGCAAAGAGATAATCCCAGTATTTCCCTCCCAGCTACCCTTAAAACAATATTGGAAACTTGAGTATGCAATCAAGTTGAAGGGTAGGACCTAGCAAACAGGGGTAATAAACAAAATTAAAAAAAAAAACGGTTTTGGTGGAAAATTGTCAAAAAATGATTAAATCTTTTCTCCGTTACCTGTGGTGACCACCAAATGCAAGTTTTCAGTATGAATTTTCTTTGGCATATTAAATAGCATCTAATTCTAAATGAATATGGCAAAAATGATGAACGTAATATTTTGGGGTCCGAAACCTTAGAATTGTTGTTTCCGGGAGCAGGCAGTGATGTAACCTCTTCCATTACCGTGGTTACGCAGATCTGTTGTCAGGTCACTATATAAACTCGTTGTGCAACTGTTATTATTCAGTTGCTCCCATACCACTGACCTGCTCACATCGTTTGATTGGTGAAACCGGCTGGGGAAAGCGGTTAATAGGTAGAAAGGCTTCTACTCACCAGTGAGGGGCCGGTTATGAAGATTCTGTACGTAGTTCCATGAAATTTTGGGGAATGGCAGGCTTTAATTTTTGTCGAAATTGCAAAAATAGGCACACCACCCTGACGGTGAAAAAGTGCAAGGCCGCACAATCTACGGGTGTGCATTTGAAAGAGCAGCAGGGTACAGCCTGAGACGTTTCCTCGATTCGTCTGAAGGGAGAACAAATGTTCGCTAAACAAGGCGCGAGGATTGGCAAGCTGGAGAAGACTGTTACGAGGATGTCGGAAAATATTGAGGTCCTTTTGAAGGCTGCGACGGCCAGGGATTTCAAGACGACGGCCAGCAAGACTGCTCAACTGTCCTAGAATGAGGATCCACGTCTGAATGGGAGGAGGTGAAACCAAGACGGCAGAAGAAGCGGCAGGCAAAGAAGGTACCGTTATGAAGTTTAAGCTTCTCGTCAACTGCCAGCAGGTCCTCGTCGTCCTCGTCGTCCAGCAGCCCTGAGGAAGGTAAAAAGCAAACAAAGAAATTACGCCAGATTTTTTTCTTTTGCAAAGGGCGATGAGCCTCAATGTGTAGAAGGTATTCTGTTACTCAGAGTAAAACAGTAGAGAAATTAATTGTTGAGAAGGGTGATCCGGCTCCAGTTGTAAAGCATTTGAAAGTACTAACTGAGAAAGCTACCAAGAAAATGTACACTTTTGATACTTTCAACAAATACGATTGTGCAGTAAGAGAGAGGGCAAACCGCTTAGGGGTAACACAGTTTGCCTCAGTGGATCAAGAGGAAATTTTCTCTCACTTTAGTTTGAAAATACATTCAAGGCTAGCTCCAGTAAGACTTCTTATAGGGACAACAAGAGTCGTTGTAACACCAGTACAGGCGGAGGTGAAAAGATCTGTTTCAGGTTCAACTCAAAACAAGGATGTCAGGGGAAATGTAACATGTCCCATTCATGCATTATTTGTGAAATGAATGGTCATGCAAAGAAAGATTGCTACCGTAATGGCCCTAAAAAAGATCAGAAATAGGAGGGAGAATCTAAATCTGGCCTGCCCAAAATCATTAATTTTGAACTGCGTAACGCAGAATACTCATCTGAGATTGATGACATCACCCACCAGGGGTTAGCAGGCCAGTCGTGTCTTGACTTTCAATACCATAATTTTCCCTCTCCTACAGTGAAAGTACACCACTGTAGACCCGATACGGTAGTCCTATGTGATCTTGATAGTAAAATGAACCATGTTAATCGGGTATTTTGTGTCGATGCAGATGGAAATGCATCAAAATGGGCCTCCGCAAACGCCTGCTGTAATCCGCCTGACCTTGTTTTCACGGCGGAGGCCAGTACTGAAACCAGTGACGTCGCAGTTATCAGGGCTAAAAGTACACAGGCGGATGCGGAAGACGGAGGAGAAAATGCAGTTGGCAGTAATCATTTTCACGAAAATGGTAGGGAATTTGCCAATATTCCTAGTTTAAATTGTGATATTCGTGTAGACGAGAGCACACTGGGCAAGCCGGTATGCAATTTATTTGGAAATTCTCTTGAAAAATTGGTTTAAGAGAATTGTTCTGAAAAAATCATTTTTTCTGTCATCTCTTCTTCGGGTAGGTTTACCGGGTTCGGGAGGAATGTGCACAAGGCATCTGCCAGTGCGAATTCTTTATCAACGACGCATTAACCCAACTTAAACCATGTCGTTTCCACTATATATTATCTTTAGGTTCTACAGAATGTAAAGAAAAGTTTGGGTCTATGGTTAATGCAGTAACCAACGGTTTCAACATTGTAGATGATAGCAGTGTTAAAACAAGGTTAATCTACAACTGCAACAACTATAAATCCATTTATAAAGGCTCAAATTTTGAGAAAATGAACAAAATATTTCGTAAAGAATTAAAGGAAGGCTATCTAAAAGTAGTAGATGAAAAACCTGACTGCATACATAGGCTGGGAGCAGTACCAAAGCCAAATGGTTATGTTAGACCAATAACAGACTGTAGTATGTCCAAAAATATCTCAGTAAATAATTTTTGTGAGGATATTGTTGAGGAGTTTCAGTACCAGAGTGAAGAAAATGTCCTTAAAATGTTGCAGGAGGGAGACTATATGGGCGTTGCACTAAAGTAGTGCAAATTTGGTTAAAATCTGTGAAGGTTTTCTGCGTTATATATGGGAATAAACCGCTGGTTGGAGAATGCTTCCAGAACACGAATGCATGTGAATAGAGAAGACAAATGGGAAAGTTGTTTACCACTGGGGGAGCCATTAGTCTTCCACTAATGCCATACCTAAGCCTATTGGCTTACCCCATTGGGTTCCCTGAAAGCCGGCTGTCTCTGGGTAAGGATTGACAGACTGTTTGGCCTAGGCTGCCTAGTGCACTGCGGGTCCGTTCACACACAACTGCTCCTGGCTTCCATATGCCAGACTTGCAACCTTGAAAGTATGTGGTGAAATACCCATATAAGGGGGCTGCTGGTGTACAGGCACACATTACCTGTTAATAGAGGTGTCATGCGAGCTGGTTGGTGAGGGACGTGAACATCAGTCATCCTTTTGTGGCGGCTGGCAGGGCACATTTGGCTGTCTGGGTCCAAGGAGAGTTATGGACTTGTTTGTGTCGTTTCGGCCCATATATAAGCAGACAGTCACTTAGCCAGTCCAGAGGCAGGAACCGATTGCTTGGGGACCGTATGTCGCTCTGACATTCGGTGGAGGGTGTGGGGCTTGAGTGACAATGGCAGGAGAGACTCATGGCATGGTGATGGCTCTAGTGGTCACAGGAATTCAGTGGATCATATGAATGTTAACTTTTAGAATGTTAAGTTTTGGAACTAACCTGGACAAAAGTGTCATAGGAGCTGGGTCACGGGATGGATTTGTAAAACTGTGAGAAGATCTAATGTTAAGTGGTGTGAAGCATACTTGAAGCATGATGTAATCACCCCTCTATGGGTTGGGACTCATGCGAAGTGTGTGTGTAACGCTAGAAACAGAGGCAGACATGTACCTGTTGGTGACGGCCCATGTGCTGGCGTGAACTACCATGGTGAAGTGGCAGCGTTCACACTGTACTAGTGATGGGTGAGATGTGTGCTATGTATAATCAGATACATATTATAAACCAATATTTGTACCTCAGCCGAGCGGTGTCTGCGTTTTGGATTGAGCGCACCAATTCGTGGACTTTTTTACCACTTTAATATTAATTAACGAGTAAAATTAAGTTCCCTGTATTATCCATATTAATAACCCCAATAAACACCACTACCACAACTACTATTAAAATTAAACCACTAGCGTTCAGCGTGGTAGATATCAAGTCAGCTTATCGTGCAGTACCCATTTTCCGTGACCATAAAAAAAATATGGGTCTCATGCAGGTGGGAAATAGATGGTCAAGAAGTATATATTCAGGACAATAGACTAGCTTTTGGCCTATGCTTAGGTCCAATGTACTTTAATCAAATCTCAGAATTTGTATATAGTATATTGTCAGATATTTATAATTTACAAGTAGTAAATTATTTAGACGACTTTATTGTGGTAGCTACGTCCTATGATGAGGCAAGGATAGCTCAAAAAATGGTAATAAAAACCCTTAGGTATTTTGGCTTCTATATTTCGTGGGGTAAGGTGACCCCACCATTTCAGATATGTAGATATCTTGGCTTAGATATTGATTCCTTCAAACTGGAGCTTAGATTACCATCAGATAAACTAGAAAAGCTTAAATGCCTGTTAGAAAAATATTCAGAAAAGGCTAGAATTTGTAAAAGAGAATTGGAAAGTCTGGGAGGTCTTTTTTTCTCATTGTGCCCATGTAGTCCCAAGAGGAAACATATATTGTAGGAGAATATTTAATTTGTACAAGGTACTTTTAAATAATAATTTAAATGCAATTAAAAAAGGACAGGCAGCAAGGGACAACCTGCAAAAATTTCAATGGTCGGAGAAAAATAGATGACAAAGAGTATCCCTTACCGTTGGTGTCTGATTCATCTCTAAAAGGTTATGCTATATACAAGGGCCAGGACTGGATCGTGGGCGCTTGGTGAAATAGTAGTGGAAAATAGTAATTGTGCCCATATTATGGGCCCACCAACTTGTGATATTTATGACAAGACCAACATTAATGAGCTGGAATTATGACCTTTTTTAATAGGAGTAAAAAATTAGGTGGATGAATTGGAAAATTGTAGTGTTAACATCTTCACGGACAATACCCAAGTATTTTATATGATTAAAAAGGGGGTAAGCTCAAACACTACATACATGGCTGGGTTAAGAGAATTATTTCGGGTTTGTAAAATCTATCAAATCCGCCTGGTCCCCCACTACATCAACACCAAAAATTATCTTGTAGCTGATACCTTATCAAGAATTATATATGTAAAATCTGAGGGGGAAGCCATAAAATGTCTATAAAAAAAAGCAAGTATGAAGGGTCAAACTTTTTAAATTTTGCAGAGGAAAAGGCTTAAAAATGAGGGCAAAGGTGCTGAGGAAAGCCGCTGTGTCTACAAATACACTGAAATTGAAGAGGACACAATGGGCTTGCTACAAGAAGGTCTGTAGGAAATTCAATTGGCCTACATACAAAATTAACTTTAAACAAGCCTGATATTTAACATTTTTATCTCAACATATGAAGTTCTCCTCAATTGTTAACTACTACCAAGCAGTTATCTTCTTCCATAATGTTAAAGGCCTGCCTGTACCGGATTGGTCTGATAAGCACCTCACAATGACAATAAAGGTATTAAAAATTGGACAGTAAAGATCCAATTGGAATTTTACACCTAGAGTTGATGTATAGGAAGGTAAATTTTTGATCCGATGAATGGATGCTGTTCTGGTTAATAATGATCTTCTTATTAAACACACTATTGAGAGTGGGACACGCTGGATGAGGACACCACTACAGCCATTAGAAACAGTACTGAGCTCAAGGAGGAAGAGCTGATACTTCCAACCATCAGCTATGTCTTGAAGGGGGTTCACCCTAGGATCCTCCCAGATGATCTCCAAGGCAAAAATGGCATCAAAGACCCACAACGAGTCTACAAAAAACAACCAACCAACCTAAGTGATCACCTTCACCACTCAGGAGGAGCTGGACTGTTCTAAATGCCTAGATGTGGATGTCTATGGCAGCTTCAGGATAGCCCCCTAGTACGTCACTCCCACTAGGTGCTACAAGTGCCAAAAGTATGGCACCTGTTCCAGCGAAAGTGATGCAACTAGGCCTCCAGGGGCCAAAATATCCAAATAGGAATACCATGAAATCCTATTGTGTGCATATAACCCAGGTGTTGGGGCAACCTTTGATATAGGTGAAATCCGTTAAATATGATACCAGTTGCCATGGTAACCAGGCAAAGTCGGTAACCTCATGGAGTGTGATGCGGGTGTCAGCATTAACTCCCAGATATGGAAATATGGTCTCTATATATATATGTTATCAACTTTTTCAGAATATTATTTCATATATGTAATCTACTTATGTAATGCTACAATGTAAATAAGAAAGATTAAGAATATATATGTACATGTCCTCGAGAAGCAGCACGTACAAATATGTCACTTTTACTGTATTTTGCAGGTTTTTTAGTTTTTTTTACATTACACTACATATCAGATACTCCCATTTAGTAACTATAAGCATTTACCAGGTATGCATTCATATTTTGTTTCTTATAAGGGTTGCCTCTAACTCAGAAAAACAATTTTTGTCCTAGGTTCATACATATTTCTATAGATAGGACTTTATGTATGCCACCGTTAATGCTGAGAATCTCGCCGTTAGTGCTGAGAATGTTTTCGTTAGTGCTGAGACGCCAACGCAACAGACAAATACTAACTATGTCCAGTAAATACTGTTATTGACTATATTATTGTATCTGAATCTGCTATACATTGCATGTTATGAATAACATACATATTTCTACTATATATTACAGTAGATTTATGTATGTATATGTCCTAACAATTTCTATTATGGGTGTTTTCTCTATGGAATTAGCTCAATTCTACCAATATCTCCTGCAGTGTTTAATTATGTGACATATTTAACTGGTTTCATATCAACTAAATAATACCTTATGATGTATTTAAACTATTTTCCCATAAATAAGTATCCTGTGCATTGTTAGTTGCTGACTACAACGTTATCGCTGAGGCGCGCCTGTTATTGCTGAGACGCGCATTACCCCGGACTACAGTACCAAATAGACCCCACCTGGTTTCTCGTCATCTATTAATGGGAAATGCCTTTATATGTTCATAATTAGTATTTAAATCATCAGACAACATGTTTGTGTGGTTGAATACTGTAAAACTTAATTATGCATTCAATTTTTTTTTCTCCATCATTCTTCACAGGTAGGTGTTCATTTCACTGTATCATAAAATCTATCATTCAAATCATTGTGGAAATGCTTTTTTCACATATATCATTCTTTACCTATTAATCGTGATATGGGCATCCCATAAAATTGTTAATCAGCGAAAATTGTTACTACCAGCACTAGTACTCCGTAATGTATGGAATCTGTTACTGCTAAGACGCGCATGATTTTTTAGTTAATGCTGAGAATTCATTTGAGTTCGGTGACAGTTCTGTGCAAGTCCACATAAGATAAATTGATGGTATTTCTGTGTATATATGTATAAGGAATAAAAGCACATATATCTACAAGTTCTGTCTTCCTTATCTTTCCTGGCAATGGTTATAAAACTCGATGTGCTAATTTTGTGATAAATTCTGGTTTTCCTGCGAAGCACCTCCACATTAATGCTAAGAAATGTGTATACAATTATGCCATTTAGCATTTAAAGCATAAATCGTCATATTTCTTAAGTAAAACTTACTCCAGCCAGTATTACTTCACTGGAGTGTTAGACATAATGGCCAGGCATCCGTTAATGCTAAGAAAAGTTAATGCTGAGAAAAATTAGTGCTGAGAAAAATTAGTGCTGATAATTCGTATTACTTCGTCCTTCCTTATAATTCTGTAGACCTGTGTAGACCTTACTTTCTCCTCGTCACATATTTCTTACAGAGGTCTGCATAAGACACTTGGTTCTCGTCTTCCCTTTCTTTTTCTTTCCTCTTGTCCTTCAACCTTTGGCTGGTCTTTCTTGTCAGTGTCGCTTCTACAGATGCTTCAGGTGTTGTTTTCTTTTTCTTACTTCTCAGTTCGTCTTCCTCTGAGCTATCCTCCTCGTCATCCTCATCGTCATTGTCATCCTCAGAGGAGAAGTTCACTATTTCGCTATAATAACTGTCATCATCCTCATCATATTCCTCTTCTGATTCTTCTTCAGATGATGTCTCATCTTGAGGTCTCACATTGTATGAGGAAGCCTCCACCACTGGTTTCCTGTGGTTTCCCGTCTCTCTCGTCCACTGCGCGTCCACTGGTTGCACCTGGTCACTTTCCTTGAAGCAATACTTCTCATAGCAGGAGGTTGGCCGTAGGAAGACGGCCCCGCGGTGGTAGGTAGCCTGATGGGCCTTCATCAGGCCGTGCACTGGTTTTGTACTCCAGGATTTGATGGTATTTTCTTTGACGTTGTTTTCGTCTGCCTAGAGCAGGTGCACCTTCTTGGTTTCGATGCTTACCTGCTCCATGAAATCCTGGGCATCTTGCACTGAACCGCTTGTTTTCACAATGCGGTCGGCCGACGTTTTCAGGCCACCTCCCACCCCATTGCAAGGGCCCTTCCCATGTCCAACCTCCAGCCAGTTCCATGTTACTCTCAGGTTGAACATGTCTGGAGCCTTGCGCAGGAAGTTACACACATGGCGGTTCCTGTACTGGCTGGATGGCGAATCAGATATGAAGTGGAGGTGTTGCAGATCAGGAATTAGGTCTTCTTCAATTTTCGGTATTAGCATCTTGAGGAAGGACAGCGTGGTGGCGAAGTTGTGGCACAGCACAGGTGAGATTCCAGCAAAGGCCTTACTGCTGAGAACTCGATCTCCATCTTCAGACTTGCTGATGTAGTTCACCACCATGGGATGAATCGTCACCTATGCTTTGCCATAGAAGACACACATGATTTCCTTCATGTACGCTGCATTCCAGTTCTCGGGGTAGTCAACCTGGACCGTGCAGTGGTTTTCGGGCAGGTTGCTCTTCAACAGGTTGACTGCATCGTACTGTGCCTGCACCCGATAAGCGTGTTCACGGAATGTGGACAAGGCACTCATGATGAGTTCTTCCATTTGTTCTTTCGTACCCTCCTTCTTTACAAGTTCGGTGTGTCTGGTCGTCATCATCTTGTTGGTTTTTTTGTCCATGTACTCTTTCTTTTCAGTGACCCATGTCTTGTAGGTGATGTTTTCCTTTTCTGTCAGGTATATGTTCCTTCTCACCTCAGCATTATCCATGCTGAGGAGTGCCGTTGTAGATGATGGTAGTGTGGGGATGCTCTCTATCATCAATCCCATGTTCACATGATAGATGCATAGGCAGACGTGCCTCTTGAGAAACTTACAAAGTTTTATGGATTTCTTGTTCTCCTCCCTGCCAGAACAGAACAATGCAAGAGAAACTTGAATGGATGTCTCAGTGCAGAACTTCTTCTGAGGGTCTCTGAGGGTTTCTGAGGGTCTCTGTGAGTGCTACCACTTGCTCCTGACCTTCCTTATTCATGCGCTTATCTGGCATGCTATACGCGTTATCTTCTCTCCGCAAGAATTCTTTGATGGCAGCTTTCTTTGACTGGGATAATTCTTTTCTTGCGGTTGACTTCGGTCTCTGAGCTTTGTAGATGTTGTTTCTGCAAAGTCCTATGGCCTTCAATATAGCACTTGCAGAACCGTAGTATGTTTTGGTGACTTTTTGATGGTAAAACTTCTTTTTGATGGAGGTAGGTTGGTGTGCTACTTGTCCCACGGCCTCGCACAGCACCTGCACATTAAAGAGTCGTTCTTTTGTAGGTGTTACCCCCATGTCATGCATTAGGTCGATGGCATTTGTCCTAGGAGAATTCATAGACAGGTTTGACAAGTTGAACCATTGCTGCTGAGACTCCTGGTGTTGCTGAGAAAGCTGTTGTTGCTGAGAATCGAGTTCTTGCTGAGGTTCTGATTGTTGCTGAGAATGAGTCGTGTTGACCTTTTCCTGCTGCGAACTTGGAGAGTCGACTGCAGGAGGCACCTGTCTAAGCTGTTCCTTTAGTGCATGAAGCTCCTCTTCTACATTAGACACCTTCTTTTCTGCCTGAATCCCAAGGTTCCTTTCTGCACTAAGTTCTTTCTTCAGGGAACACATGGCTGATTTAAGTTTTCTCGTAGCCGGATGCTGACTGTGCCAATACTCAGTACTGTTGCCGTGAATCAGGAAATGACATAGCATTCAGTAATCTAGATATAATACAATAACACCAGATTCTTATTAAGAAATATTTTAATATCAAACAGAACTGGTCCTCATGAACAGTTGTAATCTGAAGTAATGTGAAGATGATGATTAAAATTACTGGGAGGGTAAACATTGTCCAAGGATATTCTTGTGTCCCGTAGTCCTTATCCATCTATTGGATAGTAAATGTCCAATCTTGATCGAATCAGAAATTGTTAAATTTATTTACTAATAAATAACAGGAAACGACATAACGTCTTAAGTAACTAGGTTCCGGATCTTTGTGTTCTCCATCATCTAATCAGAAAGTCTTCTCACATGTGTGGTCCTTATCTCCAGGTATTACATGTTCTCAACATGTCAAGTAAAGTTCTAACAAAAATGTATACCGGAAGTTAGAAAAATCTTATGTTTAAATACAGTAACATCTGGATAGAAGCATCATTCTCAGCATTAATTCTTTGTCTGTTTCAATGACCTAGTTGAACGAGTCTTCCTGGAAATGAGAAATAACAATTGTGAGTTTTGAGTCTGTTGAAAACATTGATTAATTAAAATGTCTTGCCAAAAGTACTGAAATAGATATTTATCTTTTGCGGATTTCTAAGTGTTGTAATAGAAAGATTAAAAATGTTATGTTTCATGTAAGTTAAGCTAGATATGTGCTAATATTCCCAAATCAGAATATGTGACCCGATCCGACA